>CM042834.1:45446604-46046604 GCA_023653725.1 Bungarus multicinctus | reverse complement strand
ACATGTTCTTATGAAAAAGTCAACCAATCAGCAAACATCAATTCCATCAACCAATCAAGAAATAACAACACAGCCAACCTCCACACCAGTATTTATAGAGAGTTGGAGTTTTTCATGTTTTGCTTGCAAAAGCATGAAGCTGAAAGCACCAGCCTGAAGATGGCAAGTGGGACCTCATCGAAATGTCGCCAAGATACTCTCAATCTTACCTGGGAAAAGACTGGAACATGCCAAGACCTGCATACCTGTACTCATGAAAATCTATGAAAACAAATATAAATATCATATTTAAGGAAATGTATATGTGAAAATGTATATGTGAAAATACATTAGGGAATGCATAGCACTGTTTGTATTCATATAGTTGTCTGCAAGTTAATATTAGGTAATTTCTGATACTATACATTATATACATAATAGTATAAATATGCTGATTAATATGCAATAAAATTTACTTTTTTCCCTCCCTCTTTCCTTTCCTTCTTTCCTCTTCTTTCTTCCAACCTACCTACCATTCTATACATCTGTATAAAAGTAAGCTTAAGGGAGTTCAATAAGACTTAGTCAGGTAAATACATAATTATGCCCTTTAAAAAATGTTTTATCAAAGAGAGATAATGATACTACAAGGCTCTTTTTTTTCATCACCTCCCTCCAGTATATGTTGATGATCAAAAGAGAAAGAGAACATTGAGACACCCTGGATATGCTCTCCACTTCCTGAATTTCTCCTTCCATTATGGAAGGTTTCATATTGCAATTATTAGCCTTAAATTGATGTGAAGTAGTTTAGATGCCAATATTTAGCTGAAAATGGGAGCAGAAAAATATAAATAATTAAATACAAATAACCCTTTAAAACCTATATTGTGCTTTGAAGGTTACTGAAAGGTAAACCATTATGATTTAATATTATGAGTGAAATTATATTTTAAGAGCTCTTAAAACCCAACAGTAATATTTTAAGTAGCTTACTAGATGCTTTAGTTCTTAGCAGCTCTGAGGGTGCACTTGGTTCCCCAGTTCCAACACTGTTAGCAGCTACAACTCGAAACTCATATTCAACCCAGGGATTTAGATCAACCACCGTAGCTGTGTGGGTCTTTCCATTAATGACTTCAGGAACTTAAGAAAAAACCAAAAATAAAAGGGTTAGAGAGAGGCAGTTTTTGAAAACAGATAGAATGTAATTCAGAAACGTGTACCTGTTAAAACGGCTTGCCATCCAACTGAAAAAGGGGTCCTTGTCTGAACTGTGTAGGTGTGGACAGGACTGTTGTTTTCTGCTCCTGATTTCCAATTCAGCACTGCAGTTGTACTAGATACGTATTCAATAGTAACTTCTTTTGGTGGGCCAGGAATGCCTTATTGAAACATAAGATCCATGTTATTTTAGCAGAATTGTTTGAAGTTCTGTTGTGGTTTAGGGTTTACTGGTGAACTTAGTACTAAGGCACCTGATTAAAGTGGTTTGTTCGAAATAAACATGGGAAATTCCCTTCAATCATGTAGTGTATACCCTAAGGGCTAAAACATCTTATACGAGTACCAACATAAAATAGATTTGATTCGGAAAGTGTCTTTTAAATCCAGGGTTAGAACCTTCCTGATATCAAGGAAAAACAACACTTAGCCAATCTGAAAAAGAAGTTATGCTGACTGGGAGATGCAATTCAGCAATATCCTTTGTTAGCAATTTCCCATCCCTCTCAAAATAATGCAGTGTAAGCTACACAAAGAACATTTCTTTCCACTTCTTAGGCAATCATACAAAATGATTCCCTTCTATCTCTAGCCATTCAGTGGTCTTGGGACTGAAAGCAACATATTATATCAGTGCTTCATAGACTTGTCAACTTTAAGTTGCATGGATTTCAATTCCCAAAATTCCCCAGCCAATAATGGATTTTGTAAATGAAATAAGCACTAAAACCTAAATCTCCATTCCAAGTAATTCTGCTACTTCCAGTTAATAGGGAATGAACCAACTATTATCATATCTGCTAGAATACATGGTATCATGTAGCTTCCTATCTTACAATTGCTGTCTTCAGGATATGTGAATTAATTTGAACCTGCAGTAAGGACATGACAAAACGTTTTCAAAATTACATCTGCTACGCAGCCACTATCAATGTTCATAGCTGTTTCTTCACTGGTACTCCTGGGAGTGGCTTTCTTTCCCATTCATATCTAAACAATTATATCTAAGCCAAATAAAATTTCCCTTTCCCTTTCCACTCCAGTCTTCATTATATGATTCAAAATTAAATAGTTCTTGGCTCTAATATTTATAAGTCAGCCTTTAGGGCAACATACATTCTCAATATAAAAGTCAATTGCCTATAGAGCAAATTTTAGTTTCAAGGGAATATATAACAGTACAACATATACCTGAGTTATAAATAATTAGTGCATATTTAATTTCTCTAAAATTTAAGAGCATCATGCACTTCTATATAATTAGCTTAATTTTTAGAGTTTGTAGACTTACCCCTTATAATTACTTCTGCTGATGCTGACAGAGTGTCCATCAATGTTTGAACAGTGCATGTGTATTTTCCAGCATGATTTAGCTGAATATTTCTTATCATAAGATCCCCCACAGAATCCTTAGATAAAAAGAATACAATTAATCACATGATGCATTTCTCATAATGTATATTTTTATAATGTGTTAAATATTAATAAAGATGCAGTTTTAAAATTGAATTATATGATAGTGTCATTTATTTTTTTCATTCAGACACTTTTATTACAATTCCCACAAATAATGCCAACAATAAAAGCAAAACTTAAATGAATGTGGCTATTTAAAGCAATAAAGCTTCCATTGAGTAGACAGAAACAGACTCCAAACTAAATCTTATGACTTAGAAGAAACAGGCCCATGCAGTGTATTTTGGGAACTTGGGATAAATTACAAGTGCACATTTAGTTTAATAAGATTTTTATCAAGCATTTTTAGAAGAAAATGCTCCATTCCTCCTAATGGTGGGAATGAGTCAGCTTAGTCTTTAATTTTAGAAAAGAAAACTGTGTTTATTTGATTGAATATGTCATTGATTATTGCTTTCAATCAGAGAATCTGTGCTAGAAATCTCTAGAACTATCATACCAGTAGAAATTTGCAACAGTTTGTTTTACAAATAAGGTCTGAGCTCTACATTTGGAGGCAAAATCTTCTTTAAAAGAAGTCATAGCAGTTCTCTTTGAAGCTTTACAAGGTTTCAATTCCTTCCATTTATTTATTTATTAAATTTATATGAAGTGACACTGGGTGGCTTACATAATCATAAAAAGATAATACAAAGTTATTGAAATTAAGAGATACTAAAAAGAGACTCAAATCCAAGAAGAGGAGCAACACAGGGGCAGGGATCTTCTCTTTACCCCATCGGCCATCCCTAGCATAGAGCACAGCCATTGGGGCTCCAGGCCAGCTAGCAAAACCAGGTTTCAAGGCCCTTCTGGAAAGCCAAAAGGATGGAGGCGGATCTCACCTCCAGCAGGAAAATCAAAGGTGGTGGGGGGAGTAGACTATGTTTACTATTATCATGCCTTGCCTTTGTCATGGAAAAAGTAAGTGGTTTTCTAAGTGCTCAATTTCTTAAAGCAATCAAAGCAGAGAGAAAGCATAACATTTATAGAAATAGTCTGTTATTATAATTTAGGTCAGATAATAGATTCAAATAATTATGCAGTGCAAAACTTAATACTAGATGATGACTGCACAGATGATAACTTTCTATTATACATCTGTTACACACATGCATACATTACACAAGCATACATAAAAAATGTCCCTGTACATAGTTTACTACAGGGAAAAAAAGTAAAACTAATTTTCATGTCATTTCAAAATGAGATGTTTTTAAATGGGTGTACAAAAGTATATGCACACAAACAGCAATGAAACTAAACTTACATCTCCAGTTCTTTCAAAATGGGTCATTCTTCTTTTAAAATCAATAAGATCTCCACTGAATGACCATGAGAAAACAACCTCAATGGATGGATCTTTGGACACTTGACAAGGCAGAACTACACTTTCTCCGACAATAACATCAATATCACAAGGTGGGTTAATGATGACAGTTTTTTCTGTGGGACAGGAAAAAGTCCTTGAGCATACAAGAAGTTGACAAATGCCAGGCATTTCAAGAATAACTATAAAGATTTCGAAGTTCTTTTTTCAAAGACACCAGTTTAAATAACTGTAAAAGTCATTTCAACCACTTCAACCAAATCACTATCCTCAACCACTTCATTAGCAACCTTCTAGTTTACTTGGGAGACAAAAGAATGAACCACATATTTGATACCTGCACCTCTTTACTATTGTTCCAATGGATTGCTTGATAAATTAGAGATAACAAATCCCTTGTTATAAGCAGTTGAAGTGAATATGTTGATGAAAGCATTATGTAGTCATGGTAATTCATATGCATGTAAATAAATTGCGGTAGGAATCCTGGATACAGTGATAAATACTGTACCAATTATGTAGATTGGTACGAAAACAAAAAAGGATGTTGTGACATAATAATATAATGACCATTAATCTGGACAATAATATAAATAGAGAACTCCAGTGTTTCCAACTTGCAATGTCTGTTGAAAAACGTATTTATGAATTGTGTATTTATTCACAATTCAACCAGTACTTATTTAGCGATGCCAGTTAAAAGAAACTTGATGATTCTCCCCACCCTTCATATAGAGGGAAAAAAATCTGATTTTGAAAATGAATTGATACTTTGAATCAGGCATAAAATTCTCCTGAGATATTCACAAGATAGTGGATAAGTATTCTTTTGCCCTCCTTGACTGGCCCTAGATGCAACATTTGGAAAATAAACGTTTGTCTATCTCTTCTTGCTTGTGTGGCCCAAAGTTCAGTTGAAGAAACTATTTAGGTTGAAATCAGTTGTATGAAGGCAAGTAACATGCACTTTAAATATATATATATATAGATTCTCTGTCTCTGTCTTTCTCCCTGTATCAGAGTTTCATCTCATGAAGATTAAGGGTTAATCTTTCAGATCACAATCCTTTTTTATCTCTTTTTACTTCTTTAAGTGCCCAGGGTGATTGACACGTTAGGCTGCATGATCTGAATATGAATTTCCAGCCAAGTATATCTGCCACTTGTTTAAGCATAGTGTCTAAGAGGCTGGAGAAAAGTCTACAATAATGTATCTTTCATTGCAAAGAAAAGGAATCTGGGAAACAGAATCCAGAAAATGCCACACACTGTTATTTTATTTTGTTCTACTATGCTATGTTAAGCAGTTCAACCATGCATTCCATGAAATATGCATTCTTGCAGTCTTAGAAGAATAAAACATCTATCTATCTTGCATTTCACCAGCCTAGGGCTCAGGGAAGGGGTGGTGGGGTGGCGGTGCTTATAAAGGAAGTCCTTTGTCCTAGGGAGGCCACTGTCCCTCAGACGGCTGGCTGTGAATCTCTTTTTGTGAAGTGGGGGCAAGGGGTTCAGATGGGCCTTTTGTTGACGTACCTGGCTCCCTGCCACGTCTCATCAGCCCTGCCCGGACTCCTAGAGGTGATAGCCGGGCTGGCGGTTGAGACCCCCAGGCTCTTGGTCATGGGGGATTTCAACCTGCCATCGCTCGGTGAAACCTCTGGGTTGGTCCGGGAGTTCTTGGCTTCCATGACGGCCATGGACCTGACCCAGTTAGTTTCTGCTCCCACTCACATAGGAGGACACATGCTGGACCTGATTTTTGTCTCTGGGCAGTGGTTGAATGACTGTAAGTGTGGGGACTTAGTTATTACTCCCTTGTCATGGACAGATCATTTCCTCCTTAGACTGGACTTCTGTTCCGCCACCCCCCACCGCAGGGAGGCGGAGCCACTTAGATGGTTCCGCCCCAGGCGCCTAATGGACCCGGAGCGGTTCCAGAGGGAGCTTGGGCCATTTCCTGAATCTCTGGCTCTCAGCTCGCCTGGAGACCTGGTGGCCACCTGGGATGGGTTGGCCGCCGGGGCTCTAGACCGAGTTGTGCCTCTGCGACCTCTGACCCGGCACAGATCCCATTTGGCTCCGTGGTTTACGGAGGAGCTACGGGAGATGAAGTGCCGGAAAAGACGTCTAGAGGGCATTTGGAGGGCGACTCGTTCTGAATCTGACCGAACACAGGTAAGATCTCATATTAAGACTTACCTTCGTATTTCTCCGCCCTTATTGCGTCGGCAGGAAATCGGCCTGCCGCCCTGTTTAGAGTGACCCGCTCTCTGCTTGAACCGAGAGCGCGGGATGACCTCTTGCAGGGTAGAGCAGAGGAGTTTTCTCGATTCCTGCATGATAAAATCGTTCAGATTCGGGAGGGTCTTAACTCCAATTGGATGGTCCCGGGGGAGGTGTCCGGGGCAGGTCTTGTGAATGTTATCTGGGGAGAGTTCGATCCTGTGACCGCCGAGGGTGTGGACAGGTTGCTGGGGAGTCTGAATGCCACCACCTGTTTATTGGACCCGTGCCCTTCCTGGCTGGTTTCGGCCGCCAGGGAGACGACACGAGGCTGGCTCCAGGGGATTATCAACGCTTCTCTGAGAGAGGGGTCGCTTCCTACCGCCCTGAAGACGGCGGTGGTGCGGCCCCTCCTCAAGAAGCCTTCCCTGGATCCAGCTGTTTTAAATAACTTTCGTCCAGTCTCCAACCTGCCCTTTGTGGCGAAGGTTGTTGAGAGTGTGGTGGCACGTCAGCTTCCTCAGTACCTGGAGGAAACAACTTACCTCGATCCGTTCCAATCGGGCTTCAGGCCTGGGCATAGTACTGAGACGGCATTGGTCGCGTTGGTCGATGATCTCTGGAGGGCTCGTGACAGAGGGTTCTCCTCTGTCCTGGTCCTATTAGATCTCTCGGCGGCTTTCGATACTATCGACCATAGTATCCTATTGCGACGGTTGGAGGGGTTGGGAATTGGGGGAGCCGTCCTTCGATGGTTCTCCTCCTTCCTCTCCGACCGTTCGCAATTGGTGTTGGCGGGAGGGGAGAGGTCCACCTCTAGGCCCCTGGTTTGTGGGGTGCCTCAGGGGTCGGTTCTCTCCCCTCTTTTGTTCAACATCTATATGAAACCGCTGGGCGAGATCATCCGTGGTCTTGGGGTGAAGTGTCATCTCTATGCAGATGACACCCAGTTATACATCTCCACCCCGGACCACCCCAACGATGCTGTGGGGGCTATGTCCAGGTGCCTGGAGGCCGTGCGGGATTGGATGGGCGGGAACAGGCTCCGGCTCAACCCATCCAAGACCGAGTGGCTGTGGTTTCCGGCGTCCCGATATAGCCAGTTGACTCCGTCGCTGGCTATTGGGGGGGAAATTTTGCCCCCCACAGAGAGGGCTCGCAATCTGGGAGTCCTCCTGGATGTGCGGCTGTCGCTTGAACACCATGTCGCGGCCGTCTCCAGGGGGGCATTTCATCAGATCCGTCGGATCTACCGGTTGCGGCCCTTTCTGGATCGGGACGCCTTGCGCACGGTCACTCAGGCCCTGGTCACCTCTCGCCTGGACTATTGTAATGCCCTCTACATGGGGCTCCCTGCGGGGAGCATCCGGAGACTCCAACTGGTGCAGAATGCGGCCGCGCGGGTGATCATGGGGGCGTCACGTAGCGCCCACGTGACGCCTCTCCTGCGCGAGCTGCATTGGCTGCCAGTGGCTTTCCGGGTTCGCTTTAAGGTTCTGGTTCTGACCTTTAGGGCGATCCATGGCATTGGACCAGGTTACCTACAGGACCGCATCCTACCGGTGATCTCCAGCAGACCAGTGCGAGCACACAGGGAAGGCCTTCTCCGGGTTCCGTCGGCTACCATGTGCCGCCTGGCGGTCCCAAGGGGTAGGGCCTTCTCTGTGGCGGCCCCTGCCCTCTGGAATACTCTGCCACCGGAACTGCGTACCGGCATGGACCTGAGGTCCTTCAGGCGCGCGCTGAAGACCTGGCTTTTCGAGCAGGCCGGCCTGGGCTGAGAGAGGGTTTTAATGTGTCTCCATTAATTTTAATTAGGGGGTTTTAAGGGGGTGGGGTGGGCTTTTTATTCGGCCTAATCTAATTTAATCTTTTTCTTAACTTTTGTATTGTTGGGGTTTTAGATTGGCTGTGCACCGCCCTGAGTCCCTAGGGAGAAGGGCGGTATAAAAGTTAAATAAATAAATAAATAAATAAATATCTCAAAGAAGACTAAAGTAAAGTCTCTCTGGATATACCAGTCTAATCAGATCACATCAATTTCTATGAGTTATGCTGAAATGATCGCTTCATTTGACTCAAGCTGTTGTTTCTTAAGAATCTTTCTTTAAAATTTCCTTTTTCTCATTAACTATCTGCTTTGCTTGCTCTCTGTAGGAATGTATCATGGAGCAGAACCTGTTTCCAAAAGGAAGAATAGACAGTGCATGTGAAGTATTATATAGATTTCTATCACCAAGGATAAGCAGCCCAATGAGCAGCAGTAAACATTAGATTTATTAGATTCTGACATTTCAGTTGAATACAGTACAGAAGCAATGAGGCCTGTAATTGAACTGCCCAAACTTCTCCAGAAAGGAACCAAAACAAATGTTCTCTGAAAATGTTGTAATTGTGATACCATGTTATTATTTTGATTTTTAATAAAAACTTCAATTGTCAAATTAAGGCTTTCATTTCATTTAAAAAAACATAGTTGAAACACCATACATAGTTAGGATCCATCTCTACTGCATGCATAATGCTATTTACATTATTTACAGAAGAACACACTTCTGTTCATTTAGTTATATGGAAGTAGAATTGAGTATGCTGAAAGAAATATAAGCATAATTTTAATACAATGGGAATGGTTTACCTAAAAAGTATCTGTAAGAATACAGGAAACAATAGTATAAGAATGAATAGGTACTTAAGGAATGTGAATTGAATTCAGGCATGAGTGAACAGTATGAAGATACCGTAGTATGTCAGAAGTTTGGTCACATAAATAGAATAAGTATCAAACCATGAGACAAATATAAGGAAGAATAAATTGATTGAATGGAAGGGGAAGACCGAGGAAGTTACAGTTGCATGGAGTCGATGAAAGTTTTGGAGACCTGAAAGAAAGAAGTAAAGAGTTTTTAAAAATCAAATTGCTACACAAAGGAGGGTATGGCCATTGGACAAACAAGAATTCTTTTTAAGGTTAAAAAGTATGTGTAAACTACATTTAGCAATACAGTATAGCTTTTCTTTTCTTTTTCGTGTATCTTTCCTGCTATTCTTTATATGATATTGCTTACTTCAAAAAGGACTAGACTAATGAGAATGTATTGTATGTATATATGTGCCCTAACACTTCATGTTATTAGTTGTGACTAATTTTTATTAGTTATAATAAGTTATTAGCCATTGTTTCTATTCAATACAGAATTTCAAACATGTAATAAAGACAGACTGGTGAGCAGCAGCTTCATTTCAACCACAACTAGCTTTTACAGCTTGGGGTAGGTGGGTGAGTTGGAATGGAAGCAGGCAAACCAGTAACATCTCAATAAAATAGGTAAGAAAAATATAAAATGATAATTGCTATATTAAATAAAATAAAAAATAATGTTCTAACATTTAGAAAAAGATATTGCTTTAACTTGTTGAATAAAAAGTTAGATATTTTTAAAGGGAAGAATAGATTATACCATAAGACAAAACATGTTCCTTTTTTAGCTTCCATGCTTCCAGCTTTATTTATTATATTCATATCACACTTCTCATTCAACAACTCAAGTAGCATACACCCTACTGCTTCCCAACAGCTATCTGTAAGATAGATTGAACTGAGATAATGACTATCCCTAAATCACTCATGAGCTTCCATGAATGAGATTTGCTTACAACTTGGTCTCTTCACCTCTAGTTCTACATTAAACTTGGCTCTCTTTTATTTATATATGCATCTGTCTATAGATACACTAGTATGTACGGTATATGCCTATATTCATACATAAGCCTACACATGTTGAAAATAAGTATAGGATTTACATATGTAAATTAAAGCAAATATTAAAATGGGTCTGGGCACTTCTATAAGAACAAAAGACAAACGTTGCTCTGATAGATCCAACTATAGCATAATCTGGCTCATGGTTATACATGCACAATGTTAGTTAGGTTATTACTAATTAAACTATAATACTTCTCCATTTTCACTATGCTTGTTCTCTAACTGTGCTGCTTTCATAACAACCAGTGAAAGTTAATATATTGAACTATGAGCTTATAAAAACCTGCTAGAAAGAGAGAAAGAAGGCAGGCAGGCAGGCAGGCAGGCAGGCAGACCTCAGGGTATACTGTCAATATTGTAACCACTCTGGCTGAAATCAGAATAAACAAAAAAAATAATTTTAGTTGATTCTCATTCCACTGAATGACTTTGGGCCAGTCATCTCACTCCAACCCATGCACAAAAATGTTGCTATGGGGAAGAATAGGAGAACAAGCACTGTGTATACTTCCTTCAGCTCCTGAATGTAAGGTAAATATAAATCTACTAATATGTTAAATAAATAAGTGACCTTCTGAATATTCACTAGATTAGAACATTCACATAAAGGTCTTTTAAACAAAGTAATTGTGGAAATCTGAATAGGTAAGAAGTTCTTGTTTATAGTGGACAAGCTATTATTTATTCCAAATTTTTCAATTACTTCAGAAGTTGGTCCTTCTATGTATCCTGGTATAAGATTTCTCTCCATAAATTCTACTAACTGTTCTTATTTCAATTGATCACAATCTTTCCATTTTTTAATATATTTATTTTTCTTTAAAATTGAAATTATTATAACTATTTATCTAGTAATCATTTAGAATCCTAAACTTTTCATGCCCACTTCTACCTAAGATTAAAATTGCAAAAACCTGTGATGGAATGTGAGGATATCATATTTCTGACTCAAATGCTGTGTCACAAAGTTCTTGAGATATGCTGATTTCTTTAGAAGAGCATCAATCCAAGCAGCTTTAATTCTTGACCTTTTTCACATTGATTAAAACTTTGGCTTTATGCCACTCCTTGTGGATTGGTCTCTGGTGTTACATATTATAGCAGAAACTATGATACATCATGTCATAGGAGCTTTTTCTCCTTTGAGAGCACAGATGTCTAACTTTATAATTATATACTTTCTCTTTAAGAATAATTTCTTGATAACAATCCAGTCTATTGGTTTGGTAACAATTCCTGATGATCATTTTAAAGCTGAACTATATCATCACAGAGGCATCTTAATTTCAAATGGATAGCCTCTAATCCACTTGTCTCCTGTGACTGACACCATAATGGTAGAAATACTTAGGCCTGTTATTGCTAAATAATGTGTTAAGAATCTTATATTTGCAAAATTGGATTTTTTGTTTTGGATCAAAATTCCAATTCCTGTATTTTGTAGATGATTATTTCCCCAGAAGTTGGACTGTAAAATTCTGTTTTCCTTTAAACGTAAATAGATCTATGCTTATCTTATCCAATGGACTTGTAGACTGTCCATTTAATAAGTATATTTTTCATTGATGACTGCCACAAAAATACATTACACATTTTCATATTGACTTTTTCAATCCAGGTACATATCCATCAACTGCAATTGTGAAGTCTCCTATATGATGCTACAATATTTTCTGTATAACTTTTGTGCAATAAAACTGAAATAACAAATACCCGTCCAGAATACATATGTCCATCTTAAATTTCTTTAAACTGAAAATATACTTCTACTTCCATAGGGAAACTTAATATTTTCTTTAGTTTTGCTATTTTAACTGGGATTCATTTTTATTCTGATCAAAAATATGGATAAACAGGGAGATTGGAAAAATACTAAGTGATCTACATTACCAAAGTTTTATAAAAGTACCCTAGAAGAAAAGTTCAAAGATGGTAGCAGAAAGAAGAACCCAGTCTAGAAGTTCTCAAACCTGTTACTGGGGGATTGCAAATTCATGATATGACTAGTCTACAAAATAATGATGCAGAAAGGGGAATTTTTGGGAGCCTGAATACTGATGAATCTTCTTCTCTTAACAAGAGTAACTATCTGTGCTGGAAGAAAATGGAAAAAAACAACAACCTGGAACATGAAATGTACATGAGATATGAAAGTTGGATATAATTTATATATTTTTATTTATCAAATTTCTACACTGCCCATGTCACCTAAGTGACTTTAGCTGGTTCATCATCAAGAAAGAAATGCCAAGGATCAAAATAGACATTCTTGGTATCAGTGAGATCAAGTGAACTAGAAATCAGATGACTTTACAGGGTAAATGGAAATGTCAACTTCAAAAGGGAATGACATTAGAAAAGCAGAGTTAATTAAGAAAATTGCCAAATCAGTTGTCAGAAATGGTATAGGGTCTCCCGCTTGGGAGGTGGGGTTGGACTAAATGACCTACAAGGTCCCTTCCAACTCTGATTAACTGTTATTTGTTATCTGTTCTTCAGTAGTTGGGATCAAAAAGATTCCTATAACTGAACTGGTGGAAATTCTGTATTCCAAATACCACAGCTACTAACTTTTTTCTCGCCCTTGCCTTTAATTTTTCTGTTTTTTTAAGAAGAATTCTATTTTGAATATCTAATGGTGATTCCTGAAAAGTCTGAGGGCTCCTGGCAATATTTTGGGTTAGGACATTGGTTTTATTTCTGAAATATTTTTTTTCCTGAGGTGATCTGTCCATTTTCACTCTATGGTGTCAGTTCTGTTGTTGTTGTTTTGGTTCTAACTTTTATGACTGCCATATATGGTAGAATTTAGTCAGGAAGCAAGTCATGCATGCTCAGGTAAATATCCTTTGATGCTGTCCTGTAGTTCCAAGTTGCCTCTGCCTTTCTAAATCAGATTTTATTATTCAGCTGATGGTATATGTCCTGTGTATGCCACCTGTCTCCATTTGAGATTCATTTTGTCTAGATTTAATTTGATGTCCTTCCTACAATCTGGAGGAAAATCTGTACTTTCCAATAATGTTCTTTTTTCTGCTTCTGTAACATTTATCCTTTTTCCAATAATCAGGGGATCATTTGCAACTTCCTGGTTGTTTCCTCTGAAAAATACAAAGAGATTCCGATTGAAAAAAGTAGTGATTTTTATCAAACAAAAGGTGTAGAGAATGTTGTCAGTTGGGTTGACTTTTTATTCTATTTCATATGCTAGGAGCTATTTCTAACATCATAACTGGTGAATATTCAGGTGCTGGAAAGATTGGACAGCATGTTATGACTCCACCTATTGGTTAATTGCATCATATGAAAGCCCAATTTAATAGCCAAGAGATTATGCAAATATGTAATTTCTTTGATGGATTCTTACTATGAACAGGTTGCTTATCCAGAAATTCCTAGATTTTGCTGCTGTGATTGTATTCCCTTTTTGCAAGCTTCTGGGTTCTTCTTAAGCAGATGCACATAATGCTAATGAAACACATTTTCCTCCATGGGAAATACACAGATGTAACACAGTCAATTTCCAGTTGCAGTTTGCTTTCAAAACATACATTAGTATAGTCCCCATTTCTCTGGAAGGAAGTTTTCATGCTGTGGAATTTTGTATAATACAGATAAAATTCTGATGTATTCTGATTCACTGCTTGGATAACTGTGTTGCTGAAGAAGACAGATTAATCCCTTTCTTTCACAACTACAATGGAAGTCTGTAAGTTTGTTCTTTTTGGGACTTGTAAGTGTCAGATTACATTTCCCTGTCTGTATAACACTCTTATACATTTTCAGGAGGCAGCTGTTCGACCAAATAATTATGCTAAGGTCTGTTTCATTATTGGGGGAATTTATTAAATCCATTGATAATTATCCTTTCCTGTTAATCCTTGCCAGTTAAAATGATACTGCCAAGAGCAATGACAACTGTATCAGCACAGATGTGAAGATTGAGGAGAGAACCTCAGGACCTTGGAGGCTCAGGTGATGTTCTCATCTATTTCTTCACTGGAAGGAAGAAGAAAATTTTTGCAGATGAATGATTGCCTTCAGTTATGATGTCAGTGGGAGCTATATAATTTCTGGAGCTATGAGCCAAGTTATTTGAATGAAAGACTGTTGGTACAAGATGGATTTCACTTTACTTACATTTTGGTAAAGTATGGCAAACTTGATTATCTATTTATTATTACAGGTATTGTGTTAGTCAGCTTTCTAGACCAGAGTTTCTCAACCCTGGAAGCTTGAAGATATGTGGATTTGCATGATGACTGGAGAATAGTGGAAGTCAAAGTCTACACATCTTCAACTTGCCATGGTTGTGAAACACTTCTCTAGATTCTGTGCAATTAACTACTTCCTGAAAGTCCCAATACAGCAAAATATAATAATCAATAACAACATGTTATTAAATATTCTATAAACATAGCAGATACAAAATGAAAGTCTGGTAAAGTATTGGCATCTAAAACACCAGAGGTAACTGTGGTGAAAAAGAAGAAGCTGCGTATAACTGATGTGGTAATACCAGGAGATATTAGAATAGAAAACAAAGAATTTGAGAAGATTGCACAAGGTATCAAGATTTGAAATTGAAATTGACAAATTATGGCATGTGCTGGCAATTATTGTCAAAGTAGTTGTTGGTACACTGAGTATCATACTGAAAAAGTGATGATGGCACTTAGAAAATCTGCACATTGACAAAATTTCCATTGGTCAATTACAAAACATCACACTGCTTGGATAAGCTGATACGTTACAATTCCCTAGGTTCTTGGGAAGAACTCAGTGGGAATGAAAGCTAATTATCCGCTGTTAATTTATATTTTGTCTATAAGTAAACAATATAAATATAAAAACATACTATTAGTATTATTTTATTTTAAAGCAAAATAATTATCTAACTGCTTAAGTCTTCTTTAATTCTGCACTACATTCTCAACCCTTATGTGAACATATAAAATCATACGTGAAGGAGGTGGGTGGTTGTTAAATATGACAAACAACAAATAAAATATAAAGTTCTATGGACCGTGCATCAAAAAGGAAAGAGGTATTTGTCATTCTTTAATTGCTTCTTGCTAGACTACTGATGGAATCTTCACCGCTGTGCTCTCCTTGCCTGTCAACATGGATATATGATCTCCATCCATATCTCCACCATTACTTAGCCTAACCTTTCACCCTTGTCCCAAGCTATAAGTCGAAACCAGTCCACCAACTACTAAAACACACAATCATACTTTATTATGGTCACAGGCCAGAATTCATGCAAATAAAAACAATTAGTTATCAAATATAGTATCTTAAAACTAATAAAATGTCAGTGTACAATGCCCTCTACCTCTTCTACAGACATTGTTGAAGGATATTGTACTGCTGGAAACATGTGTTGCTAGATAATAAAGTTTTGCAAGTGAATATGTCAGCTTTGTATTTTTAACCAGGCAGAAGATAAGAGATAAAATATTCATCTGGGCAGCCAGGTTTTTGTGTAGTAAATGGATTAATAACCTTGTCCATTTTTTATGTAAATGCACAACTTAAGATAACATATTCGATCAGTTTCAGGCCACATGGCCAAATTCTTTGTGGAGCTGGTATACTGTTATATATGACCTTTAGGGTTGTCCATTGGAGGACATAAAAAAAGAAAATATCCATTGATAACTTGGCAAAGACAGGTGATCAGTTACTAAAACACATCTAGCTTGATATATGGGGAAGGGTTTTTTAGAATATTGTGACTACACATATCAGAACTCAAACATATACAAATCAACTTTGTACAAACATTTCAGTTTACTTTAAACACACATCTCTTAACCACAGGATTAGTATCTAACCCACTCCACTCAGTTTTACTCTATTTATATTCCATCTCATAGTGGACTGCAGATTCCCTCTCCTGTCATTCAGGGAAGACCTGTGCTCTTTCTCCATTTATTCATTCAAGAAGTTTCTATTCCGAGGGTTTCTACCAGACCAAGACTATGTAATTTTGCAATTACTGCTGATATATATATATTTGAAAAAGGGAGGATTATTTTTAAGAGCCATGGTGGTACAGTGGCTAGAATGCAGTACTGCAGGCTACTTCTGCTGCCTGCTGGCTGCCTGCAGTTTGGTAGTTCGAATCTCACCAGACTCAAGGTTGACTCAGCTTTTCATCCTTCCGAGGTCAGTAAAATGAGGACCCAGATTGTTGAGAGCAATATGCTGACTCTGGAAACTACTTAGAGAGGGCTGTAAGGCACTGTGAAGTGGTATATAGTCTAAGTGTTATTGCTATTATTTCTATTTTTAATCTCAGACACCATTGAATTATCACAGTACAAAAAGCTAAATGATCTGACAAGTAACTGTTTTTTCATGGACATGTCTTTTACTCAATTTTTGAGCTAGTGAATTTCTACTGTAAGCAGGATCTATGTTTGGATAATCATTGTATAAATAAGAGCTTCCAGAAAACCAGTAGTTTTGGCAAAGTCATGGAGCAGGAGGGAGGTAGGAAGAGACAATGCATGACTACGGAAGGATCTGTGGATAATTGTTCCTTTTTGCATCTCCTAATCAAACAGTCAATATCTTCCAAATCAGGGTCGCCAACCCATGGGCAATGGGCCACTACCAGGCTGTGGCCTATTCAGTTTGTCAGTATGTGCACACATAGCTCCATTCGCTCAAGTGGTAGCTCCACTTGTAGTAGAACTGCATGCATGCCCTGCCATTCACATGAGTGGAGCTGTGGTGTGTGCATCAGTGCACTGCTCACATGGTCTGGATCCCCTTTCCCCCTCAGCCAGGCTACCAGGCTGGAAAATTTGGGGACCATTGTCTTAGAAGGAGAAGATTCTTACACTGCTGAATAAAAGATTCCCAAGGATTACTTTAGGTCAGCGGTCACCAACCGGTGGGCTGTGGCCCATTGGTGGGCCATGAGAAATTTTGGTGGACCATAGAGAAATCTCACCCCCAGAGCACCCCCCCCCAAAAGCAATTAATCCAGGCTGTGCAGAAACACAAGGCTGCTCAGCCCACATGGCCCGCAGGAACCCTCCCCGCCCACTCACTCCTTACCCGGCAAACTTGTCTGCTAATTTGCTATTTTTCCTTTTTGTGACCATCATCTGTTCTGCTCTGCCAGGAGATTTAGATTAGCTAGGAAGAAAGAAATGGTTGGATTTCTTGCTTTCTAGCTAAGCGCAGCCAAACTTCTCTTAGGACTGAAGGTTTGCTTGCAAGCAACTTCAGTGCAGGCTCACGGCAAGCAAATTTGAGAGACTGAGCTAGCCAATGGCAGATAGATAGATCACTGAATGATTCTGTGAGCAACTCAATCTGCCTGCTTTGCCTGATTTTGGATAAAAGTTCCTCTTTTTTTAATAAAAAATTCAATATTTATATAAATATTTATAATATTGACATACAAGCCATGCTCAGCCAGTCACATGACCACCAAGCCACACCCACAAATTAGGCCACACCCACAGAACCAGTTAGTGGTCCCTGGGATCTAAAATTATGGGTGGTCCCTGAGGTTCAAAAGGTTGGTGACCCCTGGCATAGAATATTCCAGTGGTTCCTTCACTTACTTTTGCCTAAAAGATGATTTATTTATTTATTATCAAGACAATGCATTATTCTTTATTTCTTCCTGGGCCACTAAAATTTATAATTTTAATAAAATTATCTTCAAATAAATTACTTTTTTCACCTTGATCAGGTAAAAGATTCTTGGTTATATTTGACAAGTAAAAAATGATATATGTACCTCAAAACCCTGGAGCTTCAGAAATAAACATTTGTACAGCTTTAAACAAGGGTTCAGATATCCCTTTAAACAAGGGTTCAGATGTCTCCTCATCTTTCTGCCTTTTAGAGTTTAGTTTGCAAAACAGCCATTTCCTTGAAATATTTCATTATTCAATCTGAAGCTTGGATACTAAGTTTGAACTTGATGTTTGTCTTTCCCTCTAAGAAAAGTATCGAACCACAGGTATTTCATGTATCTTGGCAAGGATCCCTCTGGTTTGCTACAGGCATTTCAGCAATCTTGTTCCCCCAAGAAAATAAATTTCAAGCCACATTCACAGAATACTATTGTCTCTGACATCTCAGCATGATTTATCAAATATGTATGTGGATTTCAATATGCATATAATACCAATAAAGACAAGCAAGTACCTTTCACAATCAGATTTCCTGAATTTCTCACCACTCCAAATTGATTCATCGCTATGCAGCTGTATACACCTGCATCGGATTTGGTAATATTATATATCTTCAGACTGTTATCTTCTAAGACAAAGATTCTGAACAGGGAGGATTAAAAAATAAATAAAACTGTGCAAACCAGTTATTACTATATTATACTGAAGACTAAAACACCAATAACTGTGATATGTTATTTATAATATTTGGACATTAATCATTGTTGCTGTTGATTACAGCACACTGAGCAAATTTCAGCCAAATTTTCATTTCAATGTATCATTGATCATTACATTAGATACAGATTAGACACAGTAGAATGTACTAATTTTCTGTCTTTATAACTAGTCTGCCTCTTTCTCTGGTCAATTTATTCCTGCAGAGGAAGAAATAAATTCACAATATGAGGTCTGAGCATGGCATGTTTCTTCAGGGAGTAAAGTATGTTTTTAGTCTCAGATAGTGAGCTGATTATAATAGGAAGCTTGAGAAGATGCAATTTTTCAGCAATTTGAATAAAAATTATTTCTCACTGAGATCGCCATATCCAGTTCTAACAGTCAAACAATGAAATGAATGTAAGCTGATTATTATAGGAAGGTTAATATGTCACACAGTTATAAATAACCAGGTTAAGGCAGCTTATTATTGGTAGTAGCAGTTGAAGAGAACCAACATGGATTAAATGATTATATCAGGGCAAGCAAAGATTATAATTTTATAACTCTCACTTTTTCTGAATGTCATATCATCACAAAATTGAAAAAAAAACTTGCTAAAAATGATAATAAAAGTTAAGTGAGTTTTGCAAAGGGAACACTATCTAAAACATAAACTAGATATAATAATTAAAAAGAAAAAATAGAAAGGAGAGAGACAGAGACACACAGAGAGAGAACCAAAATGATTGCAGAAATGTTTGCAAAGTACCTTATAATAGTATATACTGAACCTCTATAGTGATCCTCACCAAAGGAATTAGAAAGCCTCAAGATTATAAGTTATAGGTCTGCAAATGATATATAGGACTTACAAAAGCAGTGTAAATTTTAACTAAAATTTTATTATATGAATGTAGAATCTGATAACAACACGAGGTGGTCTTACTATGGGTCATCTGGAACCTCTACTGTCTGGTTTTTTAAAGAGACTCCAAGCCCATCCTTTCTCCTGATTGTACCACCTTCTAACATTAAAAATGTCCTCTTCCTTCCTTCCTTCCTTCCTTCCTTCCTTCCTTCCTTCCTTCCTTCCTTCCTTCCTTCCTTCCTTCCTTCCTTTCTTCAATTTCCTTTCCCTTTAGGATCACCAGGCAGCTTCAGTTTGCCTAGTCTGCCTAAAATATGCTTTGGTTTCATGTAAGAATGTAGAATGTTAGGTGTTTTTCTCCCACAACCCAGAGAAATCAACATAGAGAAAAAAAGAATGGAACAATTACAATATCATAGTTATTGAAAAATAGACTAGAAGATGAAATAAATTTTTACAAGTACTAAATATTTAAATCATATCAGCTATGGATTTGCCCCCCCTCCCCCCCCAAAAAAAAAAACCATCCCCACATGTTTTTCTGGGTTCTTATTATACTTTAACACATTACTTAGATCAGCTGCAGCCCACTGGTGTGCCGTGAGAAAATTTTGGTGGGCTGCAGAGAAATCTCAACCCCAGAGCACTCCCCCAAAGCAATTAATCCAGGCTGTGCAGAAACATTGCTTAGCCCACAATGGCCCGCAGGAACCCTCCTTCCCATTCACTCCTTACCCGGTAAACTTGCCTGCTAAGTTGCTATTTTTCCTTTTTCCGACCATCATCTATTCTGCTGTGCCTAGGAGATTTAGATTAGCTAGGAAGCAGGAAATGGTTGGATTTCTTGCTTTCTAGCTAAGCACAGCCAAACCTCCCTTAGGACTGAAGGTTTGCTTGCAAGCAAATTCAGTGCAGACTCACGGCAAGCAAATTTGAGAGGCTGAGCTAGCTGATGGTAGATAGATAGATCACTGAATGATTCTCTGAGCAACTCAGTCGCCTGCTTTGCCTGATTTTGGATAAAAGTTGCTTTTTTAATAAAAAAAATTCAATATTTACATGCATAGTGTGTTGTGAGTTCATTTTGTGAGTTTGCTTGCTAGCAAATTTTATGTGATAGACTGAGCTAGCCAATGGCAGATAGATAGATCTCTGAATGAATCTGTGATTCTGTGAGCAACTCAATCTGCCTGTCTGCTTTGCCTGATTTTGGGTAAAAGTTGCTCTTTTTTTATAAAAAAATCAATATTTATATAAATATTTACAATATTTACATACAAGCCATGCCCAGCCAGTCACATGACCACCAAGCCATGCCCACAAATTAGGCCATGCCCACAAAACCAATTAGTAGTCCCTGGGATCTAAAATTATGAGTTTGGTGGTCCCTGAGGTCCAAAAGGTTGGCGACCCCTGACTTAGATTATTCCTGGATTTTTGGCTGAAATTCAAATCACCAAAGGGCATCAGTCAAAATGTGATTCTTTTTTTCATTTCATTGTTTCTATTATGTTATTACAATACTGATTCAAGTCTGAGGGTAGAAATATATTCTTCACAATATATGTAACAAACAGCAGTTAGTCATGGCTTTGTTTCAGGAGGAAACCTATACCAGTATCTGATGTGTTTGCTTGTTTCTTTGTTTTTGCATCCTTATGCTGTAATCTGAAGCTTTCCTCTTGCTTATTTATGCAGAATACTAGAAATGCTGCTGTTACAGAGGTGCATATATTGGATTTATGCTTTTATTAAATTTCAGATTGTCTTCCCCCATGCTGCCCATCTTCTAGTGATACCCTCTATATTACATTTTGCAAATGCTATTTTCCTTCTACTCTCCTATTCTATCCTTAATCTAGGATATTTAAGATTAGTGTACTGTACACTAAGATTACTGTACTAAGATTATGTACACTACATAAAAATGACAAAAATATAAATAAATAAATATGTATATACCCACATATATTATATGACACAGAGAAACAACACAATCTAGTTCTGATGTTAAATGTACAATGGCTAGAAAAATGAATCTTGCGAGTTTACTAGACAGATGGCACAAGGAAGAAAGTTGTTACAGAATCTGGTAGTCCTGATAGAAATATTTCAAAATCTCCTCCCAGAGGGGGAGCAACAGAAATGGACCATAAAATGTGTGTTTATAGAGATCTTGAACAATGCTTTGAGCTCTAAGCACATAGCATTTATGAGCAGTATCCTGAATAACTGGAAGTGAGCTTCCTATATTCTTCTCAGCTTACCACTCTGAGGCTTCAGCCACCAAACCAAACAGTGATGCTTTTTGTTAAATTTCTCTCAGTTGTGCCTCTGTAAAAAGTGGCCAGGACAGAAGGAGAAAGATGTGCTTCCCTCAATCGATGCAGAAAATGCAGATGCTGGTTTGCACGCTTCACTAAGGATGACATGTGGAGAGACTAACAGATTCTTTGAAAAAAAATAAACACATTTTGTGCTAGAAAAACAACAACATTATGTTATTCTAGGTTACAAAAAATGTTCCTTTTTCAAAAATTAATTTATGAAAGGCCCAGCTGCTATGCTGTGTTTTTATATGCAATTTTTAACAGTTGAAAATAAGTTCAAGTGATGATTTTTTTAAAAAAAAAATCCAGGTCATATTTTCCTGAAGTAGGAAAGGAGTGGCAAAAACCACACAAACAAAATAAAGAAAAATAATTGTATAATTTTGCATTGTATAGAACTGCAAAGACATCTGCAAAGCACAAAATCAAACTACGATTTCAGAGGAGCCAAAGATGCTGATTTGGAGTTAATTATCACTGACTTTGTTCAACCAACTGTCATACACAAGAGAATTCTCACACCTGTGCTCAGTTTAAGGTGATCAGGTATCAAGGTAAAAAAAGAAAAAGGCAAATGTCCTGGGATTTGCTTAGCATGATGGCATTTTTTTCCTGCCTTTTAATTTCTTCCCACTGCTGAATCAGTAGGTTCCTTTTTTGTCAGCCTGTATTCAGTCTGAACATCTGTAGTGCCATCAATTGAGTTTTAAGATATCAATAGAGGTTTTTTTTTTTTTTAAATGACAAATGGGGATTGGTTTTACATTTGATCAGCTGTGGTTCCTCCAAAGATTTCTATACATTAGTTATCTTTTTCAGCATTGCAGGTAATTTTAGATGGTCCCTGAACAAGGAACTTATTAAGCAAGGTCTGTGCTGCTGTTTTTCTTGTCCAATCCTAATTAAATTTTGTTTTAATTATAAAGTGATAGAACATTTATCATTTTATAGAGTCATGGCCCTGCAAAATATAGAATGCCTTCTCTAAGTAACAAGCAAAAGTATATAAAACCACAGAAAATATTGACAAACAATTGTAAGAATATTTCTATCATATGTCATATGTCAGGGGTCGCCATCCTTTTGGACCTCAGGGACCACCAAACTCATAATTTTAGATCCCAGGGACCACTAACTGGTTCTATGGGCATGGCCTAATTTGTGGGCATGGCTTGGTGGTCATGTGACTGGCTGGGTATGGCTTGTATGTAAATATTGTAAATATTTATATAAATATTGATTTTTTTATAAAAAAAAGAGCAACTTTTACCCAAAATCAGGCAAAGCAGGCAGGCAGATTGAGTTGCTCACAGAATCACAGATTCATTCAGAGATCTATCTATCTGTCATTGGCTAGCTCAGTCTGTCACATAAAATTTGCTGGCAAGCAAACTTATAAAATTTGCTAGCAAGCAAACTCACAAAATTAACTCACATCACACCATGCATGTAAATATTGATTTTTTTATTTTTAAAAAAGACCAACTTTTATCCAAAATCAGGCAAAGCAGGAAGATTGAGTTGTTCACAGAATCATTCAGTGATCTATCTATCTACCATCAGTTAGCTCAGTCTGTCAAATTTGCTTGCCATGAGTCTGCACTGAATTTGCTTGCAAATAAACCTTCAGTCCTAAGGAAGATTTGGCTGTGCTTAGCTAGAAAGCAAGAAATCCAACCATTTCCTGCTTCCTAGCTAATCTAAATCTCCTGGCAGAGCAGAACAGATGATGGTCAGAAAAAGGAAAAATAGCAACTTAGCAGACAAGTTTGCTGGGTAAGGAGTGAGTGGGCGGGGAGGGTTTCCACGGGCCATTGTGGACTGAGTAGCCTTGTGTTTCTGCGCAGCCTGGATTAATTACTTTGGGGGGGTGCTCTGGGGGTGAGATTTCTCTGCAGTCCACCAAAATTTTCTCATGGCCCACCAATGGGCTGCAGCCCCCCGATTGACGATCGCTGTCATATGCCACTGCATGAGTGTGTGTGTGCGTGTATTTAAGACCCCCTTCACTTTTGCCAATTTTGTTAAGCTGCAGCCTGATTCTACAGTTGTTGACATTCATTTTTTTCTCATTAATCTACACTCAGTACCCCACAACGACAAAGTGAAAACAGAATTTTAGCAATGTATGTATGTTTATTTTCTTTAAAAAAATCCTAATATATACATTATATAAGTATTCAGATGCTTTGCAACAATGCTTGAAATTTAGCTCAGGTGTCTTCTATTTCTCTTGATCATTGCTGAGATGTTTCTATACCCTTGATTGACATTGACCTGTGGTAAATTAAATTGATTGGACATGATTTGGAAAGGCTCACACCTCTCTGTAGAAAGCCTCATAGCTGACAGTGCACACTGTAGCAGAGCAAAATCCATGAGATCAAAGGAACTTCCTCAAGAGTTCAGAGACAGGATTATTGAACGGCACAGATCTAGGGAACATTACAAAAAAATTTCTGCTTCACTGAAGTTTCTTAAGAGCACAGTGGCCTCCATAATTCTCAAATGGAAGAAGTTTGACACAACAAGGACTCTTCCAAGAGCTGGTCACCCAATGAAACTGAGCAATCAAAGGACAAGGGCCTTAGTAAGAGAGATGACCAAGAACCCAATGGTCACTCTGACTGAGCTCCAGAGATCCTGTGTGGAGATGGGACAGAGTTCCAGACAGACATCACTGCATCCAGTCTGGGCTTTATGGCAGAATGACTACAGAGAAGCAGTGTGAAACACATGAAAAGCCCATTTGGAGTTTGCAAAAAAAACACCTGAAGGACTCTCAGACTGTGAGGAACAAAATTCTCTGATTTTATGAAACCAAGATTGAACTGTTTGGCCTCAATTCTAAATGTTACATCTGGAGGAAACCAGGCATCACCTGTTCATCACCTGCCCAATATCATCCTAACAGTGAAATATGGTGGTGGAAGTATGCTGTGGAGGTGTTTTTTTGCAGCAAGGACTGGAAGACTGGTCAGGATTAAGGGAAAGTAGAATAGAACAAAGGACAGGTAAAATGGCAGAAAATTCCCTAATCCAGAGGTAAAAAGCTTGTTGCATCAAACCCAAAAAGACTTGAGGCTGTAATTGCTGCCAAAGGTGCTTCAACAAAGTACTGAGTGAAGGGTCTGAATATTTATGACAATGTTAATAAGCTTACAGACATTTCTAAAAATCTGTTTTCACTTTGTCATTATGGGGTACTGAGTGTAAAGTAATGAGGAAAAAAATGAATTTCAACAGCTCAAGAATCAGGCTGCAGCATAACAAAAATGGACAGAAATGAAGGGGTCTGAATGCTTCCTGAATGCAGTGTATATGTAAATCTGTTGGTCACCATTTTCTCATTTTACCCAGCTACAAAGCTTTCATTTTATCTCAGTCCATCTACTGATGCCTATTCAAGACTTTTCACAAAAGAGCAATTAATAATCAAATCACACAGAAGTTTTAATTTCCTTACATTATTTTCACAGTCAGTTGATGAACTTCTGTTTGATTTACTATTAGAAGTCAAGTTGACAAATGGAGGGGGGAAAACAGCAGCTAAGCCTTTGTATGTTATTCTAGAGCTGCATAACTGAAACTAATCCCACATTTCTTTGATTTAATACCACTTACATTCTACTAAAATCATCTTTGAATTTAAACATATAATATTATTCAATTCAGTAGTACAGCAGAAAGCCACCTAGCATGGTCTATTCTCTTCTGGCTCCCCAGTGAACAAATATTGCATTTTGAGGCAACATCCTTGAGAAGATGATAGGTAGATTGCTTCAAGAATATCTTGGACATTAACCTTGATCAATTTGAAAATATGAATACAATGTTGTACTAAATAATATGCACTTAAATTTTATCACAGGGAAATTACTTTCATATTCAGTCATGTTCTATATACTTTATTTGCATTTGAGATGACTTGTGTGTTTTGTTGTTCCTGAGAAACTAATTTCAGATATCTGAAAAAAATTCAGATAAACACAATGTTTTTATCATGTGTAACTTCTACTATTAGCTGTCCATGCTTAGAGTAGATAATGGATTAAAGTCATCTCTTATGAGCCTAAATTTAATGCAGTAAATAATGTAGTAATTAAATGTTTTACATACTTTAAATGAATATTTTTTTTAATATAAATTTTATTTGGGTTTTCACAAAAACATAATATAAATAAAACATCTTTTTTTGAGAATAGCATGATCCTGGGTTATCACTTCTCCATAGAGACACAAACTCAATTTCATATTCATCTTTGTGTTCTATTCCGTATCTTATGACTATTTTAACATTTTCTCCATAATTTTCCCCTCCCTTGGTTTTCTCAACTTTATTTTTAATTATCTCATATCTAAATTCAATTATATATCTTTTTCTAAGTTTCAATGTCTTTCTAATCATTATATTTATACTTTTGTCTGTCCTGTTTCAATTTCATATTATCTTTTCTCATTAAACAAATTTTCCCCTGTAGTTACTAATTGGAGTATGACACCTTTCTATCTTTTAATTTTATCCATTCAACTCTTATTTAAACTTCAATTTATGCCTTTAGAATTATAACATTCAATATAGTACATAACTTCCAATTGAATTCTGCTTGGTACATTCTTAAAATACACACTATGTTCTTTACAATATATATATATATATATATATATATATATATATATATATATATATATATATATATATACTTTGTATTACAACACCCTGTTAAGCCCCAATTAAGGGAGAAAGCATACTGCTTTCTTTTCTGTCTTTCGGCTCATCACCAGAGACCATACCGACAGAAAGCTATTTGTTTCGTTGCCTTTTGTTTACATGTGTGTAAGGTTTTTAAGCTGATAATTTTAAATAATAAATAAGGGAGACTAGTATAGATCTATTTCGAGCTAGTTAGCTCTCTTCAGCTAGCCATACCCTTACTGGGATTCGAACCAGGGAAGTATTACATGTGAGGCAGTTGTAATTTCTGTCGGTATGGTCTCTGGTGATGAGCCGAAAGACAGAAAAGAAAGCAGTATGCTTTCTCCCTTAATTGGGGCTTAACAGGGTGTTGTAATACAAAGTATATACTTATTCCCCTGCCTGAGCTGATAAGGAGAGAGCCAGTGGTGTAGAGGCAATTACAACTGCCTCACATGTAATACTTCCCTGGTTCGAATCCCAGTAAGGGTATGGCTAGCTGAAGAGAGCTAACTAGCTCGAAATAGATCTATACTAGTCTCCCTTATTTATTATTTAAAATTATCAGCTTAAAAACCTTACACACATATATATATATATATATATATATATATATATATATATATATATATATATATATATAAAACAATAGTAAATAAGACACTCGTTCCATTCCAATTCAATTCTATCATTAATATTAGTTACAATCTTAACTTCTTTAACATTTCTTTTCAATTGAATATCATACTTCCTTGGGAACACTTATAAACTTAATTAATTAATTCTTTTTTCCATATTTCTCTTCACTTATATCACTTATATTTTTATAAATCATTAATAATAATTAAAATGTTCACATCCTTTGCTGATTTCATTCTCTCATTCTCTTTATTTCATTTATTTATTAACATTCTATTGCATTACAATAAATATTTATCCATCATTTTAATCATACATTGCTTCATATTTTCTAAAGTTATTTCTATTTCTAATATAACAATACCATCTTATGTACCTTTGCAGAATCCCTTTTTCAATTAAATTTTCACCCATTATCTCTAAATAGGTTTATACTTTCAATCCTTATACATTTTCCCTGTTTCTCTATATCTTGTTTCTGTCTTTTATAACTTCTTTTCCTTTCCTTCTTCCCCCTCTTCTTCTCCCTCCCCTTTTTGCCCCCTTGTCTCTCTACTTCTAATTCTCTCTTCTGTAATCCTCTCTTCTGTTGCTTCCTAATATTGTAATTATTTTTCAAACTATTCTTTTTATATATATGTATATATATATTTCAAATTCCAGGGTACCTTACGTTGTTGCTTTTTCAGTTCAACCTGGTCAACCAAAAGTTTCTCTTCTTATCTTCCTCCTGCACATTCTTTTCCGGTTGAGTTCTTTGAGGTGGACATTTTTGACCACCGCTGCAACCGCCTTCGGGACAGAGGGTAATGGCCAGCTGAGGAGGAGAGATGCGGTTCTCCTCAACCCTGCTGGTGGTCTCCCCGCTCTTCACCACTTCTATAGGATCGGGGCGCTCCGGTAGCAAGCATGGATTGAAACCATACACTATCGCGGATTTCGGTCCATCACCAAAGAAGCTCAAACCAGAAGTCCCTTTAAATGAATGTTTATGACCTTCTGTCTATGATAAATTACTCCTAATCCATCTTTACTTTTTGCTAATGCCTATTTCTGTCCTATAGTACAGAATTTGCCAGCTTAGCAGTCTAGAAGGGAGAAGCAGGAGGAGAAGATGGATCTGTGCAAGCAGCAAAGCTAGCGTGTATCTATGCGCAGCTTCACTTGTGTGAGTGGTGGGTGTGCATGCATGCTACTCATGCAGATGGAGCACACATACACATGGTTGCCCACTGCTCGCACAAGGGGTGATGCATGAGGGTGCTCATCTACTGCTTCAGGCAGTCTGGCTTCAAACAGTTCACTGCCTGGTAGTGGACCATGGCCCAAGGGTTGTGAACTCCTGCTATAGTAGATATATAACAGAAGAAAAATAAATAGAAAACTCTCTTGTTGGATCAAGAATATTATTATTTGCAGTGCAGCAACTTTACATGTAAGAAGTGCTGGGCTTATATAAGGAGAATGTCAACTTCAAAATGAACCTGGCCATTTTCCTGTTCCTCAGTTGCCACACAGTTTGGGGATGGGGGAAGATGGATGGAATGCATTGCTAAATACACCACAGAGTTTTCTCATGAGAACCTAGGTCATCTCCATAGATGATGGCTAAAATTGGGGAGGAGTGCCTCAAGAACCTGCCAGTTAACCTAATTGGGCTACATGAACTATGACAATTGGGGAGGACAATTTCCTATTTTAATTATACTGAAACTGCAGGAAAGATTTAGCGTTGGTTTTACATTTCATCCTACCGATTGATGTACCCAATAAAGAAGTCCTTTGAGGAAGATTACAGTCTCAGAGTTCTGATTTGCTTGGGTTCATTAGTCGAACCTTGACTAATGAACCCAAAAAAAAGTTTGGGAAGAAATTGGACTACTCTTGGACTGCTCTGTAAAATTCTAGTTATCTAGTTCACATTGAAGATTCAGAAGAATCTTGACAGACTTGAGTATTGGACTCTTCCAATAAGATGCATTTCAGTGGTGAAAAAAGTAAGGTACTGCATTTAGACAGGAAAACCCAAATGCATAGATACAAAATAGGCAGTACCTAGCTCAATGGTAGTAACTGTGAGAGAGATCTAGATGTCCTCATGAACCACCACTTGAGTATGAGCCAGCAATGTGCTGCAGCAGCCAAACAACAACAACAATGTGATTCTGGACATAGGAATAATATCAATATCACAAAAAGTGATGATACTGCTTTGTAATGCATTACTGAAGCCACACTTCTAATATTGTACACAGTCCTGGTCATCACAAAACAAAACAAAAATGGAGACCCTAGAAAGTGTCTTAATATCAAAGTTGATAAAGGGTCTGGGGGCTAAATCATATGATAAATTGTTGAGAAGCTAGATATGTCTAGTCTATCAAAGAGAAGGATTAGAGGGAACATGACAATTGTCTTCCAGTACTTGAGGGGATGTCACAGAGAAGAGGCAATTGGCTTATTCTTTAAATCACCTGAGGAAAAACTTTTCTGGCAGTGAGAACCATAAGCAGCTTGCCTCCTGGAATTCTTGGGTATTTCCCAGAGTTGTGCTATCCTGAGCTTTTGAAGGAAAGATTGTGTACAAAGCTAACCAATAATAGTAATTTTGAACAATAGTTACAATTATTAATTCACATTATGTTGTTTGTACCTAAAGTTGCTGTTTTGCTACTGGGTAAACCACAATTTTTAATTGTTTACAATTTTGAGAAGTATAGAACTACATTGTAGCACCTACTAGTACAGTATAGTGTTAATTTTCAGCTGGCTAGAGAAACAGTTAGAAACAGAAAATGGTTCTGCTGAATAGTCTAAAATTTTGCATAGACCTCAGTGCATGATGCAATATATGATGACTTGAAGCATGAAGGATAATCTATGGCTTTGATTTCTGTCATTTCGGTATTTAATTAGAAATACAGCTGGAGAGATTAATTAAAATTAGATGAAAAAACAATCCCATTGGTCCACTAGTAAGTTATATTAGTTAATATCAGCATGTCATCAACAAAGATACCAGTTTGCATTAATTTTGTCTCATCCCTGAATCTTCTTAATGTAACACAAATGGCCATGATCCTAAGCCTAAAGTCAATTTAAATTGATTCTTCAATAATCTATAATTGGAAAAGAACTTTCTGCTGAGAATAGAGAGTGCGGAGGTCTAGCTATAGGAGCTACTACAAATACATGTCCTACTAAACTGAAAGGATTAAAAGAGAAAGAGTGAAAAATAGAATGTCAATATTAGAAAGGATGTTTTCATAATAAAGTAAATTTAACTTAACATTTTAATAATATCAGTTCAAAAATGTATGAATGGATTTTAAATGGGTTCAACATGTTTTAAAGTACTAACTAATGCAGAAAAATAGCACTGTACAAAATCCAGTTTTATATTCAGCCATATTTCTCCACCATTTCTTTTATCTCAAAAGGAAAAGCATAATATACAATGGAAGAAAGTGACATGGGAAAGATCAACCATACTCTAACAAGAGCAAAAAGAATAATATCTAGAACAGGGGTGTCAAACTCATGGTATCACGCTGTCATCAAGTGACATATCGTGACCTTTTTCCCTGTTGCTAAACCAGGGGTGGGCATAGCCAGCGCGTTTGATACCCCTGCCCTAGAAGATGGAAAAATGCTGTAGTTCTATAAGGAGTATATCGCAATTCATAGATATCTAATTTAGAATTTCTTGAGGAAATTATACTTTCTATTAATCAGAAAATGTCATTCATCCCTTTGGAGAAAATTCTTGGTGTACACTGAAAGCTTAGTTTGCCTCTACAATCAGGCAAATTTGGAATGTAGTTATAATTATAGATTCTTAGATGTGTTTACTTGTATGGTATTTTATTTTTGCATGTGGCAAATTGTTCATTTTTATTTTATGTATGACTGTTTAAACATTAATTTAATAAAAACATTGTTACTTTTTAAAACATCCCAGTTCCCAAGCCAAAATTTGTTAAAAATAGAAAAAGCCAACAAAATGGAAATGAGGACATTAAATGTTTATGATGTATTCAACAGCCTTTAGTTCTATAAAGAGCTTTTAGTTTATAAAGTCCACTAAAATATACTAAGCCTTTCTGTTATTTTGGATCACATTTGCAATGTTGACTTTACAGTCATCAATATTTCATCTTCAGATTTTGCAGAGCAACAGTATAAAGTACGATGGCAAAAACACGCATTGGATAGCACCATCCACAGAGAACTGAAAATTCAGCTGTTTTCTCATGAGTTTTACATCAATACATTTTATATTCAGGTTTCATTTTCTCCAAGGCCAATTAATCATTTGTTGCTTTGCATCAACATTTATTTATTTTCTCGCATTTTTCATGATACTAAATCCCAGCTTGGTGGGCCTGTCAATCAGGCATTTTCTTAGGTTAATAAATGAAATGAGTATTTCTCAAAAAACCCAAGTTGAATGTTTATTTTAAATTTAAAGTATCCACCTCCTATTTTCACTAGGACAGAATACTTTGCAGCTCAAGATATAGCAGTGATTGGCATCATCTTCTTTGTCTCCTCAAAATGGCATGCCTAATATCCAAGGTTGGTGGAAAAACAAAAAGAAACAAAACAGAACAACAACAAAACCCTCACAGCAATATACTTTGCTTCACGCAAATGGTTTAAACAGGAACAATATTCTGAAACATCTATTCACTGTCCTTGCCCTGCACTTAAAAGGTATTCTTCCTTATTTGGGATTTCTGCACTCAAATTATTCATGGGCCCTCTCCTCATTCTTCTGTTTTACAGCTCTCACAGAAGTGAAGCAATCGAATGTAATAATTATACCATTATGAAGCAAGTGTGGAATTAACATTTGTTCCTGGAGAGTATGAAGCAAATGGGTACTACTGGTGAATTAGTTAAAGGCATGCTAAGGCTGCAATTAGAGGCACTTTTTATTTCTATTGATTTAAATTCCACTGGATTTAATTTAGACCCATAGTCTTGGATTAGTCATAAATATCTTCAGAATATCTGTCACCCTGATATCCTTGGTGAGCTTATTGCCTTTCAGTCCAGACTGAACCAATAAAGTGGCATGTAGAGAACAAAATGATTTTTTCCCAAGTACGGAACAGGCAGAAATACAACAGATAAAGCTCTCCTTTGCTTAGAGGAACAGGCAGTGCTAGAGAAACAGACTGATGTAAAGAACAAGAGACTCTAAGCCATTTTAAGCTCCTGAACATATTTGATTCCTTATGATGCTATGAGGCCTCTTTTGGACTTTCCAAAACCTTCTGGCTGGTTGCCAAATGAATTCCATGACCCTAAATAAAATTCAGGATTTTGCTTTTGAACGACAATGGCACTACATTTGAAATTCAGTGAAACTTAAAAAGCAATTTATGATCAGGTATGTGCAGTAAATTCTCTGTTTAAAGACAAAGGAGTTTTAAAATAACACATCTGGAACAGTCTCTTTATATTTGGCTCCTGTTAAGATTTGACACGTAAAGGTTGCAATACTATTCACATAAAAGGTAAAATATAAAGGCATACCTATATATAGGCATACCTTTTACCTTGCTGCAGAGGTTCAGTGCCTTTTTTCCAATTAATAACAGCCTTGGGAGAGGCATTGGGTTTGCATCCAATAGTTACTTCACCTCCCACATGGACGACTGACGTTTTTTTCATGGGGTATTTAGAAAAATCAGGAGCAGAAGCTATAAATAAATAATCAATTAATCAAAACAACTTTGGGCTGTGGAACAAAACCTGAAGCTCCAAGTTATATATAGTCCCATCAAAAGTGTTGAGGTAGTCGTTAGGGGCTCTCCGTGATTTAATAAGAGAAATTTATAAAATATATGAAAACTAGCATATTAACAGCACTAAATCAATAATTTGGATTAACATGTACACTTCTCTAGTTTGCAGTATGTACGGTATGTTTTCCTCACAAAATAGCCAGATAAAATATAATCCTGGATCCCCAAAGCATATGTACTCTAAAACATATTTTGACATTTCTTAGAAATGAACGGGGCTACAATCCTATACACATTAACTGGCAGCAACACCCACTAAATTCAGTTATTTTTATTTTTGAATAGACTATTGCATAATAACTTCTTTTTTCCTTATGCCATGCATGCATTTTCTTCTTTAAGATTGTCTTTCTAATCAACTTTTAAGAAATGTTACTTGCTTAAATCTCTGTTGTTCTATTTATCTTTTTCAGCCTTAAACTTACCCATGACTCTTAGCTCAGCATTGGAATAAACGGAATCATATTTGTTTTCCGCAACACACTGATAGAGACCAGAATCTGATATGTTCAGCATACTTATAGTAAGAGTGCCATTTTCAATTTGAATTCTTTCCTAGAAAAATAAAAAAAGCCATACAACCAAGAAAGTACATAAGCAAATACTAAGTTCAATGCCTGCACTGTTGTTGACAGAGCTTTTATTATATAACTTTTGTGGGTTGTTGTTAGCTGCCCAGAGTTTATCTATAAGATGGACAGCCATATGATTGAATGAATAAAATACATGTTAAAAGTGGCCTCTGTTTGAATGGGAAGTAAACATTTCAAATTGTCCAACTTCTTGTGTGCCCCTAAACATTACACTTTTGTTCCTTGAGCTGCATTGCTTGCTAATTTGCCTGGCAGTGTTTTTGACTTTTAAAGCCCTTCATGGTTATCTGAGGGACTACCTCCTATTACAACTATCTGTCCATCAACTCTTGCAGAGAAGGCACATGGTAGATTTTATCTGCCAGGGAATTGCATTCGATATTTTCCAGGAGATGGCCCCTTGTTGTGGTTCCCACAATATGGAATCTTCTCTGGAAAATGAGATTAGTTCCATCTCTCTCAATATTCCATACATTTCCAAAACCTGACTATGAAATCAGGCCTTGGAATCCTAGAAAATCAGGAAGATTTTGTCTTGGCTTGTAATGGTTAATATGATGTTTCCTAGTTTGTCTGCTTCTTTTATTGTTATATTTAATTGTGACTGTTTTATACATGTTTATTATTTTTAAATTGTGTCACATGCCACCCAGAATTATTTTCTAGGGAGATGCCCAGCTTTAAAAAATTGTCACCCATCCTTTTCCATTCAGTCTAGATTTCATGTCCAAGTTCTCTTAATGATCCCCAAGTTCTCTTAATGATCCCTATGGTTCTTAATTCTGGGTCTATGCCTTACAAGTAAATGTATAATCATTTTAAACAAAGTCAATTGCATTCAGTTGTCATATCCTTTGTATCATCAAGGCCCATTTAAAAATAATTTAGTTGGCATTCTGGATATCCTTCATAGAATAGAACCCTTAGAACTGACCCATTCCAATTTTGCTTAGCTTATCATTTTGATGAAAATACACCCTCTGGTTGTGTGGCTACTATAGAAAAACTAATTCACATCACTTCAGTAGTTTTAAGTATTAGAAAAGAGGCTATTTACTAAATATCTTCTCAGTGCTTTATTCTACCTCCAAACTTAAAGTATCCTTAGAATGAATTCCCTTTTCTCTCACATACAGACATATCAGAATATTTAATTTTGGTATTTTATATCATGTGCAATTCAATCTTCCAATCTTTCTTTTGAGCCAAAAAACCAGACAATCCTAATTTAGTGAATAAGTACACACAAAACTAAACTAATAAAAGTAGATACACAATGAATCTACAATAAATATTTTATTATTCTGTTACTGATCATTTATCTTTAAGCTCCAGGAAAAGATGGTGAGAGTTTGATCATATATTCATATAATGTTAAAGCCTGGGATCACCCAAAAATTAATTTGTATAGATTTAAAAAGTATGTTCTTCATATATTTAAATTTAGGTTTCAACATATGAATTGGACATTGCATAATGGATATGTAGATATATGGATCTCTCTCTCTCTCTCCCATGTGGTAGGGAGAGGTGGGAGAGCGCCATGTGGTGGCTTAGATAGCCTCTGCCACCAGTGGAATGGGGCCACGCTGGTGGGGAGGTCAGCCAGCTGAGCCCGGGAATGTGGGGGTCAGGTAGGTAGGCTGGGTGAGGCCCAGGGAGCCCTGGAGATAACCGGGGGACCCTGGAGATGGCTTGGGGAGGCCCAGGGAGCCCTGGAAATAACCTAGGTAGCCCTAGGGAGCCCCAAAGATGGCAGAGGTAGGCACAGGGAGCCCCAGAGTTGACCTGGGGAGGCCCGAGGTGGCCCAGAGATGGCTTGGGGAGCCCCAGAGATTGTTGGGGGAATGATGTTGTGCATGTGCGATAGGGACTGACTGGGCAGGGAGCAGGCAGAGGTCTGATTTACCGGTTCTCTGAACTACCAGAACCGTAAGGACCGGTTCTACCGAACCAGTGTGAACCAGTAGAATCCCACCCCTCTGTGTGTGTGTGTGTGTGTATACACCTATACCTACCTACCTATCTACCTATCTATTTCTGTCTGTCTAATGGGTCAGACATAATTATTTATCCAGAAATCTATGCAGAGGGTAGAATATGTGTGATGCTTCCACACAATCCAGAATTCCATGTTTTTCAGGAATTCTGAACAATATTGAAGTCTCTGTAGTACAATGTAGATTAAAGGCCTCCTTCATGCAGAAATTCATACTATTATGAAGACATTTAGGAGAAGTTTTCTTAGTTGTGCTACAATCATGCATTACCTGATCCTTACTTTTTAATATGGTGTGTAACTATATTAGAAAACTTATTATCACAAGTTGGGCTGGTGGCTTCATTTTTTTTAACAAATCCTGGTCTTTTTTTTTTCCTATTTGGTGCTCCCCTCAAAAGAAACCAGGATCACTTAGCTTATTGTAGCAAGATGTTTATTTATTTATTTTTTAAAAAGGACCATTAAAATAAGTGCTGAGCTTCTGATAGAATTACCATATTTATTTGAACAAACAAATAGATGGAGATGCATCTTATTTAGCACTATAGCTGTAGTTATGAGTTAAAAGATAAAAGCATCTAAAATCAAATGCTGATTTTCAAATGAATCCAAATCTAATACAATTCTTACCTCTGATGTAAGTGGTTTAGCATTTTTAAACCAACTATATGAAGGCTTTGGTTTGCCAATTGCTTCACATTCCCAAACTAAAGTTTCATAAAGAGAAAGTTGTGTAGTCTCAATGTTTTTGTTCCATTCTGGAACAGCTGTACCAATAAAAAAAATATTGTGACTGTTTTAATGTAACTTATCCCAAGGTTTTGGCAGTGTAATCGATCAAAAACATAAACTGACTTTAACATATATATTTTTTAAAAAAACCAGCCACATACATTTTAAGGAGTTTATTTGTATATGAAACTCCACAATTTGAATACCTGTATAAAAATAGATTTTTCTTTCTGTGACTCTGCTAACATTTCTGTCCTTCTCTCAATCTAATGCATCTGATACATCCATCATTCTGGTTTGATTTAATCATCTTTAATCTGAAATACTGACCACTGAAATATTGCAAGTTTTCAAACATTATGACAATCAAAATATAGAGCAGTAGATTCAAATAGTCCAAAATCTGAGTTCTTTAAAGTGAGCATTACCTTTTTATATTAACCCTCATTTTCCTAATCTTCAATGATAAAACAGTCTAAAATTTTGGATTTTAAGTTTCAACTCTCCAATCATTTTAATGAACTGAAATATTTCACTGTTGATAATATCCTGTATAAAATACATATTTAAATATTCCCCCCTGAACATTGTGCTTTTAATCAAATTAATTTGCTCACCATATGTAAACAGTTGGCCCCGTGCAATATTACTTCCCTGTATATTTCTTGCAATACATTCATAAAAACCTTCATCTTCCTGCTGAAAATTTGGGATCTTAAGGATTCCTTTAGATGTGCTGATTTTTCTGGCTAATGGGATATCATCAGATCTCTTCCAGGTGATGCTGGGAACAGGACTAAATGAATGTGAGACATTAGGAAAAAATAGGAGCAGATATGATTTAAAGCAAAAGTATTAATGCAAAATTGTGTTCTCTTGAACAATGCAGTATTATTCAGTTAAATACTATGGAAATTATTTTGAATGAAAATTGACATTGATTGGTTTTAATAAATATTAGAGATAACAAATAATTGATGAACATCTTGAACAGGAATGATTCTAGACTTTCTAGAAGAAATTCTAGTGACTGTGGAAGCCTGCTATGCTTACTGTATGTTGATGAGGATGATCCATCTTTGACCTTGTTGCTGTTCAAAATAGAAGGAAAGTGCTACTGATTTCACTGCATGTTCAAAAATGTTCCACCTTCCTTATTTATAGTAGAAGAGGTATTAACAGAAGAGCTGATATTTTGATGTTGTGTTGTTTTTTTTTACAGACACTGGAATGACAATCTAGGGGGAAATGCATGTTGATTCCAGATCGTGTATCAGATTTGCAGACTGGAAATATTCATTGTCATCATCATCATCATCATCATCATGCAATAAGGCAGACTGAAATTCAAGTATTTATTCACAGGACAGTTTTTCTCCCTTCATCCATTTCATCCCCTCTCATGTTTCTTCTCCAAACCTGGAACTTCAAAATTGGGTGAATGAAAATGATGCTATCTTCCCATCAGATCATTTTGCAGGTCCGATGTGTGACCTCTGGTATACATCCAATACTCAGAAACTTGGGTTCGACTTATAGTTACCATGGGTGCCATGAATTCTCCCATACCATCTGGGACACGTCAAAATTTCCTCAAAAGATACACCTGCCACCCTGAGTGATGGAATTTAACAGCTCAGGAAAGAATGCCATTGAATAAAAGAGAGTCCAGTATAGCAGGAAGAAGCCCAACTGTTACCTAAAGCTTATCTTTAGCCAGAAATTCTCATATCCAGTTGTTTGAATCTCATAGCCTCTGAAAACCATTGTTCCTATAAATGAAAAGGGCCTCCCCATCCCACTGCCTTGGGCTTGCGACTTGTGTGAAACCTAAATCCCAAGTAGGTATATCTCCAAGAATCTTCAGACCCACCCAGGCCTCCGTTTTACATGTCAGGCTAGTTGCCTTATCCGTAATTAAATTATGGTCTTATTACATAACATTTTGGCATTCAGTAACAGCCCAGGATCATAAAGAATCTGAAGGCATGACTTCAGGGAGCCTGAGGACTGGAGGCCAGGAAAAGTCCTGACCGGCTCCCAGCCTCCATCTGAGTGGCCAGTCCTCAGCTTCCCACCATTAGATATTGTAAACCACCCAGAAATACTTTGGATAATGAGATGGGCAGCATATAAATTTAATAAATCTCTTTCTTCCTATATCATAATGAAACTGCCTATCCTCTCTTTTCCTTTTGTCCTCCACTCTCAGTATTCCACTTCCAGGCCATAAAACACATTTGGTTATCTCATTCTCTCATTGTACTGTATTGTGTAGTGTTGTATTGTATTGTATCCTTCTCTTTTCCCCCACAACAGTCCTGTGAGATAAGTTGGATTGAGAGAGAGTGACTGGGCCAAAGTCACCCAGCTGACTTTCATGGCTAAAGAGGGACTAGAATTCACGGCCTCCTGGTTTCTAGGCCAGCACCTTCACCACTATGACCAAACTGGCTCCTTTTCCCCCTCCTTTGGAGGTTTTAAACATGTGTTGCATCTACTGTTATGGAATTGTCAGTGATTTGCAAAGCTCCCTATCAAAGGTTTTTCAGTAAAGTTAGCATATGTGGTGTAAGAATAGCTGTCTTTTTATAAATTACTAAAATAAAGGGGTAATAAAAAACAAAAAGCAGGAAATAGAGATCTTCAATATTCTATATAGGAACTGGTCTTTTTAATATGTTCATTGATTGTTTTAATTTAGGAATAAGCTGGCCAAGTCTGCAGATAATAGCAAACTATTCAGGATGATGAAAACCAAAAATGATTGTGAAGCACTTAAGAAAGATATCTTTAAACTAGCTTATGGTCAGGCAAATTGCAAAACTGATTTAATTTAAACAAATGGAAGATGATGGAAAATGCATACTTAATTTATGGACTTTTTTATTGTAACACATGATGGCAGGAACTAGCTTTTTGATTGATTATGTGTCACTGGGAGCTGCATGGCGGCCTAGAGGTGAAGACACTTATCTCCCACTTGGAAGGTTGCTAGTTCAATCCTAGGTAGTGACAGATGTCTCTCTATCAGGGCACAGAGAGAAAATATCTACTGTGAACTCTGCATAGGTGTCAAGAAGTACATCCAGCCAGTAAATTTAGTTGCTCCAATGCCACCCTGATAAAAGGGATTTCAGGGTCATAAAAAGAAAAAAAGTGCCATCAGGTTGTTTTCAGCTTTTCATGATATAACAACAACAACAACAACAACAACAACAATAATAATAATAGACAGTTTCTTGGAAAGATCCAAGGAAAAGTAGATAAGGAAAAGACCTGGTTATGGCTGACCAACAGAACACTGAAGAAAGAAACAGAAGGCCTGATTCTTGCAGCCCAAGAACAAGCCATCAGAATGAATGTAATCAAAGCCAGAATAGAAAAATCTGCTGATGACCCCAAATGCAGACTCTGCAAAGAAGCGGATGAAACCATTGATCACATACTCAGCTGTTGCAAGATAATAGCTCAGACTGACTACAAACAACGTCACAACACAGTCGCTCAGATAGTCCACTGGAACTTGTGTCACAACTACCATCTGCCTGTAGCAAAGAACTGGTGGGATCATAAGCCTGAAAAAGTGGTTGAAAACGAGCATGCAAAACTACTGTGGTACTTCTGAATACAGACTGACAAAGTTCTGAAACACAATACCCTGGATATCACGATTGTGGAGAAGAAAAAAGTGTGGATCATTGACATTGCCATACCTAGTGACAGCAGAATCGACAAGAAACAACTTGAAAAAGTCACCAGATATCAGGACTTGAAAATCAAACTGCAGAGACTCTGGCATAAACCAGTGCAGGTGGTTCCAGTGGTGTTCGGCACACTGGATGCTGTGCCTAAAGACCTAGGCATGCGCTTAAAAACAATTGGCACTGACAAAATCACCATTGGTCAGCTGCAGAAGGCCACCTTACTGGGTTCTGCTCATATAATTCGCCAATATATCACACAGTCCTAAATGCTTGGAAAGGGTTAGACTAGTGATTTGTGATACAAAACCCAGTATAGTTACCTTGTTTGCTATGTACACTGTCATTTTTTGTGTCAAATAATAATAATAATGGATTTTCTCCATGAAGTTAGCTTATATGGATTTAAAATTAAGGGAATGGTCTAACTTAGTTTCCATTCTTACTTCCATTTGTGGGGGAACAATAGCATAAGGGAAAGATGTATCCCTATAAGCTGTCTACGTGTGATAGGCTAATGTGTGATAGGCTATATGCTGTCTATGTGATAAGCTAGAACAGAAGTGCCTGACTTCTGCATTCCATGCCATCCCTACACTTGGTTAACAGGTCTCTTCCAGACTGTTGCTACTAAAACTACAAAATACAGGGGTGTTGTTGTATCAACTGTGATTAACTAAATTAGTTATTGTTTCCTTTTGGCCCTGTTTTTAATTCCTTTTTTGGTGTAACCCTTAGCATACCAAGATCAGGTACAGCCTTCAGCCTCCAAATTACTGTGCAATCCCAGACTGATTTGGTTAGATTCAGTTTGCAACAAACGATATTATTCACCCACATTTTCATGTATCATTTTTTTTTATTGAAAATCTGCTTAAGAATGAAAAGAGAGAGAGAGCCTAGAAGCTTTGCTGTTTTTAATGAGACCCACTGAAGGAACCAGAGACCAACAGAAGTGAAGCTCCATTAAAGATAAGCTAACACCAATCCTTTCCCCAGGCAAGAAACAAGAAAGATGTGACAGACTAGCTTGGAGAAGACCACACTCCAAGCAAACTGCCCTCCAACTGTTAGCATTTCAGAATAGATACAATATTCCATCTGAGCAGCTTATTGCAAATCAAAACATTTGAAACCTGAAAATTATAAATTGAAATCCAAAACTACAACAATGACAGAAGAAAGGCTGGGTATGCTTGGGAGAAGGTTGGTCTTGCTTTGCATTTTTATAGCTTTTTATCATTTTTTTGGTTATGTCTAGCTCAATGGACTTAATACAATAAAATATTCCAAAATGAACCATAGACAGCCACTGCTCCATGGATCTGGAGCATATGACTCTTAAATGTAGACCCATATATCTTTTACGGAAATTCAGCATGGTTTTGATTACTGCAATCTATATCCCACCTGATGCCAATACTACCATAGCTTTGGGATTTTTGTATAACATTGTTAGTAATCAGCAGAATAAGTATCCTGATGCTGTGCATATCATAGTGGGGGATTTTAATCAAGCTGATTTAAAAGTTGTGATCCCTAAATTATATCGGCATGTTAAGTGTGCTACTAGAGGAGCAAACATATTGGATATGGTATATACCAACATCAAACATGGCTATAAGGTTATACAATTATCATATTTGGGACAATCAGACCATGTGTTACTGCTTTTAGCACCAGCATTCATCCCTCTTAGGAGACTGACTCTGCCTATAATAAAGACAGTAAAATCTTGGCCAGAAGATTTGAGAACACAAATTGGGATGTCTTTTACCACCCTGACCTGGAGGAGCACACTGCAACTGTTCTGTGCTATATCAAAAAATGCACAGATACTATCACTGTGGATAAACATATTAGGATATATCCCAATCAGAAATCCTGGATGGCCAAAGAAGTCCAGGGCCTCTTGTGTGACAGGACCAAGGCCTTTAGGTCTGGTGATAGGGCAAGATACAGTTGGGGCCGGAGCTAATCTGAAGGAAGGTATTCTGGGCAGAAGATCATCAGTTGCCCTCTCCCCTCTCTAGAAGAACTTTATAGCTCCCACTGTCTTAAGAAAGTTCAAAACATTCTCAAAGATCCATCTCATCATGGGCACCCTTTTTTTGAACTATTACCATCTGGCAGATGGTACAGAATAATAAAAACAAGGACAAATAGGCTGAAAAATAGCTTCTATCCCAGGGCAGTAGCTCTGTTGAATTCTACTATAAAGTGCAGATGCGGTGTTGGGGGTTTTCAATTCAATGTGTGGAGTGTGAAGGATATGTGTTTGTGTTTATTTTCATGGTCATGATGTGCACTGAAGATGATGTTTGATTTTGTTGTACAAGGCGCAATGACAATAAAGTAAGGAGATAAAATAGTTCTGGAGTTCTTGGTAACAGCTGCTTGTTACCACTCTATCATCATTTGTGATTCCCAGAGTTGCTGACAAATCCATGTTCTTAAGTCCTTTTGGAAAAGCAGCAGGGTGAAGGATAATTGTACCTCAGGAGGGATCATGTGCCCTAAAGAAGGGGACACCAAGAAGAAGGCCCCATTTTATGGTCCCACCAGATGACAAATCCTAATCAAGGAGGCATGTAACAGATGTGGTCCTTCAAACAAAGTTGATCCCCAGCCAACGCTGCCATGTAACTGATACTATGTCCTGTTTGATTTTAGGATTGACAAGTACCCTTGGCTTTCAACTGGCTTCAGGAGCCAGTTTATAGGGTTAATTTTTACTATATCATATGGAGCAAGGCTGATGAATATTATTAAGACTATCCCTTATGCCAGAATATTATATCTTTAAAAAAAAAAACTATATATGAGGTATCAATATATTTCTGGTCATGATACAAAGTGCGATTTATTTTATTTTATTTATTTGTCAAAAGCTTACAATAAAACAGAAACAAGAATAAACATAAGTTTAAATACAAGAAATAGGAACTAATAATTGGGGACAATAGGACAGGGATGGTAGGCACAATTGTGCACTTATGCACACCCCTTAAAGGCCTCTTTGGAATGGGGGTGAGGTCAACAGTGGTTAGTTTGAGGGTAAAGGAGTAGGGGTTTGGGCAGGTGACAACAGAATCAGGTACTGACTTCCAGACATTGACTACTCTGTTGCTGAAATCATACTTCCTGCAATCGAATTTGGAGTGGTTTATATTTAGTTTATATCTGTTGTGTGCTCTAGTGTTGTTAAAGCTGAAATATTCATTAACTGGTAAGATGTTGTAACATATGATTTTATTTAATAGATGAAAAGCTATATATATTGTTAATCTGCAATACTTAAGGATACATTATTCTCATTCTTCTGAGTGTACTTTACATCCAAGTGTGAGCTATTACTGGGCTGAAGAAGATGCACAGGGCTAAATGAAATGTAATTTGTGGGTGTTTTTTTTTTTAAATGCAGTGGTTCTCTCTTACTGTTCCTTCCAGCACTGATGAAAGCCATTATTTTTGGCAGAGATTTTCACCAGCCTATGCATTTTATAGTGCAGCCCAAGGTTTTAATTATGTACCATAATGAGTCTTTTTTAATTTGTTAAGGGTTGGTTATGATTTATGATGAGTCACTAATTATTTTTGCCTCGACTTTTGTAATATTAGCTTTACCTCTTGATAGCCACTTGAATACTGGAGTGGAAAGGAGGAATCAAGTTTTTTTTAAATTATTATTATTGTAAAACGAAGTCTAAAATGTATCACACTTTGCTTTAAGAAATGTAAAAACATTGGCAGTTGAGTTGTCTATACATTATCTGTATAAATTTGACATAGTGGAAAAATAGATAGAAATGTAAACATAAAAATGTAATATTCAACAATACATGATTTTATGGGTAAAATCTATTTTGACAAGAAACAGTTATCTTAAGTTTCAGGCAGAGATATTTTCCAGCATTTTTTTTTTTACTTTTAAGGCAAATTGTATTGCATAAAATATGTAACAATTAACTGCTACCACATGACATGTTTTCTTGTATGGAAAGAATTGGGCTGCTTCCTCTTATTTTCCTGTGTATTGTTGCTTTATAACAGATTATGGAGATGCAGTAAATGAAAAGTTTGTAGAATGTTGAAAATACACTAATTTCCTATTTTTTAACTTTCCAATTCAAGGACTGCAGACAACTGTATTAAAAATTTACTCAGTAAATCCCCATTTGTAATGGAAAAAAACCACTCCATCCTCCTTCACTGGAAATAACAGGGATTGGAACAGAGACTTAGTAATTCAAAATGTGTGCTCAAGCCGCTGAATTCTGAGCAGCCAAGGCCTTCCCTGTCAGTTGCTATTTTTCAGTTCTAATGTGGCATCCATACTTTGTTAAGAAGTATGGCTCTAATTGGAACTTTTTCTTCAGACTTTCATCATCTTGGGCTTAATGTGAAATATTTTGTGATCTGGTCAAAGATAAGACATAATTGAAATAGACATGTTGTAGATTGATGGAGATCGTGGATAGCATTTGTGAGAGCATCCCAGACTTTTAAACTGATATTGTGTTTTTAGCTATCGGCAAATGTCTCCTGTACATCTGATGTCAAAAGATAACCCCTTCTTCAGAATTATTGTTTGAGGGTTATTGATGTTCTTGTTACTTGCACAAATGTTTTTTTTAAAAAAGCAAAAAATGGATAACCCTTATAGAAAATGCTCATTTTAGAAGAGAAAGGGAGAATCAAAGGGACTTATTTGTTCCATAGAAAAGAACCATTTATCTGTTTTCTAGTTTCTGATAAATTCTTTTCACCTTTTGTGATACTTTGGGAACAAGCAAAAACTGGCACAAAATCTTCAAAATAGAGGCATATTTCACAAGGATCATCTGCCAACACATCAGTTCAAGTTGATTGTAACCTGGGTAATGAAGCTGTGTCTTATTTTCTTTTCCCAGATCAAATATTTATAACTATTTCGTCTGCAATATTTCTCAATAAAAGCCCTCTTTATTTTTCTCCTTTTCTTTGACAATCTATCTTGTCTGGTTAAAAACTTTTCTTTACTTAAATAGTAATAACCACTTGGCTGCTCTGTGGTTTATTTGTTTTTTGCAATCTTATTAATTATACTACAAATAATAAAATAGAACAGAACAGAATAGAATAGAATAACATAGTTGGAAGGGACTTGGAGGTCTTCTAGTCCAAACCCCTGGTCGGGCAGGAAACCCTACACCACTTCAGACAAATGGTTATCGAACATTTTTTTTAAAACTTCCAGTGTTGGAACAGTCACAACTTCTGGAGACAAATTGTTCCGCTGATTGATTGTTCTAATTGTCAGGAAATTTTTCCTTAGTTCTAGATTGCTTCTCCCCTTCATTAGTTTCACCCATTGCTTCTTGTCCTGCCCTCAGGTGCTTTGGAGAATAGTTTGACTCCCTCTTCTTTGTTGCAGCCCTGAGATATTGGAACACTGCTATCATGTCTCTCCTAGTCCTTCTTTCCATTACACTAGACATACCCAGTTCCTGCAACCATTCTTCATATGTTTTAGCCTCCAGTCCTCTAATAATCTTTGTTGCTCTTCTCTGCACTCTTTCTAGAGTATCAACATATTTTTTACATTGCAGAAACCAAAGCTGAATGCAGTATTCCAAGTGTGGCATTACCAAGGCATTATAAAGTGGTGTTAACACTTCACATGATTTTGATTCTAGTTTAGGAACTAAGAATCACAAGGAGTCCACCCAGTGGAAGATTACCAATTTTGCAGAATAGGATACCAATAGAAGAGAGTATTTGTTCCTCAGTGTTGATACAATATTACAATATGCCAATCAAGCAACTACTACTTCAGACAAACAATCAGTAAACAGTAAACAACAGCCTAATTGAGGAACCATAAGGATGCTATTGTCAACACTGAGAGGATAAGCCATTTGTATAGAAACACAGAGAAAACTCCATTCCCTTCAAGCACCAATGATATTACCTGTCTGCCAGAAAACAACCAAAGACAGGTAGCACTAGGGATCCTAGAGAATAGGTTCTCAGATAAATTAGGCCCCCATGGATGTTTACAGACATTCAGTCTACAATCTTAAGGGTGAAAAGTCATAGTTATATATATTTCTGATCTCCAAATTTGTTGACCATATGTACTGTATATTTCATACTTAAGGGTCCTTAGTATAATAAATTTGGTATTAACATTCAATACTACACCTATGCAAATCATTTGCTGAAGTGATTCAGACAGCCACTATATTATGAAAGTTTACATTAATGCTGGAACTTATTTTTATTCTAGTATGATATTCCGAACTTTTCCTTATAGTGTGTCACATCACAGCTGATATGCAACATATGTGAATTTATTCCAATTTGTGCACTCATTGCTTTCTCCAACTATTCAGATGATTCTGGGGGATATTCCAGTCCTTTGTAGTAGACTGGGAAGGTATAGAAAGACTACAAAGAGGAAAAATTCTATCTGATTGTGAGATTCGAATAAAAATAATGGACTGTGACAACCAGGATCCATAGAAGGCTTTATTTAAGATATTTGTAAATAGGAACCTAACTCCTAATGGCAGATTAGGAGAAGGAGACACTCCCTTAAAATGGTTACAGTCTTCTATAGGATATCACATTTAAAAGATTATATAATACTTCTTGTTTTTCACACATAGGAGTTACAGGGACTTTCTTCAGAAAGAACTGGATAGACCTGGATGTTTTTCCATGGAGACTCCTCCATGGAAATCCTCTAGCTCTCATCATCATCATCAGATTTCCTGTTTTTCACTTCATTAACAAACTTCCTTTAATATCAGGATGTCCTAGCATGAAATCTCAAGCCAAGGACATAATATTTTTAACTTTGCAATAACAAGTTACACAAACATGACATTCTTATATAAATGTTCAGATATCTTTGTAGAAGGTCAGATTGAGAACAAAAATGGAGTCTCTTTGATTCTATATCTTCTTAGGTGTAATATGTAAATATATGGTAAATATATGTTTTTTCCACATATAATACTGATCAACATTGGTAGATAGATATGATTGGATGCAATCCAATGTCTACAAAAAATAGTCTTCAATTGAGATGACATGATTGCCACATCTTTAGTTCACAATAGCTCTAATTTAATTTCCTATTTAGCATGATTTGGAAAACAAATTTTGCACAGTGGAAACAGTTTAAGATGGAATAGACAGGAATATACAGTAGTGGATAAACTGTAAATGAATGTGAATGCCATCTTGATGAGTGAAGACTGGACAGTAAAAGTCTGATAACACTTAAATTGTTTGTGTATCTTCTGGCCAAGGACAAAACAGCTACTATTTTTTCTGTGACAAGAAGGGAAGCAGTCAAGCAGCAATTATGTTAACTATGTACAATATAGATGAGAAGATTTCTGCCCAATTATCAACCATATTACAGTCACAATATTGAACAGGCATCATATTCATAGTATAAGCAGAAAGTTTACAAAATAGACACGTGAATAATTGTTTCTTCTAAATTTTCTGTTGGCTTTTTCATTCCACTATAGTAAACTATAAATCTCACAGTCTGAAAATAACCACATAGATATTTTCAGTACTATACAAAATAATGTCTCATGAAAATTGACAAGCTGTCAACTTTATTTTCTTCTATTTAATTTATTTTACCAACTATGGATTCTGTTTGATCCCATTGTTTATAAATTATCATAAAAAGTTTGCAAAGCTATTATAAATATTTTCAGACATGCTTCTAATTTATATAATAACTTTTTGCAATCTGTTTTCCAACAGAAAATGCCTTTTTATCAAATTTACTTTAACAGACAACTTTGAGCTATTAACTGAAACTGTATATAAACTTTTAGATATTATGGTTTTCAGTAAGTGTAAATACAACATCTTAGCTAAATTTCTGAAGGTCCAAATCTCATATGTAAAGCAGTTCCTATGTAGAAGTGTTACCAGCCCTATGAATTCCAGATATGTAAAAGATATTCCTTTTTTTCCCCTGTGGTAACATGTAATTAGTATAATTGGGTTTAATTTTGAATATATTTAGAATTAGAGTTTGCTTTTAATGTCTCTGTAACTCAGGACTTTATGTTCATTACAAAGTGTTTCCTTAGCAGTGATCGAATAGACCTCAGCAATGAAAATACTTTAACAAGAAAAAACAGACTCCTATAAAATGAACACATTAAAATTTTAAGTTAAATGAGAGCTTTTGATACTATTCATTTTAATAGAAGAGTCAGTGTTTGATCAGATAATTTAAGCACTATGGGAAAATGTAACCTTTGAATTAATGGTAGAACTCACTTTGTGACATTCATTTCACAAATCTAAACGAGCAAGGGTCACATACTCACTTCAGTTTATTGTTCAATAATGTAAGCAAAAATAATCTTTAATTTAAGCTTCCAATTATATTCATAATCTAACAAAAAATTCAAAAAATAATATTGCAAATATTTTTTAGAATGTAACCTTGTAAAAATAAATTTGAATTCTTCAGCATTACTTGATTGGACTACCACAAAATGCTCTAGTGGGAGACAACCCAGAAACTGCAGATAATATTAAATGAAACACCAAGATTATGATTGGACAGTCCCACAAATAGAAAGACACCTATATTAAAATCACTGCATTATTTGCCAGTATGTTTTACAGACCCAATTCAAAGCACTGGTCTTTCATCTATATACTACTAAAATTCTCATTATGCTTATCTGGATAACTTGAGGGTCTATTTGTATCCTCAAGTTATTCCAAACTGTACATTATAATTCAATAATGTTTGGTTCAATGTACTTAAAATCTTCTAACTTAAAGAATGTGTAAAAAAAATCAGGTAACCATTATGCAAACATATTAAATGTTCCAGAAAATTCAGACCAGTTTTATTCTCAAAGTTGTGCCATAGCACAACTGTTTCTGCAATCAGATGAACTTGGTCTTTAATAAACTGATATTTTCTTATTTAATTTTCAAAGCAAAGTAATAAAATACCATTCAGGAAAATTTAATGAACATTCTGGTCACATCAGAATGCACTTCTTTTAGAATAGAATAGAATAGAATAGAATAGAATAGAATAGAATAGAATAGAATAGAATAGAATAGAATTCTTTATGTGTCATGGAAAGAACTGGCACAGTTAGCTCAAAAGATAAAGTTGATTGAATATAATTTAATTTTGCCCTTTTATGGGAAATTTTGTAAAGGTTTTCAGATGACCCTCAGGTCTCATTTGGAACCTTGGTTGGGCATCTCCCATATCATGGGAAGCCAACTGTTGGCATTGGAAGTGGTTTTCAGATGATTTCCCAGAGAATACTGTATTATGTTATAACTCATGATTCGCAGAACCCTTGGACTGTGAAATATTTGGATCTAGAAACAGCTATTCTGGATGATCAAAATGTGAAACAATAGATTGGCATTTCAAGAGTTTTGTTCTAAGGTTGGAACAAAACACAGTATTTACTCTAACCATGAAACAAGTGGTATCATTTCATCAGTTCAGCATTTCCAAACATGATAATTGGGCTCTTTTTTGTGGTTTATGATTGTGTTTCTTTCCTAATTTTTTTTTGTTCTGCATAGCTAGTACACTGGTAGTTAGATGGCTTTAGGAATATATTTTAAAAGAGTGTTTAAAAATACCCTCCTCCCAATGTTAGGTCTGGTCAGTAATAATATTTAATGATTGCAGAATTGTCCTAAAGTGGAAATAACATATCTACCACGTAAACATGATTAATTGTAATCAATTGTCCTGCCATATACAAACAAATCTTCTTTCTGATAGTATTTGAGCAATACAGGAAACTTCATACAACTTAAAGAGTGATACTGTTATATTCATTCTGTTGAACCTCTGAAATGACACAGCACAAGTCATCCACTGCCTCTGGCTTTCCATTTTTATTTGGAGTTTGGATAGAGTTGGGTGTTGAATAGCATTATGAATGTAATTGCAGTAGGCTCATTATCTCATGTTAGAAATTATATTACAGATGCTACCTTTTCCCTTCAATAAGAGATATATCCTGTGGTTGCTCATTGCACAATAACACCATCAAGCAATAGATGCAAATTTGTGCTGTGTTAGACAACGCATTCTCAGATGTGTTGAACTGAAAGCCAAGATTTTCTTTCTGTATTTACCATAAATAAGTGAGCTCAGTGCACATGTATGGATCTTTGTGAAGGTAAACCTTGACTTAGTTTGTCTGAACGCATCTAAGCATGGGGCTAGAGTTGGTACTTGTATCTATATTCTGCAAAAACAGACAGCAGGCGTTTAGATTCATAAGTCCCCAAATTAAAAGCAAAGAAGAAAAACATTTTCTTCAAAGTGACAAGTTGAGACAAACTTGGCATCAATTTCAGCTTGACTGAAACAACACAAGAATCACCCATAAGAAAACAAACCTCTTTCTTGAGATAAAGGCATGGGCAGAACATCTCTCAGTCTTACAGTGTGTAATTTAGTCTTTATGGAATATTTCTTGATAAAATTAAGTTTACAGCTTCAGATAATTAAGATCATGCCTAGTTAAACAAATGAGACAATGAAGAAATCAAAGAGCCATTGCTGCTGCTTTTTTGACATAAAACCTTGATATAAGAGAATAATTACATTCTATAAGACTATAATAATTAAGTAGGTCAGCTTTTTATATTTTTGTTTGATTGCTTTGGCCAAGGACATACACAATCTCACATAAATATATTCTAATGAAAACAGCAAGTCTTTCATGTAAGGATTGTGGTGTTAATGTGATAGCAAATCCAAAGGAAACATCAGCTGGTGGCATGATTAATATTCTCTTTCAGATGGAGGCAGTTAAGAAGGCAAAAAAAAAGTAAGGTGAGAGAAAAGTAGCAGGTTAGAGACTGCTGGTTGCAGATCAGACATGAATAAGTGTGACTCCTTGTAAAAGAGAACATGTGGACACAAAAAATGGATAAAACAAAGATGGAAAAGCTCAAAGAAGAGGTTTCATATTGGACAGTTATTTCAAAGCCTAATGTGGACCAGAAGAAGTGAAGGATTAGTTGGAATCTTTCTCTCTCTCAAAAATAGAAGTGTGACGTGACTACAAAATGAGAAAATTCAGTTCAAGCTTGAATCAAAAAAGTCCAATTACTATATCACAGGAGTAGTTCTACGTGGGTTTTATGTCAGCTTCTAGGCACCAAGGATGATGAGCTGTAAAGAGAAATTGAAGTAGCTGTATATATTTAGTTTTGAGCAGAGAAGACTGAAGAATGATTTGATCACATTCCTCAAATAGCCAAAAGGCTCTGAAAGGAAGTTGCAACCTGTTAACCATAATTCTAGCATGTAAAATAGAAATAACAGGATTCAGACTCCAATTGTAAAAAGAACAATACTACGGACAGGACATTAATGGGTCTGATAATAAAAAAAACAGAAGTCTTGTCTTCACTAAACTATGTTCAAGTAGTGGCTAGAAGGGCAACTTTCATCTAGATTTGTACATATATAGTAACAGGTTGAACTGGATGGCTTGGGGTGGTTCCTTTCCATTAGATATTCCTGTAGAACAGGCAGGATAATAATATTGACATATTTAATTGTGCATAATTAAAATGGATGATTGATGAATAAAGCTATTTAACTGTGGTTAGTAAAACTAAGGTTCCATTTCAAAATGGGAGAGGAAGAAATTGAAAAATATGGAGGCAAATGGGAAAAAGAGAATATGTTCTTGTCAATGGTCTGCACAATAATGTAAAAACATTCCTGGGGATAAAAATGCAGCACACAATACAATACATTACACTAATAAATTTAGATGAGAACTGTGCTTTTTACTAAATACTAACATTTAGCCTTTGTACAATTTTTGATATTGCTAATATGTTTCCTAGCACCAGTTTAACTAAGGGATTTATACTGAATAGTGGTTGAACTTTAAGTTACAATGCATTGCCTCTTTAAAACAAAGAATCTGATTTGGAGCCAGTTTTGCAAACATGAGAACATACCAGATGAGTGATAAATTTTGAATGCTTGTCATGGGATATAAGATGCTATTCCATCTGAATAAGTAGGGATCTCTTTATGTTTTGCTGAAGGGAGTAGAAAGTGAGAATAGGGTAAGATATTGGCTGGGAAAGATAAACCTCAGATGAACATGAAATGTCATTCAAATGACAGTGTTCTCCATGCAGAGATAGATGATAGTTGACAGACAGACAGACAGATGAGAAAGAGAAATGGATAGGGAGGGAGGGAGAGTGAGGGAGGGAGGGGGGAGGGAGGGAGAGACAGAGACCTGCACATGGTTTAGAGAAGAAACAAAAGTATATGTATCATAAAGAGAGTAAAATAATTGAAATGGAAATGGCTAAAAAGCAAGAACTGATAGTAGATGGACCAATGAAGTCATAGAATGGGTTCCACTTGATAAAAACATCTACAAAAGAGACTTAAAATAAGCTGGATCAACAATATCAGCTCAACTGGCAAAAGAAAGCTCAGGACCATAATGGCTGGAAACATGGGAAGAGGGTTTCATTCTGCAGTGATAGACAATGGCTAAAATGATGATGATGATGATGATGATGATGATGATGATGATGATGATGATTTTGGTGGTGGTGCTGGTGATGATGATGATATACACATATGCACACACTCACACACACATATAATAATGCAGGGGTGGGATTCTACTGGTTCATACCGGTTTGGTAGAACCAGTTGTTCTGATTCTTCACAGTTCGGAGAACCAGTAAATCATTCCCCTGGCTGACCTGTCATCTCCCCACCCAGTCAGTCCTTATTGTGATGCAGTGCATGCATGACATTGCTGATTGCATTCTCTGTCACCCGCTTTGCCCCACCCCACCCCACCAAGTCACTCCTAATGTTATTTTTTTCCTCCCAACAATCAGCTGTTCCAATGATCAGCTGTGCCAGGATCCCCCTCAGGAGGCAAAAAGGGGCATATGGGGTGTGCAAAAATGGCCTCCCAGGAGGCTTTTCTAAGGCCCAGGAGGCAAAAAATTAGAGCATGGGGGGTGCTGCAAAAAAAGAAGAAGCCACACCTACCCAGTCACATGGCCATGCTAACCTAGCCACACCCACAGAACCGGTAGTAAAAATATTTGCTGTAATTATGGGAAATAATATAATATATATAATAATGAGAATGCTAACTAAACTACATGACTACAATTCGTGAATTGTAGTCATGTAATTTGTGTTTCCTTCATTGGGTAAGAGTCCCAGAACTGTGCTAATTTCTAATTTTAATTGTGATTTTTATAGAGCAGAGGTCTTCAACCGTGGCAACTTTAAGACTTGTGGACTTCAACTCCCAGAATTCCTCAGCCAGCTTTGGCAGCTGAGGAATTCTGGGAGTTGAAGTCCACAAGTCTTAAAGTTGCCAAAGTTGGAGACTCCTGTTGTAGAGTGTTTGACAAATAGTGATGTTTTTTTTTTTTGTCTTTTTAACTTCAGTTCTGCTGTAGTTGTCGTTTGATATTATTTCTTCTTGTTCTTGGTGTCTAATTGGTGTTTTTGGAGGAGGGACAGATATTTCACTATATCTGTGTCATCTCCTGTCAAATAGTATAAAAAGTAGCAAAAGCTAATTTGGTTCTTTGACCTTCATTTTTTGAGACTAATCCCACAAATTTATATTTCCATTTACAAGAAGAAAAATGAAGACCATTAGAAGGATTTACATAACATTTTCTTTGCTGGAGTAACTTTTCCAATTCCTTACTTAAAATGCAAAACATGTTTTTTTTCTTCTCAGGAAAATGCTTAAAGATGCTGTAAGTCACTTTTATCTATCGGTCTTCCTTTGGGTTCTCCTATTTCCACTTGTATTTGACTTGAGAGATACTCATTTACTTATCTTACATTACTAAGCTTTTAAACAAATGCATCAAATTTTTCCTTTAAACAAAATGACCAGCCTCAGGCAGTTTTACAATGTGTGGTGCTAGCACAAATCTAATACCAGAGTTACAATGAATAATGGGTTTTAATTTTAATAAAGGGGAACCAAGTGAATTGTTGCAGAATAAAAAAACTAATATAAGAGTTCTAATTACATACAAAAGCTAGCAATCAATAATTAGCCCACAAACAAATGAAAAACCAACCAGAAAACCAAAGAACTGGATAAAAAAAGCACTGAAAAGTAAAACATTGTGTAGTTGCTCTACCAACTATCCTATGGCCCTTTTTTGCCTGAGTTTTTTTGCCTTGATTTATTGGCTGAGTAAGTAAACCTGTTTCTGTCATTTCCTATGATTCTGAGAACATGCAACTATTAATTGACTAACTACTTCTCTTTGGAAGAGAATTATAGAATTTTATAGAATTATAGAAACCAAGTCATTAGCTAATCTGTGGCTCTTTATTTCATTAGAGAATCAATTTAGTTGGTGAATGTAGCTGGTACTGGTCACAGTTTTAAGAAGAGGAGACCATTGGTAAGATAAGTTAGTTTCCTCTCTTTTTTATTAAATACTGTTATTGGGGGTGTTCTATAAGTCCCAATATAGAATTCAGAGGTATTTTTCAGTGCCAGAGGTGGTTGTCTATATTTAAGATATTGCTGGCATCAGTCTAACCATATTGTCAGTACCTGTTAAATAATAATTGGAAAGTAAACAGAAATAGAAAATGGTCTGTCCACAAAGTCAACAAAGATACCAAGTCCATTTTTTCTTTTAAATGGGTAGATTAGAGGAAAACTGGGGAGTTATGTTCAAAGTAGTATATACTGGATGTCAGCCCTGTAGATTTACTATAGAAAAGCTGGTCAAATTAGTTATGCTTATAATGATATCAACGTAAACATACTGTATTTATTTAATAGTTACTCATAAATATTATAATATTTGTAGCTCAGGGTTGAAATGAGGAATCTTTGATGCTCTATGAGTTTGGTTGTTTTCTTGCAGACATTACATTACTCAAACATCATCTGTGCTTGTAAGAAGTGAGATTTGTTCTCAGTCTCGTGACTTGCCCTGGGGGTGGCCTTAGAGGTTCTTGGGTTGGGCTGTTTACTATTGGCTTGTTTGGCAATTCCTTGACTAGGGTATTATTTACTTGATTGTTAGTCTGATTTAATATTGGAGGTAATCTATGCTCATCTAGGTGATGATTAGGGAGGACCTGCCAAAAAAGCAATGTTGAAAAAAAAAAAAACCATCCCACAGCAATTAGCACCCAGATGAGTATATATTAACTGCAGAGATGGTATTCAGCAGGTTCTGACCAGTTCTGGAGAACTGGTAGTGGACATTTTGAGTAGTCCGGAGAACTGGCAAATACTACCTTTGACTGGCCCCGTCCCCATCTCTTCTCTACCTCCCAAGTCCTAGCTGATCAGTTGGGTCTTTTTTTGTTGCCCTGCAAAGGAGAATGGAGCTGGAAAGCAGGTTAGTGGAGTGGGGAGGGAATGGGTTTTTGCAGTAACCTTCCCCTGCCATGTCCACTGAGCCATACCCACCAAGTCACACCATGTCCACCAAGCCACACCATACCCACCAAGCCATGCCCACAGAACCAGTAGTAAAAAAATTTGAATCCCACCATTGATTAACTCCAAGGTTAACATCAGACTAACAATCAAATAAACAATACCTCCATCAAGGAACTGCCAAACAAGCTAACAATAAACATCCCAATCAAAGAACACTCAGGGCAAGCCACTGGAACATAAACTGAGAGCAAATCCCAGTCCTTACAAACATTTAATGATGTTACCTAGTTTGAGTAATGAAATGTCTACAAGAAAACAAGCTCATAGAGCACCAAGGACCCCTTAATAGTTACTCCCTCTGTAGAAAATTACAGAACCTATAGCCTATCTACCATAGAAATAAAGATGTACCAACTTTGGTATCTCTTTGATACCAACAGAATTTTGTCATTTGTTATTAAGTAAAACATGTACTACTTAACAGCATGTATATGAAGAGGAATTGTAATATTTTTATCTGATGAATCATGTGTTATACTTATCTGGAATAAATCCTTTGAAAGAAGTCTATATACATCCGTATATAAAAATATTTTATACATACTTAAGAAAAATAATCAGCTTTACATAAACTGAATTTTGAAAAATGTAAATGATTGTATAGCTGTAGTGGTTACAATAGTGGTTACAATGCAGTACAGCAGGATAATTCTGCCAACTAGTAGCAGTTCGATCCTGATTGGCTCAGCCTTTCATCCTTCTGACGTCAGTAAAATGGGAACCCAGAGTGTTAGGGGGCAATATGCTTACTCTGTAAACCGCTTAGAGAGGACTGTAAAGCACTGTGAAGTGGTATATAAGTTTAAGTGCTATTGATTTATTGAAATATTTCTTATAGTTAGGAAATGTGTGTAAAGGTGTGTGTGTGTGCTTACATTCATTAGGCTTGGTTATCAGAAAAATTATCAATTTTATCTTTAAATAAAAATTAAATTTGGAATTTAATCTTAAATATACAGCCTGAAAACCACTAAAGATATTTGCACTACATTTTAAGAAATATTTATAGGAACATTAGTATGTGTTTTTTTTACTACAATATATCTTCTATAATAATCATTGGTTGCAAACTTCCCCTGATGCATTTTTGAAGCATATGGGGATGTTGTATAATACTTGCACATCCTTGGAAAATGAATGTTCATAGTTTGTAACAATACAAGTATAATATATGCCTACTGAGTCCCATAACAGAATACATTATTATTTGGAGTGGGATGTGGAAGAGCACTGAAAGTGTGAAAATCAATTGCATTTTAGTTTGCATATCAGTTTGATAAGAGCAGATTTGGGAAGTTTGTATTAAAATGTGAAACGAACAAATGTGGATTTCATTCACTTTTTTAAAAAAAATTTTTCACTCAACTTTGATAAGGTCAAATCATATGAAAATTTTAAATAAAACATTTTTTGTGATCATGTATCAGCAGTCAAATCCAATCTGCTATTTAGATAAGTGTTTACTTTAAAACTCCCCCTCTCCAAATATGAAAAAGATGAAAATTCTTACTTTCCAAGGGCAAAACATTCCAGCCGTACAGATGTGCCTTTTTCTGCCTGTATAGTCTCTGGAAAACGCACTTCAATTTTTGGCTCGTATTCTCCCATCACACCTGCCGAATACCAAAAAAGCTTGTAGTTGAGTTGTGCTTAAAACCTACTAATACAAAATAGCAGCATTTTTTAAAAAAAATAAAAACCTGTGGATTAATTTGTTCCCATGGAAACTAACAAGTATCTTTCAGTGAAACCAAGAGTGAGCCACTATGGAGAACTTCTATGTTCTATGGAGAATCAGAAAATAAAATACAGGCTGAATAGTCAAGACCTTGTTGATGATCCAAATTCTCTCAAGGATCTTGGAGTACTCATCTCTAATGATCTAAGTGCTAAAGCCCACTGTTAACTACATAGCCAAAAAGGCGTTAAGAGTTGTTAACGTAGCTTTTTCTCTGGTAATATTACACTAATAACTAGAGCATACAAAACATTTGCTAGATCAATACTCGAATACAGCTCATCAGTCTGGAACCCACATTACGAATCTGATATTAACACAGTTGAGAAAGTCCAGAAATATTTCACAAGAAGAGTTCTCCATTCCTCTACTTGTTGCAGAATACCTTATGCCACCAGACTCGAAATTCTAGACCTAGAAAACCTAGAACTATGCCGCCTTTGGTCAGATCTTAGTATATAAAATCATACATTGCAATGTCCTACCTGTCAATGAATACTTCAGCTTCAACCATAACAACACAAGAGCAAACAATAGATACAAACTCAAAGTTAATCGCACCAAACTTGATTGCAGGAAATATGACTTCAGCAACAGAGTGGTCAATGTCTGGAATATTCTACCTGACTCTATGGTTTCTTCCTCAAAGCCCAAAAACTTTAACCTAAGACTGTCTACTATTGACCTCACCTCTTTCCTAAGAGATCTGTAGGGGGCGTGCATAAGCACACCAACGTGCCTACTGTCCTTGTGCTATTGTTTCTTTTTTTTTCTTATATGTATCCATGTATTCATAACTATGTTTTTACTTTTACCTATTATCTTAAGCAATTGACAAAAATACATAAATAAATAAAAATAAAATAAATTTCATTTTTAGTACAATGACTAATATGAATTCCACAAATTAACTCTCAATGGTGAGTCCTCTTGACCTCTTGATCCAAATTATCAAATGAGGTCAAGCTTTGGCAATTACCAGAACATGCAGGGCTTTCTGTTCCAATTCATAAAATAAATATATGGCTAAATAAATTGAGTTTTAAAGTCAATCAATCAGAATAGGGAAAAAAACCCAATAAAAATAGCTGCCAAGTGCTTTTCTGTCTTAGTTTTGAAAGAAGTCAGATTTAAATATATTGACTGGTGCTTACAGGAAGTGAAATGAAACAACTCTCATAATAAGTCTGGTATAGAAACTTATTTGTAGAGCAAATGGTTAGGAGAAAGCTGCTTTGGAGTATGAATTCAAGCTTATATAGTCATAGGTACGGTACACATTAGTCTATCAAGGATGAAACAAATTTATTTATGATTATTAGAATGTTAAGCAACTGTCAGGGATACCATATTGAAATGGATGCCATAAGGACAAAGCCATTCCCAAAATGAGACACAACCAAGTCAAATATACTTAACATCAATTTTAACTAATTAAATGATGTACAGTAATTCATCAAAGCAGGCATAGATCTTTAAAATAATTAGATTTCTTTCCAGCACCCATTTGGTTCATAATTCTAATAATAAATTTATTTCCTCCTAGCTGTAAAATAAATTTATTACCTGTCCCCCATCTATTAACAAATGAGTTTTCATGAACCACCATAGCTTACCTTAAATTAAATTTACAAATTGATTGCCCAATCCAGTGTCTATCACCTTTATAATGAATTTTACAATTGATTTCCAAAACCCAATTCAAGACATTTCATAGAAAAATGGGTTGTTATAATAAAAGGGGCTAATGAAAACATGAAAATAGGAATATCTTCATTGTTCTGTCCAAAGCATCAAAAAGAGACATATAGTCAGGGCTACATATCCCAAACTTTTCCCTTTCCTCTAAGTTAGAGGTATAACCATAGTCCTAGTTCTTCTGTCTGATGTTAAAGATACATCTATTCTTCCCTATGAAAGATATGATAATTTTCTTGTTAATGCTACTGAAAAAACAACTGTTTTATTTGCACTGCCTTTTTATTACATTACATAAGAACATCATATGAAATCTGGCTGCCAACAAAGACAAGTTCATTGAGACTCTGTACAGAGGATACAAAGTCTATGGCCATGCAGTGGTCTAATGAGGGAGAGAGAGAGACACCCCCACACAGAGAGTGAGTGGTAAAAGGCAATGTTTACTGGGCAATACACAAGGAACTATAGGAACTATACTGATGACTCTCTACTTACACAAAAGAGTTGGCTACTAGGGAGCAAGGGTTACAGATATCTGTTATTACCTAAACAAATATCTATTGGAGGAAAGCAAGTAAATTAATGTTATATGAATATTATCCCTATGACAATATAATGTCTAATTTAAAGAATTCCACATTATTCCTCACTTACTTATCTGGATATAGCAATCATCCGAAGCACTCTGTTATTTTTATTTTTGTGATATAAGTATGACATGCTCTGAATTTTGTTGCTATTTCATCAGAGCATTTAGTCTACTCTATTTAGATCCATGGCTTGGAGGAAGCAATCATGTTTGTTAATGAATTTTTGAACTATGCATTTTCAATTGTGAACATTTAATTAAAAATATTTTCCCCCAGAAAGGAAGCTACTTGCTTCAGTGCCTAAGTGGGATTAGATCTAGTTTGATGCATCTTACATTTGAACAACAAATGCTTATTACATCTGAATTTGAAGATTCTTGAAAGAATGCAGTTAATATAGGCATTAAGCTTTGGCTTATTCTGCTCTTTTCCATTGCAAAGAATTTGGTTTTGTGGCTTTTTAATGTCATGCTTTTATGTGGCATGACAGTTTAAACATGAGAGGAGAGTTTCACAGCTTCTGTCTAGGATACAGTTAAACCACCCTAGTCTTTTGTTGGTGGCATTGACTGTTAGCAATTCAGGATGCAGTAGTTTAAACTGATGTCCTGGAGCCATATCTATTGAAATATCCCAATGGTTCCTAACAATTGGACTTCCCTAGACACTCTGGAGATCGTCTCCAAGTAACATTAATGGGGACTTATGAGAGCGCAGAACTTTTATTTCTGAAATCTCTCCTTTTGGAATGCCCTCCCTACAAGATAAACATGGTACTAATCTTGATCCTTTCATCTAAACTAAGACTTTCGTCTTCACCTGAAGTAGATAGATAGATAGAAGAGAGATGAGAGAAAGAGTGGGGGAGGGAGGGATAATATATTTTTGATTTTAAGTGCCCCTTATAGTAAATTCTCTCTGTCTTAGTCTCTGTCTCTTTCTATATTTCCCTCTCTTATCTTATATTGTCAGATATGTATTTCCACTATTTTACTGTTTACTGTTTTGATCAATTGTGAACTATCCAGAGAAACTATTCTTTTTATTGGTTATTGGATTGCAATAGCAGTAGCAAAGAGAATGACAACTATAATGTTTTTCCCTCAAGATAGGGATTAACAGTTTAATAAGAGTTGGGATTCCCCTTGATGAGGCACATTCTATCACAGAGGCAATACAATATTCCTTATTGTATTCCTGATTTATTTCAGTAGTTATTTGACAAAAGATGAAGCCTTGACCAATAGTTCTAATAGGTGGAGGAAAGTTCTACATATCTTATTGGAATTATTAGAGGCTATTGAAATTTCTGGAGGAGACATCAGATCATCAGAAGAGGGGAAACAGGCAGAGTGATGTAGCTGCACTGCTTATATTTTTTGAAACAGGGAAATCAATGGAGTGATCCAGTCAAACATCCATTAAATTGGATCATTTAACTTTTGAATGGAGAATTTCTGGCATCTTCTCCCAACAGATTTAATTGGAAGAACAAATGGCACCATACAATCTGAAATCAGTTGTGAAGTGTATTCATTTACCATTCATACATCTGTAATGGGATGTGAAAATGACCTTATGAGACAAGAGGAAAAACTGCAACTTTGACAACTATCATACAAAAGGTATCTCAGCTCACAGAGGAAAAGAGGGTATGGAAAGCATCTCATAGGAGTCCATGTCTGGTTTTCTAGAAAGAAAAAGTAAGGACAGAGAGGCGATGTGCAACGTTCTGTTACTATAGCCCTTACAATAACAATACATTTAGTACTCATGGGTTGTGTTTCTTGTCTAGACTATCTTGAAAGGATGATAATATCCTACACATTCTTCAATTCCTTCATTTTATCAACAAAAATCAGGTATCAGGCAAAAACTTAAAAATGTAGGAGAATGAGAAGCAGAGCCTGGGGCACAGTCAAGAGAGGAATCAGCCTGGAGTTGTTACATTCAAACCCTCTTGAATTCCATTAACTCTTAACTAGTGCTGACCATTAGTTGACCAGATTCTTGTGTATTGGCATGAGCAATAAGTCCACTGTATAACTCAGAATGTAGTGTTGATTTTCATGTCTGACCAAAGAATCCTTAAATCAAATGGGTAGTGCAAATCTATGTATTTTTCTGCAGAGATTGGGTGTCATCAGAATTAATGTAAATATATTAGGATTATATTTAAAAAAAAAAACTTACCATCACTCCGAAGCACAAGTGGTGTGGGTGGCCCTTGAACACTTCGTTTTATTTCTCTGTTTGATACATCACAAGTGTAGATACCCACATCAGATGCTTCCACTTTGGCAATATATAGATTTCCTGTTTCTTGAGAGACAAACCGACGATCATCTTCCTGAACATATAAGGGATGATTGTTGAAAATCCAAGCGAATGATAAATCTGGAAAATATCAAATGCTTATTGCATATATTTTACTAACAAAATTGGGAGAGTTAACATGTTTAGAACATGAAATATTTGTAATAACTGATTACCTCTGCTTTGGTTTTGATTAAATGAAATAATGCCTATCAACAAACATTGGATATGTTTCATGTGTTTTTGTTATTTGTTTTTAATGCAGACATGCTTTTTCTTCATTTTTATCCTAGTGTGATTACAATAAAATAGTACATATAAGAAGTGATGGGTGAGGACATATGTGTGCATAGCTCCACTTGTGTGAGCAGCACATGAGCACATGTGTGCACTCAGCTCCATTTGTGCAAGTGGCAGGCGCATGTGCCCTCTGCTCATGCAAATGGTGCTGCTCATGCTCATCTGCTGCTCATGCTCACCTTCTGCTCATGCCCACTCTTCATTTTTATCCTAGTGTGATTACAATAAAATAGTACATATAAGAAATGATGGGTGAGGACATATGTGTGCATAGCTCCACTTGTGTGAGCAGCACATGAGCACATGTGTGCACTCAGCTCCATTTGTGCAAGTGGCAGGCGCATGTGCCCTCTGCTCATGCAAATGGTGCTGCTCATCCTCATCTGCTGCTCATGCTCACCTTCTGCTCATGCCCACTCAAGCTCTCCCACCATTCACGGGTAACTATTCCCTCTCCCTTTCTTCCCCACCAGTCTGCAAAGCTGAAAAGGTTTGGGGATTGCTATGCTAAATCACAGATATTTTGATGCTTTGGAATTCAACTTGTAACCTTTTAGCCATCATAGATCACAATCCTTTCTGTCAACTTGAAAGCAATTCTTGCATAAATATCTTCTTCCTTTTCACACTTCAGACTGCATGTGATCCAATATAACAGGCTAAATCCTATTGGCCAATGTTGGGATCAGACTGACAGCAGACAAAAAGAAAGATCTATATTTTGATCTTCACTCTTTACTTCTTCGGTTTGTTTAGACAAGATCCTGGGATCATCAAAATAATGTGATAATATAAGACAGATTGGCATGCTTTCCAAAGTTCATTGATAATTATAAATAGAATCAGGTTTAAGGAGAAGCAAGCTTCTCTTGTCCTAAATCTCTTAATTTATTTTAAATTTTGTCTTTGGAAAGCCAGGAGTAATTTATTTTAATGATTCAAAGATAAAAAAGTGGTATCTGAAAATGACAATCTTTCTCACTCTTGACTTGGATGAAGAAATTAGTACAAGTTGTCAGAAAAAGTAAACCCTTAACAATCAACCAGTATATTTATTTGATTGATTTTTATCCTGCCTTTCCTCTAATAGCTCAAGAAATTGCATATAGCCCTCATTCCTTCAATTTTTCTATAAATACAACTTGTACTGACTATTAAAAACTCAACTAATCCAAAGTCACCCACCCACACATCCATGTTTAGGGTGGAATAAACAAAATTTCTGGATAGCTCATTGCCTATACAGCTTGATTATTTCTCACAGCCTCCCACTTCACCACTCCCACTCCCACTCCCACTTCAACCCATCTATGCCTGATAGCTATTTAGTGAGGTTGTTCTTAAACATGGGTTTGTACTCTTAGGAGAAGCAGTAAACCCATGTTCAAGCAACAGCTGACAATCGTAGAGGGCCTTTTCTTTCTTTTTCTTTTTTCTTTCTTTCCAAATTTCATCCATAGCCTCTCACTGACATACTTAAATGAGTTCTACAGTGGGCTTACAGATTTGATGGATATAAGAAACCTTGATTTCAAAAATGGTCACTCCCACTGCCCAAGAAGAATGGCTCTGGTGGGTAATACACAGTCTGCAGAGCTGGGGTGTTACATTTATACTAGTGGCCAATAAGTGTCTGACCTCAGCACTGAGAGATCACCTTAGTGTAATATTGATCAAAGCTCATGGAGGTTGCACTCAGAGAAAGATTATTGTGGCTTGTTGCCTGATTAAAAGAAAAGTCCATTTTAGAGTCAAAAATGATTTGAAGCTGCCTCAGGTTTAGGTTAGGGATTAATAGAAGCAACATGAGAAGAATCAATTTCATGTAATGATACTGGACTTGGAGATGAAAGGATCATAAGTTCCATCTATCTGGGTGACTTTGGGCCAATCAGTCTTCCAGATCTATTCCATTCTATTCTGTTTTGTTTTGTTCTGTTCTAATTTCCTTATCAACCCAAAGAAAGAGTCAATGGCAAATAACTTCAATTTTTTTGCAAGAAAACTTTTTCATGTCATTGCCAGGTGTGAAGATTGACTGAAAGACACACCAAAGTGAAGCAAAGCAAAATCCATGCTATGGCGGAAGAGGGGGGAGATAGACAGTTTGTGTTATGTAAGTGAGGAGAGATACCAAGTAGTGTTTTCCAAGTTAATCAGCAAGAGCTTTGGCATGAGCAGAGGCAGTAAAAATTCCATGCAGGAAACAGTGTGCATGGTTAATATTTAATGCCAACATGACTAAAACTATGAGTCAGAGTTGAACATGCATTTTCTTGTATGGCTAAAGCTTCTGATTTTCCCCTTGGGTTTGTTTCTTGTTTTTAACTGATTGTTTTGTTTTGTCCTGTATTAGGACTTCACAGAAGAAACCAAAACAGTATCATTTCTCATGTGATGCAATTCTGAGGATAGGGAATGGGTGCCCCTTGGCAGCCCTTAAACAGCATGCCATGGATCGGTAGAGCTGATTAGATCTAGCTGCTTTGTCTAAAACCGGATTCATGGCTAGCTGCTTTTGTATTTTTCAAGCCAGGAGATAGTTAAGCCAATGTACAGTTTCTAAATTCAGAAAAGTCCAAGATTTAATGCCTTTCCAAAAATTGCTCTTAAAGGGAAATTTCAGGACATTCAATTCAAATAAAAAAAAAAATTGCCTGTGTGTGGTGAAGAAATTATTAAAACATAAAGGCATGTTTTGTTACATTGCCTTTATTATAAAGATGTCCAGTTCCAGATAATAATTCTCCATCTCAGATTCCCAGGCCAACCATATTCATTCCATTTATAATTTTTATTTTCTAACGAATGTGATTTCATTTCTCTTAATGCAGCTTACTATGTACAGTATAATTAAGTAATACATTGATCAGATCCATTTCATAATTAGATTTATTACAATTTTTATTTCCTTTCTCAAAGTGTATTCTTTTTTTATTGGTCAATGACCATAATAAAGTTGATTGATTGATTGATTCATTCATTCATTAATACTGAAATGAAATTCCAAAATGGCTCCATAACTTTCTCTTCAAAAGTTTCTAACTTTAAAATTTAAAAAAATATATGTCTAAGAGATCCCATAGTGAATTCATTGTCTAAATTAATCTCAATCTCTGTCGAAGTCTTTTCCCTCCAGCCCTTTGATAGCTCTATCCACACTATACTGGTATAAAATGGATCTGCATTGCTGATACTATCCTTCATCTCTTACCACTTTTTTTCAAGTCACCACAGTCACCCAATTTCCTTCTAAAAGTTTGCTTCAAAACTTCAACAGATTGTAGGCACCTTGAGACTGCCCTTGAAGGATTTCAGAATATGGGAAAAACGTATTTTAAAACCGATATAATTAAGAGTGTGTGTTTCACTTTGCTGGGACTGTGACGAATGCATAGGGACCGAGTAGAAAAGAAGACATTGGACAGAGTAGATGCCAGTGAAGATGGGACAAACATGAATAGTCTCAATAAACCTCATCGTTCAGATAAAATCCCTGTGCACAAGATAGTTCCTATATGTGTACAGTACACATCTGCCTATAGAAAAGCATATGTGTTGACTTCAACATGAGTAAGAACTCTGTCTCATCATGATTCTTCATATACACAGAAACAAATGCAGCTTCAATGCTATGCCCAGAACCACTTTTTGTTAGGTTAATAGATTTCCTATGAATGCTGACATTGTCAAAGCAACATTGCATGGTGCATTCAGATGGTGAACTTTCCCAGATATTCCTATGGTTAGCATAAGATAAAAACAAATATTTTTTCCGGACTTGTTTTGTTTCTAAACAAGTATACGTAGTTATTTTATGTAGGTTTGTTTATTTATTTATTTATTTACTTATTTACTTACTTGTTTACTTATTTATTTAATATGCTACCCATCTCACTGCTGAGTGACTCACTACTGCAGTCTCCAATCTTTCTGGCTCCACGGACCGGCAATGGTGGTGGCAGTGGTGTTACCAGTCGATGGCCCATGGTTGGTGAACCCTGACTCACTATGCTTTTTTTTTTTTTTGACATTATTGGTGATGCCTTGAGTTTGCTATGTTGTTTAGAGTTAACGTATCACCATATATTAGGTACTGTAACTAGAAGGACATTAAATTGGCACTGATAGACATGAACTACAAAAGTAGCTATTGAACAGACATCTATTCCATTCAATGTTTCCTTTAGAATGGATCCCAGATTTTTCCCCTTTTTCTGGATTATGCACTTTGACATTTTGATGTTTTGATCTTTATGCTAACTTTTTTTTATGGGTGTCTCCCCTTCTCACCCAAAATAGCTATTTCCTGTAGGTGCTGGTACTTCATCTGCTTCCAGATTTCTGTGTGACTTTCTGCCTTTCTATTTTGTGGTTTCTCACCTTCTGTCACAATTTTTTTTATGGCTGTCCTGAAATTTGACAGTTGATGGTGGAGCTCTCTCTATCATGCTCCAGCAGTGGCAAGAGTGGCATGGAAATTAATTTTTTTTTTCAAATATAGCACAGTAAATCAGAAGTTTTGAAATTTAGCAGTTTAGCATTTCTTAATTAAATGTATAATTCATGAGTTTAAAACTTTCTGCCAACAGATTCATTTCCAAATGTTGCTTCTTTTCTTCACCCTGAAATTCCTTGCCACCCTCAAAGCCATTTTACAAATATTATTTATGTTTTCACTTGGAAAACCCGTGGGATGCTTGTGACTCTGTAAACAGCAGTACTGAGGAACTTTAGGCTGACTTCCTATAATATTATGTGACTATAATTAGAAGCAGCAAGTCATTTGGGATCTATCAAAGATGTTTTCCTTTTGAAAACATCTCTCTCTCTCTCTCTCTTTCTCTCTCTCTCTGCATAATACAGTTAATCCAAGTTTTGCAGTAGGAGGTGAAATCATAACTGCAGCATTTTGGCAGAGATGTGTGCCTGACGTTCAAAGCATGGCTTCCCAAAAGCGCAAGCAGAACACTGAGCAAACAACCAGGAAGAGCAAACAAGAATTTGGCAATGGAATTAGAAAAGGCAGAAGAGAGAGGACAAACAAGAACGGGAAAGACTTCACATTCATTGCTTCTCATGATGATGCTATCCATTCAATTCTGTCTGACTCTTGGTGATTCTGTGACTGCTAATAGCTGATAGTTTCCTGACTGATGTTGATTTCCTGGATGATTGCCCACTATATAAAATAGGAGCATTGTTCTTGCTAACCTAACTGAGACACACAGGGGATCCATAAGAGATTGAGTTGCACCAGAACCAAACTCACTGGAGCAAACAGAGGACCAATGGTCAGGCACTTTTTCTTCCCTATCATTTTTCAGTCCAAGTTAGTGCTCATCAAGAGAGGCAGTGTGTGTACCTGAGACTATAGCAAGTAAACAAGGAAGATTTGCATGGAAGTTTAGTTAGAGGACATGGCAAAGAAAGCTTCAGGTAATTTAGACAAAGAAGGCATATACTGTGACTTGCAAAGTGTATGCACTTGAAAAGGACCTAGATTATGCAAAGAAAAAGGGGTATCGTAGTATATATAAAAGATTGGCTCCAACACAAACAAGTATATAAGGATGATGAAGGGAGAATGTTATTTATAGAAATAATATTAAACCAGAAAAAGACTTTGTTAGTTACAGTATATGCTTCAAATATAAATCAAAAAGAATTCTATACTAAACTCCATCACAAGATACTAGAAACTAAATATACAAGTGTATGTATTGTAGGAGATTTAAATGCTGTTTCAGACAAGGACACAGACTATAAAAGCTCCAAAAAAATAAATAAATAAAAGGAGACTATTCCCATCTTCTTTTAATAATATGGTGAGGGAATTAAATTTGAAAGATGTTTGGAGAGAACTGTACCCAACTAAAAAGTAATACACTTTCTTTTCCAATCCCCATCACTCTTGGGCCAGAATAGACCAGACATGGATGGACCCAGGCTTAATGGAAAACATTGAAAATATAGAGATCTTGCCAAATGTATGGGCTGATCATAACCTTATTCAAATTATTATTATTATTAATCAAACTTTTATACCGCTCCCTCTCCCAAAAAGGGACTCGGGGCGGTGTACAGCCTACTAAAAAAAGCATACAATAAATATATAATAAATACGATTAAAAATAGATTAAATAATTAGACCCGGCTGTCTATTCAAGATTCAATTAAAAATTAAAAGCTAATAAAACCCCAATTAAAATTAATTAAAAACAAAAACACAGTTACTGGGCCAGGCCAGCCTGTTTAAAAAATAGGGTTTTCACTGCGCGCCGGAAGGGTCAGAATATCCGTCATAGCCCGTATCTCCGGGGGGAGATCATTCCATAGGGAGGGAGCTCCCACAGAGAAAGCCCGAACTCTCGGGGCCGTCAGCCGACAGCGGCCAGGCGGCGGTACCCCAAGTAGGGCAACCCTGTGGGACCGTACTGGGCGGCGGGAGGTTGATGATGGCAGTAGGCGGTCCCGTAAGTACCCAGGTCCCGAGCCATGGAGCACTTTAAATATCATCAGTACCACCTTGAATCGAATCCGGTAGGCCACAGGAAGCCAGTGCAGCCTGCGGAGAAGCGGTGTAACGTGGGAGCTCCGAGGGGCACCCACAATCACCCGCGCGGCTGCATTCTGGACCAACTGTAACCTCCGGAGACTCTTCAAGGGGAGCCACATGTAGAGAGCATTGCAATAATCCAGGCGGGAAATAACGAGGGCGGACGTGACTGTGTGAAGTGCGCCCAGATCCAGAAAGGGCCGCAACTGGTAAATCAGACGTATCTGATAAAAAGCCCCCCTGGCGACGGCTGCAATGTGCTCTTCTAAAGACAGCCGTACATCCAGGAGGACGCCCAGATTGCGCGCCCTTTCCACGGGGGTCAAAACCTCTCCCCCCATGGCCAGCGAAGGAACCAGCTGGCTGTATCTGGGCGCAGGAAACCACAGCCACTCGGTTTTGGTCGGGTTGAGACGGAGCCTGTTACAACCCATCCAACTCCGCACAGCCTCCAGGCACCGGGACATCACTTCGACGGCTTCGTTGGGGTGGCCCGGGGTGGAGATGTACAGCTGAGTATCATCAGCGTACTGATGGAACTCCACCCCGAAGCCACGGATGATCTCGCCCAGTGGCTTCACATAAATGTTGAACAGCAGGGGCGAGAGCACCGACCCCTGAGGCACCCCACACAGTAGGGGCCTCAGGGCCGACCTCGGCCCCCCTGTCAACACAAATTGCAAACGGTCGGAGAGGAAGGAGGTGAACCACCACAACACGGTGCCCCCCACTCCCAACCCCTCCAACCGCCACAATAAGATACTGTGGTCGACAGTATCAAAAGCCGCTGAGAGATCTAATAGGACCAGGACAGAGGAACAACCCCTGTCCCGAGCCCTCCAGAGATCATCAACCAACGCGACCAAAGCCGTCTCCGCACACTCTCAACAACCTTCGCGACAAAACGAAGGTTGGAGACAGGACGATAATTAGATAACAATGCTGGGTCCAGGGACGGTTTCTTGAGGAGGGGCCGCACCACCGCCTCTTTCAAGGCAGCAGGCAGCAGCCCCTCTCTCAAGGAAGCGTTTATAATGCCCTGGAACCAGCCTCGTGTCACCTCCCAAGTGGCCAAAACCAGCCAGGAGGGACACGGGTCCAACAAACAGGTGGTGGCATTAAGCCCCCCCAGTATCCTGTCCACGTCCTCCAAAGTAACAGGGTCAAACTCAACCCAATTGACCTCACCGATATCCACCCCCACCCCCCTGCCCGGAGATGCCCAATCGGAGTCTAGTTTGCTCCGGATCTGAGCGATTTTGTCCTGCAGAAACCTGGAAAACTCCTCAGCTCGTCCCTGCAAGGGGTCCTCCCGCGCTCCCACCTCCAGGAGGGAGCGGGTCACCCTAAACAGGGCGGCTGGGCGGTTTTCCGCGGACGCAATAAGGGTAGAGAGGTAAGACCTCCTCGCCATCCTTATCGCCACTAAATACGTCTTAATATAAGAACGTAATAGTGTTCGGTCAGACCCAGAGCGGCTAGCCCTCCAACTGCTCTCTAGGCGTCTTTTCCGGCGCTTCATCTCCCTTAGCTCCTCAGAAAACCAGGGAGCCACATGGGATCGGCACCGGGTCAGAGGCCGCAAGGGCACGACTCGGTCAAGGGCCCCAGCAGCCACCCTATCCCAGGTGGCAACCAAGCCCTCAACCGAGTCGTGTGTGTGAGCTTCGGGAAATGGCCCAAGCTCCGTCAGGAACCTATCAGGGTCCATCAGGCGCCTGGGGCGGTACCATTTTAATGGTCCCGCCTCCCTGCGGTCAGGGGGCACGGAACGGAAGTCGAGCTTCAGGAGCGAGTGATCCGTCCATGACAGGGGTTCCACAACTATATCCCCCATACCCAGATCACTCTGCCACTGATCAGAGACAAAAACCAGATCCAAGGTGTGACCTCCCACGTGAGTAGGATCCCGAATTAACTGGGTCAGGCCCATGGCCGTCATGGAAGCCATGAACTCTTGAGCAATCCCCGAGGCACCGTCGGCAGATGACAGGTTGAAATCCCCCATGACCATAAGCCTGGGGGTCCGAACCGCCACGCCAGCTATAACCTCAAGGAGCTCAAGCAGGGCCGCTGCCGCATAGCAGGGAGCCAGGTATGCGACCAGCAAGCCCACCTGAACCTTGGAACCGAACTTCACGAAAAGGAGCTCACACCCAGTCGTCTGAGATACAGTGGCTTCTCTCGGACAGAAATCCTCCTTAATAACTACCGCAACCCCCCCTCCCGTCCCCAGGGCCCTCGGCCGATGAAAGACCCGAAACCCGGCTGGGCACATCTCCACCAGAGGGACTCCCCGCTCCTGGCCCAGCCAGGTCTCGGTAACTCCCACCAGGTCCGCACCCCCCTCACAAATCAAATCATGGATGAGGGGGGCTTTATTAACAACGGACCTGGCGTTACATAACATCAGCCGAAGGCCCAGGGCCCGATTGCTCAAACCCCCTGGGGAACGGGAGATGACAAGGGGGTCGGAGCGCGCCACAGCAAGCAAACAGCGAGGGCGCGCTCCCAGCACAGAATATGGCCCCCTACAACCACCAAATCTGCCTCTCCCGCTCACCGTATCAATAGATTTAATTCCACCCTCCCCGATGACCCCCCCCATCCTCAATACAGTCCTGTCCGGATTCTGACTCCCCCGGCCACGCCCAACCCCCGGCCTGGTCCCAGCCTCCGGCGAGTTGTCCCCCAACTCCCGCCCTGGACCTACTAACCCCCTTAAAAACCTAACTAAAAATTTAGTAAGACACCCCTCCCTCCCGCGTTTCTTAAAACCCCACCATCTCTCCGGATCCCACAATCCGTCCTTGAGATGGGCCCTCGAGAGAGTAGAGGGCCATTCCTGAGACAGGGGGACACGTCTCAGGGCCCATAGATCTCTCATAGAGTAAGACAGCGCCCCGGAATGGATCTTCTCTTTTCGCTGATCAGCCCCAGGTCCAGGCCGCCCCTGTCGCCTCCAAACAGATGAAAATCGTGGGGGCAGTCCTCCGTCCCCAGCTCCAGCCATAGGGGCAGCTCTCTGGCCCTGGCTCCGATAGCGGCAACAGTCCACCAGCCGCCCCGGCTCCAACCGCGGCGGCCATTTTCCGACCTCAGCTCCAGCCGCCCGGACCGTGGAGATGACTCTAACTCCAGCTGGGGCCCTTGCAATGGCCCCAGCCCCAGCTCCAGTGGCAGTCCTCCAGCCGCCGCAGCGACAGTCCTCCAGCCGCCCCGGCGGCTGTCCCTCGACTCCGGCTCCAGCCGCCCGAAGCGCGGCGGCAATTCCGATTTCGGCTGGGGCCCTTGCAATGGCCCCAGCCCCAACAATGATCTTGCAACATTGTAAGCCGCCGGGCGCAATCCTCCAGCGCCCTCTTCTAGCGTCACGGGCTGCCGGCCGCCGGGCGCAGCAGCAAATCCACCGCACCATAGCATCGGGGGCTGCCCATCCCCCTACGGGTCCCCTCGCCACCCCTGCCACAGGTGAGGAGGACCCAAGGGGGGGGGAACTCCACGCCCCATCTGGATCGCCGAACACCAAGCCGCCAGGCGCCGAGTACGATCTTCCGGCGCACGATCCTCCAACGCCGCTTCCCCACGGTACGAGCCGACAGCCGCCGAGCGCAGCGCCAGACCTGCCATGCCATGGCCTGGAAGCTGCCCACCCCCCCACGGGTCCCCTCGCCACCCCTGCCACAGGTGGGGAGGACCCGGGGGGGGAAACTCAACGCCCTGTCCGGGCCGCCGAAGGCCAGGCCGTCGGGCGCCGAGCCCGAGCTACCGAACCCAAGCCGCCGGGCGCCGAGCATAAGCCGCCGAATGCTGAGCCGCCGAACGCTGAGCCGCCGGGCGCCGAACACAGTCCTCCAGCATCGCGCCATGACCTTGGAGGCTGCCCACCCCCCCACGGGTCCCCTCGCCACCCCTGCCACAGGTGAGGAGGACCCGGGGGGGGGGAACTCACCGCCCCATTTGGACGTCGCGGAGGAGCTCTTCCAGCCGACCTCCGGTCGCCATCTTAACTCTCTCTCCTTACTGCTTTGCCCTGGCCCAGGAAGGCAAAAAACCCCTCTACTCCCCTCCATTTTTTTGTTGGCCCCAAAAAGGCCCCAAAATGAAGAGTAGGTGCTGCCCCCCCATGCTCCATTTTTTTCCTTCCTGTGGGGGAAGCCTTCTGGGAGCAAAAACACCCCTCCAGGAGGTTAAATTAAGTGGAAAGGAAAGAGAATGATTGGAAGATGGACATTAAATAATAGTATACTAAAAGATAACGAATATACTGAAATGGTGAAAATAGAATTAAAAATATTCTCTGCAATAAATAAGAGAGAACATACATCCCTTCAAAACCTCTGGGATACAATAAAGGCTTACGTGAGAGGTTAACTATTGGATATAGTATTAAAAAGAATAAAGAAAAAAGGCAACAACAAAATGTGTGGAGAGAGAAACTTAAAGATCTAGAAGCAAGTAGACAAATTGATCCGAATAATCAAAATATTAATAAAGAAATAAATTTGGTAAAACATAAGATAAATTTAAGTATGCAGGAAGATCTGGCCCGAAAAGTTAAATTAGTAAAACAAAGTTATTTTGAAAATGCAAATAAGCCAGGGAGATGATTAGCCCATAAAATAAAAAAAAGAACAAGGAAAAATAATGATTGTAGCTCTCTAAGACCAAGAAGGGAAAATATGTACTCAGGCTAAGGAAAAGAAAGATATTGCTATGGACTTTTTTACAAATCTATACAATCAAGAAGAAGTACCAGAAGAATTTATTAATCAATATCTGAAGGAAAAAAATTTGCCGGAAATTATGGATGAAGAGAAATGTATTTTAAATAATAAAATATTGATAGAAGAAATTAGAAAGGCAATTAGAGCCCAAAAACGAAATAAAACCACGGGCCCAGATGGAATTCCATCTGAATTCTATAAGGAGTTTCAAGAATTAGTAGAGGAGTTAATGACATGACTGATATAATGAAGCCTTGGATAGTGCTAATATACCAAAGTCATGGACAGAAGCGTTTATAACCCTTATTCACAAAGAGCAATCAGACCCACAAAACATTCAAAATTACAGGCCAACATCACTTTTAAATGTTGATTATAAAATTTTGGCCACAATATTGGTGGAAAGATTAAAGAAAATATTAAGTAGGATTATTCATACTGACCAGAATGGATTTCTACCATATAGACAAATGAAGACAAATACAAGAATAATTATGGATGTTTTAGAATTTTATGAAGTACATACAAATAAAACAATGGCACTAATGTTTTTAGACTGCTCAGAAGCTTTTGACAACTTGAATTGGAATTTTCTTATTAAACAATTGACTGGCATGAAATTTGGTGAAAATTTTTTAGGATTCATTAAAACAATATATAATACCCAAACTGCAAAAATATTAATAAATGGGGAAAATACAGATAATATAAGGATAAATAAGGATGTAAAACAAGGATGCCCCTTGGCTGCCCTACTTTATATATTAGCAGAAGAGACATTACTGGTACAAATCCAACAAAATCAAGAGATCAGGGGATTAAAAGTTAAAAAAGAGGAGTACAAACTTCAAGCATTTGCTGATGATATGACATTTAGAGTAGAAGATCCCCTGAAAACAACACCCATTTTAGAACAATATGGAAAGGTGGCAGAGCTGAAAATTAATAAAGAAAAAACAAAGTGATAACAAAAAACTGTACAAATGAACAAAAGGAAGAACTAACAAAGAGACTAGGGATACAGGTGGTAAATAAAATAAAATACAGTATTTGGGGATATGGCTGACACTAGGTGCTTGTCAATTAAAAAGATAATTACAATAAATTAACAATTCAAATATTTAGAGACTTAGATAATTGGGCTAAATTACAAATATCTCTATTAGATCATATTGCAATAGTAAAAAAGGATATTTTGCCAAAATTGTTGTTCCTATTCAGACAGTGCCAGTCAAGTTGGAAAAAAGCTTCTTTGAAGAACTAAATAAACATATATCCAAAATTATATGGCAGGGGAAAAAACCCAGCATAAAATAAAAACTGTTACAGGACGTTAGAAAGAAAGGAGGCTTTGGTCTTCCAGATTTCGAAACATATTACTATGCTGCGATAGCAACTTGGCTCAAGGACTGGGTTAATTTGATAAATAAAAGGATCTTAACATTAGAGGGCTTTGATCTCCAACTTGGATGGCACACATTTATGTGGGATGGAAACAATAAACACCGCTCGTACTTTCAAAGGCATTATTTAAGGAGTGTGTTATTAACTATCTGGGAAAAGTTTAAAAAAATACATTACTGTAAAGTGCCACTTTAGTTATCTACAATGGAGGCAGTTACACATCCAAAGATTTTAGATTTTGATAATATTGTAAGATATAAAGATCTATTACATGAAACTGGAGAGTTAAAGGGTAGGAATCAAATACAAATTCAGGGAAAAGAGATAGCATGGTGGCCCTAAGCGCAGATACAAATGCATTACAAAAAAGATAAAGAACAATTTGGTTTTAATATGACCTACTAAGAATTAGATAAGATTTGGTATGAAAGGGGAAAGGAAATTGATTAGTAAAATATATAAATATCTTTTGGTTTAGAAATTAAAAGAAGAAATAGTTAAGTAGTGTATGATAATTTGGGCAAAAAATGTGGGCCACAGTATTGAATTAGACAAGTGGGAACACATTTGGGAAATAAATTACAAATTAACTATATCAGCCTCGTACAAAGAGAATCTGTATAAAATGGTGTATCGTTGGCACTTGCCACCTGCGAGACTGGCTAAGATGTTTCCGAACCTCCCCCAAATAGTTGGAAGTGTAACTGCGTCCAGGGAACATACTTTCATATGTGGTGGACATGTCCATATGCCCAGAAGTTTTGGAAAAATATTAAAAATTGGATTCTAAGTATAACTAAACAAGATGTAAAACTTGAACCTGAAACCTTTTTGCTGGGTATGATAGATTCAAAAATAGAAAAAAAATACCAATATTTAATCTTGCACATTATAACGGCAGCCAGAATAAGTTACGCACAAAATTGGAAACTGTCTATTGTCCCTTCAGAGGAGATGGTCATTAAAAAAATTCACGAGTGTGCAGAGATGGATAGCCTAACCAAATTACTAAAAAACAACAAAGATACTGAATACTATAAAGTTTGGAATTGTTGGTATGAATGGTTAAAGAAAAAGCAACATTTGACAACTGAATAAGATATGAAACTATGAAGGACGTACGTTTAATCATAAAGTATTCTGTAAAATTAAAACATTAAAAGAACGAGGAAGTATTGTAACGAAGTAGATCACGTCAATGCTATGGGGTAAAAAGAAAAAAGAAAAGTGTAACCAATGCTCAATACCTGCTGCAAAATGTATATATGTATATATATTTGTTCATATGTTTGTTTGTTTCTTAAATGTTTTAAATATATGAAACTTAAATAAACTTTAATTAAAAAAAAGAAAATAAAAAAGAAAAGGACCTAGATTATGCACTGCAATTACAAATTCGTTCTTTTCTTGAGGAGAAAGTGCAGGAACTTTAAAAAAAACATTTTAAAAATTATTTATTATATATTTTTTATAAATAACTCAAGGCAGAAAACATACCTCTTTTCATTTTCCCACAATAACAACAACAACCCTGTACAGTGAATTGGGCTGAGAGAGAGAGATAGTGATTGGCCCAAAGTCACCCAGTTGTCTTTCATGCCAATGAGGAGACTAGAATTCAGTCTCCAAGTTTGTAGCCACTAGACCACTTGAGAGAGTTGCTACACTGAAATATATAAATGAATCTTTCCAGTGTGGGAAGAGAAATGAAGAAAACACCAAAGAATGGGGGAGAAGAAACCCCAATATATGGAAAGCTATACCTCCTCAAAAACAAACCAAAACAAAAATCAAGAAGAGAGGAAGCACTCAATACCAATAGATTTTGGGAACTGGTATCACATTTTTTTTCTCTTTAGAAGACAGTCAGCTACTACTTTTGAACTAGGTTTTTCAAACTGAGCATAATCAAACCTCAATAGTTCCTGAGGGACAAACAACAACAACAAAAAAAAGCGGGGGTGTTCACTTGAATGCAGCAAAGTTTCCTTCACTACAGTTTGCCTCTTGATCTGGAATTCTGGGTTTTCTTTTTAACTAACACGTACCTTGACCTGAAAAACAATTAGAAACCCTTCTGCATAAGACTTTATAGATCAATAAAATATAAGAGCCGTTCAGAGAAAGAAGAAACATGTAACAGTAGCATGTGAGTCATAATTAACCAAGGCTGCTAGCTAACATGTGCAGACCCAATATAACATTGTGGAAAGGGTGTAGCCCTCAACTTCTAACAGTCCATTTAGTGACTGTTCAAAGTTCCAACGGTATTGAAAAAAAGACTTATGACCATTTTTCACACTTATGACCCTTGTAGCACTCCCATGGTCACATGATTGAAATTCAGATACTTGGCAACTGATTCATATTTATAATTGTTACAGGGTCCAGGGTCATGTAATCACCTTTTGTAACTTTCTGACAAGCAACATCAATGGGGAAGTCAAATTCACTTAACAGCCATGTCAGTAATGTAACAACTTCAGTGATTCACTTAACAGCTGTAACAAGAAAGGTCGAAAAACAGGGCAAAACTTAACAAATGTCTCACTTAACTCAAGCAACAGAAATGATGGGCTCAATTGTGCTTGTAAATCAAGGGCTACCTGTATTTTCCAGAACCACTTAACTCACAGCGCTTTATGTGACATCAAGGTTAAAAAGAATATTCAACTCTTGGACAATTATTGTTTCCTCCTGAGACCTGTGAAGATTGGTCAAATAAGATGCCCAACAATAACATACTAAATAGGCCTTGAGAGAATCTCTGTAGCGTACATGACATTAGACAGGATAATAAAGCAATTGAGAACATAGGTAGCATTTGTTATTAGTGCTTTCAGCTGAAATGCTATTGTAGAAGAAAAATCAGGATATCATGGCTCAAAACCTATTAAGCAAATGGCATTATTGTGAAAGATTTGGATTTTAGTTAACCTATATTATGTTCACAAAGGACTCTTAGGAAGAAAATATAACTTTTAAAAATTGGGGGGGGGGAATTGGTAGGTACCTTTTCAACTTCATCAAAGGATATTAAACTAGAATATAGAAAAATGGAATTTCAAGGGACCTTGGAGGTCTTCTAGTTAAGCAGGAGATCATGTATCATTTCAGACAAAGCTTTATTTATTTATTTTATTTATTTATTTGTCAATTGCTTACAAGATAATAGGTATAAGTAAAACATAGTTATGAATACATGGATACATATAAGAAAAATAAAATATAAAATATAAAAGAAACAATAGGATAGGGACGGTAGGCACATTGGTGCGCTTATGCACGCCCCCTACAGACCTCTTAGGTAAGTGGTGAGGTCAATAGTAGACAGTCTAAGGTTAAAGTTTTTGGGGTTTGGGGAAGAAACAGAGTCAGGTAGAGTATTCCAAACATTGACCACTCTGTTGCTGAAGTCGTATTTCCTGAAATCAAGTTTGGTATGATTAACCTTGAGTTTGCATCTATTGTTTGCTCTTGTGTTGTTATGGTTGAAGCTGAAGTATTCATTGACAGGTAGGACATTGCAATGTATGATTTTATATACTATACTTAGATCGGACCAAAGGCGGCGTAGTTCAAGGTTTTCTAGGTCTAGAGTTTCGAGTCTGGTGGCATAATGTATTCTGCAACGAGTAGAGGAGTGAAGAACTCTTCTTGTAAAATATTTCTGGACTTTCTCAACTGTGTTAATATCAGATACGTAATGTGGGTTCCAGACTGATGAGCTATTCGAGTATTGGTCTAGCAAATGTTTTGTATGTTCTAGTTATTAGTGTAATATTACCAGAGAAAAAGCTACGTAAGATTAGGTTAACAACTCTTAGCGTCTTTTTGGCTATGTAGTTACAGTGGGCTCTAGCACTTAGGTCATTTGAGATGAGTACTCCAAGATCGTTCACAGAGTTTGAGTCATCAGCAAGGTCTTGACTATTCAGCTTGTATTTTATTTTCTGATTTTTTTTGCCAATATGTAGGACAGAACATTTATTTATTGAGATCTGAAGTTGCCATTTGTTTGACCATTCTGATACATGGTCAAGTCTTTTTGAAGAGCAGCGGTATTTTCTGTGGTATTGAATAGCTTTACATCATCAGCGAAGAATACGCAGTTGCTCTTGATATGATCACAGAGGTCATTTATGTAGAGTATGAAGAGAGTTGGTCCTAGAACACTGCATTGGGGGACACCACTGTTGACAGGTATAGAATTTGATAGGACCGATTTTGACCATTTGTTGTCTGTTTGACAGGAATGCTTCTATCCAGTTATGCAGGTTTCCAGAGATACCATAAGATTTTAGTTTTAGGAATAGTTTGTTGTGTACCATTGAATCAAAGGGTTTACAAAACTCTATGTAGATTGCATCTATTGCTTTGTCCTGATCGAGTTGTGTAGTCCATATGTTTTTGCAATGTAAGAGTTGCAAATTACATGATAGTTTTTTCCTAAAACCAAATTGTTTATTAGAGAGTAGGTTGTTTGTTTCTAAGTGGAGGATGATGGATTGGTTAATAATTGATTCCATGACTTTACAGGTGATACAGCATAAAGAGATTGGTCTGTAATTTTCAACTAGGCTGGGGTCTTCCTTTTTGAAGATGGGGATGACTGTGGCTTGTGGCCATAGTTTTGGCAAGGAGCTTCTTTGGCAAGAATCTTTGAAAGATTCTTCAAAGATTATGCTTAGAGGTTCTGCTACAGCGGTGGATAGCTTTTTTAAGAAGTAGGCACATATTCCATCCGGTCCAATAGATAGAGATGGTTTTAGATTGCGTAGTGCTTTTTTAACATTGTCTTCTGTAAAATTGATATGTATTAGATCATTGTAGTTGTCTGTGGTTCGACCAGGAAATACTGGGCATGATACATTGCTGTTTACAAATACTGAGCCAAAGAATGTGTTAAAGAGGTTGGCTTTAATAGCACCCAGAACTTCTGAAACCAAATTATTCCATTGTTTAATTGCTGTTAAACCATTAGGAAATTTCTCCTTAGTTCTAGGTTGCTTCTCTCCTTGGTTAATTTCCAACCATTGTTTCTTGACTTGTTTATTGGTGCATTGGAAAATAATTTGACTCCCTCATCTAGGAGAGAAACTAGGAGAAAAAGAGGTGGGAGCAAAACTTCAGAACTGAATAGACATCTATGGAAACACAAAAAGAGAAGTTGGGACAATGGATAAGAAATTAGAGTTTTGTAGGACATAACAGAGACACAAGTAACATCTGCACACTCAGAACTCAGATGTTGTTTTTTTTTAACTAAGGCAGTACATTCAGGTAAGAGGTCTTTTTCTTAATTGAAGATATTAGAAAAGATGCTAAGTTATCAGTTGTTTCTGGAGGGTCGTTCTTTTTTTTTCTCTACTTCTTTTCTTTATTTTTTATATTTTCTTTAGTTTGTATTAGGTTTTTATCTTTATATTTGTAAACTTTAATAACGTTATTGTAAAAAAGTAAAGAGCTTGGAGCTCATTTATAGATTTGAATTTACTGATCTCCACAAGTTTCCATAAGCAGAAGACTCATTTTCCAAAAGCAAAAACTGCAGCAATCTAATTTATATATTCAGATGTGTGCTACCTACCAACTCATTTTTAAGTATTCATTTGGTTTACATCTGCATTTGTGATATTAAAGGCAGATTGAAATTTTGGGAGATTTGGGCTTTTTCTCTCCTCTCCTCTCCTTTCCTGCACATTGGACACCTGCAAATTCAGTTCATCCATGAAAGGAATGTGGCATTATGAATAGACTTCTAGAAAGTGTTTAACATCGAGTTGTAAATGACATAATTTTTAGTTGATGCCAATAGCAGGAAAACGATCCTACCTATATGCTATTTGCCTTTTTGTATTTTTATATTTCATTTTCACTTCAATGTTTAGCCAAGCAACTTGTTAAGAATAATAAGTTGATGGATATCTCAATGAACACCACCCTTATTTGCAAGATTTATTTCTTCCTTCCTTCCTTCCTTCCTTCCTTCCTTCCTTCCTTCCTTCCTTCCTTCCTTCCTTCCTTCCTTCCTTCCTTCCTTCCTTCCTTTTAAGTGAGGTTTTGGAAATAGTTTATCTTTTTGTAGCCAGAGGCGGTGAGGCTTAGTCTTCATCTTTTTGGAAGCCATATTTCAAATAACCCATATTTGCCAAATGTATTGAATAATTTACCTTAGTAGGAAAAAAATACGAACTTCAACTCAGTATGAAAACAAAATGTCGTATTAATTAGAAAGCATCAGTGATGCAGTTCAGTTAGAGTTATGAAAAATTGCTTGCGATGGAGCAGTAAAAGAAGATGGAAACAGAGATTGTTTTTTAATCTGTTATTTGATGACTGTACATTAGAAGTATAATCCATCATAGTATAAGTATAGGGATGATATGTACACAGATCATAATAGGCTGCCGCAAAATTCTATTTTCTGGTTCTTATTGAATGTATCCAAGGCCATGATAAGCTGGTAAAAGTCCCTGCTGCAGTCTTGATTATTGCATCTGTATGCAGCTTGCTCTAGATAGTTGTATTAAGTTACCATTAGTCAGCATAGTAGATAGGATGGATCAGAAGACAAAGAAAACAGTATTTTCTTATATCCTATCATAAATCAAGAACTGGAGAGAGTTATTTATGATTCCAAACAAATAAAACACAAATTATGTTTTCACAAATACTTCATTAAAATTTGCCCCTTCCTTTATAAACAGGACAAAAAATGCAGTACATCTTCATAATGTGGAAGTGACCACACTTACTGAATTTGACTGGTTCAGAAGGATGAAAATATTGTTCAGTTCTTGTTTTAAAAAAATACAAAAAACTTACTCAAATTTACAAATTTCACTATAAACCATCCGTGTGTGTGTGTGCGTGTGTGTGTGTATGTGTGTGTGTGTGAAAAGAACATGACCAGTCATTGCTATCATAAATCATAACAGGCACGTTCAAGCACTAAATTAGATTTTGTCCCCAAATCTTATACACATAAAAATTCATAGGACTTTCTTCACATCTATTCTTCATGCTGGCAAATACTGAAAAATATAATGCAAAATGCCTTATATTACCTCCATAGTGTGGTGGAGGTGCACAGAATAGAACGACTCCTTGTCCCTCTCTGACTGATACAGCACTTCTTGTTTTAGCTTCAAAGTTTTCAAGATCTTGGAGAAAGAAAGACAGGTGTTAGATGTATCCATGTAACCATTTTGGGATCACAAAACCAATATTGCCATCCATGCTACAATGACTCCTGTCTAAGTATGAGAATGATATGCAGAAAACATCCAGGAGTGAAATTAATAAAATCTCATGAGATTTTATAATTTTGGCAAATGTTGGCAATTATAATTTGGACAAACAATGTAAGACTGGCATTCTACCATTGCAGGAGGACATGATAGTACCCGGTACCCAAAATATATGTTATGTTTTATCCTATCTTCAATGTAGTTAATCAAACTAAAGTAACAAAAAAAACCCTACAACTTTTTAATATAAATCAGACTCAAGTCTTTTATATATTTTAACAAAATGTTAGCCACATTTAATTGGTTGGGATTTGGTTCCAATAGCAGCCTAAAAATATTCCAAGATTGCACTGAAAGCAGAAATATGATTTTTGTTAGTAAGTAAAGATAATTAGTTAGCTATTAGATTTATAATATGCCTAAACACAAAAGTAACTCCAGGTATCATATAAAAAAAGTTTAGAACACATTTTCAACAAATAAGAAGGAAATGATAATAACAAAGTAATAAAATGGTGCACTCAGTGAAATAAAAAAAGTTAAACTATCAAAATCTAATGTTGGTTCATAAGGTTTCTGTCCCTTACCTGCTAGAAAGGCCAGAGTTTTAGAACTTTCCTTAAAAAAAGGATTCAGCCGTTTTTAATCTATGATATAGAATTAATATGCATATTACAACATATTGTGAAATAGAATGTAGTATCTATATTTTTACAATATCCTTAAATTATGATAAATTATAACTGTGTTTTCACTCACACCTCAACTGTTAATTTAATAAGAAACTTTATACATCACTGAAATGTTATAAAGTTTAGATTTAAAATCTGGTGTAACTCCACGTTGTTTTCATCTCAAGTCTCAAAGTATGATCCAGTTTTGAATATCAAGCAACAAAATGAAAAGGTGAGAAGAAAAAGATTTTCTGAAATTGAGCTTCAATTTAATCATTCTTTTAAAATAAAATATGTAGATGATACTGCATATGACTAAATTGAACATTACCTGGTCAGATTTCAGATTACATTTAATTCTTTGTCTCAGAGAGCCTATAGTAGTTGTAGAAATGGTAAAAAAATGGTAGTACTTTGTCGTTTCCTTCTTTAGGGGTATATTTTCAATTTTCTAATCTAGCCTATGTTCTTAATATTCCATGGTCATCCATCACTGAAATACTAACCAGGCTTGACACTGCTTTAAAAATCTGCTAAGTGACATTTCCCCATGATGGCTTCACTTCAGATTTCATTGAAGTGTGAGAAAATAGGGATGTCTTTGAAAGGATAGCCCTGTGATTCTTCACACATAAAATAAAGCCATAAGTACAAGAACACTATGCTCCACTGAATAATCCCGCCCTCCCCCAAACATATTATTTTCATCAAAATCATAAACAATGACTTTTTAAAGAAAATTTAATGAAGAGAGATACAAAAGATAAATTTATTTCCCAGCAATAGATCTATTGCTGGGAAATAAGCAGTGCTAGATCTAAATGCAATCTGAAATCTGCCCAATCTGCCCCATTGAACCTAAAGTCTCTCTTCATCTACCTACCTACCTATATCCATCCATCCATCCATCCAATCTATCTCTCATCATCTGTATGTCTGTCTATCATTTATCTATCTACCTATCCTCTCTCTCTCTCTCTCTCTCTCTCTCTCACACACACACACACACACACACACATCTATCTATCTATCTATCTATCTATCTATCTATCTATCTATCTATCTATCTATCATATCTTTTATCAAATATATTTTTCTGCCTATCTTAAGTATAAAAAAATAGAATGTGCCATCACATCCTACACCAGCTGAAGTTTCTGAATGCTTTTCAAGGACAAGCCTATTTGGAACATATTGCAGTGTTATCTGAGAAGTGATTATGGGATGAGTGTCAGAGAGCAATGTTGTAAAAACTGGCATTCAAAATATCTGTGCAAAGAAATGTTGGATCAGTCGGTATGCCATCACAGTTACAAAAGTATCTCTAGACAGCTAATCTAGTTGTATGCTACAGAGTACCACATTCTCTCTAATGACAGTCCCTATTACTGCAACGTCATCAGATTGCTCATCCCCACTAAGATGTCTGCAAGAGGGGTCAAAGTGCAAGGTGTGGTTTAATGAAAAGCATTTAAAACATTGCAATGAAAACTTTACTCCCTTGATATGCATGTTGTGTTTGTACAAAAATTTCAAAATTTGTGTTAAAACTGGTGCAACCCTTCTTTTATCACACCTTTATTCCCCCTCACACATAATTCTAATCTAATTTGGCTTCAATGGGCTTTACAAACCCAGCCATTCTCTTTTGTAAAGTAGACCATTACATTAAATCATAACAGGTCATTTGTTTGGACACAGAACACTATATGAAAAGAAATACTGAGCTTTTTTTTTTCAATTTCAAATGTGAATTTTTGCATGTTGTTTAAGCCAACCCTAGTTTCCAGAAGTTTTCTTTATTTATAAGGTTGTCCCAACTCAAGCAATATGATTCTGGGCAGTATACAGTGTAAAAAATAAAAATAAAGAATAAAAACCCAAGATATAAATAGAAAATAGAAAATTCTCAGAAGCTACTGGTTGACTACAGTTTATTATTTATTTATTTATTTATTCAAATTTGTATACCGCCCCCTCTCCCTAAGGACTCGGGGCGGTGCACAGCCAAATAAAAACATATAAATACAAATATAATAATTTAAAATAAATTAAAAGGATTAAATAGATTGGTATTAGGAATTAAAAGTAGGGAATTAAGAAAGTTAAAAACCATTTAAAACTGAATTTAAAACCATTACACATAACTCTAGGCCAGACCGGCTAGATGGAATAGGTGGGTTTTTAGTGCCCGCCAGAAGGTCAATAGGTCGGGGACGGTCCTCATCTCCGGGGGCAATTCATTCCAGAGGGAGGGAGCTCCCAAAGAGAAGGCCCAAATCCTCAGGGTCGCCAGCCGTCCAGCCGGCAGCACCCTGAGGAGGCCCACTCTATGAGAGCGCACTGGACAGCGAGAGACTGACGGTGGCAGCAGGCGGTCCCGTAAATACCCAGGTCCCAAGCCACGGAGCGCTTTAAAGGTGGTCACCAACACCTTGAATCACACCCAGAAGGCCACCAGGAGCCAATTCAGCTCGTGCAAAAGTTGAACAGTTGAACAGAATGCTATCCCTAAAGAACTTTTTAGCTGATAAGCAAGTTTCTTCTTTTATATTAATACTGTCATTAGGTCCTTTTACCATCCCATGCATGTTTCAGTGTGTTCATTTGCACTAGAGCTAGGTGTTTTAGGTACATGGGTTCATAACTCATTGAAAATAACATATTTCACTTTATTTTTAATTTTTAAATGCTTTTTATTACAGCTATTCATTTAACATCCACCTAGTTTAACCCTGAAAATGCCTGGAAAGAGGAATGGTCCAGGGTACCTTATTATGGCCTGATCATTAATGATTCCTCTACCAAGTCATCTAGTTTTGACCTGACTCACTCTGTCTGGACAAAATTGAACAGAATTAGATGTTATATTGGAAGAAGTGTCTCTGCCCTGTATCAGTGGGGAAGGAAAGTTTCCCCTTGCTGTGACTGTAGTGCTGATATGTAAAAAATATGTTTAAAAAGGTATTATGCAAGATTGCCCATATAATCTCTGGTACTCTAGAACAGGGCTGTCAAATTCGCGGCCCATGGGCCAGATGCATCATGCTCTGGCCAAGCCCATGCCCATGCCCATGCCGGGTTTAGCAAATGGGAAAAAAGTTCTGACATGTCATTTGATACTGCCATGATGCCCCAAGTTTAACACCCTGCTCTGATCTGATCTGAATCTGAATTGGATATCCAATTATGAGGCTACTATCATACCCCTGTAAAATGTTTGTATATAATTATGTGGATTATGTGTATATGTTTACTTTTCTTCTGTCATGTTCTCATCATACAATAAATAAGCACTTCTTAACACCTCAGTCAATTTCAGAAAAAAAACAGTGTAGAAGTACATGATCATCTATAGTGCCTGCACTGATTCATATATGAATTAGTACTGCTACCTAATACCACAACTAAACATGTCATGAGCTAATGAAGACTTTTCTTCCATTATCAAGAAGAGCAAAGCCGAGGTCAGGTGTTCAACATGGACTGCATTTGCTAATAGCATTTTAGGCACAACAGCTTTATTTCACAGACGACATATTCACTGTGTTTCCTGCAGAAACCTATGAATAAGTTATTACCTGACTTGCCTTAATTCTCTTTTTCCTTCCCCTGCCAGCATTTGTCTTCCTTTGTGAGCATGGATGCCCCTCACACTGAATTTTGCTATCGGCTGCAATTTCCTTCCAATTTCCTTTCCATTGCCTCCTCCCCAACACTACTCATTCCTCATTGCTTTCTGGCAAATAACTATTGCACACTGGAGTTAATCAGTCAACTCTGGAATGATACCATGTTGATAGAGCAGAGTCCTCAGATGTATTTGTCAGAATCTTCTGAGAATGGCATGGGAAACTGGGCTCAGCTGTATCCAGGGAGAAGTCATCATCATCCACAGGAACCACTCACAACCACAGCAAGCCCAAAATAAGCTTGTGGCAAGCAAAACATATGTTCCCCTGTATTAACCAAATTAGATTATCTCAAGAACAGTACTAATATAGACTGAACCATATGGGACATTTCCAGAGAGTGCTGAAAAACAACTTGAGAGAACAGGCAAGTTATTCAGTTGCTATTAATGCCAGGTTTTGAAATTTCATTTAGGACTTTCGAGATAAGTTTTGCTTTTCTTAAAGTACTAGGGTGGCATTTCTTGCAGAGACAACTTGTATTTTCATGCCACAGTTTTTATGTACAATGCCTATGACTCTTTTTGGGTATGATGTCCTCTTTTCTGTCTACTAAAAGGACCAATAAGGAAACAGAGTAGCATAGAGTTGAAAGGGAACTTGGGGTCTTCTAATCCAACTACATACTCAAGCAGGAGACCCGATACCATTTCTCTTCTTAAAAACCTCTGGTGATGAAACACCCACAAGTTCTGAAGGCAAGCTGTTCCATTGGTTAACTGTTCTCACTGTTAGGAAGTTTCTCCTTAACTCTAGGTTGCTTCTCTCCTTGATTAGTTTCCATCCATTCTTTCTTCACTTGCCTTCTAGTGGTATGGAAAATAAGTTGACCCCCTCTTCTTTGTGGCAGCCCCTCAAATATTGGAACACTGTTATTGTATCATCCCTACAGACTAGCCATGTCCAAAACTAGCAGCTGTTCTTCATATGTTTTAGTCTCCAGGCCCTTAATTATTTTAGTTGTTTTTCTTAGTACTGTTTTCAGTTTTGCAAACAGTCTCCAAAAGGTCATATTGAATTTACAGAATTCTTCACAATTTACCTCTTAGAAGGAACTGCTACTACTGAAGACAAATAAGGCAAATAAATCAATGTGAATAAAAATATATAAATGTGAATAAAAAGAAATGGCTGTCCTGTCTCTTGATCAGCCCAGTTTTCTTGGACATCACTGCATGTTATTGGAAAGATACATATGTTAGGAGAATACTGTATAATTCTGTAATATTGTATAAAACCAAGATTTGTTGTTAAAGTTCCTGTTTGAGATGTCTAAGAGAGCAGACATGAAGAATTAGTATTTACTTATACAAAGATTCCAAGTTTTGCTATGTAAATGTGTATACAGTACACAAAGCATGTTTGCATTTGCATTAAAATATTCATGCCTGAAAATTATAGCAATATGTGTACACAATCTCAGCCGGTGTATGTATAATATAAACTGCATATGTTCCACATTCTCTCCATATATAAACACACACATATGTCATCTATCTATCCCCCATTCAGTCTATCTATCTATGTCTGTCTATCTGTCTAACCATCTGTTCTATCTATCTATCTATCTATCTATCTATCTATCTATCTATCTATCTATCTATCTATCTATCTATCTATCATCTGTCTGTCTACCTACCATCTCTCTCCCTCTCCCTTTCTCTCCCTCCCTCTCTCCCTCCTCCTATCTCCCTCAACTTCTATTTCCTTAACTGAGCCTTTTCCTGGGGTAACACCACTGTATCATCCTAAGAAAAGATTTGGCAGACAGGTAGTAGGTGAGCTGTTCTTCCAAGTAAAATTTTGTATTCAATTCCAAAGCCCTTACTAAAACAATTCCTTATGCGTAATTTAAATATTCCAAACAACGAGTATAATAACAGAAAATGGCAAGAGCAATGATGTTAGGAAATGATAAACAATCTGCTCTAATCACCTGGCAATGCACTTCCCCAAAAGGTGTGCAAATCCACAATGATTGCTGGAGTGTTTAGTTTAGGTGATGAAAAATTGTATCGGGAGAGCTGTACTAATGCAAAGTACACAAACATTTGTCTCCTCTGTGTGCTCATGTGGTTCCATAAGCATTAATGGGAATAACAATCTGACATACAAAAGAAAATGTATTTTCCATCTTCTCATTCTCTCCACTCCCACAGCATTGATATTTAATGCCCACAATTAACATTAAATGGATGGCATTAGAATCTTATCTTTCAGTCTTCAATTAACTGGATTGCAGAGTGCTGAAATAATAAAACAGAACAATTCTAAGAAGGTTTCGTAATAATGAGATGTTATTGCAAAGAAGCCTCTGCTTCCTGGGCTTTGTTAGTTTGGATCAGAAAGGGCAGCTGGTAAGAAGACAATTACGATTGGTTTCTCTTCAGCTATGTAAAATCATCATGCTACATCAATGTCCTACTCTCTTGGCAGAGCATACTAAGGGAATGGAATAGGGTTAATCTTGGATCTCTAAGTCTACTTTTGAAATGGATTGGAACAGCCCAAGGACATTCTTTCCAGAAGTTGGTCAAGCTCTCTGAGTATCATCTCCAAAGATGTAGCTTTTCCCAAACTGATGATTTATGAAGGTTTCTTCTTGGATTCAACTCAGGTGTCTGATTTGTTTATCACCTTATTTTAGGATGTTTGAGAAGGGGTTAAGAGTTGAAATAGATGCCTTAAGTCTCTGTATCTATATCAATTTTAAAAGAAATCCCACCATATCCCCTCTTTTCAGAATTGTTTTTTTTTCCATCTGGTTTGTTGGTTTTACACTTTCAAGACAATGACAAACCAAATCAAATCTTCATTATAGTTATAGACCAGTATATACACGACTATGTTTATTTCTTTGTTGTTTGGATATGGAAATATCAATCTCATGGAAGAAGGAAAGTGATGCACTATTAATAGCTGGGATCTCATAGGGATCCTGCAAGGCAACTCCTCTTATCACATACAAGAGCTTATTCCCATGATGACATATCTGTTCTTCCAGGGCCTGTAAATCATAGTTCTTACAGTTCCATCAGTAGGAATATCAAGTGGTCAATAGACCTATAGGTAGAACTTTTTTTATAAAGATAATTTGAAATGGCTAGTCTAGTAGCAGAATCTTCTGGTTTGGAAAGTGTGGAAAAATTTACATGAAAAGAGCTATGTTTCCAGCCTGGGCTTCGAAAAGGAGAAACCATTAATGCCTAGTAGTCACCTATATAGCTTTCTGGAATGGCTGCACCACATAATGTAGCTTATTATAAGAGCTGTGGTGGCACAGTGGTTAGAATGCAGTACTGCAGACTATTTCTGCTGACTGCTGGCTGCCAGCAGTTTAACCATTCAAGTCTCACCAACTCAAGGTTGATTTAGCTTTCCATCCTTCTGAAGTCAGTAAAATAAGGACCCAGATTGTTGGGGGCAATATGCTGACACTATAAACTATATAGACAGGGCTATAAACTATGTAGACAGGGCTGTAATATATATAAGTATGGTATATAAGTCTAAGTGCTATTGTTATTTACGAGTGCAGGTATTTCTGTTGTCACATTATGATCTCTGTTTGGGTGAATATTCAGATAAATCTACAAGGAAAAAGAACTGAGAATATATACCATTTACTAAAGTCATTTCAGCAAATAATGTTTATCAAGAACTAGCCTTATTTATAAAACTCAGGGACCAATATTTTTACGTGCAGTTTTTCATTCTACCCTACTTAATGGACTGCTTGACTGCTTTTGGGAGTGTTTTCATCTGTTTCTGAAGTGGTCAGATTTGGTTTTTGCTGATATTGTGAAATCAAACTCCCATAAGGATTTTCCAAACCCTCTCTAGTCAGATAAGATGTGCCCTTCCCCTTGACTTTTTCTTTTCTTTTTCTTGATAAGTTTGCATTGAAAATCTGACAGGCAATTAGTGCATCATGGAAGGTGCCTATGTTCCTAATTTTTAGAGGTTGTTACCCCTAACAGGTATACCTGGATAATGTTTAACTTTAACATCAGTTGGTCAGAATTTCTGGTTAATTTATGCTAGCTATGTCAAATGTTGAAACTTGGGTACAAATGCAAATTATAAACTAAATGTGGAGAGTTGCCATTTATTTTAGCAATGACAGCCATCTAGTTCTATATGACTGTGAGCAAAGATGCATTAATCAAGATGCCTAACTTGTGAGTATTGTTGAAACAGGAAGGTAAGCCCTTCATTTCTAAATTAGGAATGGAGCAATTCATCTTCAGGGCTCTGCTGGAAATCATCATAGCTGACTGGCTCTCAAGATAGAGCCACCAGCTGCTCAATTCAGCAATGATCAGATATGCCAGGTACTGACTTCATCCATAAGAGCATTTTAGTTGTTTTCTTCAATTTCTTGACACAGTATTTAACAATCTATTTAAAGGAATATATATATATATATGTGTAAGGTTTTTAAGCTGATAATTTTAAATAATAAATAAGGGAGACTAGTATAGATCTATTTCGAGCTAGTTAGCTCTCTTCAGCTAGCCATACCCTTACTAGGATTCGAACCAGGGAAGTATTACATGTGAGGCAGTTGTAATTGCCTCTACACCACTGGCTCTCTCCTTATCAGCTCAGGCAGGGGAATAAGTATATACTTTGTATTACAACACCCTGTTAAGCCCCAATTAAGGGAGAAAGCATACTGCTTTCTTTTCTGTCTTTCGGCTCATCACCAGAGACCATACCGACAGAAAGCTATTTGTTTCGTTGCCTTTTGTTTACATGTGTGTAAGGTTTTTAAGCTGATAATTTTAAATAATAAATAAGGGAGACTAGTATAGATCTATTTCGAGCTAGTTAGCTCTCTTCAGCTAGCCATACCCTTACTAGGATTCGAACCAGGGAAGTATTACATGTGAGGCAGTTGTAATTGCCTCTACACCACTGGCTCTCTCCTTATCAGCTCAGGCAGGGGAATAAGTATATACTTTGTATTACAACACCCTGTTAAGCCCCAATTAAGGGAGAAAGCATACTGCTTTCTTTTCTGTCTTTCGGCTCATCACCAGAGACCATACCGACAGAAAGCTATTTGTTTCGTTGCCTTTTGTTTACATGTGTGTAAGGTTTTTAAGCTGATAATTTTAAATAATAAATAAGGGAGACTAGTATAGATCTATTTCGAGCTAGTTAGCTCTCTTCAGCTAGCCATACCCTTACTAGGATTCGAACCAGGGAAGTATTACATGTGAGGCAGTTGTAATTGCCTCTACACCACTGGCTCTCTCCTTATCAGCTCAGGCAGGGGAATAAGTATATACTTTGTATTACAACACCCTGTTAAGCCCCAATTAAGGGAGAAAGCATACTGCTTTCTTTTCTGTCTTTCGGCTCATCACCAGAGACCATACCGACAGAAAGCTATTTGTTTCGTTGCCTTTTGTTTACATGTGTGTAAGGTTTTTAAGCTGATAATTTTAAATAATAAATAAGGGAGACTAGTATAGATCTATTTCGAGCTAGTTAGCTCTCTTCAGCTAGCCATACCCTTACTAGGATTCGAACCAGGGAAGTATTACATGTGAGGCAGTTGTAATTGCCTCTACACCACTGGCTCTCTCCTTATCAGCTCAGGCAGGGGAATAAGTATATACTTTGTATTACAACACCCTGTTAAGCCCCAATTAAGGGAGAAAGCATACTGCTTTCTTTTCTGTCTTTCGGCTCATCACCAGAGACCATACCGACAGAAAGCTATTTGTTTCGTTGCCTTTTGTTTACATGTGTGTAAGGTTTTTAAGCTGATAATTTTAAATAATAAATAAGGGAGACTAGTATAGATCTATTTCGAGCTAGTTAGCTCTCTTCAGCTAGCCATACCCTTACTAGGATTCGAACCAGGGAAGTATTACATGTGAGGCAGTTGTAATTGCCTCTACACCACTGGCTCTCTCCTTATCAGCTCAGGCAGGGGAATAAGTATATACTTTGTATTACAACACCCTGTTAAGCCCCAATTAAGGGAGAAAACCTTACACACATGTAAACAAAAGGCAACGAAACAAATAGCTTTCTGTCGGTATGGTCTCTGGTGATGAGCCGAAAGACAGAAAAGAAAGCAGTATGCTTTCTCCCTTAATTGGGGCTTAACAGGGTGTTGTAATACAAAGTATATACTTATTCCCCTGCCTGAGCTGATAAGGAGAGAGCCAGTGGTGTAGAGGCAATTACAACTGCCTCACATGTAATATTTCCCTGGTTCGAATCCTAGTAAGGGTATGGCTAGCTGAAGAGAGCTAACTAGCTCGAAATAGATCTATACTAGTCTCCCTTATTTATTATTTAAAATTATCAGCTTAAAAACCTTACACACATGTAAACAAAAGGCAATGAAACAAATAGCTTTCTGTCGGTATGGTCTCTGGTGATGAGCCGAAAGACAGAAAAGAAAGCAGTATGCTTTCTCCCTTAATTGGGGCTTAACAGGGTGTTGTAATACAAAGTATATACTTATTCCCCTGCCTGAGCTGATAAGGAGAGAGCCAGTGGTGTAGAGGCAATTACAACTGCCTCACATGTAATACTTCCCTGGTTCGAATCCTAGTAAGGGTATGGCTAGCTGAAGAGAGCTAACTAGCTCGAAATAGATCTATACTAGTCTCCCTTATTTATTATTTAAAATTATCAGCTTAAAAACCTTACACACATGTAAACAAAAGGCAACGAAACAAATAGCTTTCTGTCGGTATGGTCTCTGGTGATGAGCCGAAAGACAGAAAAGAAAGCAGTATGCTTTCTCCCTTAATTGGGGCTTAACAGGGTGTTGTAATACAAAGTATATACTTATTCCCCTGCCTGAGCTGATAAGGAGAGAGCCAGTGGTGTAGAGGCAATTACAACTGCCTCACATGTAATACTTCCCTGGTTCGAATCCTAGTAAGGGTATGGCTAGCTGAAGAGAGCTAACTAGCTCGAAATAGATCTATACTAGTCTCCCTTATTTATTATTTAAAATTATCAGCTTAAAAACCTTACACACATGTAAACAAAAGGCAACGAAACAAATAGCTTTCTGTCGGTATGGTCTCTGGTGATGAGCCGAAAGACAGAAAAGAAAGCAGTATGCTTTCTCCCTTAATTGGGGCTTAACAGGGTGTTGTAATACAAAGTATATATATATATATATATATGCAGGTCTTGGTGTGTTCAGGTCTTTTCCCATGTAAGATTGAGACTATCTTGGCAACGTTTCAACAAGATCTCACTCACCATCTTCAGGCTGGTGTTTTTGGCTTTGTGCTTGTGCGAGCAAAGCATGATCTGAGCTGCTGTCTCCTTATATATACTGGTGGGGAGGTTGGCTGTGTCGTAATTTCTTATTGGTTGATGGAGTTGATGTTTGCAGATTAGCTGGCTTTTTCTTAAGAACATGTATGGCTGAGGTATTGGCTGTGTGTTTATCAGCTTCCTGTGTTGGGTATTGGGCTGTATGATGACCTTTGGAGTTCTATTGTTTTGACATTCTGGGTCTTGTACTTTAATCTCCTGAGTCGTAATGGGACACAGCAGCTCAGATCATGCTTTGCTACAAGCATGATCGTAATGGGACACAGCAGCTCAGATCATGCTTTGCACAAGCACAAAGCTTTGCACAAGCACAAAGCTGAAAACAGCAGCCTGAAGATGGCAAATGAGATCTCGTCGAAACGTTGCCAAGATAGTCTCAATCTTACACGGGAAAAGACCCAAACATGCATACCTGTACCCATGAAAATCTACGAATGTATGTATGTATGTATGTATGTATGTATGTATATGGATCTTTGGTTCTTCTTGTTTTCTCCCGCGTAGAATTTGAAGTATCTAGGTGATGTTTTGATGAAGTCTCATTCATCATCTTCAGGCTTGTGTCTTCGGCCTTGTGCTTCTCGGAGTAATGTGATCTTGCAGCTGCTTCTTCCTTTTAACTGCTAGTGGGGGTGTGACTTGATTGGGTGGCAGCTTGTCTGTGTTCTGATTGGGTGGGGGTGTGTTCTCATTGGTTGGGGGTTTGGCTGTGTTCTGATTGGTTGGGGGTTTGGCTGTGTTCTGATTGGTTGGGGGTTTGGCTGTGTTCTGATTGGCTGGGGGTGTGTTCTGTTCTGGTGGGGGCTTGGTTGTATTCAGGTTAGTCTTAGCTGCTGGGGGATTTGAGCTGGTGAGTTGTGATCCTGTTGTTTGGCTTCGCGTTCGTGGTCGTGCCACATCTTCATGGTGGGCGTCAGTTCGCTTCATGTATGGGTTGGTGGGGGTTGAAGCAGCTAGTGATGCAGCTGCGGAGCAGCTTCTGATCCGTGGTCGTGTCTCATCTTCTGTGTAAGTGTGAGTCTGCTTTCTACGTGGAAGTGTGGTGGTAGCTTCTTGTGTGGCCCTTGTGGGTGTGGGTCTGGTGTCATTCTTCATGTTAGGTACTCGTTTATTAATGACGGTGGGTTTCCAAATGGCTGGTAGGTGGGAGGTGTCATCTCGTTTATTCATGCTGTGTGGGCGTTTTTCTATCTCTATGGCGTCTCTGATTAGTCTGTTGTTGAAGTGTTCGGTTTTGGCGATAGTTCTGGTATTTTTAAAGTCAATCTTATGTCCTGTGGCTTTGAGGTGTTGGACCAGGGAAGAGGTCGGTTTTTCTTTTTTGATTGAGTTCTTGTGTTCTTCAATGAGTGCACTTATTCTTCTGTTAGTTTGTCCGAAGTATGTGGTAGGCAGGAGGTGCAAGGGATTTCGTATACTCCTTGGTTTTCTAACTCAATTTTGTCCTTATGGTTTCTTAGGATGGTGGATATTTTTCTGTTTGTGCAGAATGCTGTTTTAATGTTGTGTTTTTGGAGAATCTTGCTGATTTTGTCTGTAGTGCCTTTTATATATGGGAGGAGGGCTTTGACGTTTTCTTGTTCTCTGTCTTGGATTTTAGTTGGGGTTTCTTTTTTGATTAGGTGGGATTACCCCAAGCCCCCACCCAATCAAGTCACACCCCATTAGCAGTTAAAAGGAAGAAGCAGCTGCAAGATCACATTACTCAGATTTACTCTGAGGTGAGAACCTCAGAAAACATATATATATATATTCGGGTTTTATATTCAGGTACAACCAAACCCCCACCAGAACAGAACACACCCCCAGCCAATCAGAACACAACCAACCCCCCAACCAATCAGAACACAGCCAAACCTCCAACCAATGAGAACATATCCCCACCCAATCAGAACACAGTCAAGCCCCCACCCAATCAAGTCACACCCCCACTAGTAGTTAAAAGGAAGAAGCAGCTGCAAGCTCACATTACTCTGAGAAGCACAAGGCCGAAGACGCAAGCCTGAAGATGATGAATGAGACTTCATTGAAACGTCGCCTAGATACTTCCAATTCTATATCGGGAGAAAACCCGAAGAACCAAAGATACACACACACACACACACACACACAGATATATATATGAAAAAGAAGAAAATTTATTTTCTTCTTTTTTAGAAGAAAATAAATTTTCTTCTTTTTTAGAAGAAAATTTTTTTTTCTTTTTTTCATCCTTTGTTCCAAGGATGAAAATCTTCCAAATGATTAATATTTAGAATCTATATATAGTTTTCCTAAACCAATTAAATAAACTCTTCACATGTGGACCTGATCTTTGTTACCTGACAGGTACACTGTTTATGCAATCCCCTTCCCATAAAGTTTAATGATTGCTAATTATACACTGAATTCAAATGTGACATTTCTGATTTTGGTTGGGCTGATTGCTATCAAATTGATATTTCTTAATATCTGTTTGTTTGTGGCTATATAGTGATTCTAGGCTGGCCTTCCTTTTCACCTCTCCTCCTGGGTCTATCATTCCTTCTCTTCCCATGCTATAATCAAAGGTATACAAATTGAAATGGCCATTTAGACCTTTTAATGGCCATTTAGACCTTTTAAGACTCTGGGACACCCTGGATTTTTTTTTTTACTTTTCTGTATTTTATAACAATGATTACTATATGGAGAAATGCTGACATATATAAATACAGAATTGTTCCAATAATATTTTGACTTTAATGGTGATGACTTTAATAAAAAATATTGATTCAGATATAAATATCAAATTCATATGACTCCACTTAATATGTGGGAGTTTAAATGAGTTTAAATGTGGGAGTTTAAATGATTGCCACATAATGGCAATAGGGCTTGAAAACATAACTATGGTCATCACCATCTTCATTTCATGATTTATGTAGTAATGGGGGGGGGGTCCTTTCCAACTAAGAATCCCTTGACCATCAACAGTGAAGTGCAATTTCTTAAATGTATTGAAAAGTGAGTGTAAAGTGACTATTGCTATTCTATATTTCACTAGAAGATCAACCTGTCAACTACAGTAGAAAATATATGTTATAAAATAAGTTTTGACACAAACTTGCAAAGAAAATGAAGAAAAGATGAGGCTGTAGATAATTTGAAGGGTACACTTCCTATAGATCTTTTCTATTGATGACAGCAATTAGATTTGTTTGGAACTAAAATACAGAATATTTGGAGTAACAGAGAGCCTGCTGTATAGGACTTACCATACAAATTTTTGGCACTGCTACTTCTACGTTTATGTTATGCATTGTGCTAAAAAGGCAGGACAAAGATAAAAGTAACAATGGTGACAGTATTGTTTGAGTCAAACAATTTCACTTAGAAAGGAATAATTGATAAATGCAATTAGTAACTTTAGGAATTATCTTAACATGTTTAGAATAAATAAATAGCTTGTCTTTCTAATATATATTACGGATAATTAGAGTAAGTTGAATAGATCACCTTGCATAATAACAAACAGTTGTTCAGAATATATGCAAGTTCACACTTGTTCAAACTTTGGATTTTATTCTATAAATATTTTGTCATTGTCAATTTTTAATTATCATTCTTGTAATTATAGTTCATTACTGAATAATGCAAAAATGGAAAGAAATAATTCTGCCACAGAATTTTATCTTCTGGAAGGACAAAAGGAAGAATTATCAGAGGACTTCCTCAAATGTATTTGATTATGTGTATTTTACATAAATGGTGTATTTTGTCACAAACAATAACCTTAAAATATTCTCGCTTATATTACAATTTTTCACTTGGAGGCCATGTAACATAAAAGTTGAAACCTAACAATTTTCTAAGCATGCCTTTTGTTAAAATTTGTATCAACAATTCGTCACTGATTTTCAAGAGGGCAACTATTTGTAATCTATGCAACCTGGTGATGCTAATTATATACTGTACAAACTGTCCTTAATCATGAGAGAAGCTGTTTGCTGATTGACATAGATACAAATACATATGAACTTAATCTCACATATACACTAGCTTTTCAACAGTCTCAGGATGTTTTACAGGACATAACTTTTAAAAGGTACAAAGGTTTCATTCATTCACCAAATTTATCTGAGTATGTCCTGTCTAGAGAGCCATGGTAGTGATTAAGGTGCTGGTTTGGTGCCCCTTGCTGGATTGGACTAATAGCATGGAGACCCAGGTTTAAGTCTACTTTCAGCCATGGAAATTTATGGGATAACTTTAGGATAGTTACTTTCTTTTAATTTAATCTATTATACAGGGTTTTGCATGGGGAAAAAGAACAGAACACTTTGTACAGCATTTGACTCCTAGTTGAAAGATGAGAATCACATACAATAAATAAATAGCAATATAAATGTAAATCCATTAAATCACACATTGTGGTGCTGTTCTTATCATCATCATCATCATCATCATCATCATTTCTTAAAGGGCTTGGTCTTTGTCAGAAAATAAATGAGATTGTGCAAGAGAAACTGTTTCTACAAGACTGCCCAACTCTTTAATCCTATCTGCCTAGTGCAACACCTGAAGAAGTTCCTAAGAAAAAGGATAAATAATCTGCCTTAAACTTAAAATCTCCTTAAAGTAAGGAGAATGCAATTGGATTTGATTACTTATTTCTGGTTTTCAATACACAATACAGAAGCCTGATGATGGCAGATGAGATTCTGCCAAAACATCGCTACAACTTAGCACAACTATAATGACATGGGAAAATACCCGAGCAAAGCTGAATACCATACATATAAATACCTGCAAAAACTTAAGAAAGCACACACAAACACATACACACATACATACACATACAGATACATACACACACACATACACACCCATATATATATATATATATATATATATTCAATACAAATGTATAATATTTATTAGTTATAAGAAGTGAGTTAATATCAGAAATGCAAATATGTTTCCAATATATTCTCAAGACAAAAATCCAACAAGTGGAATCATATCTGTCTATATCAATGTGCACTTGAAATGTCAAGAGAATAACAAGGGTTCTTACAACAAATCCATGCTAACTATGATATTCATTGCATCACCAATTACTCTAATAATTATCTCTTTGAGATTCAGGCATATTTTCTCTGACAGCTTAAGGTGCTCCTATTTTATGTTCAAGATTGCTTGATTCTATGTTGCTGTAAATACACACACACACACACATACATATATACAGTACATACATATATATTCAGTGTGGGCACAGCCTATTATAACTTTCCACTGGAGAATTCTTCTGCTTCTCAGACCTCTCATTTTTTGTTCTAGAAGACAATTTTTGTAGGCAAGAATATATGGGTGTGTGAGTATGCAAATATGTCTGTTACAGCATAGCAAGTCTTTTCTTCTAACTTAAAACTGTTGACTGTATCATCAATTATGTGTTTTGTGCTAGTTGTCTACTGTATAATCACTTTTCAAATGCTTTGATGAATATTGTATTGAATTCATTATCATGAATTAAGAATCAGTGAATTAGTGAATTCATGCTTTGTGTATAGAAGGACCTAGGATTAAACACCATCTAAAGGCTTAAGAAGGATCTAGCTTCAAGGTTCCCAAAAATTGATTCTATGATTGTAAATAATACATAATTGTTTTATTACTATCTAATGCAAATCCCTAAGAAAAGTCCTTTTGTGGAAGAATAAAAATTAAAAATGGTTTTAAGTGGACCATTCTACCTGTTTTGGTCTTATAACCCCGCCAAGGTGGTTGGAGTTTGGGGCAAGGTGAAATCGAACTACCTAGATAAATTCATTTTTTTGGGAAAAGTCTTTTATAAATATCAAGATGCCTTTCTTTTAATCATTTAATTTATTATGGGTATAGACCTCTCTTAATTTTCCACTAATAAAAAGATAGTATTACTCATTATCGATTTCTCCTGTCCTTCATTTTAGCTCCCAAATGTTTTGAGTATTATATCAAAAATAAAATGAAAAGCTCTAGTGGCTATGGGGATATTACATTCAAGAATTTATTGGAATCTAGGACAATAAAAAGAACTTTACCACACAGCAAATAAAGAGACCGCATTTAACCTTCACAAATATTAAATTTTATCAATAAAAATCTAACTGCTTTGAGACTTACAGATGTTTTCTTCCTAACAATACCTAGAGAATACTACTGCTATTTTTTTTTAAAAAAAGAAAACTGTCTTGAGACTATGTTATGATTTTTATGGTAGTTGTTTTATATAAGGTAAATGTTGTTAATAAAGTCCTATCAATGGAAGTAAAATGTGTATGGTTATGTCAGCTGGTGCTCCCTTCAAAGTCCAAGAAAGAAACACTTAAACTCCAATTGTTAGAGTAAAGATATCTTTTACTGGAAATCAAAGTGGTAGCAACAAAAGAATTCTGAATCTGAGGAAATGAGCACGAAAAACACATATACAAAGTGATGGCAACGTTCCCACCCCCAACAGTCCATAATGCTCCTCCAATGGGAAATGGTGCATAACATCATGTGGGCATCTTCAGGTGGTGATGAGGCCTCTGTCCATTGACCTTGGCATAGTTTGATAAAGAGTCGCAGTTGCGCATAGCAAGGAATAGAAAAGCAAGGAATAGAAATTTAAGCAAGACTCCCCCTCCCCTAGATATACAGTTTCGTTTCCTACTCACTCCAGCACGCTTCCCAAATATATCATGGCCCACTGCCCCCTCCCGTTACTTATGGCAGCCGAAAGATGCAAGCAGAAGAAAGGAAATAAAGGAAGAAATCTTGAAGGCTGACATTCGGCCCTCCTGCAAAAAGACGTTAGTCCTAAAAAATATAAGAATAAAAGATAAGATGTTACAAACAAATAACAACAGCATTAATGTTCAGGGTTTATCAGGATACATGGTGCGAAACGCCTGCACCAGCCGGGGAGCTCTAACATCTCTCTCGTCTACCCATTCAGACTGGGAAGAAGGAAAATGCTTCCACGCAACCAAATATTAGACTCGACCCCTCTTCTCCCTAGAATCCAAAATTTCTTTAACTTCGAAATGTTGTTCACCCTCAATGAGCAATGGTACAGGGGGGGGTACTTGAGTAGGCCGCAGATCAGATGTACGTTCAGGCTTTAACAAACTAACATGGAAAACAGGATGGAGGGTTTTAGGCAGTGTCAATTGAACTGCCACAGGATTCACAACTCGTTCAACCGGAAAAGGTCCCACATACTTAGGTCCAAGCTTTTTCGATTTCTGTGTGGTCTGCAAAAATTTGGTTGATAAAAACACCTTATCACCAACTTGATATGGTTTTTGTGGACGTCTCTTTTTATCTGCAAATTTTTTATGAGCTTGATGAGCATCATCCAATGCCTTGCGGGCAACTGGCCAAGTTATCTGGAGATGCCTTATCCACTCATCCAATGAGGGAATGTTAGATTTCTCTTGTGGAAGCTCGGGTATGGGTACAAAGTCTTGTCCCGAGGCCACTTTAAATGGAGTGAATCCGGTGCTGCTATGTACCGAATTATTGTATGCCACCTCAGCAAAAGGCAGTAAGTCAGTCCAATCATCCTGCTGATAATTAATGTAACATCTCAGATACTGTTCCAGTACCGAGTTAGTTCTCTCGCAGACCCCATTGGTTTGTGGATGATGGGCGGAGCTTAACCCCTGGGCAGAGCCTAGTAACTTTAGGAACTCTTTCCAGAAATTTGAAGTGAATTGGACGCCCCTATCAGAGATTATGTGTTCAGGAACTCCATGTAGCCTGTAGATATGCAGAATAAACAACTTAGCTAACATCTTCGCTGACGGGATCTTCGCGCAGGGTATAAAGTGTACCTGCTTGGAAAACAGATCTGTCACTACCCAAATGACTGTATTTCCTCCACTGTCAGGTAATTCTACTATAAAATCCATGGAGATTTCCTTCCATGGGGCCGTTGGTCTAGCCACATTCTGCAATAAGCCTGCTGGTTTACCAGGCGGCCGCTTAGCCGAAGCACAAATAGGGCAGCTAGCGACATAAGTCTCAATAGTCCTTTTTCAACGTGGGCCACCAAAATTGCCTTTTGACCAAGTGAAGGGTCTTCATGAACGCAAAATGTCCAGCAGGTTTAGAATCATGAGCTTGATGTAAAATTTCGGGTCTTAGTTTTCCCGGTACATATAATTTGGCCCCCACCCAGGCCAACCCATCTCTAATAGTACAGTCATTCGAGTGGGTTAGGAACCAATCATCAGGTTTTAGAGCTTCTTTCAATGGTGCCGATAAATCAGTTGACAAATCAATCTCTTTTTTCTTCTGAGCTCTGGTAACCATTGGAGCTGCCAACTGTTCGGTTGGGATGATAGGTCTTACCACTTCTTGGCGAGCACTATTATACTGAGGTAATCTGGACAAAGCATCTGCCATGAAGTTCCTTCCACCAGGAATGTACTTCAAAGAAAAATTGAACCGCTTGAAATGTTGCGCCCAGCGAACTTGCTTGGGAGACAGTTTCCGAGGCGTTTTCAGAGCCTCCAGATTTTTGTGATCTGTCCAGACCTCAAAAGGGTGTTTGGCTCCTTCTAGAAAATGCCTCCAAGTTAACAAAGCCCATCGAACTGCAAAAGCTTCTTTTTCCCAGATGGCCCACCTTCTCTCGGTTTCAGTTAGTTTACGGGAGGTATAAGCGCATGGTTGTAGAGATCCCTTTTCATTTACCTGAAGTAGCACCGCCCCAACGGCTACGTCACTCGCATCAGCTTGGATTACAAACGGAACGTCCATGTCTGGGTGCTTAAGTACGGGTTCAGCAGCAAACAGAGGTTTCAGTTTCTCAAAAGCAGCTTGACACTCCATGGACCACTCCAGTGGTGTACTGGGCTTCGGTTTCACCTCCCCTCTGGTTTTAAGGAGATTCGTGATAGGCATCGCGATCTTCGCAAAAGCAGGAATAAATTGACGGTAAAAATTCGCAAATCCCAAGAAACTTTGCAGTTGTTTCCTGGTACGGGGAGGGGCCCATTCCAAAACTGCCTGCACCTTCCCCGGGTCCATTTCTATGCCGTCGTGCGATATGTGATAGCCCAAATAGTCAATTTTCTCCTGGTGAAATTCACACTTTGACAGTTTGGCATACAACTGAGCCGCTCGAAGTTTCTCCAGGACTGACCGCACTAGTTTTACATGCTCATCACGAGTCTCTGTAGATAAGAATATCATCAAGATAAACTAACTACTCCCTTGTACAAATGCTCTTGCAATACTTGATTTATCATTTGCATGAATACTGCAGGTGCCCCCTGTAGACCAAATGGCAGGACGTTGAATTGAAAACAACCCATCGGGCAGTTGAAAGCAGTCTTCCATTCATCCCCTTCTTTGATTCGGATTCGGTAGTACGCTTCTCTCTGCTCGAGTTTCAAAAAAATCCTTCCTTTAGCGAGGTGGGCCAGCATGTCCTTCATCAGGGGGAGGGGGTACACGTTCTCCACCGAGATGGCGTTGAGGTTACGGTAGTCGACCACCAAGCGTAAGGAGCAATCTTTCTTCTCCCGAAACAACACTGGAGCCGCCACCCGGGGCCTAGCAGGTTGGATGCAACCACGTTCTAAATTTTTTTCAATGAATAACTGCAATTCTCCTAATTCCCGTGGGGTCATTGAATACAGTTTCGGTTTTGGGAGTTTTACTCCGGGCAAAAATTCGATACTGCAATCCGTTGAGCGATGAGGGGGGAGCTCATCCGAGGCCTTCTCACTGAACACCTCCTTTAAGTCCAGTATTCCTCTGGAATTTTCTCCTCCCCTTTCAGGATCTCAGTGCCAGTAGAAGCCAATTCTGTGGGATTTTTGGGTCTCAATTTGGATTGCCCCTCCCCTTCTGGGGGTTGGTCTGTATGTATGCGTAGTGATCCCCTCCTCCAATTAACATGGGGGTTCCATTTCCGGAGCCAAGGCAAACCCAGTATTAAGGGGCGCTCCATCCCAGGGGCCACAATAAAACACAGAGTCTCTTTATGGTTCCCCATTGTCATCTCCACTGGTTCCATTATAAAATGAGCAAGTCCACCCCCAGCTACCGATCCATCCAATTGGCAAAAAGCTATGGGCGTCTTCAGAGTCTTTAGCCTTAAGCCCAGCTTCTCTACCACCTTTGAACTGATTACGCACCTTGTGCACCCAGAGTCTAACAAAGCCAACATGTCCCCTTCAGCCCCTGACGTGGGTACCCTTAATCTCACTGGAATGGTCATAGGGCCCTGGTTCGGACTTACCAGTGCGTCGTCTTCCAATTCGGATTCACTCCCTTCAGAAGAGGTTGGAGTTCCCAACCCCCCTCCTTTTTGAGGGGTGACCTCTACAACCTCCTCCGCTTTTAGCGCCGATCCACGAGGCGTGGCTGGAGGCCTCTCAGACCTTCTCCTTCCTCCTGGCGCCCCTTTTGGTTCCAGCTTGGCCCGGCAGTCTGCAGCCCAGTGGCCCTCTTTCCCACATCGGAAACATGCTCTGGTCCTGGGTTTTGCTGCTGGTCTTCCCTTTAGAGGTTTTAAGGCTTCTTGAGGCCTGGTGAGAGGGGAATTCTTCAAAACAAAATCCCCCCGGTGTCTGTTTCGGGTCAGGTCACTCCTGGAGGGGGCCTTTCCTCAGGATCCTTCCAACCGACTCCCAGGGACCATTTAGGCTTCACAGCTGGGGTTTCGCCAAGACTTAGCTCTGCTAAGATGTCGGCCTCTTCTGCTCCCTCCATCAACAGGGATTCTGGTCCTCCAGTCACTCCCTGGTCTTCTTGGTCGCTGGCTGGACTAGACATTGTTTGTTTGCAAACCCCCTCGGAAGAAAATTTGAGTTTTCTCCGGGTGGGCTGGTAAAAGTGAGATTCAGAATAATGTCAGCTGGTGCTCCCTTCAAAGTCCAAGAAAGAAACACTTAAACTCCAATTGTTAGAGTAAAGATATCTTTTACTGGAAATCAAAGTGGTAGCAACAAAAGAATTCTGAATCTGAGGAAATGAGCACGAAAAACACATATACAAAGTGATGGCAACGTTCCCACCCCCAACAGTCCATAATGCTCCTCCAATGGGAAATGGTGCATAACATCATGTGGGCATCTTCAGGTGGTGATGAGGCCTCTGTCCGTTGACCTTGGCATAGTTTGATAAAGAGTCGCAGTTGCGCATAGCAAGGAATAGAAAAGCAAGGAATAGAAACTTAAGCAAGACTCCCCCTCCCCTAGATATACAGTTTCGTTTCCTACTCACTCCAGCACGCTTCCCAAATATATCATGGCCCACTGCCCCCTCCCGTTACTTATGGCAGCCGAAAGATGCAAGCAGAAGAAAGGAAATAAAGGAAGAAATCTTGAAGGCTGACAGGTTATCTTTTTCAATGAATAGGTCTTCTGAGGTTTAACTACTTTAAATAACTGATCCAAGCATGGAATATATATTAGGTGTTCCCCACAATAGGATAAAATTAATTGATTTTCTGCTTTCCAAACCAAAGGAAAGATATTAAGTTTACCCTTCTACAGTCTGAAGAAGCTTGATCAGGAATGGTCTTTGTGGAAGGATAACCTCTTTTGTGAAAGGGAACAGGGTAAAGCTAAGATATGGTAAAGCTCACATACATTGGACAGAAGATCAGTGGAAAGAATGTTATGGAGTCATTTTGACATAAAATATAGAACATACACAGGGTTAGCTACATTCCGTTACATTTAGGTTTACAGGAGCCAGGTATCTGCTGTTGTTAAGTGTAAGGTCACAATACATACTTGCCATTTTAGCTTATGGAAACTGACCCCCCTCCAGCTTTTTTCCTGTTTTTGAATACTTCATACTAATTTCCTGTATTTTCTGGTTATATTTTAGTAGGGAGTTTGAGATATAATTATATATGGTCATTATACCAATGCTACTACAACAAATCTAATGGTGGCCGAAGACTTTTGCACAGTACTCCTTCTCTCTCTCTCTCCCCTCCCTCATGTATATACACACACACTTTTCTCATGTACATCATCACAGGCTCCTCAATGTAGATTCTATATTAGACTTCAAAGGATCTCAGCAGAGTGCAGCCTCAAATTGCCACAACTGAATACTATCAAGAGACACAGACAATGAAGAAGAAATAACATTCTATATTCTATATTCCTGCAATTCATGCTCCCTCAAACCTGTTGAAGTTTCTTAACACATTCCAATCAGGAGAGGGGCAAAAAGAGGATAGGGAAGAGAAAAAGCCAATAAAGCTCTACAAAAAATGTAGAGGAGATGGGAATACAAAATACTTATAGGAAATGGAATTAGCAGATCATGTAGGTGAATCCTTACATAACCTTAAAGAAATTCAGAACTGGTGAGCTTCCCAATAGTAAGAGCAGAGGGAAAACAACTACTTGTCAGGGATATTTTAATCTGGATTCCTCTATTGAACAGGGAGTTGGACTGTGGCCCAAAGGGCACCTTCCAATTTTTTGACTCTGCTCACCAAAAATAGCAAAGAAATCGTAATTATCAGACACCTCACAGAAAACAGCTTCTTGGTGTTTCATTTTCTTTAAAACAATTTCTCTAATCCAGTCTGTTTGATGGCCATGAGATGAATAGGTTTATGATCTAAAACCTTAATATTCAACAGTTATTATAGAGTTAAATCTACCTCTCTTAATGTTCAGAAGAAGGCAGAAATACAGGTGATGATGTTGTTGTTGATGATGATTTCCACAAAACAATTGGCACCTGAAGAATGATGAAAAATGTAGGATTAATGGAACTTTCTGACTTATTAAGTGAGCAAGTTAAAAAGAATACTGTGTCTCATTAGATCCCTAATTATAGAAAGCAAATTAAACAAGATTGAAAGAAAATTAAATGCAGGGAACATAATTAAAGCCATAAATACTTGGAAAACCATTCAAGTTATTTGATCTACTGCAGGTATAATTGATTGGCAACTAGTTGAATTAGATATTCTTGGTAGAAAAACAAACAGAATTGGTAGAAAAACAAGAGAATTAAGGGAATCATGCTTTCCACTGAAGGAGTTGACAGACTGCTTTGCCAGAAGTAAAGATGGGGAGGAATTGTTACAAGTAAAAAAAAAGTGAAAGAAAAATATATTTCAAGTGACCATATCAGGCACAGGAAGGGACCATTCTGGTGGAAAGTTAGAAAGTTAGATTTCATTGAGGACCACAACAGGAATGTGTTTGACCTTTTTTAGTATTTTTTTAGTATTTATTTGATTTGTCATTCGCTTACAAGATACAGGTATAAGAATAAATATAGTTTTGAATACATGAGATAGATATTTATAAGAAAAATAAAAAGAAACAATAGGACAGGGACGGTAGGCATGATTGGTGTGCTAGGGTGGTGTGGTCCAACTCAATGTCACTTTTGTTGGGGGCACCTGTGGTAGCCTGAGCACTCTGCCAGAGAAAATGGGTTCTTTTGTTTTTGACTGTGTCATCCTCTTACAATCCTTTGCCAGTGAAAACAGAGCTAGTGAGGGCCCTCATAGCCCTCCCGACCTCTGTTTTTGCTGGCAGAGGCACCACAGGCCAGTCCATTGCTTTTCCAGGGCAGCCCCATGGCCCAGATCTAAGCACCCCATGGGCCAGATCCAACCTCCAGGCCTTGAGTTTGACACATCTGCTGTAGAGCATTACATCAAGGGATTGTGCCAAAAAGAAAGTCACTTAAATCTGAATTGATGCTAGGAAATCTTAATCTTTCATGTTCAATGTATCTGTGATAGTGAAGGAAAATCAGATTTAAAAATATTTTGTTTTCAGGAATTTCTTTAAAAAGAAACTGATGGAACAGTCATGGCAGCACAGAAACAGGATATGCAAAGAAATATCATCAAAGCCAAAACTGAACATTTTTGAACTGTTAGAATATTCCAAAGATTTAAATCAAAAATGAAATTGTAGTCCACCTCATTAGTGGCTATGGCATAATTGCCCAAACTGCCTAAGCATCACTGTAATAAAATTGTAAAAATTGTGCACTGGAGTTTATATAGAAAGTTTGGCTTTATTATTAACAAAATCTACTGGGACCTTGCACCTGACAAGTGTTTGAAAATTAGAAGTTCAAGATCTCCTGGGATTTTTTTCAGACACCTGAAATACAATACCAGACATTACTAATATTAAAAAGAAAAAAAGGCATGGTTCATAGATGTAGTAGGAGACAATTGATGAAAAATAAATGAACTATGTAATGAAGTATCTGGATTTACAAACTGAAGTTGAAAGACTTTAAAAGAAAAAAATCAACTATAATATCAATAGTAATTGGAGCTCTTGGGGGTCTTACCACAGGGATTCACTAATTATCTGAGAGTCTTTAAAGTTACTAGAATTTGCAAAAATATCCTTACTTGGAACTTACTACTTATTACAGTGATGAATCCTAGGGTCTTGGTTAAAACAAAATCACTAGGAAATATCTAGTTGAAAAACAGTGATAATTGTTGGGTGAATAGATGATGATACATGATTCTACAATAACATTTCTTCATTTTTACTTCAAAAATACCATGCTTTGCCCTGATTGTTTTATTCAGTAAAATAATCTTAACATGAGTCTTTAAAAAGTTAGTATCATTACAAAATATTATTTATTTGAAGGAAGCAGATCTTCCAACTAGGACATCTTTCAACTGTGATATCGCAAGATGATATTAAAATATGTAGATAGCCTATTAGCATCCAGATTGGATTGTAAAAAGCCAGTTGGGAAGATACCCATACATGCATTTCAGAATAACTGAGCTAACTACATTCATTTTCTCAATATTTATTGCTAAGCACAAGTAAAACTTACGTCAGCATGGCAGTTAGCTATTGAAGGATGCCTTGGTTAGAAAGGATTTCTCTATGACTAACATTTTTACACATTAAATACAACTAAAAATGATCGCATTCATTAGGAAAGGCTCACACAAATCATAGCTGAGCAGCAACTTACTAGGGGAAAACTAGGTTTGCAATTCTAAACATAGGTTGGCCTGGAAGCTAAGTAGAGATGAGCTATTTAATATTTGATTAGGAAATCAAAAAATAACACAACTATTGGGGATGCTTGACAGCATCTTGGAAACAAGGCAACACCAGATCACCTCTAAATTGTTTCCACAAACACAACGTAGATGTGAAATCCATGATGTGAGCAGGAGTTAACTCTCTTTTAAAATGTCAGAGAATAATATGTAGCTACTCTAGAACTCGTACAAAGATTGTGAATCAATCAGTTATTTTATTGGAAGATTGTTTTTCCTCCAAAGAAAAAGAAAAGTAGAAGCAATTTAAATGCAGCTGCAATGCAATTCTGTGCTCTGGTCTAGGTTACTTGTTTCCCATGCTGTTCCCATCTATATATTAAGACAGTCCCAGAAATCCCAGTTTGGATTCCAGTGTGTTGGGAACTGAACCAGGCTGGTCCATTGTTTGGACTGTGGCCACTGCAAGATTAGCTGTTTTTTGTCCTTCCCAACTGTACAGGAAAGGCATTCTTGATGACTGTTTCCCTTGTGGACCTACTGGTGCCTGCCTTTTCCTTTTTCATTGTTCTCCCCTAAGTTATTCCTTCTACCTTGCCTTTCCTTTCCCATTTGTATACATGGATGCCTTCACCCGCTACTAGTTGACACTAAAGCAGATGCTTTGTTTCCCTCTTATGGAATCATAATTGCTTTGATGTTATTGTATATAAAAAAAAAACCACAACAGCAACAGAAGGAAAACTTGTTTTTGACATGGCTAGGTCCAGGATAATTTTTAGCAAGGAAAAAATGATAGATCAGCTTCATAGAAATAAGTAGCAACATAGTCTATATGTTACAGCAACTACTACCTTTAGGGAGGTAAAGCCAATTAAAGCTGAGACTACCATTAGATTGCAATGAAGTATTGGAGAATATTACTCTGAAGAACTTAAGATGGCTAAGGTTAAAACAAAGTTTAAACCAAGGCTTAAAAACATGTGAGTGGAGTCCATTTTTAATGGGCTACAAGTGAGAGGAGGACAATGCAATCTGCTTCTGGATTTAGGAAAGAATGGGTAGCCCACACTAGTACCCTCAGAATGAAAACATTGTAGGCTAAAGCAGTTGCTCTGTGCTGGATTTAATCATATATTTGTTAAATTTGCATACCATCTTGCAAATATCAGGTTATATCTTAATATTAAGTAACAAAGATGTGGTTAGCCTCTATATATTTACTGAAAATCTATCCTTAGCTAATAAAGTAAACTTTGATAGTCCATGGCTGGATTTTGAAATCAATGCTTGCTGATGAATGTTACTTTAATGTTAGGCTTAGTGATTCATGTCTTAAATGGGGAGATAAAAGCATACAGTATTTTTTATAGCAATCACCTGGAAAACACTTCTTATCTACTGTGGTTATAATATTCTCTTTCTCTGCTCTATCCCTGCAGCCTGAATTCTGCTTATTGGCCATCCTACCCTAATCAAATCCTAGGAAAGAGACAGACAATACATGAGGAAGTGTCACACCATATGAAGTACGATGTTGTTGGAAGAAATGTCCATCTTGGTTCAGTTCCACAGGGGAAGAAACATGGTGACTATTTGGAAAGATGGTTTAATGGTGGACAGCATGACCACATGGTTTGAGGTCCTTGGCAAAAAAGCACATGGGTGAGAAAGGGAACAAGATTTATAACTCTGTTGCTGACTTGATTGAATCTTGCTGGGTGATGTAATCTTCCCAGGTGCCATGTGGTGAGATGGGTAGAGGGCTAATCCTATTATGTCCTAATGAAACTATTCCTAAGTTATACCCTGGAGCTGAAGGTCTTTTGTGTTGTAGATAAGATGTCTTTTGTCTTGCTGGGGCTATTAACAAAGGTGGGGGCCACTTTCCAAGAGCATGTTTCTCCTTTTCTCATCCAGGAAGGTATAATATTCTGCTTTTTAAATATTTCCTAGAATATTTCATTTTCTAGGAGAGAGGTGCGTGCTAATTTCCTACAGTGTGAAGGGAGAGACACAAGGTTAAGAACTAGAATCGTGATATTTGGATTCAACACTTATGCAATTGAACCAGAGCCGATAGTGGAAATTTTGAGTAGTTCAGAGAACTGGCAAATACCACCTCTGACTGGCCCCGCCCCCATCTATTCTCTACCTCTCGAGTCCCAGCTGATCATCTGGGTTTTCTTTTGTTACCCTGCACAGGAGAACGGAGCTGGAAAGCAGGTTAGTGGGGTGGGATGGAATGGGATTTTGGAGTAACTTTCCCCCAGGAGTGGGGAGGGAATAGGATTTCACAGTATCAGTCCCTGGAGTGGGGTGGGAATGGAAATGTTTTCCTTCTCCTGCCATACTCATCAAGCCACATCCACAGAACCGGTAGTTTAAAAAATTGAATCCCACCACTGAATTGAACAAAATCCAGAGTTTATCGTGCCTCTTTAATATCTAATTTTCTCTTTCCACAGTTAAGAAGAAACTATGAAACATAACTATGAAAGTGAGCAATTCAGCAAGAGTTTCCTTTTTGCTTTGAGGTCTAGATTATCAAGTTCACAAATGTTACTTTAACAAAAAGCACTCAGGCATGAGAATCTGCAACATTTCTCAACACATTCAGTAAAAAAGAGATACCACCGAGTCTGGCCCAAAAGCCTCCCTGTTTTTGTTTTTTTTTTGGGAAAGAAAAAAAAATCCTGTCTTCTGACTTAAGAGTTTAGGATCTATCAACACCTACAAGTAGGGAGAGAATTGAATGTTCTCTCTGTCAGCTCATCCATATTTTACCACCTCATTTGCAGAATGGAAGTCAAGGTTTTGCAAAGCCAGCAGTATTCAATGCAGTTTGTGTTATGCATATATAGTAGACTACTCCCTCTAGTTCTTTTGGTCTTTGGGTATGATCCAAACTTCACTGAATATGTTTGCCAGCATTACACTGAAAATAACTGGGGGGAAAAAGGAGGGAGGATTATTCGGGAACTTCATCTGCTTTCCTGATGAGCAATTAGCAACAAGCCTCAATAATACAACTTCCTCTCAGTGAGAAATGTTTGTGCTTACTCTGCAAGCCAGCCCATTGAAAACTCACCCTGTGATGCCAAACAAAAGCTCCCTTTTTGTTTTAAACAACTCCAGCCCTGTTTACAAGAGAAGAGAAAGCTTTTTACAATGTGGACAATTTGCAAGTGCGAAAGGGTTGTCTGACTCTGGGGGATTGCTTCCCTGTGAAGCCCATTAATCTTGCATGGGAATTAAAGCACTTGTCAATATCTCTTGAAATTAACAAGCTAAAATCACAGTAGGTGACAGACAAGTGTCTTTCATATGGCAATAGAAGTGAACTGAGTTAAATAGGAACCATCATCCCTTTCTCTGATTAGTGATGGAGACAGAGTTATTTGCATATATTAGCAGAATGCTGCATTTCCCGTGCTAGACAAATTGGTTGTTTTAAATAATACCAGGTTTGTTGTGCTTACCCACCATGAATAGTTATAAGTAATATTTTTTTGTTTCATTCTTATATCCCGCTTCCATTTCTTATCATTATATTACTCTCTATTTTTACCTGAAAAAGAGTCATTATATTTTTAATAACTACGAATTCATTTAATTGAGTCTTTTTAATATATACACTTTAATTTTAGAACACCCAATAACCACAGCTTGAGAACTGGGGAGAAGTTTCTTAGATGCTTAAAATAATTTCTAACCTGCCTTTTTCTCCATTTAAATACCAAGGAATGCCTAATAATTAAAACTGAATAAACACCAAGTGATTGCCTAATAATTTAAACAATGAAATATAAAATGCAAAATAAATATTAACTCATCATGATAACAAAAAAAAAAAAGGATTTTAAAAAGATAGAAGAAACTAAACATAAATTTACAGTTTGACAGTGTAGGAAGTTAGCATCCACCACTCTCCTAGAAAAAATGAAATAGCCTAGGAAATATTAAAAGGCAGAATATTTCTCCTAAAAAGAATAGTCACTCAAGAAGCAGAAACTCACCCCCACCTTTGTTAATGGGTGGGCCATTAAGGCCTGGGCCAGAATACTTTACATAAGAAGGAACTCCAGGGTGATGGGATTAAGGATGGCCCTCAGGAAATGATAGGATTACCCATCTCACCACATGGTCTGGGAAGATTGCATTAGCCAGCATTCAGGTAAAGCTATGTGGTCCAGACCAAGCCTACAAAGTTAAGACCCCCGCCCCTGGAAGTCTGACAACCAATTAGAATACAAGCTCCAATTCAAATCCCAACAGAGGGTATAAAACCCAGGCACTCTCAGCACCTCAGCCCTTTCCTTTTTTTCCCCTTCTCTTCTCACTTTAAAGCATGTGATCATTCTTCTCTGAAGCTCCAGGCCATGTGGCCCTGTAACCATTAAACCTTCCAAGCAGCCTCCATGTTTCCAGTGTCTTTTTCCCCACTTGGAACTGAACCCAGAAGGATATTTCTTTCAACAACAGCAAACTGTTATAGAAAGATTCAATTAAATAAAAGCTTCCTGTGAGAGATTCTTCTTAAGATTATCAGCTCAATATGACAATTTATAGCCAGGACAGAGCACCCGATAGCCTCAAAGACTTCTCAGTTGATTTCCATGAAGGAAAGAAATGTGAACATGAATTCTTTCTTGCAGTGAATAAACTATATCGGTTCTACCATTATTAGAGAATGCTTTGGATTCATCAATGAATATTGCAAATCTGCATTGGAATTATGTAATAAATGACAATATGGCTGCAAGCAACTTTTAGAAATAAGTTCTCACAAAAAGCTTTTGTTATCAAACTATATGGGGAAAAACAAAGGCAAGTTTATTAAAGCCATGAAAGTCCTCAATGGTATTGGGCATCTTGACATAGCTGATATCTAGAACGTATAAAACTTTCAGGAATATTACAGCACCTAGGATTACAGCACCTAGGATTTCCCATCTGTCGAGGAATTTTTCTTTAACATTCATCAATAAAACTCCCCAAATTGTAACTTTCACCTAAGGAATATTCATAGGATCATTAATTTCTTACAATGGGAATGAAAAAGTATATGGTTCCTTTCCTTCTTTTTCCTTCCCTCTTCATTCTCCTTTCTTCTTCCTTCCCCTCTTTCCTTATCTTTCCTTCCTTGCTCTCTTCCAATCTTTCCTTCTTTTTCTTAGTCTTTCCTCTTTCCCTTTCTTTTTTCCTGTGTCTTCTTGCATGTTCAAATGCAAAAGGGGAAACATTTCTCCTTTTGTTATGTTTTTAGTTTGTTTTGCCTGTCAATGAATACTTCAGCTTCAACCATAACAACACAAGAGCACACAATAGATACAAACTCAAGGTTAACTGCACCAAACTTGATTGTAGGAAATACGATTTCAGCAAGAGAGTGGTCAATGTTTGGAATACTCTACCTGACACTGTGGTTTCTTCCCCAAACCCCAAAAACTTTAACCTTAGACTGTCTACTATTGACCTCACCCCTTTCCTAAGAAGGTCTGTAGGGGGCGTGCATAAGCGCATCAATGTGCCTATTGTTCCTGTTCTATTGTTTCTTTTTTTTTTCTTATATGTACCCATTTCATATATTCATAACTATGTATATACTTATACCTATTATCTTATAAGTGATTGACAAATAAAATAAATAAAATAAAGAAATAAAAGGGAAACCCGGGAGGCCACATGCAGCTTCCCTGAGCTCCATTTTCACTGACAGAGGCAACACAGGCCAGTCCTTTGCTGTTTCCGGGATGCACCCCCCCCCCAGATCTAAACACCCTGCAGCCATGAGTTTGACTCCCCTGATGCATATAATCTAATTGAGATTAAAATTACAATGTACATATACATACACAAACCCATTCAGACATGCACTGCCTCACTTCCTCCTGTTTTTAGATGCAATAATATAACATAGAGACATTTAAAACTATAAACTAACAAAACTTCTCTAACAGGCTGATACATAAAGAAGTTCTAAGACAAATATTTATTTTTAACCTACTAAAAGTCACACTCCTGAATATGTAAAGTCAGAAAAACTTTCAAATATCTAAATTAGGACTCCAAATAGAATGATTTCCCTTAGTATATTACCGTTCACACTTAGTTCTAGAATGTTTATAGCTGTCATTTATCAATTCCGTTCGTCTTGTGACTGTACACTTATTAAGGAAGCTTAAACTCTGTCACAGATGATAACATTTAATCCTGAGCATGAAATCAATTCATCTATACATTTATGTAGCCTTTGAACATTATTGCACCGCAGAGGACCATTATTGTGATTCTGACTTGTGTTATCTAGTAATTCAAAAACCTGTACTTGAAATTAGTTCTAAATATAGAGTGTAAGTCTTCACAGCTGCTATTTATTTGTGAAATGGCATCTGGGTAGTATTATGAAAAGCAATGAATATGTGCTGATTTTTCAGCAGCCATGCTTCTAGCTTCTTCGAAGTGTATTTGAACTGAATGCTGCAAAAGATGCCATATTTTGCTTGGATTGAATGGAATGGAATGTCCACAACTAGTTTCTAATCACCAAGCAGGTGATAGTTGATAATCTTCCTCCTCGCTTAAATTATTAGGATGCTTTTTTAAAGTTTATATTGCTTCTGTAATAATTTTTTTTGAGGGGAAAGTCTGTTGTATTGTGCCAGGATGCTAACATTTTGTAGATTTATTTTGTGATTGGCGTTCAGCACTGGCTATCCAGTTTAATGCTCCATTCATGTTTCTTAATTCTTTATTTTATGGTATGTGAATATTAAAATGGACAACATGATATGCAGAATTAAAAAATATAAAATGAAAAGCTTACAAATTGTCTGGTCCAAGGAACCAAGAACGCATTTATCTGCATAACCATTGGATATGAACTGCTGTGGGGTCGACCTTCACCATTTTCCTGCACACCAAAGATTCCAAGCTATATTGTCTCTTTTCTCCCTGTAAAAGATCTTCTTGTGACTCTGGATTACATTCTACCACAAAAATAGGACAATTGCAAGGGCCAAATATTAAATTTATAGTAATATAATTATATATTAATTCTATATTGAAATACCAATGTACTGATTCAAAAATCTTTAACCGTTTTCTTTACAAATATAATATGAGGAAAATGTATCACATAAAAAATTGTCAAGATGGCATAAAAAAGAAAGAGAAATATGACTGATGACGTAAGGATATCAAAAAATAGCAAAGCATAAAAGCGAAATCAAATCCCTGTATCTGAGTACAAAGGTAAAGTACTATTCAGTTCTAATGTTATTGTTTTTTTCATGAGAGATATTGTAGTATGTCTGTTTCCACCAATGGGATATTGATATACAGAAATAATCTAGATGAGGTTCTTTTTCTATGCTAATGTTTGCTGCATTGTACAGCATTAATCTTCAAAGCTGGTATATACTGGAGCTACATATTAGATTCTTCCCAAATTAATGTTATTGAAATAGTGTGGAGAGAACATTTTGCAGCATATCTGAGTACTACCGTGATATCATCTGACACTATGAATGGCAGAGTAAGTCCAAGCATTTATCAGCATGCAGTCAACTTTCTATGTATCTTGTACAGTGCAGTATTAAACATTTTCATTTAATGCCAGCTTGAAACTTCCCATTTTCTCTGGCTCTGTATTTTTGAAAGAGAAATCTATTCCTAACCCAGTTAATTGGGAGAGAAAACAAATAACCACATTTATTGATTAGATACACTCACCCCAAATGCACTCCTGAATACAGATTTATCACCACTTGGCAACTGGGAGAACAACATATTATAGCCACCACAGAAATTGACATTCCTGCAACTAGTTTTCTACAACTGAGCCAGGCTATTGAGCTGTGTAAACTATGGCAGTGAGCTTGCATGCAAGCAATAATATGGAGTGGCAGCGGAGAAATTAAGTCTGTGATGGGCAAGTATAAAACATTAATGCAGATTGTTTGTTGAGCTCGTTTAGGAGAAACTTTTCATGAAGAAAGCAGAATTAAACATAACATGATTCTGGGAATTATTTTCCATTACCTGCTACCTGAAGCCATTAATTGCATATCTGGCACCTTTTAAGAATTATTCCCTACGATATATTGTACCGAGTGAGACTAGAGTTACTTCCCAATTTTATCTAAGGCAACCTTTTCAGATTATGCTGACATTCCTCTATAGGAAAACAAATAATGTAACCCAAAAGAATTGCAAGAGTAGTGAAAGCTACCAAAACAATGATAGTTCTGTGACTTAATCATTAAACTTACAGAGACGTAGAATAAAAATGTATTCAACTGTAATTAAATATTGATATGCTTATTATACAGACATTCCTATGTTCAATCCCTGTTATCTCCATGTAGGAACGCAAAAATGGAAAAAGGATGTTGATGATTTTCTACACAGCTTTTCATATACAGTATTTTAAGTTTTAAAATTATATTGTAAACTTTTTTTTGAAGAAGTTTACAATATTGTTTTAAAACTTAAAATATAAAATATGGATTTAAAAGGAAGAAGATGAAAATGAAATCAAACGTTCATAAAGGAAACTGCCATAATACTAACCTCTAAGGCAGGGATGTCAAACTGATGGCCCATGGGCCGGATGCATCATGTGCAGGCCACGCCCACCCCAGCTTTGCAAAGGGGAAAAATGTGAAACATCATGTGACAGCAATGTGATGTGGCAAGTTTGATACCTGTGCGCTAAGGGATTTCAATATTGAAACCATTCCAGAGATTAGGTGCCACTACTGAGAAGTCCTGTCCACAAGCAACTACAAAATTAGATTTGTCAGTCATGACACATGCAATAGGATCTTTTTTGATGAGTATAATTCTCTGATTTCTAATGAGGAATGTAATGCTGTACATGCGATGCTATTGTATTCTAATAATAAAGGTGACCCCAGGAACCCTTCTATACTATAAATGAAGTGAGCTTTTCTATTCTTTAGATTCTCATATTATCAGGACATACTTCAGTGTACCTCAGATGCTGTCCATCTCAAAATATCAGCTAAATGAAGTGAAGATTGTCAACAAAGTCAGTTGAATCGAGTCCCTTTTTTTATATACTTTTATTATGGTGATGGGTCACTGTTTTATATTCTATATTTCATATTTACATTTTCTGTATGACTTGACGTTGTTTGTATGGAGGGCATTGGAAGATGGTGCATATTGTACACCACCCAGTGCCACTGGTTGAATTGTGCAGCCTTATAAATTCAGCAGTAAATCAATAGAGTAAAACAGAGCACAGAAAGGCGACGTATTTTTTTGAGTCTACATATAAGTGCATTTTATGTTTTATGCTTTAACTTTGCATCTGTGCATCCAGGAAAATATTCAGAGGAAGGAAAGCAATTGATAATCACGTTCCTGGAACAGAAGTGTGGGATGGCACAGAAGCAGAACCATTGTTCAATGTGAGGTTATAGTAGATTTTAATGACTTTTTTTAAAAAATGTGTTTAAATTCAAGTAAGATTTTTGGAAGAATAGACAGTGATTTGTCAGACAAGGGCTGGGCTAGCTAACCTATAACATTCCATACAATTTGACTGTTCTCCAATAGTTTGGATTCTACTTAGTTGTCAGCATTTTCTTATTTTAGAGTCCAATTAAAATGCTGAAAAGCATAGCAGACATAGGCAGAAAGGATTGCCTTTACACAGGTACCAAAAAAATAATAATCTAAGCATGATCTCATTTTCTAGGTGCTTTCTTTTGTCTGACCTTCACAGGACAGAGACATTTATAATAGGAACAGAATATGATTGATAATTAATGTTATATTGATGACAGAAATAGTGACAGACTGATTTTAGAACTATGTTTTATTAATGAGAATTACAATCATTTCTGTCTGAGTGTATGAAGAAGTCCATATAAGGATGAGGATTAATAGATAACAGATAATCAGAGTTGGAAGGGACCTTGTAGGTCATCTAGTCTAACCCCTGCCCAAGCAGGAGACCCTACACCATTTCTGACAGATGGAAGCCTACTCTCTTCTTGAAAGATTAAAAATGAAATGGAAAAAACGCAACTAATTAGCTCAAGTTGTTTTCCCAATATGACTCAGCTTAGGTAAGCTGAGGCAAAGTATAAGGAGATAAGAACTGGAGTCACAGTAAATTTATGTGATCTGGGTTTCTGCTTCCCCCTCCTTTCTGAATGGCTATAGTATATCCTAGAACAGGGGTGTCAAACTAGCGACCTGTGGGCTGGATGTGCAGGCTGGTCCTGCCCCCACCTGGTGTAGCAAAGAGGAAAACAGTCCCAATATGTCATGTGATGCCGCCATGATGACGTGAGTTTGACACCTCTGCCCTAGAAAATAAAATGAATAATGCTTGAAACCTAATATTTTGCCTGAAACCTAGATTTTGTTTGGTAATCTGCCTATCAGCCCAGGACAGAAAGGATGGTTAAGACTATTGTCTGAAATGGAGTATTTTGGGACGTTCAGCTGGGCTGAGAAAGTAGCAAGGGATACTTTAGGTTGTTGCCTTTGAGTAAATTTTTATTTTGTGAGTGGCTATATTAATCATGATGGCACCTTTATGACAATGCTCACAATGTGCTTTCAAAATTCTAAGTGAAATGTTTCTATCATTTCACTGTACTACAGCTACTCACTTCTAGGATGTGGGTGAATTCACTCTTCATATGACTTGCTTGTTTTGAGTCCATTGATATGGACAATGGGTATTGTTTTGAGGTTCTTGGAAAATCCTTGGTCAAATCAACCATCTAAAGAGACACATTATTTACTTAGCTTTCCCTAGCTCCCTTAACAATTTTTGTGTTACAGTTTTCAGAAAGTTAGCTGCTTTAGACTTTTCCACTAAGAGCAGTAAAGAGTCCCAACACACCTTAAAACTAATCAAAATATCATTGCACAAGCTTCTGCAGATAATAGTCCTCTTCATCAGATGCCCAAGATATAATCCAGAAAAGGAAACATTTTATATAAACACTAATATTTGGTGGGAGGGAAGCTGAGAGCAGGGAGGAGCAGGTTAAACAAGATGAGAAAATCAGTGAGAATTGCTCATAGTGACTTTTAATACAGCAGTATTAAGTGTGATTCAGACATTTTTGCTTTGAAGACCTGGCTAACATATATAGCATAATTAAGAGCTTTAGTCTTTGTTTAAAACATGAAAATGGTGTTAAATCTTCTAATGAATTGTAACTGGGTAGTATCAGACTTCACATTTTTTGTTCTCTGTAACTGCCACCTCAGTTCACAGATTATAGCATAAGTATAACACAGAAAAAGGCAACTTCCAAAATCAGTGGAGAAGAGGAGATCAGTTCTCCTGAATGCTTTGTCTCTAACCTCAAGGTCACTCTCCTTGAGAAAAGAAATTACAAAGTCCAAATTACTTCTGAAGCAATTGAGGTAGAATGTGCTAATTTTAATAACACTTCTTCTGGCCTTCCCTGTCTCTGTTACTATTGTTAAAATTAGTATAGAGAGCTGTGTAGCTAAGCCATTTTATCGTTTTAAAGGTATAGTATTTGTGCTAAAAGAAGGTGTGCGGTGTTGCCAGGGATTCTGAACAAATATTCACTATTTTGAAGTAGATTTTTGTCTACTTCATTAAAGCAGGGAATATAACCTAGTTTTTATGTATCACAATCCCTAGTTAAAATATGTTCACTTGTGTTTATCAGAATATGCTTATCGTTTGACTATGTAATTAATGATAGGTGGTAATACATTAAAAAACATATAAATAAATAAGCAATCTTATTACCTACTTTAGTGCACAAAACCTTGCACATATGCGCACACATACTCCCAGGTATTGCCATATCTATGTTGAAAGGATAACTGCATATTTTTGCTGCAAACTACAATGCTGTTCCAATTACAAAGCAGAGGTGAGGAAGTGAATATGCCCTGTTAATGTGGTTAAATGTCAGGAAGGTAATTACAGAAGGTGACATTTATGGGACTATGCTGGACATCATTATTCTTTTGTGATTATTGTATTTTCCAACCTGTTGCTTAGCATGGAATAGATATTTTACAAACAGCAATCTGGACATGGGAAAAAACCCTCCAAAAACAGGTGAGGAAGGGCATGTCACAACAACTCTATTAACAAAAAAGTAATTTGTGTTCATCTTTCTTGACCTTTCCATCATCTGTGGATAATTATTGCAAAGCCCTGAATATCTGTTTCACTAATGCTATTTACTAGATAAAAAGATCTTGGAACTGATCATGAAAAAGGTAACATGAGCAGGTTCATCCAATTTGTGGCAAATTTTATTGCTATTTTAATTGCCTAGTAAATTGTTTTTGATACACAAAATAATTGTATAAAAGGGATGTGAACATCAAATATGTTTTTCAAACCCACCCCCCAAACTTACATGCAAACTGAAGCTTTGCTTTCCTGCTCAGAATCGTTCCAAATGAATTTGTGACCAAACACTGGTATGTTCCAATATCCTGTTTCTTATGTGGATTATTGATTGCCAAGCTGCCTCCAACCAGCCTGTAGTGATAACTCATGCTAAGATCTGTGCCATTTTGCTTCCACCTTTGAGGGGAGAAAAATTAAATTATACTTATAATTTACAGAGGCTATTCAGGTTTCATTTTATGTAGTTACTGTAAGATACCTGCAACAATGAAAAGCACAGTTGAAACATTAGAATATTGTATTATATTTCACAGCAGACTAATTTTTATATCCATCTTGTAAATTTCACTGAAAATTTTACAGTCTGAAAATCTTTCTTTTGAATAGTGCATTCTATGCAAACAGCTAAATGTCTTCAAAAAATAATGACAACTTATTCTTGTCATTCAATCTATACATTTAAACACTACATGTCACTAAATTCTTTTCTTTTATACTATAAAGGTACCTGGAAATACTCTATATTTTATAGCCCATGCTACTAATGTAATAAATTTGCTTGTAATAAAGATTTTAAATCTTGCAATAAGATTTCAGAGATCTAGCTCAGAACGAAATATACTTCAAAAGCCAGGAAGAAAGCAAGAAAGGGATGTTTATACCATTACTTTGAGATTGATAATGTAATAATGATAACACTGTTATTTTAAAACATGATCTGTCTTGGTTAGCCTGTTAGAGAGAAAATGAATCATGTCTGCAACATATTACAACTATTTACAAATGTCAAAATAAATTATGTTCCACAATATTTTCTTCAAGAATAATAATATTTCAGGTAGATTAGCCATTTTTTCTCATGAAAAAATATGTTGCCTAAAATCTACCATTTTTGGGCAACAACATTCCACACAAGCACTAATTAGTAATTATTAAACTCAGCTGTATTTTGTACTTTGTCAGATTTTGTTACCATCCAAATATGATACCCTTTTTAAAAAACTCTATAGCTATAGAACTGAAGATGCTAGTCCAAACTCAATGCTACATTTGCCTTGGCCACCTGGTTGAATTCTTTTCATAGAATAACAATCCAAAAGTTTTGGGTAAACAATTCTTTACTTGTGAGGAAAGCATTTGCATTAGTCATAGAAAATTGTCAGTAAGAGCCAACTGTATGATAGACATGGTAATGACAAATAATCTAAAGTACTAGAAAAATCTAGCTAATCATATTTTTCATAGGAATAACAATAACATGTTAGCTATCTGTGGTCGAGAAAAAATAAGTTATCTAAAATAACTGTCTCTGTACCCATATTCCATACAAACACTCAATAGAAATAAATAATTAAAATAGTCTATATCTTCTGCTTCTTCAGATTTTTGTTCTGTTCAGTTTAAGCAGAGTTTAAACATGTGGAGACCCAATGACAATGTTGACTTTATGTACATAAATTCATACTTCAGGTTTTTTTTTTTTCATTTTGAAAATAGCAGTTAAACTTTAAGGGATAAAGAAAGCCATTGTAATTTGGGCTGTTTTGATCAATTTATTTCCTTTGGGTATTTCAGCTGTTGTAAGAGGAAATTAGTTTTCCTAAATCTGCCAAACGGCAGTATAGCCTAAGCAGAAGAATGGTGCCTGTGCTGTGAATTATCTTTATTTTCTTGGAGTGTCCTTATTCTATAAAAATGTCTTAAATCTAAGGAAGCATTAGTGAAAACAAGTAATGTTTATAGACGATAATTTAATACTGATATGCCCTGTTTCCAAAACTTGATTGTCAAATATAGTTTGACACTTGGAAACTATTACATATAAATCAAACTCCATCAGGGTGTTATTGCTTCTTATATTTGTTTTTGGGCGTGGGATAGGAGTTGTAGAAATTTTGTCTGCCACTAGATAAAACTGTTTTTGCCTTTGCTTGAATTCCTCCTTGTATCTCAAGTCTACCACTGGAGAAATGCTTTTAGTAAGAGTTGTAACGGAGAAATATTTGTTACTCCTGTTTTTGTGAGAAGCAAATAAAGAAGAGAGGGCCATTTATTTCCTCACTGGGAATGTGAAACATATTTAATATATATTATATGGGACCTGGTTGAAAATTTATTTTATGACATATTCTGACAAGATCTGTTCCCATGGAAACAGAAATGAAGCCAGAGTCAATTTAAATTAAATTTCCTTGCAATTTGTTAGACTACATATGAAGTTTAATTGGTATAAAATAAGTGACCTGACTCCTCTGCAAAATAAATAATTAAATATCAGTAATGCTTAAATCTGAATGACTTTTTTTTACAACAAAAGCATTTGTATAGATAGCTATGCATGAAAAAGTAATTCATGTTCAGAGGCTGAAGGGGAATTTCAGAAAGGCTTAGCTAAAAAGCCTTTTAGATACATACATATTTTCCCCCCGAAATGAATGAAACTGAATGGGTATTACATCAATTGAATTCCGTAAACAGTTGCCTATAGCTCAGAAACATTTCTTAGATCAGTCTTTCAAAGACTTGTCTTTATGCAGTCATAAGATATCAGGGTCTTGCTAGCTGGCTGTTGCTGTTCATTTAACTCTTCGATTCTTATGTTCTTTATCTAATTTCAGATTTTTATCAGATCTAGTGGACCTGTTGGGTATTTCATAACTCAATTCTCTGGATTTCATTTTATTTTTCCCTCACCACCCATTTAAATCTATATACAATATATATCCTCTGGATCCAAATTTTTCTAATGCTGGAAACACTAGTGGTTAATTTGCCAACTCACTTTAATTTCTGAATCAATCACTGAAATAACTGCTGTCATCATTACATGGTTCCCAATTAAACCCTATAATTGTTTCTCAACACAGATGCAAAGTTGTTGGCTTATTTGCAGCAAATGAATTTTTCACAGTGTCCCATAATCGTTCTAATCACAGAGTGTGATTATTATTAAACTGTGCATATAGATAAGAACTCAGCTCCTGGTTATGGTCTTCTCTTAATTAATATGTTTAAATCAATGAAGGAAAGCTATTAATGGATGCATATGATTGCCAGGTGAGTCTTTAATCAGATCATGCATACCCTGATTAATTACTTAAAATTCATCAAGAAACAAAAACTGGGAAATGAACACACAAAGTACATCCAGTACAGATTAATTATTTTAGAATGGCTTTAAAATGCAAGTATAAAATTGTTCTGGTATTTGTGCAAAACATGCAAGTCAAAGAATGTGTGAAAGTTCAATGTATGTCATAGAGAAATCCACTTATACTGACTCTAATTCATAAATCTTCTCCAATAAACAAGTTCCTCAGAGACATGGAAGGTTCCAGTTGCATTTCAGCTAAAATGAGTAGAATTCCCCTTAGTGACTCTAAGATACTGCAAGATGATCAAGAATTGAAGGGATGAGCATTGTTCCACGAGCCTATATCAGTCTGTTAGGAATATCCTTATCCCATTTGTCTTGTGGATTAGCTTTCCCATTTAGAAAGATTATTTTAGAGGGTGGAATTTTGGCCCCAAATTGGATATGCTGGTTTTCATAGGTCAGATTGAGCTTGCAGACCTGAGATTCCCCACTGTTACTCTGTTTCCTTTGATTATCATTCCAAATAAAGAAAGTACTCCAAATTGAGTTAGCACAACATTAGATCAAGAAGGCAAAATCTATCCCTTTTGGCATATCTGGTCTTGATCAATTGGATGAAGCTGGAGAAAACTCAGTACAAACACTGCTAAGAGAACAAAATATTTGAAACTGATACTGTCTTAGTTACATTCCGTAGCTATGAATTTATCATTTTAACAAAACTGTATCCTTAATTTCAAAAGTAAAAAGTTCTACCAAAACTTTCAAGTTCTAGTCCAAATCCAAGTCCAAGTCCAAGTCCACATCCAGGTCCTTCCTTCCTTCCTTCCTTCCTTCCTTCCTTCCTTCCTTCCTTCCTTCCTTCCTTCCTTCCTTCCTTCAATATACCTCAATCCCAAGGAACTTTTATTTTAAAATTTGATATAGGGAAAATAATGTTGAGGGATGGGTGTAATGACCAAAGTTTTGACCATTTTTGAATTAGAATCCAAAAATTTTAATTTTATTTAAATGTACTTTTAATCTAATAATTTTAATTAAGTGTACTTTTAATCAAAGCTATTTAACAAGTATTGCTCCCCTCCTGTGGGCATGAATTTAGTAGTCATATTTTGTGGCTACTTAGGCTCATGTTCTAGTACTAGCATGGCAAGAGAAGTTAATTTTCTTGTAGCAATATTAAGTTCTTAAGATCTTAACTATTTCAGCTGAAATACTTCAAATCACTCTAAACAGAAATATATTTCTTAAACTCAGCAGCTGGCTGGCAGTCAGGGGTGGGATTCTACCAGTTCGCACCTATTCACTAGAACCAGTTGTTAACATTCTAAGCAGTTTGGAGAACCAGTTGTTAGAAGAAATTACTGGACTTATCCAGTAAGGAAGGCAGGAAGGAAACATTCTGATGTTGCTTACAGAAACTGCCTCTCGGTTAATTCTTATTACATTCTTGGCAGGACTAGACTTCCTATCTCTGGAACTTCTCTGGAGTTTTTTTTTCCCCCTCCTTTGCTGGTACTTTGCTTGTGTGGAGTTATCATTCAAAGTTACAATGGCATTGAAAAAAGTAACTTATGACCGTTTTTCACACTTACAACTGTTGCAGCATCCCCACAGTCTTGAGAGGCCAGGCGAGGCGATACATGCCTCGGTATGAGTGATATTGAGTTGGCCATCAAGCCATGTCTACCCAGTCACATGATCACCAAGCCACACTCACCACCTAAGCCACACCCACAGAACCAGTTGTTAAAAATTTGAATCCCACCCCTGCTGGCAATGACAAATCAATCAATCGTAAGTGTACTGAGAAAACTTTGTTCTTAGTGATGGATGAACTCCCTTCAACAAAATGCAAATTTTGCTCAACACAGCAAGATATTTTCCTTAAAATCATAAAATAATTTGAGCACTACTTTCCAAATCTAGAAACTCCATCACAGAATTCATCAAGAACCAAAAGGGATCTCAGCTATTGCCCTGACACATCATTTCACCATTATGATGAACTATTTGGTTGGAATGGAAAGTTAAGAATTGAAAACTGACTTGAGTTGGAGGAGGGATTGAAATCCAGCATGGGCCTGCCCTCCAAATTTAACCTGAAACTGACTTTTCAAGCCAGGGTAAATTAAACATCAACACAGAGTCTTTTTCCTTAGTCTCTCTTTTATCACTTCAGCTACTTTAAAAAATTATAAAATCCTAATTAATAACAAAACTGGGGGCATTTTTATTGGTGAGTTGGATACATGTACGTCCATGTATATTTTGGTTTACTTCAATGGTGGGATTCAAATAATTTAACAACTGGTTCTCCCAGGGTCAGTTTGGCTTTCTGGGAGGCATGGCACATCCCCATTCTCCACCTCTGCCACACATGCAGGACGAGCCTCCCGCAGTGGCTAACCTGATTCTGGGAGAACCAATTGTTAAATTGCTCCCCCGCTTCCAAAGTGGATCCTGGGCACTGCACTGCAATAGAGAAATGGGAAATGGAGCAGCCAGCACAGAGAAGGAGGAGAAACAGGGAGAAGAAAAAGAAAAAGTGGCCTTCTCCTTCCCTTGTGCTATCCACTCCATTGCCTGTTTCTCCATTGCAGCACAGCACCCAGGATCCACTTTGATAGTGTGTGTGTGGGGAGGGTGTAATTTAACAACCGGTTCACCCAAACTGGTGAAAACTGTCTGAATTCCACCACTGGTTTACTTAAATTGGAAGAGGGAATAGATCCTCTTGAAGGCAAGCCACCATTTTCCTTTTCTAAAAATTGCCTTTGCAGATAGGATTTTTTTTTACGTAGTAATAAACCAGCTAAAGTAACATAGAAAAGTAGTGCTGCACAGTATCCTTAACAAACAGCATCCTTAACTGAATTTCAGTGAAGATACAGATAATATTGGGTACAATTTTGCTAAGCTTATTTAATCAATGGTATACATAATATGTTATGTTTTTATTTTAACTCAATGCTTCATCATTTCCAGGAAGTTGTTAAATATAAACACAAAATTGTATGTATGTATGTATGTGTGTATATGTGTGTGTGTATATATATGTGTGTGTGTGTGTATGTGTATACACACACACACCACAACAATCAACAGTTTTATCTTGATGGTAATACTCTAAATAACATAAATATTAATTATTTTATAGAGCTTCATCTAGTTAAATGGATGGAAGCAATGGATGGAAACTAATCAAGGAGAGAAGCAACTAAGAACTAAGGAGACATTTCCTGACAGAACAATTAATCAGTGGAACAATTTGCCTCCAGAAGTTGTGGATGCTGCAACACTGGATGTTTTTAAGAAGAGATTGAACAACCATTTGTCTGAATGGTATAGGCTTTCCTACAGTGATGGGATTCAAAAATTTTTACTACTGGTTCTGTAGGTGTGGCTTGGTGGGCGTGGTGTAGCTTGGTGGGCGTGGTGTAGCTTGGTGGGCATGACAGGGGAAGGATACTGTAAAATCCCCATTCTCTCCCCACCCCACTCACCTGCTTTTCAGCTCCATTCTCCTGTGCAGGGCAACAAAAGAAGAGATCAGCTGGGACTTGGGAGGCAGAGAGTAGATGGGGACAGGGCCAGTCAGAGGTAGCATTCCAGAGGTGGTGCTACTGGTTCTCCAGAACTGGTCAGAACCTGATGAATACCACCTCTGCTTTCTTACCTAAATATGGGGGTTGGATTAGAAGACGTCCAAGATCCTTTCCAACTCGGTCATTCTATTCTATTCTAAATCCAATTATTTCTATACAGTCTTAAGGATTTGGATGTGTGTGTGTAAATCCGCATAAGAATGTGATTTTTTTGTTGTTGTCTCAAATGTTCTGTATGCTATATAAACAATGGAACAGTATAAATTTGTATTTTCAAAATAGTATAAGTTTTTAAAAAATAACATCACTAGTTGGAACTGATACCTTGCATTCTAACTTAGCATCAGTAAAACCTATAAAAAGGCATTAAATAAGTGTTTTCTGAGTAAAATAAAGTCAGAAACTAAAATATTTTTAAGGTGACACAAACTCTGTTATTTACTGGAATAGATAGCAAAACTATTTTAGTTTCTGACTTTATTACTTTATTACTTAAAATTACTTGCTTCCCTTTATTCTACATTCTCACCTGCCTCTTATGCAATATGTCTGTTTTTTATATTTCTTATTATAAATACTCATGTTTGGGATAAATCCTCAGGTTATCATGCCATGCTATATCATATGATAATATACCATACAATAACATACTATACCATCCCACACAAATAGACATGCAGATTTTATTTCAACTGCTTGTGTTTCAATTGAAAATTATAAAGTTTTGTCATTAGACTCAATAACACTCAAAATAATAATATACATAGAAGATATCTTACCCATAGTGTAGCAAGGGAGAACCTTTTGCTATACAATTCAAAAGCACTTCTGCTTTTTCTGAATTCTCTGAATATATGACATCAGATGGCTCTTGAATAAAAACAGGACCCTGATGAATTTGTTCATCTATGATACAAAACATATTAAACAGATTTAAAACATAATATTTCACTTAAAATTCAGAATGTATCTGGTTTTCCAGCCAGAACTTAGATATCTTTTATATACTGATAGTTTCTTTTAAAGTATTCTATCTTAAAGAGTTGTACATGAAAGAACTAAACCATTTTGAGATACCTAATTTTTTCTCTCTATTCAAAAGCAGCTAATATGGCAATTATAATTAACAAAGCCCTATGTAATAATAATAACAGTAACAATACCCCAAATTGGAAAGTATCCTTTCCCTCCTTCCTTGAGGGGCTTTTAAGTTAACCAGCCATGTGTCAAGATATCCATCCCGTGTGAGTTTAAGCACAATTTAAATACACAATATTTATGTGCCGTTAATGTTCACCTATCACCTTGCTGCTTTATTGTCAAGGCTTTAAAAATATAAGGTACTTTGTGCCTTTCATTTATTTCAGCAATCTTATGAGGTAAAATTGCTTTCAATTTTTCCCAGATAGTCTGCCGGCAATTTCCTCTTCCCATACAAGTGCAAACATTTCATGCCTGATTAATAATAACGGCTCATTTCTTGAAGATTTGTGTGGAGTTTATTTACACAATAAAGGTGAGAAAATGCTCTTGCTTTTAGCTTTGCTTCAGAACTGTAGGACGCTTGTTGCTTCTATGTTGCCCATATCTGACTAGTGTAGAATGATCCTTCAAGAAATTATTGTAAACCATAGTAAGTGGATTACCATAACAAACAAACTGGACTAGACAGATATAACTATAATGAAGATTGCTGTGACTAAAAAGTCCATGTTACTAAATTTCACATTTCTTTCTTCTATATGTCTTTAAATGAGGTCCATTTACTTTTAGCAGTCCATAGGACAACAGTGTAAATCAGCTTTAAAAGCAAGCCAATTTAAGAGTGTACATGTTATTAAATAATAAAATCTTATATCTGGATTTTATTTATTTACTGTGGGGTCCTTGATGCTTTCTGAGCTTCATGGTTTTCTTGCAGACATTTCATTACCCAACTAGATAACATCATCAGTGCATTTATTTATTTCACACATTTATATGGCCGCCCAACTCAAACACAGGTGACGGTGTACAATGTGTACTCAGATCTATAGCAATCTGACCAATATATTTTCTCTGTTTCTTCCTTCACCAGTATTGGCTCTCCACCATTTCTTGAATGCAAAAAGAGACATTATTCTCCTTTATCTCTCCCTCTACCCTTCTCTCTCTGTGTTTGAATCAGTGCTGATTTTTGACTTCTTGGTAAAATTTCAGAAGCGTATTGCCATTGCTTTCTTTCTAGGATTGAACTGGGCCAAAATCACTCTGCTAGTTTTGTTACTGAACAGGAAATAGAATTCACAGTCTCTTATTTCTAGTCTAATGTCTTAACCAAACTGGCTTTCTACCCACTGCAGTCTCAACTCACTGCAAAAACACTCCATCTGTGTTCTGGAATTTCAAAAGTACTATTTTCCATCCTGAACCATCTTAAAATTTTCTAACCATTTAGATTACTCTATTTTATTCCAGTCTAGTGGCAACCCCAGTTGTGATTGGCTTCAATATTTGGCATGGCTCCTCCCCTCCAATGAATATACAGCCATTTCATCATGTCCTCCTTTTTTTAGTTAGTTGACAGCTTCCTTTTTTATTTGTTTCTTCCAGTTGATCCTGCAATGGTTATGAAGACCACAGTATGTATAATATCTTTTGGCCCCCATTTTGAAGTTGAGAACTTACATCCATCATTACTTCTCTTACTGGCTTTCTTTATTTGTGTCCTCACAGGGTGAATAATGCTTATATTTGTTACCATGTTTTGTCCACTGTAAATTGCTTCCTTTTGTCCTTCCTCTCCCTTTCCATTGTTTTTTTTTAATTTTTAAGATACAACACAGATATGTTAAAACAAAGCTACAAACCTTCAGTGAATGTTACTTTGCTTCTATAAGGCTGAAGCATCATGCTGACAATTGATTAGCAGCTAAATCTGAGAATGAAACTGTGAATCTATGAAATGGAAGGCTGGTGTATGGAAAAAACAGAAGAGCAAGACCTGTGTGTGGCTCATAACTATCCTTTTCAAAGTCTCCAACATTCCCTGATTCCCAGATCCTGACAGCTTTCAGTCTAAAATGTTTTGGAAAAGTGAGGTTGCCAAATTGTGATTTCTATTTTTTTTTTCTGAGAAATTTCTTGAGGATGGCCTCCAACTGTCAGCTTTGGAAGCCATATTGCGATTCAATGCTCCCACGCTGACATAATTGAACCTGAGAAAGTGGGATGGGGGGAATTCATTTGAGTATATCTAGTTAGACAAAATAAAATTCTTTTGCTGGTTCAAGGTCACAGAGTGTTGTGCATAATGAAATGGGAAATTTACTTTAGGACGGATGGTGATTGGACCATGTGATGTGATGACGGCCAAGGAGGGGATGGATTTGTAGTTTTGACTTTTGCAAGGAAGCCTGAAACTTTTAGATTCAGGATTCCACAGATGTGCCAGTTACTATCCAAATAAAGGAACCTTTGAGAGATGTCTGTCTTGGAGTTATTGATTGGAATTGAGGGTTGCTGGAACACTGACACCAACCCAAGTCCAAAACCTCAAAATAATAAACCTCTGGACCCTGTGATTAGTCTAGGTTGGATCATACAACATTAGCCTGGGATATGTATATTTGCCTTCACTTCTATTTTCTGTTATAATTAAGTTTGAAAATTGATAAGAAGCAGGGGTGGGCTGCTGGGGCTTCACAGTGGTTCGGGAGATCCTCTAGTTAAGATTCTGCACAGTTCAGAGAACTTCTAAACCCCACTCCTGGCTGGCCCCGACCACCCCACCCCACCCTGCCATTCACAGGAGTCTCCACAGAGCCCATTTTGGATGCAGGTAAGTGCAAGATGTGCATGGAGGGCGGACAAAAAATGGGCCTCCTGGAAGTTCAGAAAGGCCAGAAACGGGCCTGGGGAGGCCATTTTTCCCTTCCTGAAGGCTTGAGGAAAACCTCCAGAGCCCAGGGAGGGCAAAAAGTGCCCCTCTGCCATGATGCAGGAGGTTGATTAGGCCACACCCACCATGGTCATGCCACCCAGCAACTGGGCAGAGAACCTGTTGCTAAAATTTTTGAGGCCCTCCCGGATAAGAAGTTTTGGAAATCTCTGGGGGTTGGACCTAAGGGCTCATAAATATATAACCTCTATTCAAAGCAAACTAAAAGCAGCACCCAAAAAGGGCTGAAATAGATGAAAAAAAGGAATGGAAAATGGAAGAGACAAAAGTTAATGGTTCAAATTTTGAATATAAAATATGACCCTTGTTAGTGCAGTTACTGCTTCCCTCTTTTTGTCTATTCTCTAGGTTAGTAGTTTTCTGTGGAAAGCTAGATTAGAAGGTATTTATAAAGTATCAATTGAGAAAAATTGCAGGAAACACATTTTTGCTTTTTCTCATTTTTCTTTGCAAATTTCACATCCAAGCATAATATATACAGTGGAACAGTTTATAATTGGCAATAGTTACATGGTAAAAATTAAAAAAGATCCCATTTGGACAAATATTGTTGACATCAATTGAGTTGCTTTGGACTGCTATTATATTACATTATAAGAGGTTGATCTGTCATCCAATATGTGAAATTTGCTCACTTCTGCTATTGACTGTCCTGTCCCTAAAGAACACAAAGAAGAGGAAATGATTTAGTTGTATATCTGATTCAACCATCTATAAGAATGGTGGGCTCTTCTGAAATTACAAGCTATAACTACATTTCCTGCATGGTATTTTTATATTGTTGTGCAAGATGCATGAAAGATCAATTATTATTTTTTTGTGCAGGTGATTTGTTTTATACCATGAACTTGGCCATGTCCTTCAAACATCAAAGTATTGTGGAAGCAAATATCTAATAACAGAGACAAATATCTACTACAAAGTTAGAAGGATGTGTTTTTATGATATATAGTAATCTTGACATGCATGCTATTCAATGAAATTTCATTAGTCTTGTGTTCCTGGGCAAGACAAATAAATAATAATGGACCTTTTTTCCAAAATACTGCACAAGCATTTTGTCACTGTGATTTGAGTTTTAAAAGAATTCTAGATATGGTGGCAGATACTGTTTGCTGCCTTATATTGTCATAGCATTCATCTGCCATTATTACCAAGCTGACTGAAGGTCCAAATGTGATGATTTACAATGGAAGAGGAGATAATGGCTATATCACTTAATATCCTTTCAATCAATTAAATTCAACACTTTTACTACTATTACTTTTACTTAGTAAAATACTGCACAGCTGATCTTTGAAAGCAGTGATAATTAAAAAGGCCTAATAAATTAATACCTCTCATACAGAATAAGTTTCTAGTTTCTCTAGTTTATAGTTCTTCTAGAACTCAAATGGTTGTGAAAGAAAGAAAGAGAGAGAAAGAAAGAAAGAAAGAAAGAAAGAAAGAAAGAAAGAAAGAAAGAAAGAAAGAAAAAGAAAAGAAAGAAAGAAAGAAAGAAAGAAAGAAAGAAAGAAAGAAAGAAAGAAAGAAAGAAAGAAAGAAAGAAAGAAAGAAAGAAAGAAAGCCATGTTCTGTTTATACTGTGGCTTCCTAATATGTATATGAATTTCTCATGAGGACAATGAGATATTCTGGGGATTCCCATTTTTGAATATGTTCCACAGCTTGTTGTAATCAACATAATCAAAGGGGAAATGGGAAGGGGAAAAGGAAAGGGAAGGAGGAAAGAAAAAAGACATGACACTGTCTTTCTACAAACACTACATATTGATGGTCTAAAATAGTGTGTAATTTGTAAAGAATAAACTAAATTATTCTGTGTCTACTGAGTCAAATTTGAAAAAAACACCTACCTAGGGATATGAAATATGTTTGAGTTAGGTAAAAGCAGATATTTCTCTCTCTGGGCACACTGATAATATATCTGCTGAACAAAATTCCATGTTGGCAACAGGAAGGGCATCCAGCCATTAAAACACTCTGCTAGTTCCATTCAATTGCCCAGACTCCACCCTACAAGGGATTATAGGGTTGTTAAATGGAGAGGATGATGATGATTGTTTTTATTATATGAATGAACTACATACAGTCACATCTATAGCTGTCCTTTACACTATGCTGGAAACAGCTGTCTATTTTTCTATTTTAGGGTATGTAAACTTAATGGCTTTGTTTTAGAAAAAGCCATAGTCTTTTTATAAAGACTAGTCAAAATCATGTTTTGATTCAGTAATTGTAGGTTAAACAATCCATTTCTTGTACAGAAGTACTACCTGTTTAAATAAGGAATCAAAAGCTTCTTATTTTCTTTTCACTGAGATGAACACAGAGGAAAGTCATTTGGACAGCATCTAAAGTTCAACATTTTTAAGCCTTTGAATCTACTGTTGTCCATTACATATAATTTGGGTGCTTTGTTCTGATGCCACCATATTATGCTTTTTCTAGACAGATTAGTAGCAGCCAATTATTTGGAGCAGGAAATTGGAACAAGTTTTCTATATGTTGCAGATGAAGAAAAATTGACAATAGGTTGTTGCAATCAGAGTAAATGGGTGGATCACATGCTTAACTGCCATTGATGTTGTGTATTATCTTTTAAAGGGCTCAACAATCCTGCATTATGCACACAATTGTGAACTAAGTTTAATAAAAAGAAAAACTTATATGTCTAGATAGAATTTACTTCACTATCATTCAACTCCAGAATGGGTTTGGTTGGCAAGCACTAAAATAGACAACAAAAAGAAAACTTTAAATGTCTAGATCAGTGATGGCTAACCTTTTTGCACCAAGTTCCCAAAACATGTGCACGCGCATCCCCAAAATGCAATATGTGTGTGTCCCCCACACATGTGCCTCCTGCACATGCGCCCCACCCCATGCATGCACCCCACCTCTGCATGCATGACATAAAACCTATTGTGGAGCAGTAGGAATTACTTGAGGCAGACACCCAAGGCAAAAGGTTCAGCTCTAACTTTATTAACAAATAAAGGGTTACCGCAACTGCTGTGCTAACACGGCAGCCAGCTGGAGCGGCAACAGCTGATGCTGTTTGACATCTCCTTTTATAGCCGGCTGTCAAACATCATCAACCAATGGGAAAGGTCCGTGCTTCCCGCTTAGAGCACCGACCAGAGTGAAAACTACAGTCAATACACAACACTCCTCCCTCCCAGAGAGGAGCATGTGTAGTCCTGTAAATATGTTGGGTGCCTGCGCAGTCGTCCTGATCTTCTTAGTTCGGCTGAAAATGGCGCCAGGCTGCTGCCTTCTGCTTGCTGCATGGCTTCCATCGGTGGTGAGGTTGCAGGATCATCAAGAACTGGGTCAGGACCTGGGTCTGCTTCTTCACCAGGTAGGCTGTCATCACTGGTGGACTGGAGGCCGGCTTCTTCAGGTAGGGGTAGTTTTTCTGCATCGGGATTGTCTAGATGATCTCTGAGTATAGTGCTCCAACGCCTCCTCAGGTGGTCCACATGGTGGCGCCAGACACGCCCATCAGGTAGCTGGACTCTATAAGACTTAGGACCAGTTATTGCCACCACACAACCAGGCAACCACAATGGGTGCCCAGCAAAGTTCCTGACATATACTTGGTCATTTACTAGGAACTCTCTGGCTTAGCTATTAGACCCAAGGGGAAGCACTGGGGCATAATTTGGGTGAAGCCTGTCAAGAGTGTTTCTTAAACAGCGCCCCATTAGCACTTCAGCTGGTGATCTATTTGTGGAGGCACAGGGTGTTGTATGTTGGCTCAGAAGGTATTGAGCCAGTCTAGAATGCCAGTTAATGGGTCCCAGTCTCTGTAGTAGCTCCTTAGCAGATCTGACTGCCCTTTCAGCCAGACCATTACTTGCCGGGTGAAATGGGGCTACTAATATGTGTCTGATGCCCAGGTTGGTTAGGAAAATCTCAAATTCGCATGAGGTAAATTGGGGGCCATTGTCGGATACAATGGGGTCAGGGAGGCCATGTGTGGCAAACATCCTGGTCAATGCCTTATTAACTGCTTCATTGGTTGTGGTGTGCATTAAGGTCAGTTCCACCCACTTTGAAAATGAATCAACTACCACTAGGAACGTATGCCCATGGAAAGGGCCAGCCAAATCGATATGAATTCGGGACCATGGGCTTCCTGCCTCTTCCCAGGTCCCAGGGGTGGCTGCTGGAGGGGACGGTCTGGTGGCTTGGCATGCCTGACATGAATTAACCCAGCTAGCGATTTGGGCATCCATACCAGGCCACCATACGTAGCTGCGAGCGAGGGCCCTCATCCTAACTATACCTGGATGACCCTCATGAAGTACCTTTACGACTGAGGTTTGTAGCTTGGGGGGATTCATTACCCTGGTTCCCCATAGTAAGCAGCTTTGCAATGAGGAAAGTTCCTGTTGGCGTAGCTTTAGGGTAGGAATTCTGATGGATAAGGGGTTGCAGGCCACCCCCTCCCTACCCAGTCAAGGACTTGGGAAATTACCTTGTCCTTGGCTGAATGGTCAGCGATGTCAGAAGCGGTGACAGGCAGCTTGAGCTTTTCAATCAGGAAAACGGCATTTGTTGGTGCAGGGTCCTCAACTGGAACTGGAAGGGGACAACAACTGAGGGCATCTGCATGGCCAAGCATTTTTCCAGAGCGGTGGACCAGTGTATATGAATATGCAGCCAGAAAAACGGTCTGGGGTTGGGGATAAAATCTGAGGAGTTTATTTAGTGCCAGATAAAATTCCCAACAGAGGTTTGTGATCTGTTACCAGTTCAAAATGATGACCGTAGAGAAACTCATAGAATTTCTTTACTGAAGCAACTGCAGCCAAGGCCTCCTTGTCAATTTGACTATAGTTGCATTCAGTGGAGGATAGTGTCCTTGAAAAGAAGGCAATAGGTGCTTCTGCACCATTTGGCAGTCTGTGACTCAGAACAGCCCCTACTCCAAAAGGGGAAGCATCTGCAGCTAGTACTAGTGGTAAATTCTTGTTGAATTGTATTAATACAGCTTTGGACGTGAGCAGCGATTTGACTTCCTTGAAAGCAAGAGTTTCTTTTGGCCCCCAGTGCCATGGTGTCTGCTTCTCTAGGAGCCTGTGAAGAGGCTCTGCAATTGAAGCTTTATGGGGCAGGAACGAAGCACAGAAATTTAGAAGTCCCAGAAAAGATTGGAACTCAGTCTTATTAGTAGAAGTGGGAGCTTCATGAATGTACTTTAGATTCTGTTGGGTGAATACCCGAGGCGTCAATTTTGTAACCTAAAAATTCCACTTGTGGAGTAGCAATGGTGCATTTTTCTCCTTTTAATTTAAGACCTGACTTTTTAAAACGTTCAAGGACACTTCTGACTCTCTGTAGCAATTGAGTTTGGTTGTTGGCATATATAAGAATGTCATTGAAATATGATACAACGCCAGGTAACCCTTGCAGAAGCCTTTCCGTTAGAGACTGGAAAATTCCAGGGGCTACACTAACTCCAAATTGTAGGCATGTACATTTAAAAGCGCCTCTGTGTGTCACTATGGTTTGCAGCTCTGCAGTTTTGTCATCAACAGGGGACTGTTGATATGCCTGTGACATATCTAGCTTTGCAAAAATGGAGCCAGGCTCAAGGGAATGGAGTAAATGTTGCACAATGGGGACCGGATAAGCACTTACTTGTAAATATCTATTTATTGTACTTTTATAGTCAGAACATATCCTCAAATCTCCGTCTTTCTTTTGAGGTGTCACTATTGGGGTCTCCCATTTGGAAAAATCTGTAGGTTGTAGTATGTCTTATTTAATTAATTTGTCTAGTTCCTTGCCAAGTTTAGGACGAATTGCAAAAGGTACCCTGCAGGGTTTTAAACGGATTGGTATTGCTTGGTGGTTCTACCTTGAAGGATATTGGAGTTCCCACGTAGGCCTTCGCTGAATACATCAGCATATTCCCTGAACAGAGAGTCAACTTCTGAACTTGCAATGGCGTGGATTCCACCTATGTGGAGTTCCAGGGCAGGAAACCAGTCTAGTCCCAATAGGCTTGGGAGGGCGCCATCCACTATCGCTAAAGGCAAGTGACCCTTAAAATCTTGAAAATGAATTAGAAACTTGCCTTTTCCGATGACAGGAACGGTTCTGCCTTGATAGTTCCGTAGAGTCAGATTGCAGCTTGGAATCTTCTTTCTTGTTATTCTGGGAAGCAGTTGTTTCAAGGTGCCCCACGAGATGATGGATAGTGCAGAGCCGGTGTCTACTTCCATTCTGCATGGTCTACCTTCTATAGAAACAGTGACACTAATTTTGTTAGAACTACTTTTTGGTATCTTGGCTTGGTAGCATGTTCAACAATCCTCAATTTGTCTTGGAAATTGTATGGCTTTCTGAGGCCTTTGAGGCTGGTTAAAAGTCTTGCTTGCCTGACATATTTTTGCCAAATGACCCTTCTTTTGGCATCTTAAGCATATGGCATTCCTGAATCTGAAGGATGCCCTGAGATGGTTGCCCCCACAGCTTAAGCAGGTGGGCTGCATTTGTGGAGGTTGATTTGTAACCTGTCTGTATTCCCTTTGATTAGGGTTGGGCTGTCTGAGGCAGTTTATCCCAGTAGCCTCTCCTAAGCTTTCCTCTGTGGAGGCTTCCTCAAAATGAATTGTTGGGCTATCTAATTTAATTGGATTTCCCTGTATTTCAGCTGCTGAGAGTGCTGATGGCTCAGCAGCCTAGGATTCTTCTATGGCTTGTTTTAAGGTTAGGTCCCCTTTAGCTAGTAGCCGTCTTTGCAGCCTGAGGTCCCTAACTCCATAGACCAGCTGATCTAACAGAATATCTTCTAGATAGTCCCTGAATCCACAATGTAATGCAGCTGTTCCTAGTGCTGCCTTGTAGTCACTAATAGTCTCTCCCTCAGTCTGGGTGAGCCTTCTAAAGGCATGGCGTCTGGCAATTCTAGAAGGCTTAGGGGAGTAATGGTTGGAGAGAATTTCTTGTAATTCTTCCCAAGGAATAGTCTTAATAGATCATGGAGCCAATAATGCTGTTGCGGTATCAAATACCGTGGCTCCGCAAAAGCTTAGAAAATAAGACTTTTTTCTATGATCAAAAATGTCAGTAAGGTCTATAGCATCTAAAAAGCAGTCAAACTGGTTCCTGTATGATTCCCATATCTCTGCTGTCGGTCTGAAAGGCGGGAATGCAGGATTCGAAGTCATTATCCTCTCAGCTGTGCTGCTTCTCCTGAGACGATTTAAAAATCGCGCTTTGCAAACAGTGACAGCAACTCTGTAGCGATTTCAGCTCTTAGTTAGTGACTTCGCTCTTTGTCCTTTTTGCTGGGCTTGCCTCTTATAAGCATCCTGCCCTCGTCGCCAGTATTGTGGAGCGGCAGGAATTACTTGAGGCAGACACCCAAGGCAAAAGGTTCAGCTCTAACTTTATTAACAAATAAAGGGTTACTGCAACTGCCGTGCTAACACGGCAGCCAGCTGGAGTGGCAACAGCTGATGCAGTTTGACATCTCCTTTTTTAGCCAGCTGTCAAACGGCATCAACCAATGGGAGAGGTCCGTGCTTCCGGCTTAAAGCACGGACCTGAGTGAAAACTACAGTCAATACATAACAGAACCAAAGACCAGCTGGCTGATCGGAGGTGTGCACATGCACACGTGGAACATCCCCCGGAGATGGGGGCCATCACTGACCTGCAGACCTTCTGGCGCGCATTAAAGACCCACCTTTTCCAACAGGCCAGTCTGGCCTAGTATTAATTACTAGGGTTTTAAATTTGGAAATTTTTAACTTTTTTATCCTTTTTACTCTGCTTTTATAATATTATTCCAGCCAGTAGTTTAATTTCTTTTAAATCTCTTTTAATTTTTTTACTATTTATCTCATTTTTATCTTGGCTGTACACCACCCCGACTCTCTTTTTTGGGAGAAGGGGCGGTATAAAAGTATAATAAATAAATAAATAAATAAATAAATAAATAAATAAATAATAAATCTAAGCTGGGACGATGGCTCACGTGCCCAAAGAGAAGCCTTTGTGTGCCACCTCTGACATGCGTGCCATAGGTTCGCCATCATGGGTCTAGATAATCCCAGCTCCTATAACCAAACATGAACAACAGGAATTCCACTAATATACTGCTATAGGTTTGAGAGAACAGCCAAGCTTTTAAAGACTTGCTGAACATTATCAATTTGGAAGTCTAATGGATCTTGGAGGTATATGACTCTAGAGCAGTGGTTCTCAACCTGTGGGTCATGACCCCTTTGGGGGTCGAATGACCCTTTCACAGGGGTCACCTAAGACCATCAGAAAACACATATGTTCAATGGTCTTAGGAACCAAGCCATAAGTTTATGGTTGGAGGTCACCACAACATGAGGAACTGTATTAAAGGGTTGCGGCATTAGGAAGGTTGAGAACCACTGCTCTAGAGGGCAGGTGCCATACCAGAGAAGGCAGACTTCTTGGGTGTTTTTGATTGAAGGGATCTAAAGTGCACTAATTTTGCCTGTTTAAGAAACCATGGAGACATATGGCCCTTCTCCTAATCTGGCCATTGTTTCTTTCTGTCCACTAAGAATTCTTCTCCTTTTCAATTATACATACTACTTAAAATGAAATATAAAATTGTTCTGAGTTAATTATGAATGTATCTAAAAATATTGAATTATTATGACAAGATGCCTGCCCCTGTGCTAGTCCAATAGATAATGCCAGAACTGACTTGGAATTATCAGTAATCTTAATGTTTGGAAAGTTCAATATGACATTATTTGGAAGCAATTATTTTTTATAACATGATGTATGACTTCAAGAGATATCTTCAAAATACTCAAGGATACATTAAGTTGCTGATTGCTTGCAGATAATTGACAACTGGCTGTGTGAAACTTGAAAAATAAATCACTCCAGGCAATTAGGGCAATGTGAAACTAAGCAAGATTAAAGGGAATAGTATATTTTCACCATCTATAATTGGAAAGAAGAGCAAGTGATATTAATTTAAAATGTAGCACAAAACCCTTAAGATTAATAGAGAAGTTTGTTCTATGAATATTTATTTGTATAATAAATGCTTCTTATGATTCTATTGATATAAGATATGGACTTTTGTCTGAAAAATAACTTAGTTGTTCAAGTAATGAGAATATTTTTGGGTGCCTAAAAGAGAAATACTCTCATGAAACAACTGCAAACTTGTTTAAATGATTTTTCACCCATGGTCTCAGAAAGTTTAACTATAAATGTTACCAGATCAACTAAGTTAAAAAAGAATTGAATGGAGAGGATAGGGAACAAAGTTTAGAGAATGAAAAGAAGAACTTCCAAGTTCCAGAGCATTCATTCAACTATCACCCAGACATACGGATTAAGGAAAAACAAAGAAGGTAAGGAATATGGATAGTATAGAGCATGCATAACTCAGTTTAACAATGTCTCGATACATCATGTGATGCTGCTGTGACACTGTGAGTTTGATACCCCTGGTATAGAGACAAAATAGGGTTGTTGTTTTTTTTTTTTTTAAACAACCTATGGAAACAACACAAGATTTCTAAGACCAGAGTTATAATTCATCCATATTGGTGATCTTGTGTTTTCTACTTCTGAGAGAGTTCTGGTTATTATTCTGTATAATTGTGTGGGATTTTTTTTTTTTTTGGTTTTGTTTATTTCCAGAGCATTATTATTTCCTCATCACATTTCAATAGAAAGATACTGTTTTTGTCTCTGTCTGTCTTACTCACACTTACTCCTTGGATCTCCTTAGATCTCAAGAGAACAATGCAGTTAATAAAAGCTGCATGTACTTCTTCAGGCAGTGCATAACTAATAGCACTTTGCAGCAACTCAAAGGAATATTGCACCTCAACAAAATTTCAGTTGATGCATTTGGACAAGGACCTCATTTTTAAGAGGAGAACTTTGCATTGCTTTGCTCAAGAAATTTCTTCTATGCAGAGTCTTTTCATATGGGGCAACATCAAGCCCATTTTGGTGTTCCTGAACAGCACTGAATGCAAAGACAGAATCCTCCTGCTTCTAATTACAATTAACTTCTAAAAGCAATGTTTATACTGTGATTCTATTGCTTAGAGAACTTTGTAAATGGCATAGCAGTCTAACGCTTCTAGAAGCTCATCTAAAGGTTTTAATCATTGCCTTCTAATTTAATGTGAAAGTGAAATAATGTCTGGATGTAGGTATTATCAGAAAAGGACTTATAAGAACCACGACAGGAGTGGCTTGCAAATAGTATGTCTTTGTTTTGGCTTGGAGAACCACATTTTAATTCTCATTTTGAGAAAAAATAATTTCTCTGTTGGAGAAATATATAAAATCAAGCATTCTTTTTACAGAGGAAACAGTGGCTGTATACTTCATCCTCACACGGAGATTGACATATTAATTCTACATCAAGATAGAAAGAGTTGGGAGAGGATGAAAACTTTCAATCACTAATGGAGAAATAACAGGATTTGTTTGATATATGGTCTACTATTGGGATATCTGTGACTCCAGGATAGATTGATAGATTATTGAGGAAAAATATAGAGCAAAAAAGTATATAATTACCTAATTTACAGAAAGGAAACATCATTTTATATTGCCCATGGAGAATTCAAAATAATTATCCTATTTGTGCTATTTTATACTTTCTCACTTGAATATTACAAACTATATATTCTCAAGCATCATAAGCCTATGGACAACATTGATGTTCACATGAATAAATGAATAAACTCAAAAGACAGAGGGAGAGGAAGGGAGTGCTATTAGCCTGGTTGGGTAACTTTGGACCAGTCATTCTGTCTCAGCCAGCAATGTCAAGTTCAGGTAACAGCCTAGTTTTCAATTCCTGTCACAACTAATGAGCTTAAATTGTCATCAGTTTAATGAATCCCAGAGATTATTACAAGGGGTTTAAAAACACTTTGCCAGAGAAAACGGGATGGCCTCCTGCAACTCTCTGCTAATGAAAATGGAGCTTGTGAGGGCTGCACATGGCCTTCACAAGCTCCATTTTTGGCTGGGATGGTCTCCTGCAACTCTCTGCCAGTGAAAATGGAGCTCATGAGGCCATGGACAGCCCTCATGAACTTCATTTTCACTGGCAGAGACACCATGGGCCATCCTTTGCTGTTTCCAGGGTGGCCCCATGGGCCAGATCTAAGCACCTCATGGGCCAAATGTGGCCTGCGGGCCTTAAAGTTGACACCCCTGTTCTAAGAGGATAAATGAGGAGAAAGTAGTCAAATCATCAAAGGGAAAAGGGCTAGATCTAATTCTGGAAATAGAAGTGAAGATCATTTTTTAAAAGTTATATTTCCAGTTTTTTAAAAGTTATATTTCCAGTTTTATCGGCACGGTAACTGGGAGAGGTAGGTATGCTAGGGGTGGAGGGCCATATCCGGTTAGGGGATCGCGCTCCCGATGTTTACAAGCGGTAGCGCGCTCCGACCCTCCCTACCCATCCTGCAGCCCTGGTTGTCCGGAATCTCAGGCCCTGAATACCCGGCTGCTGTTGTGCAATGCCAGGTCCGTGGTTAATAAGGCTCCCCTGATCTGGGAGTTGGCTCAGGAGGAGGCCGCGGACCTGGTAGGTGTCACCGAAACCTGGTTGGGCCCAGAGGGAGGTGTCCCTCTGGTTGAGATGTGCCCACCAGGTTTCCTTGCATTTCACCAGCCTAGGGCTCAGGGAAGGGGCGGTGGGGTGGCGGTGCTTATAAAGGAAGTCCTTTGTCCTAGGGAGGCCACTGTCCCTCAGACGGCTGGCTGTGAATCTCTTTTTGTGAAGTGGGGGCAAGGGGTTCAGATGGGTCTTTTGTTGACGTACCTGGCTCCCTGCCACGTCTCATCGGCCCTACCCGGACTCCTAGAGGTAATAGCCGGGCTGGCGGTTGAGACCCCAAGGCTTTTAGTCATGGGGGATTTCAACCTGCCATCGCTCGGTGAAACCTCGGGGTTGGTCCGGGAGTTCTTGGCTTCCATGACGGCCATGGACCTGACCCAGTTAGTTTCTGCCCCCACTCACATGGGAGGTCACATGCTGGACCTGATTTTTGTCTCTGGGCAGTGGTTGAATGACTGTAATTGGGGGGATTTAGTTATTACACCCTTGTCATGGACAGATCATTCCCTCCTTAGGCTGGATTTCTGTTCCGCTACCCCCCACCGCAGGGAGGCGGAGCCACTTAGATGGTTCCGCCCCAGGCGCCTAATGGATCCGGATCGGTTCCAGAGGGAGCTTGGGCCATTTCCTGAATCTCTGGCTCTCAGCTCGCCTGGAGACCTGGTGGCCACCTGGGAGGGGTCGGCCGCCGGGGCCCTAGAGCGAGTTGTGCCTATGCGACCTCTGACTCGGCACAGATCCCATTTGGCTCCGTGGTATACGGAGGAGCTACGGGAGATGAAGTGCCGAAAAAGACGTCTTGAGGGCATTTGGAGGGCGAGCCGTTCTGAGTCTGACCGGACACAGGTGAGATCTCATATTAAGACTTACCTTGTGGCGATAGGGGCGGCGAAATCTTCGTATTTCTCCGCCCTTATTGCATCAGCAGAAAATCGGCCTGCCGCCCTGTTTAGAGTGACCCGCTCTCTACTTGAACCGAGAGCGCGGGATGACCTCTTGCAGGGTAGAGCGGAGGAGTTTTCCCGATTTCTGCATGATAAAATCGCTCAGATTCGGGAAGGGCTCGACTCCAATTGGGTGGTCCCGGGGGAGGTGTCCGGGGCAGGTCTTGAGAGTGTTATCTGGGGGGAGTTCGATCCTGTGACCGCTGAGGGTGTGGACAGGTTGCTGGGGGGTCTGAATGCCACCACCTGTTTATTGGACCCGTGTCCTTCCTGGTTGGTTTCGGCCGCCAGGGAGACGACACGAGGCTGGCTCCAGGGGATTGTCAACGCTTCTTTGAGAGAGGGGGTGCTCCCTACCGCCCTGAAGGCGGCGGTGGTGCGCCCCCTCCTCAAGAAGCCTTCCCTGGACCCAGCTATTTTAAACAACTATCGTCCAGTCTCCAACCTTCCCTTCGTGGCGAAGGTTGTTGAGAGTGTGGTGGCACGTCAGCTCCCCCAGTACCTGGAGGAAGCAACTTACCTCGATCCGTTCCAATCGGGCTTCAGGCCTGGACATAGCACTGAGACGGCATTGGTCGCGTTGGTTGATGATCTCTGGAGGGCTCGTGACAGAGGGTTCTCCTCTGTCCTGGTCCTATTAGATCTCTCGGCAGCTTTTGATACTATCGACCATAGTATCTTATTGCGACGGTTGGAGGGGTTGGGGATTGGTGGAACCGTCCTCCGATGGTTCTCCTCCTTCCTCTCTGACCGTTCGCAATTCGTGTTGGCGGGGGGGGAGAGGTCCACCTCTAGGCCCCTGGTTTGTGGGGTGCCTCAGGGGTCGGTCCTTTCTCCCCTCCTGTTCAACATTTACATGAAGCCGCTGGGCGAGATCATCCGTGGTCTTGGAGTGAGGTGTCATCTGTATGCAGATGACACCCAGCTGTACATCTCCACTCCGGACCACCCCAACGATGCTGTGGGGACTATGTCTAGGTGCCTGGAGGCCGTGCGGGACTGGATGGGCGGGAACAGGCTTCGGCTCAACCCATCCAAGACCGAGTGGCTGTGGTTTCCGGCGCCCCGATATAGCCAGCTGACACCTTCGCTGGCTATTGGGGGGGAGGTTCTGCCCCCCACAGAGAGGGCTCGCAACCTGGGAGTCCTCCTGGATGTACGGCTGTCGCTTGAACATCACATCGCGGCCGTCTCCAGGGGGGCGTTTCATCAGATCCGTCGGATCTACCGGTTGCGGCCCTTCCTGGATCGGGACGCCTTGCGCACGGTCACTCAGGCCCTTGTCACCTCTCGCCTGGACTATTGTAATGCCCTCTACATGGGGCTCCCTGCGGGGAGCATCCGGAGACTCCAGTTGGTGCAAAATGCAGCCGCGAGGGTGATTATGGGGGCGTCGCGTAGCGCCCATGTGACGCCTCTCCTGCGCGAGCTGCATTGGTTGCCGATGGCTCTCCGGGTTCGCTTTAAGGTTCTAGTTTTGACCTTTAGGGCGACCCATGGCATGGGACCAGGTTACCTTCAGGACCGCATTCTACCAACGTTCTCCAACAGGCCGGTGCGTTCCCACAGGGAGGGTCTGCTCCGGGTGCCGTCGGCCGCTATGTGTCGTCTGGCGGCGCCAAGGGGTAGGGCCTTCTCTGTGGGTGCCCCCGCCCTCTGGAATACTCTGCCACCGGAACTTCGTACCGGCACGGACCTGAGGGCCTTCAGGCGCGCGTTAAAGACCTGGCTCTTTGAGCAGGCCGGCCTGGGCTGAGATAATGATTTTAAATTTGATCTCCATTTTTAACTTTAAATTGGGTTTTAAGGGTGGGGGGGGGGTTTCCTAATTTTAGTCTGCAGCTGATTCTAATATTTAATTACTTTTTAACTTTTGTATTTGTGGGGTTTTTAGACGAGCTGTTCACCGCCCTGAGTCCCTTGGGAGAAGGGCGGTATATAAATGTAATTAATAAATAAATAAATAAATAATAAATAGATAAAATCATGAAGCATAAAATCAATCTTGAGTCATTTCTGAGCCAAACTGAGATCTATAGACTCAAAGCAAGGTATCAAATAAGTAGCAAATTAATGAAGCATCACTAAGAAAATAACCCAGAACTATTTGGATTAAATGGAATTTTCTTAAGGTGCTCAAGGCTACATACAAGGGGGGTCTGATCCACTGAAAATATAGTGACAGCATTTTTTTCTTTGATTTGGAAATTATATTTCTTACTGATGCAGCCTAAAAATGCATCTATCTTTTTAGCAGTCAGGTCACATTGCTAATTTATATTCATCTTGTGATTAGCTGCCGCTCTAAAATCCTTTTCATGTGCATGATTGCCAAGCCATGTATTCCCCAACCTATATTTGATTTATTTGTTCCTAAAGAAAGAACTTTGAATTTTTCTCTCTTAAATGTCATTTTTCTATTTTCAGTCCCTTCCTCTAAACCAACTTTTTGGACTTCAGGGACCAACAAACTCATAATTTTAAATCACGCAGACCATTAATATGAATCCAGCATGCCATTTGCTGAAGCGCCTGGACTCCCACAGATGGGATGGGGTCCTTCAGACATTTAGCTTGGCTGCCTGTTTCTGCAACCTTAAATACTCAAAGAGTCATTTGGATCCCTTTCCCACAGAAAACAAAACACCACAATCTCTCTCTCTCTTTCTCCCTCTTTCTCCCTTTCTCCCCCTTGACTCTATCCCCAGGGGGTGGGGGGAAAGAAACCTCTGAACCGGTGCTGGGTGGTGAGAATCCTATGTCTGAAGGCTGACAAGCCACCTGCTGAAGACCAGATGGCTGGCGGGGAGGTGGGGCCACAGGGGTGATACCGGCAGCAGATACACATGGGAGATTGCAGCATTGGAGCCTTTCCCAGGTTTTCCCTGACTTGCGAGTGGTGGGGGTGGAAGGATAGGAACCTCTGAACTGGTATTACCTCCTGTCTCCATACATCAATGAGATCGAGTGGCTGCCAACAATGGCTTCAGGTGAAGATGTTGTGAGGAGGAGATTCGACCCCTCTCCTCAGGAGCATCTCTTCCTCCTCGCCAGAAGTACTCACTGCCCCTCTGGCACCCACCAAGCCTCCTCCTTCCCGCTGGGTGTGTGACTGCTTCTGGTGAGGAGAAAGAGGGGGTTGAGCCTCCCTCTTGCAACATCTTCACCTGAGTGCATCGCTGGCAGCTCTTCCTGTGGCTCAGGAGGTCTGCGTTCTTCCTGCTGCTATTCGGCCTCCTCGAGGCAAGAGGAAGCAGCCATGACATGGGTTTGTTAGGGAGACTGCAGGATGGCCCCACCTCCAAGCAAGCCATCTGGCTTCAGCATGTGGCTCATCAGCCTTTGGACACCAGATTCTCTCTACCCCCCCACTAGTTCAGAAGTTCCTTTCTCCCACACTCACCCCCTCACAGGCCAGGGAACACCCAGAAAGGGCTCTGATGCCGCAATCTCCTACATGCTACCCTGTTTCCCAACATGCATCAGTCCATCTGCTGCCGATATCACCCCTGTTGCAGACATGGGTGCACTACAGCCCACCAAAATTTTCTCAAGGACCACCACTGGTTGGTGACCACTGCTCTAAACTACCAAGATCAAAGTGTTAGGCATCTCACCAAACTTTATGTTATATGCAAATGTGATCGTGATTCCATCCATCTATTCAGCCAAGCAATTAATGAAAATCTTGAATGATATTGGTCCCAAGATCGAATATTTTGGCCATGTAGATACCAATATATATATTATATATTCTACTATATCTTATATATTAACTATATATTCTACTGTATCTTATATTTATTTGCTTAGTAGAGGAGTAAGAATAATTTTATTAATTAAGATAAGTCACAAACATATGTGAACAATGATATTTTATCCTGCTATTTCCAACAAAGTCTTAGCCAGTGTCCAACTGCAACTAAAATCAAAGTTGTGAATCATATTTTGGGGTGATGTCTAGGTGAACACAAGATATCAATAATGTATATGTACAGACAACTAACAGAAATCAAGCTCTTCTGTAGTAGTAAGTAAAATAAAACACAGGTAGAATATTCCAATAATCAAGGCTGTTGCCTATGCTAGTAGTTACAAACACATTCAAATGGTAAGCAAATATTAACTTAGAAAGAGGTTAAATTTGGGAGCCACAAATTTACATTATCTTGGAACTAATCTTCCTGTGAATTATACACAGAACAAAAAAGAAAAATTCAAATAATTAAATATTTGATAGAGCTGAAGAAGTTTCTTGGCTGAGAAGTGAAACGTCTTCAAAGAAAAAACAGAAAGTCCAGTTGCCTCTTGAAAAAGCAGCTTTGGGCCAAATATTTGATAATGAACTTTAATACTTAATGTGAGTTTCACTGCTGAATATTAAAAAAAAACTTGGGGAAATATTCTCATTGCATCTAAAGTACTCTGCCATCCAGATAAACTAAATCTCTGTGAGGATTTTATTGAATGCTTGTTTATATATTTTGTTTTGATAGGTGACATAACAAATATTGATAAACATTACAGATAAACATTACCTTTAATTACTCTCCAGATGAAGATGTTTTATACAAGGGAAAGAATTAATTTAAAAAACTGCTACAATTGGATCTGCTTATTTTATTTTAATATGCTAAACTAAACTCTTAAAAACTAAAAACTAAATTAACATACATATATTGATAATTACTCACAAGAGAGATTCAAATACAACTACTTTATTTTTACTTTATTTTTATATAGAATAATATTGTTTTTTTTTAAAAAATAATTAAACAGCATTAATGATCAGGGATGGATTCTTCCAACCAAATGTCTTACATAAGATACAAAACAACTACACAACATAATTAATTAATTTTGCAGTATTTCAATACAGGTGAGATAAGCTTCTCAATATAAATACGGCTGTACATATATATACAACAATTGTATAACCTGAACTGTTTATTAATTTAGATAATTTCTCTTTTTTTCACTAAAATATGACTATATGCTAAAAAATTAAAATATATTCTGATCCAACAAGAGTGTACACAAAAATAGGCTTCCATTTGTGAATTGTCCTCAGGCTGCTGCAGAAAATGAATTATTAATAAAATATGATAAAATAAATATTTTTCTACCCCAATGATTTTGATTTATGTTATAATTTTTCACATGCTTCAGCAAAAAAAACAAAAAACACCTTGATAAATGACAGGACATACAAAGGCATATTGTACATATTGCTTCAAAAGTGGTTCATGTATGGTCCATGCTAGTTTTTTTTAAATCCACAAGATGTTCTTTTTTAGAGAAAATGAACCATTATTTATATGACTGTTTTCTGACTGATTTGAGTTGAAAGAGTGAATGAATGAACAAGTTATACTATCATGGTACTTTTTAGAAATATACCCTAATAGGAATATATCTGGTGTGTGTGTGTGTGTGTGTGTGTGTGTGTGTGTTAATTTTCTTACTTAGAAAATAGAATGCCTTTAGCATTATTTAATGTGCTTTTATCCTTCTCAAGTGCATTAAAAATAAATTTGTTCAGCAATTAAAACATAATGATGCAAACTAATATGATGAGACATAGGAGCTTTCTTTACTGTCATTTTTAAAATATGTCAAAATACTTTGGGCAGACTTTTATTTTTTTACATAAAATATTCATTTAGGTAAAGGTTGAATTTGTCAGTTGAAACCAAATGTTCTAATTGGGTCATAGCAATGCTGAAATACCAAGGGAGATCTATGTACATTGATTCTATAGGGATTTTTCTATTTCTGAATACAATAAGAATTCTTCAATCATTTTGCAATATTGGGTAAATAAGGCACATCATTTTGGGTGTTGACAGATGATTCCTTATCTCCATTATATTTGTTAGATAGTTTTGCTGTTCAAGAACTGTTTACACATAAAGAGCAAATTTACTTCAGAAGTAATTTGTCTTACCAGCATTGTCCTTAGATAATTTTGTGTGTGTTATCTGGAAACATCAATGAAAAAATCATGATGGATAATGGATGTCAATATTTATGGATCCACCTATAGGGTATCATGCAATGTAGAATGCAATTTGTGTTGGCAGAGGGGCAGAGATCAACCCCGAGGCCCCTGTGTTGTGGGTGCCTCAGGGGTCTGTGCTCTCGCCCCTGCTGTTCAACATTTATATAAGCCGCTGGGTGAGATCATCCGTGGTTTCGGGGTGGGGTTCCATCAGTATGCTGATGATACTCAGCTATACATTTCCATCCTGGGCCACCGACGAAGCCGTTGAAGTGATGACCCGGTGCCTGGAGGCCATGCGGAGTTGGATGGGGGTCAATAGGCTTCGGCTTAATCCGACCAAAACCGTGTGGCTGTGGTTTCCTGCGCCCAGATACAGTCAGCTTATTCCATCGCTGACCATCGGGGGTTAAATTCTGGCTCCCACGGAAAAGGTACGCAATCTGGGAGTCCTCCTGGATGTACGGTTGTCATTAGAAGATCTTATAGCAGCCGTCACCAGGGGGGCTTTTTATCAGGTCCATTGGATCTACCAGTTGCAGCCCTTTCTGGATCGGGGCACATTGAACACAGTCACTTCCACCCTCGTTACCTCCCGCCTAGACTATTGCAATGCTCTCTACATGGGGCTCCCCTTGAAGAGCATCTGGAGGCTTCAACTGGTGCAGAATGCAGCCGCACAGGTGATCTTGGAGGCTTCTCGAAGCTCCCATATTACACTGCTCCTGCGCGAGCTGCACTGGCTTCCGGTGGCCTTCCGGGTGCGATTCAAGGTGTTGGTGACCATCTTTAAAGCACTCCATGGCTTGGAACCCGAGTACTTAAGGGACCGCCTACTGCCACCATCGGCCTCCCGTTGGCCAATGCGCTCCCACAGGGTGGGCCTCCTCAGGGTCCCACCAGCTGAACGATATCAGCTGGTGGCCCCAAGGGTGCGGGCCTTCTCTGTGGGAGCGCCCTCCCTTTGGAATGAACTACCTGCGGAGATATGAGCCATTGCAGATCTGCGAGCCTTCCGACGCGCACTAAAGACCACCTCTTTCAACATGCCGGTCTGGACTAACGTTAGGAGAAGGGTTTTAAATTTTTAACGCAATTTTAAATTTGTATTGGTTTTATTGGTTTCAGCCATTATTTAATTAATTTTAAATCTATTTTAACATTTCTAACTGAAATGTGGGTGGCGGTATATAAATTGGAATAAATAAATAAAAATAAATAAATAAATAAATAAATAAATAACTTGGTAGAATACATGTTAGAATGTATTTTGTATTGCAACAACTACAGAATTATTCATCCAGTAGATATCAGTGTTTAGTTTGCGTCTATGGTTAAAATCTATGGTTCCTTTTGTTCTGAGGAGAGTTTTCTGTGACTGTTTAAAACCATTACAGGCCCATAGTGACTGTACACTGTACATTTTATTTAATCTTTATGGCTATGTATTAATCTTCTGTAATCAATCTGTATGGGTATATAATAATCCTCTGCTACCATTTCTATATAGCAAAGCATAATTTTCTAACACTTGACCATTTTTTTTCTTTTTATAACTCTTTAATTCCTTTTATTTGGGCTGGAGTTGGGATAACTGAATGGAGCCGTGCATTTACTAGCTGGATGCCTTTCTGATGCCTAAGTGAAGTTTGCAGCAGATATTTTCTCTTTGCAACCTGATAGAGATACATCCGCCACTTCCTAGGATTGAATTCTCAACCTTCCTAGTGGGAGGCAAGCATAAATGGTAAAGATCGTGGTTTAATCAATAAAATTAATGAAATACAAATAAGTGTGTTCTGTGTTTATGGAGCTAAAATAAATTGAAGAAATATAAAAGAAGCGAAGCTGTATATTTAATTTTGAATGAAAGGGATAAAAATATATTTTAGAAACCATGAACTGCTATCATCTAGGTTATTGTAGCTATGCATAAAATGAGATAAGGAATCCATAGGTCAGTGACAATTCTATAAAAGGATCTAAGGGAATAAAGTAGTGAGTATTTAGAGATCTAAGAAAAAAATGAGAGGGGAACAGTATTTTCTGAAGTCTAGTCATATGCACAAATGGCAAATCAATAAATATAAATCTAAAAGCATTGTTGATTTGACTCTTTATGGTGAAAGATTGAAAGAATTAGAAGGATATCAGAGTAATTAAAATATTTTAGTGTAGAGTGGAAAGTGTAGTTTGTAGAGTGGATTTTAAGAAAAACAGGTATGAAACAAGGAGAAGCTATAATAAAAATAGAATGACTGCAGGAAGAAAACTATAAATCCAGAATGAAAATGTATTATAGCATAGATAAATCACCCAGTGCAATGAAGGGAATGGAAACATAACAAGATATGGAAACTCCTTAGAACAGTGAAAAGAATTATGTTCCAGAGTACTAAAGGCATTTGTAGAATTATACTAGCAAGAAATATGAAAAAGAATAGTTGATGAAATGATAAAGTGAAAAAGGCTGTGAATGAAGCAAAGATGCAGATAAGAGTGCAGCATAACCTGAGAGTGCAATTATATTCAGTGGTGGGATTCAAATAATTTAACAACTGGTTTGGCCAGGGTCAGGTTGTCTGTCATGGGAGGCATGGTCCATCCCTATCCTCCAGCTCTGCTGCACATTCAGAACGAGGCTCCCACAATGGCCAGCTTGACACTGGGCAAACTGGTTGTTAAATTGAATGCTGCGCGGCAATGGAGAAACTGGCAATGGAGAAGCCAGCATGAGGGAAGGAGGAGAGAAAGTGGCCTTCTCCTTCCTTGTACCAGCTTCTCTATTGCCTGTTTCTCCATTGCAGTACAGCGCAGAGCCCAGGATCCACTTTGATAGCAGGGATTGGGTAATTTAACAACCAGTTCTCCCGAAAGGATGTGAACCAGCTGAATCCCACCACTGATTATATGTAATATGTATAAAGATAATTGCAATTGATACAGGAATTAAAGAAAAGGATAAAGGTTTCAAAAAAAACAAACAAGGAACTGTATTAAAAGAAATAGAGTGTTTTTGTGAAAATAATAATGTTTTGTAAGTGGGTGAAGATTGAAACATGCAATCAATGCAAAAATAAATAAAAATAAATTAATAGTGTTATTGCCAAAAATGAATGAAAGTGAAGTCAGAATACTAGGATGTCTAAGTGAACATCTGTGAGAACATTGAGAAATTGTTAGGCTGCAGATAGAATAACTCAAGAAACATTAAAATAAGAATGAGATTTGTTTATGGAATAGCTGCAAATTTGTTTAACAGAAGTTGTGAAGACTATATTGAGAAATGTCAATAAGGAAGAGAAAATGCATTGAAAATTTTGGCTGTAACTATATCTCTTTCCTTTTCTCAGGACCTTCTAGGGAAGAACTCTACCGGATGCGTAGAAACCAACATTTTTTCCACTGCCTCAAGGAAGAAAAGACCATAGCTATTACTGCAAAACTGTTTTTAAATGATGAAAAACCATAAAAAAATAAAACTTTCTCTTCTATCAAACAATTTTAGCATTAGGTTTCCAGTGTTCCATTTTTCCTTATCTTGGTGGAACTGTAGGGTTATTTTTTAATTTGTTTGTTTCACTCTTGCAACCTCCTTTTATTTTATATATTTGATTATTTTCTATTTTCTCTTTCTTTACTGTTTCAAGTTACCTGAGTTATTTGCTTTGCCTATCAACTTTGCATATTGTCTCTCACCTTCCTTATTTCAAGCACATTCTTCCTGAGCACATCTGCTTTCTCACCTCATTTAGCTTTCTTATCTTTTTTCAAGTATGCTTCTTGTATCTTTCTCAAATCATGCTTGACACAAATAATCTTGTTTTCAAAATGCTATATACTACATAAAAGTCCTTCTCCATGTCTCAATTATGCTGCTAGTTTCCCATAAAGGGAACACATTCCAATAAATTTCACATTATGCATTTTAGGTGGTGGATATTTTTTTTACTTCTTTTGGACATCTTTTGGGGCTTCTGTAAAAAAAAAAGTGCTTTAAAATGAAATGTCAAAATGATGTCAAAATGAAGTAAGAAAATTATCCAGCACCTAAAATGCATTATGTGAAATTATGGCTTTTATTTTAAAGCACATTTTTTTTAAAAAAAGCCCAACAACATTATAATCAAATAAAATTCAATGTGCTGAATTTAATTGTCTCAGCACATTGAAAAATAACTTAGCAAGGAAGACCCTTTTAAAGCTTTGATTTGATAAAGTATATTCCTAACAAAACAGAAAATCTGGCTTAATGACTCATGAACTGGTATACCCAACCCTGGACAAATGCAACATGCTCTTTATGGGCAGTACTTGAAGAAGTTCTGAAAATTATACTAATATATAATAAGACTGTTAATGAGACTTCCTTAGTGTTCTTCATTGCTCCTCATGTTGCAACCATTGGTGGGATTCAATTGTTTTTACTACCAGTTCTGTGGCCGTGGCTTGGTGAGTGTGGCAGGGGAAGGATATTGTAAAATCTCCAACCAGAGGTAGTATTTGCCAGTTCTCTGAACTACTCAAAATTTTGACTACAGGTTTGCCAGAACTGGTCAGAACCTACTGAATACCACTTCTGGTTGCAACCACTTTAGTGATTTATCTGGTTGTATCTAACACCAGTCCTAAGTGCTCATCATCTTGTACCTTTCTTTGTGGGAATCTTTTCTTTATTATCTTTTTTTCTATTTTGTTGCCACTAAACTCCTTTCCTTTTGTGCTTTAATTTTTTTCTGTAAAGTAATATATCTTGGTGGAGCTGGGTGAAGATGCTGGATTAGGATAGACTCAAAGGAATGAAATCATTTTTATCAGATAACTGAAAATTGTTTTTTTTTTAATTAAACTTTTTTTACTTTTATGGGGTTGTTAAATGAAGATGATGATGATGATTGTTTTTATTATGTGAATGAACTACATACAGTCACATCTATAGCTGTCCTTTACACCATGCTGGAAACAGCTGTCTATTTTTCTATTTTAGAATATGTAAACTTAATGGCTTTGTTTTAGAAAAAGCCATAGTCAACAACCATGTTTTGATTCAGTAACTGTAGTTAAACAATCCATTTCATGTACAGAAATACTACTTGTTTAAATAAGGAATCAGAAGCTTTTTATTTTATTTTCACTGAGATGAACACAGAGGAGAGTCATTTGGACAGCATCTAAAGTTCAAAAATTTTAAGCCTTTGAATCTATTGTTGCCCATTACATATAATTGGGATGCTTTGTTCTGATGCCATCATATTATGTTTTTTCTAGACAGATTAGTAGCAGCCAATTATTTGGAGCAGGAAACACACGCAAGTTTTCTATATGTTGCAGATGAAGAAAAATTGACAATAGGTTGTTGCAATCAGGGTAAATAAATGGGCTGGATCACATGCTTAACTGCCATTGTTGTTGTGTATTATCTTTTAAAGGGCTCAACAAAATGCATTGTGCACACAATTGTGAACTAGGTTCAAGTACTTTGATTTACTTATAATCCACTTTTTTTGCTAGCAGAATTTCTCATATTAAAGTGAATTTATTATTATTCAACTCCAGAATGGGTTTGGTTGGCAAGCACTAAAATAGACAATAAAAAGAAAACTTTAAATGTCTAGATCAGTGATGGCTAACCTTTTTGCACCAAGTGCCCAATGCATGTACATGTGCATCCCCAAAGTGCAATACGTATGTGTCCCCCACTCATGTGCCTCCTGCACAGGAGCCCCACCTCGTGCATGTACCCCGCCCCCATGCATGCATGACAGAGAACCAAAGACCAGCTGGTTGATGGGAGGTGCGCACACACATGCGTGGCACATCTAAGCAGGGACGATGGCTCACATGCCCACAGAGAAGGCTTTGTGTGCCACCTCTGGCATGCATCATGGGTCTAGATAATCCCAGCTCCTATAACCTAACATGAACAACAGGAATTCCACTAATATGCTTCTTTAGGCTTGAAAGGACAGCTAAGTTTTTAAAGACTTGCTGAACATTATCAATTTGAAAGTCTAATGGATCTTGGAGGTATATGACACTAGAGGGCAGGTGCCATGTCCAAGAAGGCAGACTTCTTGGGTGTTTTTGACTGAAGGGACTTAAGTGCACAATTTTGCCTGTTTAAGAAACCATGGAGACATGTGGCCCTTCTCCTAATCTGGCCACATTTTTCCATGGTTTCTTTCTGTCCATTAAGAATTCTTCTCCTTCCAAAAATAGTCTTTTCAATTATACATACTACCTAAAATGAAATATAAAATTGTTCTGAGTTAATTATGAATGTATCTAAAAAGATTGAATTATTATGACAAGGTGCCTGCCCCTGTGTTAGTCCAATAGATAATGCCAGAGCTGACTTGGAATTATCAGTAATCTTAATGTTTGGGAAAGTTCAATATGACATTATTTGGAAGCAATTATTTTTTATAACATGATGTATGATTTCAAGAGATATCTTCAAAATACTCAAGGATACATTAAGATAGATTTTCTGTTTTATTAGGAATACACTTTTACCAAGTTACTCCAATACTAGATGTCAGGTGTAGGGAACAAAGAAGGACAAGGTGAGTTTCTTTATTACATCTGCCTATGGAGAGAAATCTTGCCAATCTAAAGTACAAGTCTGCACAGATATCAGAAAAATCTTATAAAGGTTTAGGAAGGATCCATTCAGGGCCTCTTTCTGCATACTGCATGATTCAAGACTGATTTGTCTTTTAGCTTCTTGAGAATAAGCCCCCTCCTTCCTGCAATCCAGCATCTGATACCATCACACTAGCTGACCATAAAGTTATTTTGTATATCTGGCATAAAAAAAATGTGCTGTATTTCCTTCTACCTACACCTTTCAAATCCCATTCCTTTCTGGATTGCTATCTTCTGATTGTCCTTCCATCCTCCAACTGTATTCTCCAATTTACCTAAATTTAGTGACCTGATTCACAACTGGATGATTTGGCTAAGGCTTTAAAAGTGACTTTTTACAGCTTCCAGCTTTGTTGCTTACCCAACATTATATGAAATCATTTAAAATAAGCTCCGTGAAGTATACAACACATCTTTTTTTTCTTTGACAGAGCAAATTAGGGGGGAGAATTATTTCTCTCTGATTATACTCAGTTGTAAAGAAAAAATATTTGCATATTTTTGCAACAGGTGGTGTTATTGGACATAACCAGCAACCACATGAGTGGCTCTTTAATTTTTGTCCCCATAATTAAGGCTGAAGTTGGATAAAAACCATATCACAGTCCAAATGTCAATTTTCAAGTGAGATATGCCATTGGATCTTGACATAGACCATAGTTCAAATCATTGTTGGTAATCTGATGTCCATAAAATCTTATCCAGAAATTCCATTTTGCTAACTGACAAAGAAGAGCCTAAAGCCATCTCTTTTGGGGAACAAACTTAGATCACAATTAGCTAAGGCATTTGTGATCTAGGAAACTGATGGGATTGCAATTCAGCACCAGTCTTCTTGCTAAGTTGTAGCATCCTTGTCTGAGCAAATTGATTTGCTAATGTCCATCACTACAACTATGGATCCATGGCATATGAATCTGGCACACAAAGGTGGTGGTGGGAATGTCACATATTGGATATAAGTTTTTGTCTTGGGCTAATGACAATACAATATAAAATTGTGGAAATTTTCAATCTGTTGCTTGTCATGGATTTCTTATTGTTTTGGAGTTCTCTTTACCTGCTCCCCACCACAGATAAGTAGGATGTATTCAACTGGATTTTAAAGGGCACTTGGTAAAATTTCTGAATATCTGATGCCCAGGTCAGTTGCAGCCTTAGCCTTTGTTTGGAATGAGAGAGTAGTTGTTGCCTTTGACAATATTGCACTTCAATATTGCACCTGTGGTCAGTCTCTGTTAGTTGATCCCAGATATACCTTTGTTTTCAGAAAAGTTCTAGAAGATGAAACAGAAGAGAATTTAGAGAATGCTAAAAAAATGATTAACATGAATTGTCACAATTACAAGTTTTTATTAAGGATTATCTTGTGGTGGTAAGAGCAGCAAAACAATCATTATTATGGTTTCTGATAATTGCTTTATTGGCCCTATTTAAGTATTCATTGGTGATGAACTTCTTGAAACTTTTTCATGGCATCTGTCAGATAAAATCTCTCAGATATTCTCAGAGTTGGACGTTCTGTTTAGGTGGACGGGGAACTTCTGATGTGGTTGTCTGGGAAGAGTTTGTTTCTGTTGGTCTTGAGGAATTGAGCTTGGTCCTTAGAGCTCTAAGTGTATCCAACTAGATTTTAGGTTATGACCGTTATAATGCCATAACCAACTCCAACTCAGAGGAGTTTGAAATAGAGAAGCCTACTCCAAGAGAGTTGGTTGGACTTCAGCCTAATGAAACATCAAGCACGTATGATCCACCCTGCAGTTACCAAGAGTAGCTGTATCCACAGAAGTTGGAATTATAAATACTGCCCAGCTCCAGAACATGCCTTGTACAATGGAGAGCAGAACAGCAGAATTCAGTGTTTCACCTTATATGACAGAGACATTTTTAGCTTTGATTGAATTAACAGCATAACTCCACTTAGAAGCAAATGCTAGCCTGGCTCCCTTTGTTGGAAAAAAATAATTTTACTTATGAGTCCTGGATCACCCAGGTCATTTCATTCCAATGGAGATTTGACACCTTCCCAGTTTAAGTCCTTGTAACTATTATACAAATTGTCTCTTTTTTACTGTGCTATCCTCAGTAATTCATTGATGTTCCCATCTCTTCATTCCAGCAATAGCATGAACATTACAATAGCAATAGCTGAAACAGTTCTTGTAATAACTATTGTTGTAGTAGGCAACAAGCCAGTTCCTTTTTACAATTACAAGATGACAGTCAAGTCCTTTTATAAGGCTAATGGTGAGATGAGTTTATTTTTTAATTGGCTAGAAAATTTAAAAAATGGAACCATTTGTTTCATACATGCTAATTATAAAGACAAATGATTATTCAGACTAATAAATCATGAATGGAAATTTGTTTCCTTTTCTGTTCAGCCTTTGTTTTTTAGTCATTTGCATTGGAATGACAAATAGAAACACCCTACACAGGTCAGAAGAATGGAAGTAGATAGAAACAGTGAAACTCAAATGTGGCAAATCATATGTCTTAAAAAGTGAATAATAGACTGCTTGCAAATGGCGTGACATTTGGATGGATGATCCCAAAGTTACAAATCGAAAAACAATGGCTCATTCTCTCATTAAAAACAAAATAAAGCAAAACAAGATAAAAGCAAAGAAAGTTTATTGGATGGAGACCTTTTAAATAGCCCATGGAATTGAAATACTTTATTCAGTATGTCTGAAATTGAGCAGAACAGCTATCCTGGCAGAATTATAGAAAGTTTTGTTTTTTTAAAGATTACACCATTTGTCTGAAAATGCTGAAATTTAAATATGCCAGTAGCACAAGACTGGGCTTTCCACCAAAATCAATGGAAGAATGAGTGTGGCAGTATTGCAGTTCAAATAGATATTTCTTAAATTCTGCCATCTCTACAAACCAGTCCTTCTGAGGGTTTTTCTGCTTCTTTAAAAGAAGTTATATTGGCAGTAAATCATAGATTATGGGCAGTGTTGTGAGGAAAAAGCTATTCCTAAATAGAATTCTTATGTTGATGAAAAGATCAGAAATTACAAATTACTTTAAAGGAAGATTTCCAAATAATCTACATTTATGAGATGCAGGCAAATTTTCTTTCAATCTATTTTCTGTTTTTGTTTGTTTGATTGCCTTTCATCACCACTGAACATTAAAATCTTTCAAATGTGAATAAATTTTGCCTTTTTTTCCTGCTGTTTCTTCAAGAATCTACTTAGCCTATACCAGGGGTAGGGAAACTTGGCTCTTCTATCACTTATGGACTTCAACTCCCAGAATTCCTGAGTGAGCCATAAAAGGTTCCCCATCCCTGGCCTACTGTTTAATATTAAGTGTTTAACAGTGTTTAATAATAAACAGTCCCATTCAAGTCAAAAATTGATTTCCTCCACAACTGAAAAACCAGTAGGCCAGGGATGGGGAACCTTTTATGGCTCACTCAGGAATTCTGGGAGTTGAAGTCCATAAGTGATAGAAGAGCCAAGTTTCCCTACCCCTGGCCTATACTATGAGGTGTTCTAGTCTTGGAGAAGAAGAGTTCCCCACAGATGACATGTGGTGTTTGGTTTCCAGTAGTTTCTATAGGAACAAGAGAATTAAATCATCCTATCCATTAAGAACTGCCATGGCACATTGGTTAGAATGCAGTACTGCAGGCTGCTTCTGCTGATCACCGGCTGCCAGCAGTTTGGCAGTTCGGGTCTTACTGTCTCAAGATTGATTCATCGTTCCATCCTTCTGAGGTCAGTAAAATAAGGACCAAGATTGTTGGGGGCAATATGCTAACTCTGTAAACAACTTAGAGAAGGCTGAAAAACACTGTGAAGTGGAATATAAGTCTAAGTGCTATTAGAAATATCCTATTAAAGGTCTTATGAGTTGTGGTGGTGTAGTGGTTAAATGCAGTATTGCAAGCTAACTCTACAATCCACTGCCAGGAGTTCAATACTGGCCAGGTCAAAGTGACTCAGTCTTCTATCTTCCAAGATTGGTAAAATGAGGATCCAGATTATTGGAGGCAATGTGCTGACTCTGTAAACCCCTTAGAGTATGTTGTAAATGATATAGAAGAGAGATAGTCATTACTAGTGTTGTGGAGCGACGGAATAACTCAGGCAGAGACCAGGTCAAGGCTAAAAGCTTAACTCTTTATTATAAGTAAAGAGGGTTACCGCTACTGCCGCGCTAACACGGCAGCCAGCTGGAGCGGCAACAGCTGATGCCGTTTGACAGCCGCCTTTTATAGCCGGCTGTCAAACGGCTCAGCCAATGGGAGAGGTCCGTGCTTCCCGCTTGAAGCACGGACCTGAGTGAAGACTCAGTCCATACACAACACTCCTCCCTCCCAGTGAGGAGCATGCGTAGTCCTTCAGATACGTCGGACGCCTGCGAATTCGTCCGGATCTTCTAGGACTCCGTCAAAGATGGCGCTGGGTTGTTGTCTGGAGCTCTCTGCGTGTTTCCAGGCGATGGAGGGGCTGCTGGACTGTCTGGAGTCGGGTCTGCACCTTGGTCAGCTTCCACATCTGGTAGGTAGTCGTCCCCGGTGGGTTGGCAACTGGTTTCGTCGAATGGTGTGGTTGCTTCTGCATGGGGTCCGTCTAGATGACCTCTGGGTGCAGAGCTCCAACGCTTCCTCAGGTGGTTCACGTGACGCCGCCAGGTCCGCCCATCAGCTAACTGGACTCTGTAAGACTTGGGACCAGTTACTGCTATCACAAGCCCTGGTAACCATAGTGGTTGCCCAGTGAAATTTCTGACAAATACCTTGTCATTAACCAGGAACCCCCTGACTTGGCTGTTTGACCCAAGGGGAAGCAAAGGGGCATAATTTGGGTGCAGCCTATCCAAGGTGGTCCTCAGCCGGCGTCCCATTAATATTTCGGCTGGTGACTTGTTAGTAGAGGCACAGGGTGTAGTGTGTTGGCTCAATAAGTATTGGGCCAGCCTGTCATGCCAGTTAGAGGGACCCAATTTTTGTAACACCTCTTTAGCAGATCTAACTGCCCTGTCAGCCAGCCCGTTGCTGGCAGGATGGAAAGGGGCTACTAGTATGTGCCTGATGCCCAAACTTGCTAAAAACATTTCAAACTCACAGGAGGTGAATTGGGGGCCATTGTCAGACACGACAGAATCAGGAAGGCCATGTGTGGCGAATATCCTAGTCAGTGCTTTGCTGACTGCCTCTGTAGTGGTGGAGTGCATTAAAGTTAATTCCACCCATTTTGAATACGAATCTACTACCACCAGGAAAGTGCGCCCATGGAAAGGGCCTGCTAAGTCTATGTGTATCCTGGACCAGGGGTTACTTGCTTCCTCCCAGGTCCTAGGGGTGGTTACTGGTGGTAATGCCCTGGAGGCCTGGCATGCCTGGCAAGAATTTACCCAATTAGAGATTTGGGCATCCATGCCTGGCCACCATACGTAGCTGCGGGCGAGGGCCTTCATTCTCACAATCCCTGGGTGGCCCTCATGCAAAACCTTCAGTATTGAGGTTTGTAATTTGTGGGGAATGACTACTCTGGTTCCCCATAGCAAACAGCCTTGCAAGGAGGAAAGTTCCTGCTGGCGTAATTTGTAGGGTAGGAAGTCTGAAGGATAAGGGGCCGTAGGCCACCCCCTCCCTACCCAGTCCAGGACTTGGGATATTACCTGGTCCTTGGCCGAATGGGCAGCGATGTCAGCAGCAGTGACTGGAAGCTTGAGATCGTCGATAAGAAAGACTGTGGTTGCAGGTGCTGGGTCCACGACTGGCATTGGCAGGGGACAGCGGCTGAGTGCATCAGCATGGGAAAGGCTTTTCCCGGATCGATGGATTAGAGTGTAGGAATACGCAGCCAGGAAAACCGTCCATCTGGTCATCCTTGGGGACAAAATCTGGGGAGTCTGTTTAGAGCCGGATAAAATGCCTAGCAGTGGCTTGTGATCAGTTATCAGTTCGAAATGGTGCCCGTAGAGGAATTCATGGAACTTCTTCACTGAAGCCACTGCAGCCAAGGCCTCCTTGTCGATCTGGCTGTAGTTGCGTTCAGTGGAAGATAGTGTCCTTGAAAAGAAAGCTATAGGTGCTTCTGCACCATTGGGCAGTCTGTGGCTCAGGACAGCCCCGATTCCGAATGGAGAAGCATCGGCTGCTAGAATGAGTGGTAAGTCTTTATTGAATTGGATTAAGACGGCCTTTGAAGTTAACAATGACTTGACTTGTTTGAAAGCAATAGTTTCCCTTGGTCCCCAATGCCATGGCGAATGCTTGTCTAAAAGTCTATGAAGTGGCTCAGCGACAGAAGCTTTATGGGGCAGGAACGATGCATAGAAATTCAAGAGGCCCAGGAAAGCTTGAAGCTCAGTTTTGTTTGTAGGAGTAGGCGCATCGTGAATGGCCTTAACTTTTGACTCAGTTGGGTGAATACCCTTTGCATCAATTTTGTAACCTAAGAATTCCACTTGTGGAGTGGCTATGGTGCATTTTTCCCTTTTTAGCTTGAGACCAGATTGTCTGAAACGGTCAAGTACACTTCTGACCCTTTGTAGTAATTGCTGTTGGTTGGTGGCAGATACCAGAATATCATCAAAGTAAGGCACAACGCCTGGTAACCCTTGCAGTATTCGTTCCATAAGGGATTGGAAAATTCCAGGGGCCACACTAACTCCGAATTGTAGACGTGTGCATTTGAAAGCCCCTCTGTGGGTTACTATTGTTTGCAGTTCAGCAGTTTCATCGTCAACAGGAAACTGCTGATACGCCTGGGACATGTCCAACTTTGCAAAAATGGACCCAGGCTCAAGGGAATGGAGTAAATGTTGTACCACAGGGACTGGGTACGCACTAACTTGTAAATATCTGTTTATTGATGACTTGTAGTCTGAGCAGATCCTCAAGTGTCCATCCTTTTTTAAAGGAGTTACTATGGGGGTCTCCCACTTTGAGAAGTCAGTTGGTTGCAGAATGCCCTGTTTGATTAATTTGTCAAGTTCCTTGTCTAGTTGAGGACGAATTGCAAAAGGAACTCTGCGGGGCTTCAAACGAATTGGAACTGCCTGGGAGTCTACCCTGAAAGATATTGGGGTTCCCACGTAGCAGCCTAGGCCCTCACTGAATACGTCTGCATAGTCCCTGAACAGGGAGTCAACTTCTGAATTGTTAATGGCGTGGATTCCCCCTATGTGGAGGCCCAGGGCTGGGAACCAATCTAGTCCCAATAGGCTTGGGAGGACACCATCCACTATCACTAGAGGCAAGTGACCCTTAAACCCTTGAAAATGGACTAGGAACTTGCCTTTTCCGATGACAGGGATGGTTCTGCCTTGGTAGTCCCGAAGTGTTAGGTTGCAGGCTGGAATTTTCTGTCTTGACATTCTGGGGAGTAGCTTCTTTAAGGTGTCCCATGAGATGATGGACAATGCAGAGCCGGTGTCAACCTCCATCTTGCAGGGTCTACCTTCTATAGAAACAGTGACACTAATTTTGTTAGATTTATTAATTTTTTGAATTTTAAATTGATAGCAAGTGAAACAGTCCTCAATTTGCCTGGGATATTGAATGAGCTTCTGTGGTCTTTGTGGCTGGCTGAAGGTTTTTCCTGACTGACAAATTTTTGCCAGATGGCCTTTCTTTTGACACCTTAAACATGTGGCATTCCTGAATCTGCAGGATGCTCTGAGGTGATTTCCCCCACAGCTTAAGCATACTGTTTGTAACTGTGGGGTTTGACTTATACCTTGCCTGAACTCTTTTTGATTTGCATTGGGCTGTCTGAGGCGGTTTACCTCAGTAGCCTCTTCTGGGCCAGTTTCTGAGGAGGCTTCCTCAAAATATACTGTAGGATTTTCTAGCCTGCTGGGTTTTCCCTGAATTTCAGCTGCTGAGAGTGCTGACAGCTCAGCAGCCTGGGATTCCTCTAAGGCTTGCTTAAGAGTTAGATCCCCTTTGGCTAATAAACGTCTTTGTAACTTTGGGTCTCTAACGCCACAAATTAGCTGATCGAGCAGCATATCGTCCAGGTAATCTCTGAACCCACAATGCAGGGCAGTTGTTCTCAGTGCTGCCATATAATCATTAATTGTTTCCCCCTCTGTTTGGATGCGCCTTCTGAAAGCATGGCGCCTAGCAATCCTGGAAGGCTTTGGGGAGTAGTGATTTGAAAGAATTTCCTGCAGTTCCTCCCAGGGAATAGTCTTTATAGATCTAGGGGCCAGTAAAGCTGATGCGGTGTCAAAAACCGTGGCTCCGCAAAAACTTAGGAAGTAAGACTTCTTCCTATGTTCAGAAATTTCTGACAGGTCTAAAGCATCAAGAAAACAGTCAAACCGGTTCTTGTATGACTCCCACGTCTCAGCAGCCGGTCTGAAGGGCGGGAATGCCGGATTCGCAGTCATCTTTTGTCAGCTGTGAAGTTTCTCCTCAGGCAAGTTAGAGACGGCACTTCGCGGTTAGAGTCTGCAACTCTGTAGCGATTTCAGCTCTAGGTAGTGATTTCGCTCCTTTAATTCTCTCCCTTGCCTGGCTTGCCTTTACTTGTATCCCGTCCTCGTCGCCAGTGTTGTGGAGCGACGGAATAACTCAGGCAGAGACCAGGTCAAGGCTAAAAGCTTAACTCTTTATTATAAGTAAAGAGGGTTACCGCTACTGCCGCGCTAACACGGCAGCCAGCTGGAGCGGCAACAGCTGATGCCGTTTGACAGCCGCCTTTTATAGCCGGCTGTCAAACGGCTCAGCCAATGGGAGAGGTCCGTGCTTCCCGCTTGAAGCACGGACCTGAGTGAAGACTCAGTCCATACACAACAACTAGAGGCCTAAACTAAAATGAGCCAAAACAGGCCCTAAAGCCTATTTTTTCCTCTCCATATCATCATGAAATTTTTTTAAGAGGCCTAGGTGCCAGGTCTTTTCTGCTGGGGCTCTATGCTTTGGAACACACATCCTTGGAATCCATATGAGAACATTCCTCTCAGCATTTTATAAAACATTCAAAACAGCTGTAGTTTGTTTTACTTTTAGCTCTAGGTAAGCATTTATGAGTACATATTTGGGGAGGTAGTTGATTTCTTTACCTTTTATTACATACTGATAGAAGACTTAGAATTTGACTCAGAGCTTGAAAATAAATAAACATTAAAGGTTCTTTGCTGCTGAATGTTGACATCTTAGTAAAGCTATTCACTACAATAAGAATAAGGAGAGGAAAATTCTGTTAATATTGATCAATAAGGCAATAATGTCATCAGGCTGACTGTTGAAACTTTCTGTACTATCTTGTGTATGTGCAGGCCGCTCCACAACTGTAACACATACACAGAACAAAGAGGAAAGATAAAAAGAGATTCACCCCAGCAACAGTTGCCCAGCCAGTGAAAACCGTGCACGTATAGAAAGTTATCATATCTGTATGCGTTGCTTGAATTCCTTTGTTGCCTTCTGTATCCTCCCACCTTTTGTTAATAAAAGGGGGTCCCGGAGTCAGCTCTGGGCTCTCATCGCAAGAAAGCTGCCTTGTGTGTCTTTCCTCATTCGGACCCCTCATGAGAAGCCCACCAGGAAAATTACATTTGACAGAATGTGCTTCCTAGTTTTATCATGACTGAACTTTCACAAACAGCATTTCTTAGTATTTCATGATATCCCTACTAGAGAATACTAAACCAAGGCCAGAAAAAAAGGAGAAGTGTTCATGATTTAGGAACCTTGTGGACTGTTTATAAAATTTTAGGAATAGATATTAACCAATGTGCATAATTGATGAGTATATATGCATTTTTCCCAAAGCAAAGTTGGTGACTTACTCTTGATTTAGGAGATCTTGAATTGGGCTTGGGAATATACCGAAAGTCCCTATTTGCCAACTAGTAGCAAAATAGCTTCATTTTATTGACTCTGAAAGTTTTAATTCAGTTTCATATAAATTGTACTTTTAAAATCCAGTTTGGTGGTTATTGAAGAGTTACTAAATAAAGATAGCTTTTCTCATTGTTGATATATACATTAAAGGTTCTTTTAAAAAATGTCAATCCATATACCTGCACAAAAGTGCATAGTTTTCCAGCTATACATATAGGGACACAGTTATGTATATTATGACATTTCAGATGAATGGGTTCAAGTAGTTATTAAAGAATATGGGTTACATAATATAATTTTGTCAGTAATAAAGAACTAAAGAGTAGAATATAATTATTTCAGTTTGAGATAGAGGATAAATCACCAATCACTATTTTCAAAAAATATATAATCTGTTCAACCTAATGTATTTTCTGACTTTGACCAGACATAAAGAACAGAAGGCTGCCATGATCAATAGAATAATAAAAAACCCAGTTCCTCTTCTGTCATTTGCACTCTAGTTATTGACCCTACTATTTAATTAATATTAAGTCTTTAGTATATGAAGAAGGAAATATAATTCTTCAATTTATCTGAAGATGCTTCCACATTATTTGTCTGTTCTAGAAAGGAGGTAAATCTTCAATAGAATCAGCAAAACTATAAGAAAATCTTGTACATTATAAAGGAAACATTGGGAAGCTACCAATATTGGAAAGTTGGACCTTTTAGTCCTGCAAATTACCTGAAGATCTAATTGGTTCAATGGTGATCTAACCTTGACTTTAAAAGAGCGTTGCTGGATCTCTCATAGCAAGCAGACTTCCTAAAGGATTATTCTGTACCCTACAGAGTAGTACTGGCAGGTGGCTTAGCATGTGCTTGGTAGTTTATATATTGTTCATGGTTGTCATAGCAACCATAAAGACTTTAGATAACATTTCAGTATAAATGCTGAAATCCGCCCCACCAAAGCAACCTTGGAAGTCTCAGCACCAGTTTTAAAAACACTGTCAACTCAAGAAAGAAAGCTATAGTGTTGTGAGGTGGACAGTTTGCCATCCAAGTCCTCAAAAACCTGCATTAATTTGCACATATACTGTAATTTTAATCTAGAATAAATGTTTTGGTGTGTTGTATAGGTTTTATGGGACACAGTGGTTAAGTGTCTAATACACTGAGCTTGTCGACAGAAGATCAACAGTTTGGCGGTTCAAATCCCTAGCACTGCATAATGGAGTGAGCTCCAATTACTTGTGCCAGCTTCTGCCAACCTAGCAGTTTGAAAGCATGTAAAAATGCAACTAGAAAAATAGAGACCACTTTGGTGGGAACAGCATTCTGTGCTCCTTTGGCATTTAATCCTGCCAGCTACATGACCATGGAGATGTCTTCAGACAGCGCTGGCTTTGTAACAGAGATGAGCATGCCCCCTAGAGCCGGAAACAACTAGCATGTATGTGTGAGGGGAACCTTTACCTTTATAGGGTTTTTTTTTTTTTACTTTATTTAAGTTAGAAATGCATTGCAACATTCTGCTTCATAGATGAGTTTGAGAATTATAATTGAGTTAATTAATGTTAAAATGTACTGTAAAAGTAGACTAAATAAAGTGTTTAATTCTCTGTAGTATTGCACTTGATAGCCACATCTCCTAGCCCTATAAAGATCTGATTAAGAAAATTAACATATTCTTCCTGGATGAGGTCACTACCATTAATGCTTTCTCCTGAAGCAACTTGACATTTATTAATAACACAGTCAGAGCAAAAGATTCTGAAGACTAATTGCCAATATTGTTAAGACTGGAGGGCAGGCTGGGAGGAGAGAGATAATTCATATGTTGAATTCAGCTTTCCTTTTTCCTTTATTTTGGTTCCTCACCCGAACATCTTACCACATTTCCAGAACTTCCATCTATTAGTCGGTCCAGATCATGTTTTTATCAATTTTACATATGTTTCTATCTCCTTATGTTCCATTTCATTTTATGCTTCTCTTTACATTCTTATTTGTTTTAGGAGGCAGCTTCTCCAGCTGACACATTTTTCCTGTGGATGTTTTCAGATTAGATACATTTTAATTGCTAGAAAAGAAACAAGACAGACACTAGAGAATCTCCAGCAATTATATTACATTCATGCTGCACCATATTCCATCTTGACAAATTCTGCTATTTCTCTTTCAAAGAAATGAACAGCTTCTCTACTGTTTCTGCTACTGCTAGAGTTCTTCAAAGTTGGTCTTCAATGATCTTTCAGTGCTCACAGTGGTTTACAAGCTAACAGCTTTGCTCATCCAGCAAAAAGCTACTTGCTTCCTGTGATAAGATGATCTGCCAAAGAAATAAATATGCTCCCAAAATAGTAGCAGTTTGTTTTTTTAATGTATAGTCTGATTTTTCTTTAAAAAAAAAAAGCACAGTGACTTATACACACATACACACACACACACAAACCCATGAAAGCAACCATGAGAAAAAAGAAAACAAATTTCCAGCATCATAAAAAGATCATACTGACATCAAAGCCCTTGTATGCAATGCAAACTGAATTCAATCCACCAAAACAAAAATGGAAAAAAGAAATGGCACCAATTTATTTATAGAGAAGGGAGGAGGCAAAGCCCAGACCCAGTCTAAAACAAATTAAAAAGTGTGGGGTCATTCATGGTCTCTGAGCTTGATGGTTTTCTTGCAGACTTTTTTATTACAAAATTAGATAACATCATTGATGCTCAAAGGGAGTGAGGTTAGGTTAGTGGCTTTATTGAATAGGTCACATAACTAAACTCCCAAAACAAAAATTCCTACATCATGACTTTTACATTTTTGTTAGTCTATATAAGTCTATAGGGATGTGATGACTCAGTGGTTAAAGGCACTGAGCTTGTAAGCTGACAGTCCAGATTCAAGACCCAAGACCACACAATGGGGAGAGTTCCCATTACTTGGCACAGATCCTGCAACTTAGCAGTTTGAAAGCATGCAAATACAAATAAATAAATAGGTAACATTTTAGTGGGAAAGTAACATTCTGTGCACCAGTGGTGGTATTCCACCAGTTTGGCCCGGTTCTGCCGAGCGGGTAGCGGTGATGAGCAGCGAAGACCAAACTGGTTCTCTCCGCCGCTCTGCTGTTGGGCCCACCCGCCCACTGGGCACCCATATCCACTTTTATCCTCTGCTTTTGAAGTGCAGCTGCTTTGCATGGCACAGCAGAGTACTGTGCAACAGCTGCTGAAGTGACCAGAAGAATGCAGGCTTGCAGGAGGTGAGTTGGAATGCCTCTGCGCCTGCACAAAAACCTCTGCATCTGCGTAAATGCCTCTGCACCTGCAAAAGGGAACATTTGGCATGCAGGCACATACAAAGTGTGTGCATGCGCGCAAAGCGCGCCCACCAAGCCATGCCCACCGAACCGGTGGAAAAACTACTCCTAAAACTAAAATCTTATGCTGTCTCTGGACAACTGCATAATTGGATAGAAGCATTCCTGTCAAACAGACAACAAATGGTCAAAATTCGGAGTATCCTATCAAATTCTGTACCTGTCAATAGTGGTGTCCCCCAAGGCAGTGTTCTAGGACCAACTCTCTTCATACTCTACATAAATGACCTCTGTAATCATATTAAGAGTAACTGCGCTCTCTTTGCTGATGACGTAAAGCTGTTCAATACCACAGACAATACTGCTACCCTTCAAAAAGATCTTGACTATGTATTAGAATGGTCAAATCTCAAATCTCAATAAATAAATGCTCTGTCTTACATATTGGCAAAAAAATAATAATCAGAAAATAAAATACAAGCTGAATAGTCAAGACCTTGTTGATGATCCAAGCTCTGTAAAGGACCTTGGAATACTCATCTCTAATGATCTAAGTGCTAGAGCCCATTGTAACTACATAGCCAAAAAGGCATTAAGAGTTGTTAACCAAATCCTACGTAGCTTTTTCTCTGGTAATATCACACTACTAACTAGACCATACAAAACATTTGCTAAACCAATACTTGAATACAGCTCATCAGTCTGGAACCCACATTACGTATCTGATATTAGCACAGTTGAGAAAGTCCAGAAATATTTCACAAGAAGAGTTCTCCACTCCTCTACTAGTTGCAGAATACCTTATGCCACCAGATTCGAAATTCTAGACCTAGAAAACCTAGAACTATGCCCTCTTTGGTCTGATCTAAGTATAGTATATAAAATCATACATTGCAATGACCTACCTGTCAATGAATACTTCAGCTTCAACCATAACAACACAAGAGCAAACAATAGATACAAACTCAAGGTTAATCGCACCAAACTTGATTGCAGGAAATACGACTTCAGCAACCGAGTGGTCAATGTCTGGAATACTCTACCTAACTCTGTGGTTTCTTCCCCAAACCCCAAAAACTTTAACCTTAGACTGTCTACTATTGACCTCACCCCTTTCCTATAGGTCTGTAGGGGGTGTGCATAAGCGCACCAATGTGCCTATCGTCCCTGTCCTATTGTTTCTTTTATTTTTCTTATATGTACCCATTTCATGTATTCATAATTATGTATATACTTATATCTATTATCTTGTAAGCAATTGACAAATCAAATTAAATAAATAAAATAAAATAAAACTTTTTGAATCCCACCACTGCTGTGCATCTTGGTGTATAGTCATAGATCATGGCCACATGTTCATGGAAGTGTCTTCAGACAATGCTGGCTCCCTTAGCTAAGAAACAGGTGAGCACCATCCCCTAGATTCAGACATCATTGGACAAGGGAAATCTTTACCTTTATAAGTCTACAATTGATCTTGGTTATGACACATAGAAAACTTCATAGACAGATACTATTTTATAGTTCCTGAGATGGGGAAAATTGCATTTTCTGGGAATGTTCTAGCTTTTTTCAAACTGCACATTGCTTTTACAAAGATTGTAAGTAGATTAGGTATTTAATTATACATTGTATTACTTCCTATTAAAAGTAATAAAGACATGTTTTTTTAAAAAAATAGTTCTTGATCATTTTGCTTTCCATTTTAATAAAGGAGATAATATAAGCAGAACTGATTCTTTGAATCTGTTATGAAACTGAATAAAAATGTGAAATTATTTCCGAACTGCTAGGAGAAGGCTTTTTTTCTCAAGATAATAAGCTTTTTATAGACAGAGGTGAAATAATTTGACATTTAAAAAGAGGAGAAAATTATAAAAAAATCATCAGAGGAAAAAGAGGATATTTCTTCTTAGACAACGCAACACATCACAGGGTTGTGATACCACAATTATTTAAAGGTTTTGCAATACTTTAAAATTAGAGGCTATGAAAATGAAGACAATGTTCATGAAGCAAATCTTTCTGTGTGTGCAGAACAAGTTGGAATAAAATAGTTATCCAAGAATGGACAAAAAAATATTTCAGCAGTGCTCACTTAACTTTTAGAAACACCAAAAAGGTTAACATTTGTAGCTCAGGGTTGAAATGAGGGGTCTTTGGTGCTCTCTGAGCTTGCTTGTTTTCTTGTAGATGTTTCATTACTCTAACTAGTTAACATCATTGGTGCTAGTAAGGAGTGTTGTTTGCTTTAAGTTTATATTCTGGTGCCTTGCCTGTATTGGAAGAAATATCCATCTGGTTCAGTTCCAACTTCCAAGCTGGGGGAAAGGAAGCATGAAGGCATGGAGATGGTTTAATGATGAAGCAGAACCACATGGGTTCTGGGCAGCTGACCACATGGCTTGAGAGTGAGGAGTATTTATACTTTATCTTGGACTTTGCACTTGAACTTCCTGTTCCTGTGCAAGAACATGTATTCTATTGGTTGTTGTCAGACTCCCATGGGGCCATGTACAAATCCTAGGAGTTTGTCTGAGCTAAGTTTATTTGAAGTTTGCTGGGGGTGATGGAATGTCCTTAGGATATTGTGCAATGTATTGAGCTCTGTGTCTTAGTAGATTAATCCTATTATGTCCTGAAAAGCCATGTCTTAATTCCTTCACCCTTTTTTTTTTTTTTTGGGGGGGGGAGGGAGTTGTCTTTTGTTTTGTAGATAGGCTGGCTCAGTCTTTCTTAATGGGCACTAAATATCTGATGGGAGTATTAAGAAAGGTGGGGGCTGCTTTCCAAGAGCATGTTTCTCCATTTCTCATCTCATTCAGGGAAATATAATATTCTGCTTTTTTAATATTCCTCAAAATATTCCATTCTTCTAGGAGAGGAGTGGGTGCTAACTTTCTACACCAGTCTTTGTGGATGGGGAAGGTCTTAGATATTCTTTGGTTTGGCTGTTTACTGATGGCTTTTTGGCAGTTTTTTGATAAAGGTATTGCTTTAGAAGTATCTATAATATTTTTTTCTGATAGAAAAATCAATTTAAGTCAAAATTAAAGGAAATATTGCCCAAACTCTTTCTTTTGAACTGAATGGTTAACTTTTTTTTTTTTTAATGATACAAACATGCCTCAGCAATACAAATTTAATTGGGTTGGGCATCTATAAGTTTGAAAAGGTTGGCTAATATATATATATATATATATATATATATATATATATATATATATATATATATATATATATATATATATATATACATACTTTGTGTTACAACACCCTGTTAAGCCCCAATTAAGGGAGAAAGCATACTGCTTTCTTTTCTGTCTTTCGGCTCATCACTAGAGACCATACCGACAGAAAGCTATTTGTTTCGTTGTCTTTTGTTTACATGTGTGTAAGGTTTTTAAGATGATAATTTAAATAATAAATAAGGGAGACTAGGATAGATCTATTTCGAGCAATATATATTCAACTCACATGTAAGAAACTCATTCCAGTTCATCAAGATCATAAAGAAACAAAACTTACAACCCAGCGACCTATTAGTGAGCTTCGATGTCATATCCCTCTTCACCCAAGTGCCTATAAAGAAGCCTTGACAGCCATCCAAAATAAATACAACCCCCCCAAGCACATCCTAGATCTGACCAACCACTGCCTATCCAATACATACTTCACCTACAATGGACAAAAATACAAACAAATAGAAGGAGCACCCATGGGATCATCCCTCTCACCTGTCATCGCAAACCTTTACATGGAACACTTTGAAACACAAGCTCTAGAAAAATATGATCACAAACCCAAACTCTGGCTCAGATACGTAGATGACACCTTCATAATCTGGCCACACGGGAAAGAAAAACTGAACAACTTCCTCACACACCTCAACAGCCTACACCCCAAAATACAATTCACCATGAAAACAGAAGCTAACAATCAACTTCCCTTCCTAGATGTCTTAGTATACAAAAAATCCAATGGCTCCCTAGGACACACCATCTATCAGAAGAGAACACATACAAACCGCTATCTACACGCACTCTCACACCACCACCCAGCACAGATCAATTCCGTAGCCGAGACACTCATCTCCAGAACAAAATGCTTAGCCGATGAACAATACCTAAAAACCGAACTACACACTCTCACTAACATACTAACCAATAGATTCCAAAGAAAGAAGATTACTCACCTAATCCAAAAAGAAACCCCAACCAAAATCCAACACAGAGAACAAGAAAATGGCAAAGCCCTCCTCCCATATATAAAAGGCACTACAGACAAAATCAGCAAGATCCTCCAAAAACACAACATTAAAACAGCATTCTGCACAAACGGAAAAATATCCACCATCCTAAGAAACCCTAAAGACAAAATTGAGTTAGAAAACCAAGGAGTATACGAAATCCTGCCCCACCACATACATCGGACAAACTAACAGAAGAATAAGTGCACGCATTGAAGAACACAAGAACTCAATCAAAAAAGAAGAACCGACCTCTTCCCTGGTCCAACACCTCAAAGCCACAGAACATAAGATTGACTTTAAAAATACCAGAACTATTGCCAAAACCGAACACTTCAACAACAGAATAATCAGAGAAGCCATAGAGATAGAAAAACGCCCACACAGCATGAATAAACGAGATGACACCTACCAGCCATTTGGAAACCTGCCCTCATTAACAAATGAGTACCTAACATGAAGAAGGACACCAGACCCACACCCACGAGGGCCACACAAGAAACTACCACCACACTTCCACGTAGAAAGCAGACTCACACCCGCACAGAAGATGAAACACGACCACGGACCAGAAGCCATCCACAGCTGCATCACTACCTGCTTCAAACCCCCCCAACCCATACATGAAGGGAACTGACGCCCACCATGAAGATGTGGCATGACCACAAATGTGAAGCCAAACAACAGGATCACAGCTCACCAGCTCAAATCCCCCAGCAACTAAGACTAACCTGAGTATAATCAAACCCCCACCGGAACAGAACACACACCCAGCCAATCAGAACACAACCAACCCCCCAACCAAATCAGAACACAGCGAAACCCCCAACCAATGAGAACACACACCCAGCCAATCAGAACACAGCCAAGCCCCCACCCAATCAAGTCACACCCCCACTAGTAGTTAAAAGGAAGAAGCAGCTGCAAGCTTACATTACTCCAAGAACACAAGGCCGAAGACACATGCCTGAAGATGATGAATGAGACTTCATTGAAACGTCACCTAGATATTTCCAATTCTACGCGGGAGAAAACCCGAAGAACCAAAGATCCACATACAAATACCCGCGAAAACCTCCGAAAACATATACATACATACATACATACATGCATACATACATACATACATATATGTGTGTGTGTGTGTGTGTAAGGTTTTTAAGCTGATAATTTACCGTATTTTCCGGCGTATAAGACGACCGGGCGTATAAGACGACCCCTGATTTTTGGTTGACTTTTTTCAAAGTCATCTTATACACCAGAAAATACGGGTATTCAAAATTAAGCTGCAAGGATTTGTAAATGCTTCTCCTTCTTCGCGCTCGCATCAGCCTTCCTCCTCTGGCCCCAGGGCGACTCTCTCGGTCTCTCTCCCACACACACGGAAGACGACCAGGCCTCCCACGGAGCATGATGGGCCAGCAGAGCGGCCGCCGTCTTCTCTTCGGGAAGGGGAGGAGCGTCTCCCGGCGACGCCTGTAATATTTTCCGGCGTATAAGACGACCCGGCGTATAAGACGACCCCGGATTTTAGGTTGTCTTTTTTTGGTTTCAAAAGTCGTCTTATACGCCGGAAAATACGGTAAATAGAGATAGAGTATATATAAAGTATATATATATATATCCCACTATGATTTTTTCTTAAATTGATTCATTATTTTAATGGCAAAAAGTTAATCTATAAGAAAAATAGTGAATACATATTAATGAAGGGAGATCTATACCATTAAATCTGCAATTAGATGGAATGCAAGCAATTAGATGGAATGGAAACACTGTATTAATCGGAGATGAGCAGGATCTCTGCTGAAGAAGGCAAGAAATGACTTCTGGTGGTCCAGCCTCTCATTCTGCTCTGCAGCTTTCCAAGAGCAAAATTTTAAAACAAGGCCATAAGAGGCTTTGGAAAGAACTCCATCTATTTCAATACTGTCAGAAAAAAATATCTGACTTCTAATGATCCTTCCATGGGCAAATAATCCATGATGGAAGCAGACAAAATTGCACTTATCTTTCTAAAATTTTAGGGGTAGCCAAATAATTTCTTTAATTTTAAAACAGTCCAGCATATTTATAGTGTGGGTTGTTGCATTGTGTCTATGTCTTTCCCAGTATAACTCTGAAGAATAAAATGACCACATAACATTTGACCACGCTGCCAGTAGCATATATTGTTCCCCTGATGGATTTATGCTTGTATAAACTGTATTATGGTATTCTTGCTGTAGTTTCTTAGCCACTTTGCCCAAAACCATGTGCTGCAAATCAATGACCTATCTTAATAGAGAATCCTCAAAGGTCTATTTGTGACTTTCTTGGGCTTATGAAACGGGAGACATGCCATATTTTTTCCTTTTGATTTCTAATGTTGTTTGGAAGAGGAATATAAAAGGCAAAAGAGTTTTTCTTCTGAAATTCAGCATGATTTTTTTTCCATTGATAAGAGAAGCATATGAGTTTGCAGTCATTTTTAATCTCTGAATGATTTGTCTCTCCTCTTTGTGCAGAATTAATATACAAGGCACATTTTCATTTTAACAATAACAGAAATAAACTGCTAGAATGAATATTAATAATAAATATTCAGTGTGGAAATAATGATCTCAGATTTATTCCCATCATACTTGTTGCCTCTGGTTACATGTTTACATGAGATTATTTTATTTCAATAGTTCTGCTTTTTTCTATGAAAAAGTGCAGAGAGAAAAAATGGAGTCGATTCTGCTGCCATGTAATGTCATTATCCATCTATACATTATTTATTCTTTTTGGCATAAGCAAAATGACTTGTTATGACATAAAATATAATTGTGGAGAAAAGGAGAACAGTGAAGCATTAGTGTAATGAAATGCATTTATCAAAGAGAAAGAAAATCTAGTTGTATTAATTAAATTAAAATATTCCTTGAAGACATGCTGCATCTTTTTTTTTTTTTTATTCCATTACTGGGATAATGCTGTTGTTCTCCAGGAATCCAAACATTGTTCTTCTCTTCCCTACTGATTATTAAATAATAAGAGATTTCAGATCAGAAAGGAGCAATCCATTCTGTCTCTTGGAAAATGAAAGATTTACATTACCATGTACTTCCAATTTAGGGTTATAATAATAGATATAGATTATAGAGATATAGAGACAGACTGATAGACAGACAGACAGAGACAGAAATGATAGATAGATAGATAGATAGATAGATAGATAGATAGATAGATAGATAGATAGATAGATAGATAGACAGATTGATAGAGATAGATATAGATACAGATATAAATGATATAGATATAGATAGTTACTTGGGAATGAATTCTATTGAGCATTATGACATTTACTTTTAAATCAAAAACTGTAACTTTATTTTTACTTAGATTCTCCTTGCTTTAACTTTATTTTTTTTAAAGAATCCACATACTGTCCATAAATGCACAGATTTTTAATGTATTTTTTAACATGTACATTTTGAAAGTATTTTTAATATGAACATAAGATGCATATATTTTGCAAGTGTATATGTTTTTTATGCTACTTGTTATAAATATATACACAAACCAAAGGTGAATTTGAAAAGGCAACTGAACTTTCTTGTCTTTTTCCTTGAAAATGTTTCACTTCTTATCCCATAAGCTTCTTCAGTTCTGGCTGAATGTGGGAAATGGAACAATTTATATTCCTTAGCAGTCATCTGGTTGGTGACCCTGAGGGCATAGATAAACACCCAAATAGTCTCAAGAAAGCTAATGACTGACCTTCAGAGTGCTATGACTAGATGACCACTAAAGAATATAAATCTTTCAATTTTCCATCATTCAGACAGAACTGAAGAAGCTTCTTGGATAAGAAGTAAAATGTTTTCAAGGAAAAAAAAATAAGGAAGTCCAGTTTTTTTTTAAAATTTATTTACATTTATATGCTGCCCTTCTCCAGAGACTCAGGGTGGCTTACAGTCTATGGAGCACCATGCTAAGTGCTCGGCAATAGCCTTCATTCCATTGTATATGCCTGTTTATAACTTGGGCTTTTGGCCACTCCCAAGCGGCATTTTTACAAAGTCAGCTTATTGCCCCCAACAATCTTGGGTCCTCAATTTACCTACTCCGAGAGGATGGAAGGCTGAGTCAACCTTGAGCCTGGTGGGATTCGAGCCTGCACTAATTGCAGGCAGATTGCACTAAGTGCTAGATGATTAACAGCCCGCACCACCAAGGCCTAATTGTTATGTTAGTTGCGTTTTGAAAAAACCTTTGGCACAACCATGACTTGGATGATTGAGAATCTCCATAGACATATACACAAATCAATTATAAATTATTTTAGAAGTAAATAATTTATTAAAAAATAAATAGAAATTTAAATGACTTAAATTAAACAAAGGACACATGATATTACTGTTCAGACAACAACTATTCGTTAGACAATAGCTGTAAAGTGGGAAATGTGAATTTGGAAATCTCAGTTTGTTGCACAGAGCTTCATAACTTAGATATATAACTTAGATATTCTTGAATACTATCTGGAAGAGAAATCTGATTATGCTTTCCAATCATTCTCACAATCTTTACACATACATTTTAGAATCTGCAACAGGTTTTAGCATAACTGCATTCCTAAAAAATGTATTTCTGAGGTGATTATACTGGGGTGAAAATCTGTGTTTCAAATATCTGTTAACTGTATTTCTTGATGTGTTACATTGCAGCAACACTACCCCCTCTCAAAGCAATTCAGAACAGAAAAGAGAAAAGAAATTCACATGGAAACACACAGTGATTATATTCAGACATGCAGTTCAAGAAAAAGAAGAGCCATATCAACCTTATTTCACAGGCTCCTTTGACGTAATCCAGTAACAATGGTAATATTAAAATATAATGGTAAGCTGGTTCAACTGAATTAATGCAAATGAATTTATCTTTTATTTTTCATTTAGAGACAATGAGATGGAATGGCTGTTTTAAAATATTGGGCTGATCAAATTCAATTATCTGCCCTTCTAAGTTAACTTAGGAAAGTAGATAATTGAATTCTATCAGCCCAATATTTTAAAAGATAGAAAAGATTTCAGTTTTGCCCATATTTGGGAAAAAATATATCATCTTATTTTAATGTGCTCCAGAAAATGCCTGCATTATTTTATCTTAATGCTGATTCATGAATCATATGGTTAATTTAGAGCTCCCTAGTTGTTGTAATTAGCATTATGACTTAGATGAGATCAGAAACTAGATAGAGGAAAAGGACAAACAAACCGTTTATACCAAAGGATTAGAAAACGGTTTTATAAAACTTAAAATTGAGTTTAATAAAACCAAAATTAACTATTTTATTATATAATCCATGCAGACATCAGAATACTATGCCATTTTGGACATAAAGAGATATTGAAGCTCATTTCTTGTTGAACTGTGATTACAATTCGTGGTAATTCCCTTTTGTTATATTGTTTTTCTAAGGAGTTTCTTGTTGTAAACCTAGCCTGAACACCTGGCATTTCCTTTTCCATGTAAGGATCTAATTTGCACTGAAAGATTGGTGCAATGTTGTAAGACCGAAAGGGCCAAATCATATCTGGGAAGACCTAAGTAGTTACTCAACCTTAATGCCAATTTGATGGGACACAATCAAACAAACAATCAACCAGTCAATCAATCAATCAGCCATTTTTGGTGGTCCAAGTTGAAACACAAAGGTCTATTCATGTATTGCTACTCAAAATTTTGGGAGTAGAATTAAGACATAGTCTTAAGGACCAGCATGTTAATGGTGGGTCCAATTAGGAACTGATTCAGGAAGTCCTCCTTTTCTATTTAAATATGGTGGATGGAAAAGATGTAACAATAGGACTGACATCAAAACAAGAACCATGTTGGATTTTCAAGTGGCTTCAAGGTGAACTTTAAAAAAAGATCTTCTTAGACTTGTTGCATCATGATAGAATGCTGTAACCTTTTCTACTGGTTAATTGTCACATATATGCTCCAAAAAGGCATTGTGACATTGATATTCAGATTCTGCTTTTCACATTCTAATTAAAGCAGCAAGTTTTTGTGAATACTGTATCAGGTCAAAGTAAGATGGACAATGAATCAGATTCACAGTACTAGGCATTATTTATAATATAAGGAGTTATTTTGCCACAAAATGCCAACAAGAAGAAGATTACTATGCTATCTAACAAGAGAAAGAATCTGTCCTGATTTCCAAATGTCCCAATTGTGAATACTAAAACATATCGTAAAAGACTGTAACTTTGCTCTTTTCCATTGTATGTGGAAAGATCCAGCTTGGCACAGCAATTAAAACGTCAGGTTGCAAGCCAAGAGGCTGTGAGTTCTCAGGCACAAAGTGGACTGAGTGATTTTAGGTCAGTTGCATCTTTCAGCCCTCGGAAGACAGCCATGACAAGTTACTTCTGAAAATTAGGCAGGAAAATTACAAGAGGTTTGTAAGAGGCAAGAGTTTAAACATTGATTTGTAAGAACCAATTTCTGTGCATAAGAAGAATGGAAATTTTCACCAATACCTGATAGTCACTAAGTTCATTATACTAGTTTCTACTGATGAATCCAGCATGATGTAGTATTGAAAGTATTGAACTGGAATTAGATGGGTGCAGTTTTAAGTCCACCGTCAGAGTTGAAGGTTCTCTGCATGTTTCAGACAATCTTTCTTTCTCTAAATGCAAACTATCACACTAATCTCTTTTTCAAAAAAGTGGACAAAAACAAGGCTCTATCTTGGAATTTGAACAGGAAACCATGATATCAATAAATCAGTAAATGAGAATTATTAATTAACAAAATAAATGATGTGAGCTGCTATTAGATTTAATAACATTTCCCCCCATAATCTAGCCAGTTTATAATTTAGATTCCTATTTTCTAGTCTGATGAAATTCCTCCCCAGTCCTTGATATGTTAGTTTATAAAAGAAGATAAATTTGTCCCCCTCCCCAAGGTTTCTTGTCTGTAAACCAGCAGCCTCCAATCTTTTGGTTGTCATTGACTGGTTCCATAGAAGGCACTTTTTCTGTGGATTGAGGTGTGTGTGGCTTTCTGTGCTGCCTGGATTCCACATGTACATAGATGGGGTTTTGCTTGCTTGCACGGCCCAGTTCCTGCTGGACCAAGGGCTGACAATGGTCTACAGCCTGGGGGTTACCCAGGGGTAGGATTCTACTGGTTCGGACCAGTTTGGGTGAACCGATGGTTCCGGTGAACATTTGTCCCTGGTCCCCCCATCCCTGCTCTTTCCTGTGTTTTATTTTGTATGTTTTAGACCACATGTGATCTGTATGGAGTGCGTACTCACCGAATCGGTTGTTACACCGGTTGAATTGCACCACTGGGGTTACACTGCTGTAAAGGATACCGTTTCCAGATTTTTTAAAAATTTTTAGGAGAGAAGGAATGCGGGAGAACTATGTTAAAATTGATAGATATGAGGTATCTTTCATAAGAGAAAAGATGCTGTCCCTAATTCAACATCATAACCATGTTTGAATATACATGAATTTGAACTCAGTCTTTTTAACTCATATTTGTTAAAGAGACAAATATGTCCAATTTACTTTCACCTTCCATAATTAAAAAAAAAGAACATGAGGTTTTTTTTCATCTTATTTATTTAAAGAATTGTTTATGTATATTATCCTGTTAGAATGCACCATTTATTTACTTAAAAAATAAGATATGCTACTATATATTTACCAATCAAATCCAAAAGCTTAATAATACTTTACCTGCAAAACAGCTTAAGAATGAAAGCAGAAGTACAAGTTTCCATAGCAACATCATCTCCAATTTCCAAGGTCAAAAATTCCTCCCATCCAATCATCTGAGAAAGTTGTAGGATTACATCAATCTTCCTGATATTATTTTATGAGCTGTAAAATAAAGTTATTGGTTCAGAGTATATGCAAATATTTATGTGGCATTGTTTGCTTTAATTTTTAATTTAATCATTTTTATACTATTTAGTTGACCTCTCAATGAACTTATATTTTAATGCTTTTCCCCCCTCATGGCTAGTCATGCAACGTGTGTTAACAATCAATTGATACCAATTGAAATCATTTGCTACTTGCTCAAACTGAATTTCACTAGCATTTACATGTCCAGATCTTATTGGCACTTTGACTTAAACTCAAATCATTTGCAAAAGAACCAAAATAAATATCATACGAAATCATTGGAAGTTCATAGTTGTGTTTCTAGAAACACACAATACATAACTCCCCATAAACATACTACGTAAATTATTCAAATTTACAAAATATCTTTAAAAATATTAATAGAATTCTGGGCTATGTCATTCAGATACAGATTACAATTTCAGTACGAAAAGCATAAAGTTAAATAAAAATGTAGCTCTAGTTAAAACCAATTAGTCCAGTAGCAGAAATAACAAATGATACTATTAGAAAAATATATTTTCGCAGGAAAAAAAAAATCAAAATTGGGAAAAGTTAGTTGTAGAAACTTTGAAAGAAAATAACATTTTCTTTCATATATACATATATTCTTCTCTATAGAACTATATATTCAATAGGACAAGATATCTCAAAGGACACAAGGCTTCCAGTTTAATATGTGAATTGAAATACAGTCCTTTATTTTTAACTTCTCTTAAAATTGTGATACCTTTAGAAAAGATATTGAAATATCCCAAAGGTTGGACTAGAAGACTTCAAGATCCCTTCCAACTCTGTTATTCTATTCTATTATATATTAGCAAGACAAAGGAGATGGTGCTGGATTTCTGGAAGCACAGAGAGGAATTTGCCCCACTGTATATCGAGGGTGTGTGTGTGGAGAGGGTTTCCTCTTTAAAGTCTTGGAAGTGCTCATTAGTCATGATCTCACCTGGAAAAACAACACGTCCCTGGTGGTTAGTAAGGCTATTTCTTTCTTTCTATTGGTCTATGATAAAAAGTGTCCTCACATACTGTATAACAGTATGATATGCTGGTCTAATAGCTGCAGGCAGGAAGGCACTACAGAGAGTGTTCAGTCTGGCACAAGAAACAATCAGTTGCCCTCTAACACCACTAAATGACATCACCAGGTCTCACTGTTTCAGCAGAATGAGGAAGATACTTATGGATGATTCACAACCTGGCCAGTGTCTCTTTTTACTTCTACCATCAGTCAGAAGACATCAAAGCATAGCCAGCCGTACAAACAGGTTTAAAAACAGCTTCTACTCATGGGCTGTCAGACTCTTAAACACAAGCACAATCACTCCACACACATACAGAAACCTATGACTAGTCTTTTTTCCCCAATTACTTGTACAGGGATTATTCTCTATACTATTATGTAGTTTTGTATTTTCTGTTATGGATTGCACTAGAGGGGCTAAACCAATTTCGCTGTATATATGATGTACAGTGACAATAATGACTATACTATACTATACTATACTATACTATACTATACTATACTATACTATACTATACTATACTATACTATACTATACTATACTATACTATACTATACACTCTACTTTACTCTACTCTACTCTACTATAATGTTATGTGGAAACCCAGTCAATTCAGCATGTGTATCTCTTGAAAATAAACATTGTATTGCTGTACACATCTAAATCTCTTTGCTGAAAATAAAATAAAAATAAATAACAAAAAACAATTAGCCTTTCTTTTGATTGCCAGCTATATAAATGGAAAAGGTCCCCCAATGTTTTTATTGCTGTCTTCCTGTTTCCAAAGAACTGAAATATTTATTCTAAAAAGAAAACTTGGTTAAGAAATATTTCAGTTAAATACAAGATATCCTCATTCCAAACCTCATAGAAAAAAAAATTACCTAAAAACAATGCAACAGTAATACTTTTATATGATTCTGTAGAGATTCTCAGTCATCCTGGTCATGGTTGTCCCAAAGGAGTTTTTTCAGCAGGCAATTGTACTTTCTTGTTTTTTGTTTCTTTTGAAGACATTTCACTTCTCATCCAAGAAGCTTCAGCTCTGACAGGACAGTGAGGAATGGAAGGATTTATATTCCTTGCAGGCAGCTGGTCATTTGAAAACCTGGTTCTTTGACCAGGCCGGCTTGAGCTGATTTTAGATTTGGGTATTTTAATTTTATTTTAATTTTAGGGTTTATGGTAGGGGTTTTAACTGTTTACAGCCAGGGTATTTAATTTAGTTTTAATTTTTGTATATTTAATGTTTTTAATTGCATGGCTGTACACCGCTCCGAGTCCTTAGGGAGAGGAGCGGTATATAAACAAATATCTATTCTATTCTATTCTATTCTATTCTATTCTATTCTATTCTATTCTATTCTATTCTATTCTATTCTATTCTATTCTAATCCTTTTAGAGGGTCATTGAAGCACTTGGAGGTTTAATTGTGTCCTCAGGGTCACCTCTGGTCAACACTATTCAATCTCCTTGGATGAGAAGTGAAAACAAAAAAGTTCAGTTGCCTCCAGAAAGAGCACCTTTGGGACACTTTTATATGATGCATTACCTTCTGAAGACAATCAGGTTTGCAAAAATGGCATTTCTTATTGTACTCTCAAATTGCAAGTGGAGACATGGGTACTCTATTTTTCTTATTTTTATCTTTAAGTGCTTTGGTTTTATTGTATTGCAAACAGTTGCTGGGGTGCATCCACAGTTTCGTTGTACAATGACAATAAAGTTCTTCTTCTTCTTCTTCTTCTTCTTCTTCTTCTTCTTCTTCTTCTTCTTCTTCTTCTTCTTCTTCTTCTTCTTCTTCTTCTTCTTCTTCTTCTTCTTCTTCTTCTTCTTCTTCCTCATCTGCCACCATTTGTGCACTGCCTGGTTCATAAAAAAGAAGATGCTCTTTGCTGATGTAACCTTTTATTTATGGGTGGGTATTCTTTTGTTTACTTCTAGTTGGATGATGCATGAAAATACTGGGTGTGCAGTTAAGTTGGCATAGTGTATACCGTTCGAGTCATGAGAAATAAGGAACTGATCAGCCTACTCGATCAAGAATGCATGTCAAAATATACTTGCTTTGTACAAAATCTGTTTTCCTAGTTTCTAAAATATCTGGAAATATCACAACCTTTCTTGGCTCAGTTGTTAAGTGAATCACTGCAGTGGTTAAGTTAGTTGCACAGTTGTTAAGTGAATCTAGCTTCCCCATTGACTTTGCTCATCAGAAGGTCTCAAAAGGTGAACATGTGATCATGTGACTCTGGGACTGCAACCATCAGAAATATGAATCAGTTGTCAAGTGTCTTGAGTGTTAATGCCCTGGCTATGGGGGTGCTGCAATGGTCATGTGTGAAAAATGGTCATGTCACTTTTTTCAATGCTGTTGTAAACTTTGAACTGCCATTAAATCAGCTGTTGTAACTTGAGGAACACCTGTATGTGAGGCAGGATTGAAATTTAAAGGTGAATATCAAATCTGTAGGAAATCTGCCCCCGGAGATACGGGCCATTACCGACATCCAGACCTTCCGGCGCACAGTAAAGACCCTGTTCTTTCAACAGGCCAGCTTGGCCCAGTAAACGGTTTTTTGGGGGTTTTAAATTAACTAGGTTTTAAATTTTAATATAATTCTTAAATTTTAAATTTATTAGTTATATTTTTGTATTTAAATTGAATTTTGGCCGGATTAATTTGTTTAATCTGTTTTTAATTGTATATACTGTTCGTTTTTAGTAGGCTGTACACCGCCCCAAGTCCCTTTTTGGGAGAGGGGGCGGTATAGAAATTCAATAAATGAATAAATAAATAATAAATAAAAAGAGAATGTAAATAAATGCACTTGAGCACAAAGAAAGAAAGAAAAATTAAAAGTGGGGCAAAAGGGATTGGAGAAGGGGATGAAGATGAGATATTTTTTTCAACTGCCAGCAACTCTTTCCTTTGCCATCAGCCTGCTTTTATTAACAGTTGAATTCCACCTCTCTATATCTATTCCCTCCCTCTCTCCTTCCGCCCCTCCCCACTCACTCTCTGAATATTCAATTTGCAGGCTGCTAATGTGAGTTTCCTTATGAATGCCAATTGTATTCAGTTACTCTTTTTCTTTTAAAACGCCTTCTCCTTAAGGCAGTTTCAATACTTGAACTATAAAATAAAGTCACAGGGCAAGGTAGCATCCCCTAGAGAGATTTCCCAACCTATTTTTCCCTCCTTTTTTTTCCTTCTACTTTTTAAATTAACAGTACAAACCACTTGGAGTAAACAGACACACTTGTTAGTTAACACAATTCACAGTCATAGTTTTTGCAAATATAAGCTGCTAGACCTGGTTATAGGACCTTTGTGCATTAAACGCAGATTACTTAAAAGTATTGGAAGCTAGTCTTTCATGCATACCTATATTTTTCACCTATTTCAGCCTTAATGAAACAAGCACATGCTTCCATTATGTTAAGTTCCCTGTGCATTTCTGTAGTCAATTCACCTACAGATTCTTCAGGAAAAAGAGTGCAAGGATACACATCCAATAAGAAAGCAGGTTGAGCTTTCAGTGCTAAATTGTACAGGGCCACACATTCACACAAAAACACAGCTGAGACTTACATTTGTGTGTTTAATTGATGTATTGTCTAACTGCTGGATGAATTGCCTCTCTTTGTCTTCTTCCTTTATTAGCTATGAAGACAAGAGATGGCAGGAGCTTAGGTATTGCCTGCTTAGATATTTGTTGGTGAAAATATTAAATTAGCCATGATCACTTTTCTCATTCTTCATTACAGATTTGAGTGATGATAACAATGTTACAGTACCCAGAAAAAATACCCAATTGATCAGATATCTAGGCCAAGGGCTTTTAAGCTAGTAAAGAAAGGAAAAGGAATGTATTATAAAGATTTATCCTCTGTATCCTATGATTGGAAAGGGCAGGAAGCTGTTTCTAGAGGGTAGAAATGGTTGGCTTCACATCCCTCTCTCTCTCTCTTTCTCACATACACACACACACACACACACACACGCGCGCGCACACATGCACAAACACAAACATACTTGGCCAGTGATCTTCAAAGTGACTTAAGGGTATGTTTCTCTATTCCATTTATAAAGTGCACTTTTCCCTGTCATTTTACCTCAAGTCCTTCTGCCTATTTGGGACAGAGTTCTTCAGTTCATTTGTTAGTTCATTTGTTTTTTCGTTTGTTCGTTTGTTCATTTGTTCATTTGTTCATTCGTTCATTCATTCATTCATTCATTCATTCATTCATTCATTCATTCATTCATTCATTCATATCCTATCTTTATTATTTTTACAAATAACTCAAAGCCACAAATATATCCAACAATGCACCTTTCTTTTCCTATTTTCCCCCACAACGTGTGAGGTGGGTTGTTACAGACTAATCGCAGCAGCTCACTGGCTTCTTTACAATGTAAGGTGTGCCTTATCAATTGGGCTTGTATTTGCAATGTGTTCTGATAAGTGCTGAAATTTGTTCATCATACAGAAAGTTCTTGGGTATATACAGTATATACCTATATAAAACATATAGAGTGAGGGTATACTCACACTCTACTGTCCAAGCTGTAGGAACATCAGACAAATCTTGTGCTCATTCACTTTATGGCATGGTATAGCATTCATTTATATCAAATGAGAATTTCTCACCACATTTCTTCTAGTACCTTTTACAAATCATATGCACATATCTTTAAGTTGTGACAACTTGTGTTTCTCAGGTCAGGAAAAATCATCTTTGAACTAGCAGGTGTGATACGCACCAGCTGTCATCATGTGGGATACATTCATAAGAAATACTTGTCATGTGAAGTAGAGAATGTAAATGTAAATGTAAAGTAAATGTGACATAAGCATAACGTTTCACTCAAAGATTTTAATTAAGACAGGTGAATGCTGGAGGATATTATTCCTCTTCCAATCAACACAAGAAGGAATGTTTCAGACGATTCCATGTTATTACTACTGCTAAAATATTTTGTTATTTTCTCCTCACAACATACCCTCAATATTTTTGTGACTGTTGAATACATGAAATCTCAATGGGCAAGGGCAGGGGAGAAAAATTTTGGATTATAATTTTCTATTTTCTTTTCTATATTATTAAAGTTATATACCCCTAATCCTGAATTATACTAGATAGTTTCCATATCAGACTATGCTTCTCCATAAAGAAAGACTGGGTTCTGAGCTGCATGGACAGACATAAATGAAGATTTTTGAAAGACATCTCCATCTATATTCACACAGGCCTGAATAAAACTTCTATCAAAAGCAAAATGTAGTGTGAACCAAAAATTGTTTACCCTATCAAGAAGATACTGGAATCAAATAGAATCAACTGCCAAGATTAAAATATGTAGGATTAAAGAATGCCAATGACACCAAACAATAAAACCTTGCATAACTGCCACAAAGAACTCAGACCAGAACTACTTATTAGCTATCCATAACCTAAAAGCAAACTACATATTTGTCTGGGATAGTAAAGAAATAATCAATCAAACAGCGGAAGAGACACAAAGTTCCCTGAAAGCTGGATGCCCACATAATAAACCCATCAACAGAACAATAGCAGACATGATTTACCACCCAATCAGGTGCAAGAACCAAATTATTCAAAAGAAACTATTGAGTTGGATCAATCAGAACATAACAAACAGCATATCCAAGTATCAATCAATCGAGACTTTCCAAAAAACATACAACCATTCCACATAATTCAAAACCATATAGATTCTAAATACAGTAAGACAACTCCCACTTGGGCACCCTTGCACTGGTGAAGTTTTGCATAAGAAAATGCATAAGAAAATGTCTGCAGCATTTGTGATGTACACTTGAATACAAGTCTTCCTGACCCCAGAGAATCCAAAATGACATATAATATCAGTAGCTACATGCTAAAATATAGGCATAGACATGAAAATCTTGGATTGCAACTGGGAAGGTCAACTTGGAAAGCTCAAGAGTGACTTTGGGTCAGTCCCTCTTTCAATTCAGTTGACCTCATAAGATGACCCCAAGACCTTCTTTAACGGACAAATGGCAAGTCAAGTAAAAGAATTTGGTATCTGGAATTCAGGAACAATAACCTCATCTATTTCCTCAATGTTCTCTAGATCTAATAGAAGAGAATATTTGTAGATCAGGGTTGAACTGTGGAGTCCTTGGTGCACAGGGGATGTTATCTAGTTTGGTAATGAAACATTTGCAAGAAAACCACCAAACTCAGAGAACACCAAGGACTTCATAATTCTTTAGGTTGCAGTCCATTAAAGCTTCTGGTACTGTTGGCATAAAATTCAGGATAATTGTTCGTGTAAAATAAGATGCTTTTTATAGGCTAATATATAAACAGCTATTTACTCTACTGGAAAAATCATTTGTAAATAAGCAATAAAATCATATTTAGTTATAAAGGAAATAAAGGAAGGAGGAATTCAGCAGCAATAGCAACAACAACTGCATTTTTCTTTTGGCATAAGCAATTATTGGTACAGATACTTTAAAGACAGATAATTATCTGTAATGCTCGAGTTTTGTGCAGCTGATTTTATGCTTGACATTTCCCATTCACTTTTTTTTTATTTCTTACAGTGTACATATGCTGAGCATGAAACCTCTTGGCCACAATAATTTCCTTCAGGTGTTTGAAATTCATGTCTAGTTTTAGTTTCCAGACTTTTTCTCTGCTATCATCCATGCCTTTTCACGAATTGAGACATCAACACAACAAGGGAGGACAAAGGGAAGTTCTCACATCTTCATTGTCCAAATTTAAAATAATCAGAGGATATGAAGCAGGCATTGGTCATGATAATCAAATGTGAGAGATAGTTTTGCTTACTGCCTAGTGTTAAACAAATTTTCAGATCAAATAAGCCACTTCAGCGTCTTCATTTCTCTTCTTGATCTCTTTCAAAACACAGGCTTGTGAAATTTGTATTTCTCTGACAACAGAATAGATAGTATTAAATGATTAGATTAGAGCCTTCCTCTTTCTTCCTTCTGTCACTATTTATCCAGGATTTGGAGAATGGGAAAAAACTTTGTAGAAACAAAAAATCCTTTGGGGTCATCATTTGAATGAAGCTGACTGTTTTAAAAGTTGGATTATTTTTATAAAATACACATGGTGCATGCAAAATGCTGCATATGATATTTGTAATAACAGATGTAGAGACTTAGCTTGATGGAAACAATGACACATATTAAATGTATACAGGAAGCCAAGAAACTATCCCTAATATTTTGATTATATTTCAATAGGACAATGAAATCCAAAGAATTTGTGGTAATGCCTTGCTTAATTTTCCTCCATTTTCTCATATTGGTATATAAATACTTAAATTTGATATATCCAAAGCTAATGCAACAAATATTTTTAATATCTATTTACCAGTAATAGGAGTTCCTTATGCTTCTGCAATAACTAATGATTAATACAGAGAGGAAAAAAAAAAAACAGACATTGAATTTTACCTCCTAGTCATAGCAGCGGTTATAATATTAACACTCAAACAGGTTTTTCTATATTAATCAGTCTCACTTGTTATTTATGATATAATTTATCAAATATCTTTTCACCTTTTTTGCTTCTGTTAAATTTAAAGAATTAAATATGCTTGGACCAGACACTAGGTTAATTGATTTATAGCTCTCTTATAGACCAAAAATCAAAGCAAATCATAATGATTATTTTACAATAGCAGTCACAGATATTTAGCTCCTTTTTGTCAACAATACCTTTCTTAATTAGAAAAGAGAAAATTCAGAGCTAGAATAGCAAAATTAGAACAGTTCAGATGGTACAAACAGTGGCTATGTTTATTCATATGAGAAATCAACATTAAAATTGCAAGTTATATGTATGTGTGTATGTATATGTAATGATAAGTCATAACTCATGTTCACATTATCTGTATGTATGTGTGTATATTATCTGTATGTATATATGTATGTATGTGTGTATGTATATGTATGTATATGTATATATGTGTGTGTGTGTGAATGTGTGGTATTCAGCTTTGTTCGGGTATTTTCCCACGTCATTATAGTTGTGCTTTTTAAAGTTCTAGCGATGTTTCAGCAGACTCTCATCTGCCATCATCAGGCTTGTGTATTGTGTTTGCCAGATATAAAATCTATCTATCTATCTGTATATAAAGATAGATAGATAGATAGATAGATGATAGATAGATAGATAGATAGATAGATAGATAGATAGATAGATAGATAGATAGATAGATAGATAGATAGACAGAGAGAGAGAGAGAGAGATATTGTGAACATGAATTATGGCTTATCATTACATGAATTATGGCTTATCATTACATACATACATACATACATACATACATACATACATAAAGCCAAAATTCATGACCGTGGAGATGTCTTTGGACAATGCTGGCTCTTCGGCTTTGTAATGGAGATGAGCCGGAAACAAGTAGCACATATATGAGAGGGGAACCTTTACACACACACACACACACACACACACACACACACACACACACACACACACATCCCGATTTATATATATTCAACTTAAACTCATCCTTATAAATCATTAAAATGCAAATTGAATGACGTATCCCAATAATTATAAAATTCAATTACAACTTGATAACTCCCTTTCCAAATGTTTTTATCAACTGAAATCCTTGAGTGTGGAATTGCACTGAATAACTTTTGGAATTTGTTTGTTTCATCAAATCAACATCCTGCAACTTGATAGTGATGTATAACCCGTACATGATTATAAATATTGGTATACAAATGTATAATGTCATCTTATTTCTTTATGCTCCCCCCACATATTGCACATACTGTAGATCTACTAACAAGATTTCCATGAGGGAGTGCAATGAATCTCAATGCATAGTGAAAAAGACAAGATCTCCATCTTACAGTGTAAAGCAAGCATATTTTCCACCATCCTAAACACATTGAACTTCCTATTACAATTTAAATCTGATATACCTGAGTCCTGACATCATGAAAGGGCATCAGCGATAACAAACCTACAGTGAAATCTTCCTGTATTTTTCAAGGTTTTATCTTCTTCGGGCAGAACAGATAAATCTTCCTAATATATTATGTACCTGTGAATGCATTAAACACAAATCCTTTGAAATCTTATTTCTGGAGAACAAATTGAGCTGCCATATATTCCATTGGTTGCAAGCTCCATCCCTCTGGTACAATGTATCTTATTTCTCTTTAAATTATCACAATTAATTCTAAGTCTGCATCAATCTTTATGAAGTAGGATACATTCATCTTATCCCGCATTGCCTATTTTTAGTGTTATATTTTCTCTGTTTTGGTGATGCTTAAAGGCTCACCAATTATAGCAATGGCCTTTGAAGGTCCCTAATGCCATTATTTTTTTTTTCAGGTTAATTAAAGAAAGAGTTAAATTGAGCTATTTCTTCTTCACTGTTGTCAGTAATGCACCATATGTTAATTGAATTATAAATTGGAAGAATTGTAACAGAAAGTCCATCTTTTCCCATATTACACATAGTCATGGATCTTTGTAAATCTATTCCTTGGTAAACAATTAACTAAAACTTAAATTTGATTTCTCGGGCAAGATATTGAAAAGCTGCCAGATTATTAAAAACTGGGACTTTGTTTGAGAGTCTTAGTTCCAGCATGAATATAAATCGTAAACCTTGGATTTTTCTTGAACTGCCACAACATATTAGGAACAAAAATATAGTTTCAAACAAGCCTATTTTCACAATGGAGATTCACACTTTTATAATTTTAGGGAATTTTAATTGCCTGAACATAATCATTTGGGGATTTCCAAGCTAAATAGAAAAAAACGAGGTAGTAGGTTACCTTATCTGTACACACATCACAGGTTGGAGTTAATTCAAAGAAAATTGCAATTTTGGAGTTGAAGATTTAAATATTTAAAACACCATATTTTATTAATGATCCCTAAGTTTGACAATAGCATAGGCTTACTCTTCTTAGAGACTCCTCCAAGTCCAAAATAAGCACTAACAATAATAAAAAACAAACTGGCTTAATAGGCTATGGACATATGTGAGGGGAATAAGTGAAAACCAAAGAAGGGTATTTGTGTAAATGCTGTCATCAAATAACTGTTGTGAATGACATTAAGTGTAGGGATAGAAATAAGTAATGTTGGCATTGCCATGATGATGTAGTTATGCCTGGGATATTATTTTGGTGCCATAGAGTCTTGTGGATGCCACAATAGTAGAAGTTGGTTATGTAGGCATTATAATAAATCTCCAGAGTCACTTTAGATAGTGAGATGGGTGGCATATTAAACCAACCAATCAACAAACAAATAATACTGTTTTATCTTTATTCATTACATGAAGTCTGGAAAGACAGCTATATTTGGTCAAGCTCCAGTTATTTAAGATCACTAAAAAAGTGGAAAGAATCTTGTTATTTATGTATGCTTTTCTTTAGATAATACCTCAACTTTTTACTAAAAGAGCTCCTAGGTTGTAATGCAGGAAGACATATAGACACAACACATTTCAAATGAAATGGCAACAAAATGCTTAAGAACTGATATACAAAATGTGCAACTGTATTCCAGATAAAATCAGCAGCAATCTCTATGCTTTAGATGTTCTAAAAAGATAAAATTATACCTATTGTTTTTACACAACATTAAGTTGGCTCCTAGCCAACAGTACATCGGTTATAACTCTAAAAGAGGCTCATAGAAAGTATTTGCCCAATAATGCAATGTCATCACATTGTTTAACTCTGAAAAACATGAGTTTTTAAAGGGAAAATTACATATGCATATTACAAAGTGTTATGAATATGTGCATTTTCAAATTATTTCAAATTATAATCTGTGGGTCAGAAATCTGAGGTTCTAAGTGTTCACCTCCACCATGTGTCCCAATAACACCACTCTTCTCTCAAGGGAAAATAGGCAGTGTCAATCAGCATGTCTTAAAACACATATAATTGCTAAGTGCTGTTTAATATCTTATAATATTGCAAATTACTTCTTTCCAGTTAAATTTAATAGACTTGTTACAAAACTGTTTTTAAATCCTCTAATTACTAATAGAATGGATACATTCCTTTAAGTACTTGTCACAAGCTATCTATTCAAGAATAAAGCTTTTTATAGCTAATATTACTGACACAAAACATAAGGGAAATGTAACATATAACACTGGTTACTTTTAGAAATATGTTATGAAGCTTTTTTCCATTGAGTAAAAAGAAACAATAATTGTATAAGTTGTAATAGGTGGTATTCTTTAAAAGTTAATGAGAAGTTATGTACAAATATCTTGGTGAGATTAAACACAGCAGTTTATATAGTATTCTCTGTTTCTTTACAAGAATAGAATATTTTCAAATTGTTTTTCAAGTGTAGGGAAACAAAAAGCCTATATCCACAACAATAAAATCACAAAATATGGAATCAAATAACAATAATTGAACATGGTGGGACCACAAAATAGATAAGGTAAAAGAAAATGAAAAAGCTAAAGTGTTCTGGGATTTTTGAATTCAAACAGACAAGCATCTGTCATGCAAGAACTCAGACCTAACAATTGTTGATAAGAAAGACAAAAAAGTCTGGCTAGTGGACATTGCAGTACTTTGAGAAAGCAGAAGAGAAGAGAGACTTGTAGAAATTCATAAAATACAAAGACCTCCAAATAGAAGTAAAATAACTGTGGCGAAAGAAAGCAAAAATAGTACAAGTAGTAGTAAAAGCCCTTTGCAAATGATCCCAAAACATCTGGACCATCAACACCAACAAAAATACTGTCAGTCAGCAAAAGGCAGTTTTACTTGGGCAAGCTTATATGCTTCGGTGATACCTTTTTAACACAATAAACAACAACATCTTGCCTCCTTGGGAAGGTTTAAATAAGTGGATAAAAATGCCAAATTGAGTCTAAGCATTTGAATGACTGTATGACCAACCATAATAACAACATGTTTTAATTAAAAATAATACTGAGGCTGATTCAACATAATTCATAGTTATTTGAAAAGTGTGCTGTTTTGGATAATTTCTTGGATAGTTACATGCCAGCAGTAGTGTACCAAGTAAGGTAAAACTTTCTTCTATGGATATAACATTATATGTGTCAGTTTCTTTGTGCTAATATAATTTAAAATTATGCTTCTTTTAAGTATTAACTGAAGCCCATTGTGACTATATCTAATAAGTAAATTTCATTTGATACCGTAGAATTTATTTATTTATTTATTTATTTATTTGATTTATATACCGCCCCCTCTCCCCGAAGGGACTCGGGGCGGTGAACAGCCAATAAAAACACATATACAAGGTACAAAATATGAGACAACATAAAATATTAAAATTTAAAAACTGAAATACAATATGGCTCTAATAAAATATAAGCAAGTATTAAAAAGATTAAAACCCGATTAAAATTTAAAAAACCCCTAGGCCAGTCCGGCCTGCCGAAATAAATGCGTTTTGAGCAACCGACGGAAGGCCATGAGATCGGGGGCGGCCCTTACCTCCGGGGGTAATTCATTCCAGAGAGGGGGTGCTCCCAATGAGAAGGCCCGCGCCCTCGGGGTCGCCAGCCGTCCAGCCTGGCGGCACCCCGAGGAGGCCCACTCTATGGGAACGTACCGGTCGGTGGGAAGCCGATGGTGGCAGGAGGCGGTCTCGCAAGTAACCTGGTCCCGAGCCATGGAGCGCTTTAAAGATAGTGACCAAGACCTAGAAGCGCACCCGGAGGGCCACCGGGAGCCAATGCAGCACGCATAGAAGTGGCATAACATGGGAGCCCCTAGGTGCCCCCATTACCACCCTCGCGGCTGCATTCTGCACCAACTGGAGCCTCCGGATGCTCTTCAAAGGCAGCCCCATGTAGAGAGCATTGGCATAGTCTAGGCGGGAGATCACCAGGGCGGAAGTGACCGTGCGAAGCACATCCCGATCCAGAAAGGGTCGCAACTGGTAGATCCTACGGACCTGTCCAAAAGCCCTCCTGGCGACGGCCGCCACATGATCTTCCAATGACAGCCGTACATCCAGGAGGACACCCAGATTGCGGGCCCTCTCTGTGGGGGCAAGAATTTCCCCCCCCACAGCCAGCGATGGAACCAGCCGGCTGCATCGGGGTGCCGGGAAGCACAGCCACTCAGTCTTAGATGGGTTGAGCTGAAGCCTGTAATAAGACTAAACTGTCATTTTTGTCGGAAACCACGTTTCAGTGAGATAATGATATATCCTGAATTGAGAATATATGTCTGACGTGGCTGCAATCCTTCAAATGATCACTAAAGATAAAGGTTTTGACTGTCTAATCATGTCATCTCTAGGGGACAGTGCTCATCTCTGTTTCTTAGCTGAGGGAGCCAGTGTTGTCCAAAGACTATATGCTGATCATGTAACCAGCATGACTACATGGGACAACTTGCCACAGAAAACTCATTGCAGTCAACTCACCATGGTCAACTCACCATGGCCAACTCATTGTGGGACAACTCGCTGCTGGACAATTTAATAATTCTATTTAATTATTTAACATAAATTTAAAAAATATTTCAATTTTTGCCATTCATATTTCATTGTGTCTCTCCTTTTGCATCCTTTCTTCAATGATTCTATTCTACTATTTCTTTGATATTAGTGTAACTTTTGTCCTGAAGCAAGTTGTCCTGCCATGAATTGGCTATGGCAAGTTGTCCTGTAGCGAGTTGTCCACATTAAGTTGGCTATGGCGAATTCTCATAGACCCATATACTGAGGTGTATGGAATGTATACCTTCCATTTGAAGTGGTACCTATTTATCTACTCTCATTTTCATGCTTTCAAACTGCTAGGTGGGCAGGAGCTGGGGCAAGTAATGGGAGCTCACCTGTTGCACAGTGTTCAGGTCTTGTTCAGCAGGCTATCAACTTTCCAGCTAACAACATCTTTAACCACTGAGCCATCACAGGATTATATGATCCTTGAGTTACCACAGGTCACTTAGTAACCATTTGATGTTACACAATAACTATAAACAGAGGTGGGATTCAAATATTTTAACAACCAGTTCTGTGGATGTGGCTTAGTTGGTGGGCGTGGCTTGGTCAGGTGACTGGCTGGGTGTGGCCAACTCAATATCATTCACATCAAGGCATGTATCTCCTCGCCTGGCCTCTCATGACTGTGGGGATGCTGTAACAGTCGTAAGTGTGAAAAATGTCATAAGTCACTTTTTTCAGTGCCATTGCAACTTTGAATGGTCACTCCATATAAGCAAAGTACCAGCAAAGGAGGGAAAAAAACTCCAGAGAAGTTCCTGAAATAAGAAGTCCAGTCCTGCCAAGAATGTAATAAGGGTCAACGGAGAGGCAGTTTCTATAAGGAACACCAGAATGTTTCCTTCCTGCCTTCCTTACAGGTTTAGGCCATTTCTTCTAATAACTGGTTCTCTGAACTGCTTAGAATGTTAACAACCAGTTCTAGAGAATGTGTGCGAACCTGTAGAATCCCACCCCTGACTATAAATAACTTATATATAACTATATAAATAAGCGCTTAATGACAAAGTTCTGAAATTACAAATGTTGCAGCACCAGGGCAGTCATTCACTCTTACAAACAACCACAGAGGCACTGCAACATTTGCCCTATTTCTCCCCCCCCCCAGCTCCCCACAACTGCTTCTACCCTTGCATCCCGCCATGCAAAGATCTGTCTCATCTTTGCTACGGTTTCTTTACCTTAGAGGGAGAGAAGAGCAGGACAATTTCATTCCCAGTGTCTGATCAGCTTGCAAATGCTTTTCAAAGCAAGAGTGAAATGTTCTGGTGGGGCTCTGATTTCACATGACATCAGGCACCCACTTTTGCAGAGAATGGGTGCCTGACGCTGCGCGAGATCACAATCCCCAGAACTTTTCACTCTTGCTGTGAAAAGCATTTGCAAGCCAATCGGATGCTGGGAGCAAAAATGTCCTGCTTTTCTCTCCCTCAAAAGTAAAGAAATCATGGCAGAGAAAAGACATATCTTTGCTACGTAATTGACTCCAGCTTGGCAGGATGGGAGGGAGGAAGTTTGAGCTATCTCAGTGGAACTGGGAAGCCTTGGACAATCTGTTCCATCATGAGGCCCCCCTCATGCCTTCCCCACTCTGCCATACCTTGTGTACTTAATGACATCAGAAGTGGTATTCAGCAGGTTCTGATCAGTTCTGGAGAACCGGTAGTGGAAATTTTTAGTAGTTCAGAGAACCGACAAATACCATCTCTGACTGGCCCCACCCCCATCTATTCTCTGCCTCCTGACTCCCAGCTCATCGTCTGGGTCTTCTTTTGTTGCCCTGCACAGGAGAACGGAACTGGAAAGCAGGTTAGTGGGGTGGGGAGGAGATGGAGATCTTACAGTATCCTTTCCCTGGAGTGGGATGGGAATGGAATTTACCAGAATCCTTCCCCTGCCATGCCCACCAAGCCACACCCACCAAACCATGCAATGCCCACCAAGCCACGCCCACAGAACCAGTAGTAAAAAAAATTGAATCCCACCACTGCCATGCATTTGGTTAGTGAATGTGTGGGTAAAAGCAGGGAGTGATCAAACTCAAGTTACTCCTACAAATCCTTGAATTACGAATGTAATTGGCAGGCTCCATTACATTTGAAACTCAAGAATTATCTGTATTAGGTAAAAGCAGATGGTAACTTCCTGATTTTTTTTCTGTCATCTAGTGGGCACCTGAAGATTTGCAGTTAGAGCTGAAAATCATATCTTTACTGTTAATACTTAATTTTGCATGATTTCAGTTACATTAAGAGCAAATTAATTTACCAAAACATGTAATTATTTATCCAATTATTTATCCGATTATTTGCCATTTTCAGCATGTAGGTAAAAGTAACTGCCATCAAATCAGTATTACTTCTATATGTAGGATTGGGAAGTTAACACTTTATTTTTATGTGACACTTTCCACTATGTTGTTATTAACCTAAAACAATCATATGGAAGTATATTTTCATTAACTATTTAAATATCTGTTTTGGTAGCTGCAGTTTTCCTAGGACAATAAAACTGTGGACAGGGCAGACAATAGCATCTCTTATTATACTATTGCACTATAACTGCAATATATTGATAAATGAAACTATATTTTTGGAGCAAAAAGTCATCTTTCCACACAGCAATAGCAGTAACAGCAACAGGAAGATGCTTCAATATTTCATAACTGAAATAAAAACTTTATTAATTCATTCAAGCAACAAATAGCTCTGTGAAATTTTATAAAAGTCTGAAGATCCTAACTCAAGAAGCAATATATAGAATAACACATAGTAATATATAAAAGAATTGCCTTATGGCATGATAGGAAACAAACAATAATAAATGATAATAAATAATTAATAAATAAATAGGATAATGTATATATAAAGTAATGCAGAAAACACCAACTCTCCCTTCAAACTGCTTATTTTTTATTGTTCCTTTGTGCAGTCAACTGCATAAATGGAAGATTGTTCTCATGACACTGGGGCTCATGTGAAATTCATGTGCCATTTTAATTAGCCTTTTCAAGAGAATTAGATTCTCCAATATGTAAGTTTATCAAGTTTGCTTTCTCTTTTTTCTATATGGACCCTAAAATAACTTGCCTACTGACTATGTGATTAGTTGGCCATAAAAAAAGAACAGTTTAGACTCTTTTCAAATGTAAAAATTGATGGAGTCCCTTGGGGGATATGAAGCATATGTACCACAAATAAATCTTTATCAAAACACATGAAGAAAGAATAAAAACAGCATTCCAGAATGAACACAAAATCTGTTTTATGGACTCAGCCAATTTTATCAAGGAAATTCCATCATCTGCGATCAAACAAAATAATCCAATAACTAGATCTCAGAGTTTATCATTGTTATTTCTGATATTCCAATAATACCAAACAGCTTTTATAAAGAAATTCCTAACTTAAATTACATATATTTATTTGATACTGTATGCTGCCAACTTCAACTGGTTCACTACAGTTTACTGTAATTGGAATCAATACTGTGAAACAAAACTGAATTAACAAAATGACAAAACAGACACAATATCATTGCAAACAAAACACAAACCAATAGATAAAACAGATTATACAGATTAACAGAGTTGGAAGGGACCTTGTAGGTCATCTAATCCAACCCTCCACCCAAGCAGGGGACCCTACACGAGGGGTGTCAAACTTGTGTTGTCATGGTGGCATCACGTGACGTAGCAGGACTTTTTTTCACTTTTGCTAAACCGGCAGGTGCGGAGCCAGCACGTGACGCATCCAGCCCGCAGGCCGTGAGTTTGACATCCCTGCCCTATACAATTTCTGACAAATGGAAGTCCAATCTCTTCCTGAAAGCCTCCAGTGATGAAGCTCCCACAACTTTTAAAGGCAAGCTGTTCCATTGGTTGATTGTTCTCACTGTCAGAAAATTTCTCTTTTTCTTTTAGATAATGGAGGTCCACAACCATTCACATAATAAGGCTACCATTAACCTGCAGGAGAATTACAAGAGCTTTTTAAGCTTAAGTGCAACCTGAACTTGAGAGGAAACTCTTCTCTAGAAGCCCTACAAAAAAACATTGGTTTGACTTTGGGGACTCCACATCCGTCAGTCCTAAGTTTTATCTTCTGGAATGAGTCTACAGAGTGTTTGGAGGAATTCCTTGAAGAAGTCAGTCTTGCAGATTCTATGATACCAAGTCACGTAGGACTTTAAAGGTTAAGGCCAACTCTTTGAATGCACTCAGGAGTCTATTAGCAACCAGTGCAATGCTTGAAACCTTAGCGTTATGGTTGCACTGTACTGTACACTACACTGATATAGATGGCACCTCTCTTTGGACCAGTTTTAGTTCTTGGTAACCTTCAGGTATGGAGTGCTAAACTGCCCAGAGGCACAGAAGCGTGACGGATTGCATAGAAATTTGATTGATTTATTACATTGTACAGTATATATGGGTGATGATAAAGATGGAGGCGCCTGTCACCAAGTCCTGGCTAAAAGAGATGCTGAAGAAGGAAAATATATGAATATAAACTGTATAGCCCAGAATAATGTAAAAAAAACCACAAATCATGGACATGTGCAGGGATTGGGATGGGGTAAATAATAATGTGCATAATAATATTGTTCCCAAATCCAACTGACAAACACCGGTCGAACTGTGGGATGCAAATATTTTTTTTTCTTTGCTTGTTAAATTACTATAGCTGTCTACTTGCTAGAGGACTGGTGGCATTTATGTGATGATATGATCTCATGTGCAACATTGTTCTGGTGCCATCATCAGATGACATTGGGATGCACTTAAAGGTCTTTTAATACAAAACAAAAACAAAACAACCGCCCATCCGGTGATGAAATACTTTACCCAAATGCAATCAAAAAATGAATGCAGAGTCTCCTCTCCATATGCATATTCTCAGAGGCAGCTTTCATCATACGAAGGCACAAAAAAGTAATCTAGTCGCAACACAAATATATAAAATTATATTGATTCATGTTGGTCTAGCTATTCTTTCCTCTTTATTTTGGACTCATTAATCTGCTACAACATGATTAATGGCTTACTTAAAGGGTAATTTAATTTCTAGTATAGTGTGTAGGAAAGGTTATTTCTTGTTTTGCTTCAGCAACATGAATACTAACTTCAGAAACAAGGGACCTTTTGTTATAATCTATAGCCTCTGATTGGGGAATAAAACTCTAATACCAAGTGAACTGAGGGGAGCATATTTACAGCAGATATATGATATGTAGAAGCCTCAGAGTTAGAGTCTTGAGACAAAAGGTTTCAACCTTTTGAGGCATACCAGATCAAGAAAAAGATGTGAGAAGAAATATTAGAACTGTATTTTATAAGTAATAATAGAAAGAATGATTCTCCTTCCCTTCCTCTTATGCCCCCCCAAAAAAGGGCAGGACCATCTTGAGTTTCTTTCTTACATCTATCTGTATTCCTGGGCTAAGTCTACTGTTGGAATGGAGGGGAAGGAAAGTTTGCTAGCATTTTTCACATGCTTTTGCTGTAACTGCTTGGTTATTAGGAAGGGGGATTGTCTTCGGAGACAGAGCAGATTCCCTCCTAGCCAGTTCCACACTGGTTCCAAGACATGCCCTGAGAATGAACTGTTATCTAGCACGTCAGCATTCTGAAAACAACCTTGCAGCATCACATTGGCTGCCAGTGGACTGGTCAGGGGGGTTAGGTTTGGGGAAATGGAAGAATTGCTTTGTGCTTTATGCAGGACCTTCAGATTGCACCTGACTTTACTGCAACCACTTTCTCTCAGTAAAAATTCTTTGGATTCAACTTAATGGAGTCAAGAGTTTTGTTTTCCTAAGGGACTAAGCTTATAATTTCCTAATGGCAACCCTATACTCTTCAAGAATAAATATGTTTTCTGCAGTATCCAAATGGGTTCTCCTGTAAATGGTAACTAGATGTATTAAAATTTTAAAAGCAATATATCATATATCTTTGAGTATCCATCCATGAAGTGGGTGAAATATTAAATTAAGGATGTCAGTGAGAAAATTGTATTTCTTACATAAAGGTAAAAATAAAGATTTCCCCTGTCCGGTAGTGTATGATTCTAGGGGGCAGTGCTCATCTCCATTTCTTGGCTGAGGGAGCCAACATTGTCTGAAAACTTTTCCATGGTCATGTGGCCAGCATAGAAAACATTTCCATGGTCATGTGACCTATACACTTACTTATTTGCTTTATTTTATTGTCATTGCACCTCATACAAGGAAATCAAACACCGTCTTCAGTGCACATCATGACCATGAAAATAAACACAAACACACATCCTTCACACTTCACACATTGAATTGAAAACCTCCAACACCACATCAACACTGCACTATACAATAGAATTTAACTGCCCTGGAATAGAAGCTGTTTTTCAGCCTATTTGTCCTTGTTTTTATTATTCTGTACCATCTGCCAGATGGTAATAGTTCAAAAAAAGGGTTCCCAGGATGAGATGGATCTTCAGGTAGCAGGAGCTATAAAGCTCTTCCAAAGAGGGGAGAGGGCAACCATTGATCTTCTGGGCAATGACGTTAACCCTCTGGAGTTCTGTCCTATCTGCCACCGTGCAATTGGCAAATGATACAGCGGTTAAGGTACTCTTTATGGTGCAGCGGTATACTGAGGTGCACCAAAATTTTGCATTTATATGCCTTCAAACTGCTAGATGGACAGTAATGGGAGCTCATCTCATTGTGCAGCATTTGAATATCGAATCCTGGCTGTCAGGATCTTTCACTGCAGAGCATTACATTGTTGCCCAGTAAATATTAGGCCAATCATGTGATATAATATGGTAATAATCTATCCAACAGTGTTTTTAGAAGAATAAGGTTGGGGGTGGGGGGTGGCCAGTGCAATAACTCAGCTGACTTGAACCAGAATTGGTGCAATTGGTTTGATTTGCACTGTGACAAGTTTTGACTTAATTCACATTTCTTGAAATATTATCAACAGTTACATTTTAAAAGACTGGACTGGAATAGAATAGAATAGAATAGAATAGAATAGAATAGAATAGAATAGAATAGAATAGGTTATTTGGCTAAATGTTTTTAGACGCACAAGGAATTTGTCTCTGGAGCAGAAACTCTCAGAGTACATACAAAGCAGCAGAGTCATCATCATCATCATCATCATCATCATCATCATCATCATCCAAATAAGAGGGGATAATAAAGAAGATGAGAAGGATAATAATAATGTTACAGCCTTACAACATAGTAAATATGCATAGACATTATATAGTAATATAAGAATTAGATGTGCAACAGAGTGATGGCATGAAGGAAGAAACTGTCTCCATGGCTAGCTATTTTACATACTGTTTCCAACATACAAAACAGCATACAAAATACACATTTTATCAAAATATTACACAAAAATACATACATGGAAACAGAGGTGCAAAAGCTGAAGTGTTATTTAGACTTTAATGTGCCCTATGAAGATTTGGGGGTGTGGAATTTAAAAGTTATCATCAAGTAACTTTTAATGTGATGGAAGAGAGAAAGCATAGAATATATTTCCAGAAAATAAACGTGTTTAAATGTAAAAAAATTCCAGTCAGACTTAGTCCTTGACCTGGAATCATCGGCACTATGTTTTTGATTAACAATTATCATACAGGTGAATGAACCTGTGAATGAACCAAATACCAGAAAATAGGTTCAGCTGAAATTTTTCTGAGCCATACCTTTTCCTCAGCATGATTATTCTCTTCCTATTTTTCCTAGAGAATAATCAGTATCATTTGGTTGCTCTCCAGGCCTGACTTGTGCTTTGCTTTTCAAGGCCTAATTCCTTCTTTGTTTTTTGAACTTGATTTATTCTCTTGAGGGCTGACTTCATCCATCAACTCTGATCTTATGTTGAAGCTTCTTGTTTCTCAGTTCCTAGTTCATTTCTATTACTGCCCAGAATTCAGCCCTCAAATTGGCTCATCTCCAGAAGCAATAGACATACTAAGAATTCAATGACTAGCTTACTAAACATTTATTTAATCAAATACTCCAAAAATATATTGTCACACAAGTCTCCCTACATTGTTCTATTTTTCTAATTTTGTAAGCCACCTTGAACACTCTACAGAAAAGAAAAAATAATCATTTTTGAAAAGAAGCAATAAGTGCATTATTATATTGTTCTTGCATTGATTATCTTCTTTAAATGAATTTATATTGCTATTTTACTTTTGGAAGAGTTTCATTTTCAAGTACAAGGCATTCTAAAACTCTTTATGAAACTGTGCAATTTTTCTATTTAATAGACAACTATGGCTATTCACATTTGTGCTTTCTGGTATTTGACTCATTCATCTATTTATTATGATAATTGTTAGTTAGAAATATAGAATGAATTGATTTTTATTTAATCTATAAGCAATCTAATTTAGATTCTGATTACCATCTTTTGATGACTACAGCAGTCCTTAGTATAACACTAAGTGTCCATTCTAAATAATATTCTGACAGAACAAATCTGGATGTATAATTCTTCAGTCCAGATGTGGTATTCAGCAGATTCTGACCAGTTCTGGAGAACTGGTAGTGGAAATTTTGAGAAGTTCAGAGAACTGGCAAATACCACCTTTGACTGGAGATTTTATAGTATCCTACCCCTGCCACGCCCACCAAACCACAGCCACAGAACCAGTAGTAAAAAAATTTGAATTCCACCACTGTTTCAGTCATAGCATGAGGTAGAAGTGGGAGAACATATTATTGCCAAGGAATCTTGATGATAATGACATGATTGTGACATTTATGAAAGACATTGGCAAATACAACAATGAGATAGGTGGCATATAAATTTAATAAGTAAATAAATAAATAAATAGCAGCAGAGGACAACCAACAAAATGATTAAGAGAAGGATAGGCCTATGAGGACCAGTTGGAAATTCTGAACATTTTTAGCTTCTATAGCCATCTTCTAAAAAGCTGTAGAACATGGAACAGAATTTTCCAGACCTGTTACAGAAGACCAGACATGAATAAACTAGAAATAAATTAAAAGGAAATAGAATTTGAACATTGCAAATGTAATGGTAAGAGCTCTTTGATGAAGAAACAATCTGTCTCTAAAAGAGTGAATGATTCTCTTCCTGGACATGTTTAAACAGAGGCTGAAATGCTGTTGGAAATGCTAGAGTAGAGGATTCCCACAATGTGGAGGATAGGACTAAATGACCTCTAACTTTCTAGCAAATTCTTACATTTATAACTCCATGAATATTTTGGCCACTATTACTATCCATGTTGCATGGCTGTAATCATTCCAATTATTTGGCCAGATGAAATCTGCCCCACACAAGACTTGTGAAAGGTTATTCAACTAAATAATAATAATATCCTGTTGTTAGAACAAGTGAGATTGGAGAAATAATCAGTAAATTGTGTCTGTTTCTGTTGCCTCAGTTTTATCCTGCCCACTTCCACACATAGAACTTTGAGACACATTGCTAGTAATGAAACAGCTTGCCTCCAGAAGTTATGAATGCTCCAACACTGGAAGTTTTTAAGAAGAGATGGACAACCATTTGTCTGAAATGGTATAGAGTTTATTGAACAGTGGGACAGCAGGTTTCCTGAGCAGGGTGCTTCCTGAGCAGTGAGATGGACTAAAAGATCTCCAAGGTCCCTTCCAAATCTGTTAATAGGGAAAGATCTTTTCCAACCATTATCATCTGCAGAAATCAGTTGTAGAGTACATTTGTAGTTTGTACATATTCTGTGCCTCAGTGGTGACTTCCTCATAAAACTTCCAAACAGTATATATCATCTGCTAAAGATCAAACAGAACCTCAAGATTGCAGTAGTGTTGTTCTCACACCCTCAGCTACATATTTAAGAAGCCTTCCATGATCTGGATGCTTGGAAAATTTATTTATTTAATTTATATTGCCGCCTATTTGCCCACGGTGACTCGAGGCGGCTTACACAATGTACAACCATATTTAAAACACAAAAATAAAAAAAATAACAATAAAACCTAACAAAAAGAATCAAATAAATTAATAAAGTACAATAGAACAAAATTGGGGAAAAAATGATCCCTACATAAAATTTGTCTTACTCTACGAAATTCTTCCATAACTCCCATCAATATAATTCAAATCACTTGGTGAAAATCATTATTGTTATCTTCTTATAATTAATGGCTCATCCATGAGCTGTACAATAAGAAATTGGGTCCTAAGGAGTCTTTGTGGTCAGAAGTAAAAGCAACAACCCCCTCCACCAGTATTTTCTGCTAATTTAGGTGAGTGTTAAGTAGAAGAGATTAAATTTGCATTTGCACTGACACAAAGATTGAAAAGCAGAGAAACTGTAATATTTCTGTGTAAACTCTTTATTTGTTAGCATAGTATAGCATTGGCTGGATAACTGACTGGATAATCTTACCTGAAAGATGTGTTTGCATAAAGTTGGTGGATAACAAATGAAAGTTGCCATTCTGTTGTGATACACTCAAATTTTCTTCAGAATTTGTCTCTTGGAGCAAAACAAAATTTGCTTTTAAATTAAGCAATGACAAAGGATCAAATCTGCATGGGGCAAAAGAAGTACAGTAGTCTCCTCTGACTATTTCTTTTGAATCCTATCTGTATATGGTGTAATTCTTTCTGAGTGTCCCATGTTTTCCAGGTTTCTTCCCCCCTTCTCTTGTTGGCTTCATCCTTCTGAGGTACCCATCCCAGCAACAGTACTTGTTTCATGTTGCTAGCTTGAGTTCTCTTTTTTCACTGAATTATCTCTTTTAATGCATCACATCAATGCCACTGGGAATTCAACCAAACGGGCAATGAGAAAGAGCAATATGTGCAGCACAAACTAACTTTCATCTTCTTGCCAACTTCTCTGGCTTTAATGAAGGAAGTTGTTACATATGGCTGCCTTCTAATTAAAAATGGAAAGTTGTGGAGTAGGATCACAGCTTTCAATGGGTTAGAAATGTTTTCAGGTTCAGTCTCTCCAGTTCTTTTCTTTTTTTTAATGTAACCAAAATATTTACTGATATTTCAAATCTATCCCAATACATCTCAAGAACCCCCCAGCTGTTTATATGATAAATAATATAGAACAATATTAAGATGCCAGTGGTATGATTAAAAAGTTAATAAAATAGCAATCCACAGAAGATCCAACCAAAGACACAACAGAACCAAGTAAATCATATTAAAAATGAAGGAAAAGGAACACAAGTATATAAGTGCATGCATTCAGTTGCAATCCCAGGATCTGTATCATAGCAAGTTTGGAGAAAATCAGACAATATAAGTTTGCCAGGACATGAACTTTGCATATTGCAGTTGACTTTACTTGATTCTCTTTAATTATTTTTTTCTAATTCCCCATGCCTAATTCTTCTTTGTTCCTGAGTTTTTCTTAAAGTAGACCAGATGGCTGCAATCCAGAGTGCTTAAGGTTAAGTGGTTAAGGCACCAGGATAGAAAGTGGAAGACATCAGTTCAAATTCTTTCTTAGTCATGAATGCCAACTGGCTGACTTTGGACTAATCACTCTCTACTGTCCACCTGACAAAGTTGTTTTGAAGAAAATAGGAAAAGGAAAGTGTGTTGGATATACAGTATTTGCTGTCTTGAGTTATCTATAAAATAATAAAGGTGGGATACAAATAAATAAATAAAATCAGAATGGAGGGCTAAGAATCCACTTGTACATGTCTTATTTGTTAAATTCAGCTTTCCCATCAGAAATTCAGGGTGACATATGTCTATTGTTCTAATAACAATTGTGTGAGATAAGATGGGCTCAGCTATAGTCCAAAATCATCCATGGATCTTCAATAATTCTTTGTTAGATTTGATTCTTAGTATTCAAGCTTATTACATCATCCTAGTTAATTATATTGCACATAAAACAAATATCTTTAGGCTTCTGCTACATCAGATACATGGACAATATTTATAGTTAGATAAGTTTTTATCTGTTTCTTTATTTCTTTAATATTTATCTTATATGAATAAGTAAATAAATGAATAAATATTCAGGAAATTCTGGAAGAGACAGTATTTCTAAAAACCATTTTTTATGTTTAGTTTGTAGAGAAACATCTTGGGTAAGATGTATATTTATTATTTATTCAATTTATATGGCTGCCTATCTCTCTCCATTTTCTTATTTCATTAAACTGAATATGCTTAGTCATAAAAAGCACAATTTTTCAAGTCACTATAAGGTGGCAGCAGGAAAGATATTTCATATAGGATGATTTACATTTCACTCTAAGCCTAAACAGCTTGAAAATAGAATATAATTTAACTCAACAAATATTCAGACAATTTACTTTTATAGATATATAATTACTAATCAAGATTGGTGTTCAAGTTATTTTAAAAATGACTTATACAAGATTAGTTATTAATTATTCTAAAATTATGTGTAAAATGAGACTTTTTACTGTGGAGAGTAAATACTTACAACTCCTCCCATAAAGGCATATGTATGTATAGGCTAGTAGATTTATCATTATTAGCAAAAGCTTGAATTTCATATTACTTGCTAACTCATAGCAACAAAAAAATTAAAATAGCAAATATGAACCAACTGAGTCAAAAGCTTAAGACATATATGTATAAGAAAAGAAAAACAAAGTATGTTATTAATATTGGATTACTTCACAGTGTGCAGTCATTTTGTATCAGGAGTTAAAGGAAATAAAATCCTATCAATAAAGAATAGATTATAATCTGGGAATATATACACCCCATAGACGAAAGGCAGCCACCATCCAGAAACCAGACCACGGCTGCATCACCGGCTGCCACACACCCCGACCCCCAAACCAAGCAAACTGACACACGCCATGAACACAGAACCAGGCCTCAAACTCGGAGCCAAACCAAAACCTGGAATGTCACATCACAGCCACCCACTAAGGATATCACATCACAGAACTCAGGAGGCTACACAACAAATCTTCAGGATGTTGCAACACAGCCAATGACCCAGGAGATTACAATACAAGACCCAGGATGTCACAAGATTAAAACTCAGAAGGTCATCACACAGCCCATTATCCAGGTCATTACGACCCAGGAGATTATAGCACAAGACCCAGGATGTCACAAGATTAAAACTCAGAAAGTCATCATATAGCTCATTACCCAAGTCGTTACAACACAGGAGGCGGATACACACACAGCCAATACCTCAGCCACACATGTTCTTATGAAAAAGCCAGCCAATCTGCAAACATCAACTCCATCAACCAATCAAGAAATGACAACACAGCCAACCTCCCCACCAGTATATATAGGGAGACAGCAGCTCAGATCACGCTTTGCTCGCACGAAGCCGAAAGTACCAGCCTGAAGATGGCGAGTGGGATCTCATCGAAACGTTGCCTAGATAGTCTCAACCTTACACGTGTTCGGGAAAAGAACACACCAAGACCTGCATACATACATATACATATATATATGTGTGTGTGTGTGTGTGTTTTCGGATATATATATATATATGCAGGTCTTGGCATGTTTGGGTGTTTTCCCATGTAAGATTGAGAGTATCTTGGTAATGTTTTGATGAGGTCCCACTCGCCATCTTCAGGCTGGTGCTTTCGGCTTCGTGCTTGTGCGAGCAAAGCATGATCGGAGCTGCTGTCTCTCTCTAAATACTGGTGGTGAGGTGTGGTGTGCTGGCTCTGTTGTAAGAGGGCTGGTTGGCTGTGTTGTTATTTCTTGATTGGTTGATAGAGTTGATGTTTGCAAATTGGTTGGCTTTTTCTTAAGAACATGTGTGGCTGAGATATTGGCTGTGTGTCTCTCAGCCTCCTGTGTTGTAACGACCTGGGTAATGGGCTGTGTGATGACCTTCTGAGTTCTATTGTTGTGACATCCTGGGTCTTGTGCTGTAATCTCCTGGGTCATTGGCTGTTTTGTAACATTCTGAGGTCTTGTGGTGTAACCTCTTGAGTTCCGTGATGTGATATACTGAGCGGGTGGCTGTGATGCAATGTTCTGGGCTTTGGTTTGGCTCCGAGTTTGACGTCTGACTATGTGTTCATGGTGTGTGTCACGGCTTGTTTTGGGGGTCGGTGTGTGTGGCAGCTGGTGATGTAGCTGTGGTCTGGTTTCTTTCATCTATGGGATAGGTTTGGGTTTGAATCTGGTGAGGGAGATTGATGGTGGCATCATGTGTTGGTTTTCGTGGCTGGGACTTGTTTGTTGATAAGGACTAGTTTCCAGATGTCTGGTAAGTGGGAGGTGTCATCCTGTTTATTCATGTTATGGGGGTGTTTTGAAATAGAGAAATACCCATAGAGAAACACAGCCGTAGAGATTGAAAAAAAACCTGAAAGTATGAATGGAAGAGATGACTCCAACAGACTGTCAATTATCTGGAAGCCTGCACTCATAAACAAAAAAATCTCCATACCACAAGCCAAGCAAACACTTGGCCTCAAACAACTCCCCCCCCCGATACCTCTAGCTTAAACACACCCCAACCAGGCACCCAGATGAAACCTAGCTTCCTATTAAATGATAGCCATCCATTTACCCGAAGCCAACCTGCACTAAAAGCCTCCAATTCAGAAACACAATATTGCCAGCCAATCAAGACAAAAAAATTCTACAAAACAGACAGAAGATATTAGAAACACGATCAAGCAGAACACAGCAAACTCCAAGACCAATAAACATAGACCAAGACTTGCAACCTATCAGGATGAAGAAAAAAAAAACATTCTAACACACCAGTAGGCTAGCACCAAATTTAAAACAGAAACGGCTGTGAAAGCCTGACTAACAGACGAAAACAATACACAAGCCTGATGATGGCAGATGAGATTCTGCTGAAACATCTCTACAACTTTAAAAGCACAACTATAATGATGTGGAAAAATACCCGAACAAAGCTTAATACTATACATACATACATACACACACACACACACACACACACACACACACACACACACACACACACTACACATATACATATGTCTATTTATATACATACACACATAAACAAGAATTCTTTTCCAATGAGCTAAAGGAAAAATAATCCAAATATTATAAAATCTGCAAAGGTTGACAATTAAATTACAGCAGGCTATTTAATATTCATATTCCACCTATATCACGCTACAAAATAATTCTGGATGGCTTACAATTAACATCATAAAAATTAAAATATTTAAATATTAACAAGATTAAGCACAAAATTAGAAAATCCAATGCAAGAAGGGTAGAATCAACCAACCTCCTACACTGTAGAGTGTCCCTATAAGGACTCCAAGCCAACCAGCAGAAAAACATATTTAATGTCCTTCTAGAAGGCCAAAAGGAGACCTCACCTCCAGGAGTGGGATTCTACTGGTTTAGAACCGGTTGTTATGACACTGCGCAGTTTGGAGAACCAGCAAATCATGCCCCTGGATGTTTCCGCCCCTCTCCAACTGCCCCTCCACTCCCTGCCCAGTCAGTTCTTATCACACATGCACAACATCACACGCATGTGCGACATCGCTGACTGCATTTTCCCCTCAATCCATCAACTAGATATTCTGTAGGAAAGGAGTTCAAATAACTCACAGAACATCTTGCATAACCAATAAATAAGGACTGAATATAATTTCTAAAATCAAGTTTCAAGATTTTATAACCAACCCCCCTTTTCTTAGCATTAAGCATTAAGAGTCTTTGAGACTCTTGCTTCTTTGGTTTTATTTATCTATTTATTTATTATATTCATATGTCATTGATCTTGCAGTTTGAGATAACACTAGGTGGTTGAGTCCTAAAATAGCATATTGTTATTATGCAATTTTGCTATGGTTAGGAGTTTGATAGCATCCACTTTGATTCAATAATTTGGCTTTCTAATTGAATTACATGGATTTAAATTCTAATTGAATTACATGGATTTAAGAGCTTTGATCAATCTATATTTACATTATTTATAAAAAAAACTACACTTTTTAAGGCCTGGTTGTACGCTATTCTATCCATTTAGAAGCATTCTCTAATTGTGCAACGGAGTTCTCAAACTGGATTCCAAAGGAAAGACAATTGTTTCTTGTGTGGGAAGATATCCAAAGACAGTCCTGACTTCCAGCACTGCATTCCAGTGCACTCCAGTTCTCGACTTACAACTATTCCTTTAATAACAGTTCAAACTTATAACAACATTGAAAAGTGATTTACAATAGGTTATTGCACTTATGACCATCACAGCATCCCCACAGCCACATAATCAAAATTTGGGAACTTGGCAACCAGCATGTATTTCCAACAGCATCCTGGGATCATGTCACAGAAGTTTGTGACTTTCCTAGCCAGCTTTTCACAAGCAAGGTCAATGAGAGAAGTTGGATTTTTTAACAACCATGTGACTCACTTAACAACCACTATGATTTGCTTAATAACCATAGCAAAAAAAGTTATAAAATTGGGTATGACTCACTTAACAACACCAATGGAAATACCAATTCTAATTATGGTCATAAAACGAGTACTACCAATGGACAATTCTAACTCTCTCTCTTTTTTTTTAATTAGACTGTTTTATTTTCTCCCTTTTATCATATTTCATGATGGTACGCAGAGGTGAAGAACTTTTGCAAACATAACAAGTTGACAGTTCCACTGTCTCCTAACTTTTGAATGCATAAGTCAGGAATCAATGGACAGATAATTTATTTTTTTCCAACTGTACCTTTTTATAGAAAGCTATTACATATAAAAATCAGCTTCAGCAAACTAAGAACTTTTTGAAGACATTCCTCCCCCCTTTTTAGGAAAAATCTAATACAAAATCTAAAACTATGTGTATGTTATTTTCTTCTGAATTGGAAAAGAACGAAAGAAAACACATATGCATCTACACACATTGCTCCAAAGGCAACTTCCTTCACACAATTCATGGGAGTCAATTGAAAACAGTATTGTTCCTATGCTGATGTTGGAACATTTGAAGAAATGATTTAATCTTCTTTATCTTTCTTATTACATGCAACAAATAAAGGCACTCTTGTTCTCTGTGTTGCCCCTCAGCTGAATGAATATACACATATACCAATATGCACACAACTATATGCACATAATAAAGATGGTTGCAAGCCATTAAGAAATACACTTGTACCTGTACCTGCTTTAAAGCTTTGTTTCTTGCAAGATTTTCTTATGTGAGCAGAGATTAAATGCAAACACATAAGACACATGCATGCATAGGTATTTCAGAATACAAAAGACAGCCTCAGCAATTCTACAGTTGAAGCCTCATAGCAGTGGATTTATTTATTTAAATCTCTTGTGCTAATGCAAATCATTGCAAAGGGAGGGGAAAGAGAAAAAGAAAGAGAGAGGGAGAGAGAGGGAGAGAAAGAGAGAGGAAAGGAAGGAAGGAAGGAAGGAAGGAAGGAAGAAAGAAAGAAAGAAAGAAAGAAAGAAAGAAAGAAAGAAAGAAAGAAAGAAAGAAAGAAAGAAAGAAAGAAAGAAAGAAAGAAAGAAAGAAAGAAAGAAAGCAGTCTTCCCTCAATCATTATTCATCTTGCAAGAAACAGCCCAATCTTGTACTTACATATCTTAATGTCTCAGAATCGTCCCAGTTTTCTGACAAAATGTTACTCACACTCTGAAAGCTACCCAGCTCAGTTAGGCAAAACCCAGACCCAGGCAGACAGCTGGGAGATAATGGAACTCTTTCCCCAGCTGGGAATAGAAGCCTTTTATCTGCGGAGCATTGAGTCTCTTCAGTGGGATTAGCCATGAAATGTATGGCTTTTCCACCAAGTCCCTGCACGCTTCGAATACCCAGACCCAAAAGAAGCCGCCAACCCAGAAACCAGCAGTTAAATCCTGCATAGAGATATCCAGACATTGTGTGCCTTTTGCATTGTATTTCTTTATGCAGGAAAGAAGAGACACGTGCACACAGACATGCCAGCAATGAAAGAAAAAGAACACATAAAGCTCCCTGCCGTACCTTGAGCAAAATAGATTAAATGCTCGTTTTATTTTCCTCCTTATACAACTGTCAGCTCCTACCAAGGTATTCAAGGCTACTTGTCTTCTTGAAATCCAGGTCATTAATCGGCATACTAAATTAATATCAGGGATAATAAGGATTTTCTTCCTACAAATGACATGGTTTGCTCTGTAAGATTAGGCTCATCAAAAAGACCCTGCAGTCTCGTTAAAAATTAAAGTCAGCCTATGAGTTAAGTTTTCCACATTGTGGAATGACAATTATGATCTGGAAAAAAATGCCATCTGTTTTCTACACATTATTAGGAATGATGTTCCACATACATCCTATAGGCGTTAAAAAAAAAATCCAAAAAACAGAGAAATCCTGCTATTTGATACCTGTTTGCACATTTTAAGCTTGGAGAAGTGCCAAACTAATAAAACTTTGTCAAGTGTAAAATTGTAACAAATGTTATAGGCCTACTCCAATAAACTTCACCCATTCATTCATTTATTCATTTCCCAAGGCTTATATAGAGCTCTGGCTGAAAATGTCTGAGCATTTACATCAGCTTTCTTCAAAATACCTTTGGGTACCTGCCAAAAATTACTGCCTCTGCTTTAATCCAGTTTCCATTATTGGAAAGAATTTTGTCAGAAAAAATATTGATTTATTTACTCCTAAAGCCCACGAGACCTGTAACTTCCTGACAATGCATAACTAATATTTTGCCATCTTCAGTATGAAGTTCAACAATAAGGGTTAATAGGGTGATACTAATGGCAATTACTGGAAGTTGATGCAAAAGATATTTTCAATTCTATAGTATCATGTGAATATAACTTCACACAGTATTTCAATAGAACTGTAACATAAAAAAGCATTACAATATCAAACTCTTTTCCTGATCATTCTTAACTAGATACCTTTATTCAGATAATCAGAGTTGGAAGGGACCTTGTAGGCCATCTCGTCCAACCCCCTGCCCAAGCAAGAGACCTTACACCATTTCTGACAGATGGGAGTCCAATCTCTTCTTGAAAGTCTCAAGTGATGGCACTCCTAAAACTTCTGAGGGCAAGCTGTTCCATTGGTTGATTGTTCTCAGTGTCAGAAAATTTCTCCTTATTTCCAGGTTAAATCTCTCCTTGTTCAGTTTCATTATTCCTTGTCTGACCTTCGGATGCTTTAGAAAATAGCTTGACCCTTTCCTCTCTGTGGTAGCCCCTCAAATATTGGAAGACTGTTATCATGTCTCTCCTGATCTTTACCTCTTTACTAGACTAGCCAAACCCAGTTCCTGTAACCATTCTTCATATGTTTTAGTCTCCAGTCCCCTAATCATCCTGGTTGCTCTTCTCTGTACTTTTTCTAGAGTCTCCACATACCTATTGATAGTGGGTTAACAATTACTCCAGTATAAAATTATTGCCAAAAAAAATGCATGTATCAATTTAAAGCCTCTTCCCCATTTTGGAGAACTCTCTTTAAAGTCCTTTGCAAACTATTTGTGTTCCCTCTATCCTATTGATAAAAGTAGGTTTGCCAAAAAACGGAAAGTCAAAGTATTAGAGAAAACAATTGTATAAAAAGGCCATGATTCAAAACAATAAAATAAGCTGTAATGTAGATATATTTTGAAATATAAAAACCACATATAATATAAAATTCATTGCAAGGTAGTCCTTGACTTACAGCAGTTTGTTTAGTTACAACAACACTGAAAAAAGTGAGTTATGATCATTTTTCACACTTATGACCATCGCAGCATCCCCATGATCATGTGATTTACATTTGAATACTTGACAAGTGGTTCATATTTATGATGGCTGCAGTGTCCTTTTGTGACCTTCTGACATGCAAAGTCAATGAGGAAGCGAGATTCACTTAGCAACCGTTACTAATTTAACAACTGCAGTGATTCATTTAACAAACTTGGCAAGAAAATTCATAAAATGAGACAAAACTCACTTAGGAAAAGAAATCTCAATTAGCAGCATAAATTTTGGACTTAATTGTGGCCATAAGTCGAGGACTACCTGTATATGTCTAACATATAACAGCAACATATTTATGTCCATAGTTATATATTTTTAAGTACAGGAAATAATACCCAACATAAATCATACCGTGTCAAACTCTGAGGATTGATAGCAATTGCAATAGCACTTTAACTTATATAGTGCTTAATAATTCTTTACTGCACTCTCTAGTCTATTTACACTGTGTGCATGTTGCTCCCAATAATCTGGATTCTCATTTTACTGAACTTGGAAAGACGGAAGGCTGAGTCAACCATGAGCCTGTCAGGATTGAATTCCAGGTTGTGGGCAGAGATAGCCTGCAATACTGCATTCTAACCACTGTGCCACCATGGCTCAATCTAATTAGCCAGTGAAAGAGGTTCCCCAAAATAGCCCAACCTATCTGACTATCCCACAACAGTTTTTACTGCCACTTGCTGCTGTCACTTAAAGCTGCAATTACTTATATGTTATTTGGTGCTTTGGCAACTTTCTCCAGTAAGCAGAAATGAAAGGAAGATAAGGCTCCTTTTTTTCCTCAGAAGGATGGAAGGCTAAGTCAACCTTGAGTTGTCAGGTTTGAATTCTAGGTTGTGAACAGAATTAGCTTGCAATACTAGTTTGCATTCTAATCAGTGCATCACCAGGCCTTCTATTTTTACTATTTTTATTACATATATTGCAAAAAATCATATCCCCATCTATGTTGATTATACAACGGTAGATTCATACAAGAATGAAAATATGTGAAACACAATGTGAATTTATTGGATCCAGGATTCTTTCACTGCAATGTTTTAAAACTCTATCAATTTAATGATACATAGCAGTGTATCTCAAACTTGGCAACCATCCGCAGGGTTCATATTACTCTTAAGTCTCTATGCCAACTTGCAGAGTCAGGTCTTAATAATCAGAATTTCCTAGCCACAACTCCTATACTCACAACTTGAAAAAGAGTTGTGAGTATAGAAGGCCCCTAATTACATACTAGCTCCATCTGGGGCAGTGTAATCTGATTCAGAACCAAAGATGACAAACCCTTGGAAACAGAGGAATCGCCATCTTACCAGGATTCAGCTGAAGCCTATCGTTCTTCATCCAATCCCCCACAACCTTCAAGCACTAAGAAAGGTCATCCATGATATCACTTACTTTGCCCATGATGGAGACATACATTTGGATTATTTCTGCGTACTGATCATACCTCATCCCAAAATGATGGATATTTTACCCAAAACCTTCATGCAGATATTAAAAATGAGTGAAGAGAGAACTGGGTCCTACAGCATGCCATGGATCAATGGTCATAAACTATCAACAATATCCCTATCAACAATAATTGGACAGTCCTAGAGGAAGGAAATGAACTGTGCTCAAGACCTCAACTTCCAGAGCTGATCCAAAAGGATACTTGGTCAATGGTATTGAAAACCACCAATAGGTCAAAAAGAGACAGAATTGATGCAGTGCCCAAATTCCACTCTCACCAGATGTCATCCAAAGGAATGCTGTTTCCATCCAATATCTGGGCTTAAAACCAGACTGGAAGAGGTCCAGATAATCAGTTTCATGCAGGTACCTCTAGAGCTGATGCATGACCCCCTTCTCAATCACTTTCCCTAAAAAGAAAGTACCATGGTAGGGTCCAATGATGACTTCTTGACAAGAAGAAGTCTTGTCATATCAGCATTTCTTTAAATGGTCCTGGGAACACCCTTTTACTCAAGGGTGCATCATTCTTTGTTAAGTCTTACCTACATGTCATCTCTCTAGTGGCCATAACCACCAGAAAATATCTAAGTCACAATTAACCATACTGACATTTCAGAGGACACTGTCCAATTCTCAGGTCCAACAGGATCAAACTGCTCTCATATGACAGGAATCTCCAACAGACCTGCACCATACGTGGAATCCAACTGGCAATGGAATCAAATATTTTATCTACCAAGTGCATTGAAAATTCTTCAATGCAGCCCTGAAGATGAACCTCAGTGCTCTTCATCAAAAGAGAAGGGGTGACTGTAAACAGTACCACCAGGTGTCACTCAGTAAGTGCAATACGAATGGAGAAATACTGATGTTTTCCTCTCTTATCACCATGAGGTAGGCCTTAATATTGTTTCTAACTCTTGATCAATCAGATTATCCCTTGCCTTCCTCCAGGGTGCTTTGGATATTGCTTGACCATTTTCAATTCCATCAGTTTCTCCATAAACCACAAGGATTGTCAGGCATAATGGCACAAGAAGAGTCACAAAGGTGTAACCCTCTCTAATGTCTCTACTATCAGCCAGGATTATGAAGGATAACCTCAGGCATAAACCCCAGATCTCTTTGAAACCCTATTGGGTTCATTTGTCACTAGGTATCAAATAGGTACTTCCTACTTGAAGAATGAAGTGGACAGAAAAATCTCAAAGGTCACCTTATGTCCTGGAGCTACATTCTGATACCCTGCATACTGATATCTTGAAACACTTCATGGGGATTCCCTAACTCAGTATAGAACTAGTTGCCATGATTTGAAAAGTATACATGCCCAACTTTTGATATTAGTCCTATGCCAAGAATATATGAGTGCAGGGTTATGGTAAGATGGAATCAAAGAACTTTAAATTGTGGATTTGTCTTTGATAAAATATTTGATAAAATCTTTTACATCTGTTATCAGAGTTAAATTTGGGGTGAATGGCATATCCAATTAGTAGACGTATAGCAGTCATAAAAACTGCATGCAGAGTGCTCCAATAGTTCTTAATCAAACTTAGAAGATGCTTTGAGCCAAGCTTTACTTCAGAGTTCTAAACACTTCAGCATTTTTTATTAATGACTTAGATTAGTTTAAATGAAGTTGAAGGAGTGCTTATCAAATTTTCAGATAACACATCGTGAAAAAGAACCCTAGAATACCCTAGAAGAGGGACATAAAATTAAAAATGATCCTGATATTTTAGACAAATAGGCTGATAATATTTATGAAATGTACAATTCTTTACCTGGAAAGCCAGAATCAAATCCATAGAAATAGAAATAGTTACCTGGGTTTGTGACACTACTTGTGAAAAAGATCTTGAAATAGTTTTGATTATGAAGTGAATGTGAGTCAGCAATGTGATCGGGCTACAAAAAATGCCAAATGAAGCTTTTGGCTGCAGAAACAGGCATGCTGTTTTTAACTTTTACTGGTTAGAACATAATTGTTCTGCATCTGAAGTTTTTGACCAATTCTCGATAGCACACTTTAGGACAGATTGAGAGAAATAAAACAGGTTTAGAGGAAGATCATAGGACTAACAATTAAGTCTCATAGAAATGGAAAGATTTGGGAATCTCTTCTGAATCTTCAGAAGAAAACATCAAGGGGGAATGAACACATTCTTGAAATACCAAAAGGATGCCAAACAAAAGAAAGCTATCATCCCAGAGATTTGAACCTAGAATAATGGATTTAGTTATAGAACAGTAAATTGAAGTTGAACATTAGTGCAGGAATCTGAACAATAAGAAGATATAGGAGAGGAGATAATAATCAGTGCAAATTAAGGGCTCCGCTTCACTAGAAACATTAAAATGATAGCAATAGCACTTAGACTTATATACTGCTTCACCGTGCTTTACAGCCCTCTCTAACTGGTTTACAGAGTCAGCCTATTTCCTCCAACAATCTGGATCCTCATTTTACTCACCTCAGAAGGATGGAAGACTGAGTCAGCCTTGAGCCTGATGAGATTCAAATTGCCAAACTACTGGCAGCCAGCAGTCAGCAGAAGTAGCACTGCAGTACTGCATTCTAACCACTGTGCCACCAGTGATGCTGGACAGACAGCATATGGATGTTTTAATCTGGATTTTTTTCATATACCAGGAACTACACAGGATGGTTTAAACGGCTCCCTACAATTATACAATTCTCTTATTCTAAACAGAATGGGACAATGTTGCATAAAACTTATGTCTAGATTAACCATCCTCTATCACATTTTCCTAGTAAACTGTATTTTCTAGCTCCCTCCTGATGACTTCTTTGATAGTGGACTCTTGTCTACTGATGATTAGGAAGCAAAATTGTTGCCTGTCCACAACAGGTTGGGCAAAAGGAAATCCTGAAGTGAGTCAGACACAGTGTTGTGCATGTCTGTACATGTTTCTCTCTGTATATGTGTATAAGCAATAAGTGAAAAAGAAAATAAGAATACACACAGACACACACAAACACACAGACATATTAGATAGATAGATAGATAGATAGATAGATAGATAGATAGATAGATAGATAGATAGATAGATGATGGATGGATGGATGGATGGATGGATGGATGGATGGATGGATGGATAGATAGATATGTTTATCTTATAAACAAAAATATAATTATCTATTATTACTAAATATATTTATCTCCATTTGAGCAAAAATGTGGCTTAATTACTTCTAACATTCTTGCTGCCCTTTTTCTTCAGAATGATTTTCCATGTGATATGACTGACTAACCATATTCCCACATGTTGGCATTCGATTTTGGATTTATGTTCTGTGATTCTCTTTTTCAACTCACTAGAAGTTTTTTATGGATAAATTTTACTATATGGGCAAAAAGTGAGGAAGTGAATATAAGGGAAATTGCATTTGGGAATACTACCATCTACCATACATCTCCTGTTATTTATAAGTTTAATAATCTCCTTTGTTTCTTTAATATTGGGATGGGTAGAGCTTAGCCCACAATTGTCAAATACATGTTAATTGCTGTAACCATTCACTTCACAAAGTAAATATTGTGACACTTAGCCATGCCAGGCTTTAACTCCCTCCAGGGATCTACGATCCAACTTTATATCTTCCATTTATTAAAACGTGATCTCTAGGTTTAAGCAGCTAACTGCATAAGCTAAATTACAATTTCTTTTTCTTTATCATTTCTTTGTATTTAACCATCTGTGATTGTTTCCTCATCTGAAGCCACTAGCACTTGTTCTGGATAGAGAAGGTCTTCATTTTCATTCTACTATGCCACCAATCTAATTATCTCCTGTCTATCTTCTCTATAACATAATAAATCATAGGCTTGACATTAAGAAAACCTTGGCGTGCTATGATTTTAATGCTGTTTGATATGTAAGATTTCACATCCATATCTCCTGAGATCGGACTAGACCTACATATGGAAAAAATGCAAGGCCATCAATATGACTTCAGAATGCCAATGTTATCTAATATTCTCACTAATAAAAATGGAAATCCAAATGCATTGAAAAGATCAAATCACGAATTGATTCTGCTTCATAGTGATGTTATTGAAATCACTTATGTCAAATCAATTCAGTGTTTTGTCTGTTGAATAATTTTAAGTAGAAAATCTTTTTATTCTGCATTCTCTTGAAATCCTGCTTCATTTTAATTATTTATTTTGTCCCAAAAATTGGATCATGGGCCTATAGTTGAGAGAGTTCACATTTATCGACAAACCTGTTGATGTGAAAAAGTCTAGAAATTAGTGAGACAAGACCTTTGCTGAAGCAATGTTGGTTTTTCTTCAACAAGTTTCTTCCTTCTCTACTTTTTATCAGTGTTATTTTTTTGTTTAATGTTTTCCATCAATTTACCCAGAACAGATGTTAAATTAACTGGCCTATAATTTTGTGCTACCCTCTTTGATCCCTGTCTAAAACGGCAAGTTTTTTGGCTGTCTTCCAATTCTCATTTGTATGCACATAAAGTAAAAGTGGAAAACAGCACTTTAGAAAACACTTGTGCCAAAAGAAAGGCTCTATTTTGAATCCTTGAGCTCACTAAGCAATTTAATATATTTCTATTGTAAATCCATTAATGTTTAAAAATATTAATTATATGCCTGCTTCTATATTAAGCTATGGGGGGAAAAGAAGGGAAAACAATGAAACAGATTGCCCACTGGATTTCAAACACAATATCAGGAAACTTTCAATAGTTCCATGAAAAATTTCAGATACTTCAAATAGTTAAATTTTAGTACAACTGTAAGAGAACATAAACTTTCAGAAATTTTATATGGCTACTTATTGTTTGTAAGTATGTATGTATGTACAATTCTGAACAGTTTAAAAAGAAGACAACAGTGAATTTGAAAGGTACAAATATTTGGATATTTTTCCATTGGATGTAATAATTTTTTAAAACTATAAAATTATTGTTAAAGTCCTTGAAGGCATTTAATTAAGCAGCCCTACAATTAGTTAAGGGAAGACAGTTGAATGGGTCAACAGATATCTGACTCTTTTAATCTCTCAGGTTTTGATTGTTCATCTAATTTCAGAAGCTATGGGCTTCCTTAAGCAGCTGAGAATTAGAAAATAAAGATATGTCACTCTTCATTACAAATCTATTTAAAAAAAACCTGCCTATTTCAAGTGTAAGAAACATCATTAAGAATAGAGAGTTACTTGTATTGTTAAGCTTTGGATGACCAAGGAAAAAAATCACTATATATCACTGTAGAGCACTACAAATATCTGCTGAAAAAATGTAGCAGAGAGTGAAGTAGTTTTCATATCATTGTTATACAACAGTAGTTGGTATGGAAGACTTGCAAAAAGAAAATACTTTCCTCAGCATCTTCACAATCCTTCGTTGTCTGAAGTAGGGAAATGAAATCCTTGAGAAGTTTAAAATGTTTTGGAACTAAGTGCTTTGGAGTGATGGAACAAACATTGAAATGTTTAGCTACAAAATCACATAAGACCCATTTGAAGAAAGTGGGGGGAGATGATGCTTTTGAAGAAAATAACATATTGGCAGTCATTAAGCACAGGAGTGGTTCTATTATGCTTTGGGGCTGTGTAGGCTCCAGTGGCCCAGGAAATAGTGTACAGGTGGAAGAAAGAAGAGATTCAACTAAATATTAACATATCCTGGGGCTAATGTTCCACAGTGAATGAAGAAATTGAAAATGAAAAGAGGTTGAATACTACAGCAAAAAATATATATAAAAAAGGAACAACATATTTGTTTTTTTTTTTCCAAATCAACTGTGAAGTATTTACAGGAACAAAATGATAAAGGTTTTGGAATAGCTTTCATGGTCCCCAGAGATAAATATCTCTGAAAAATCTGTTGAGAGATCTGAAATGCTCAGGGCATGCAGGAGACCTAAGCATGTTTCTGAGCTAGAAGAATTCTGCCGGGAAGAGTAGAGGAAAAGTTTGAATGTTTCTTAGAAGAATATCGGAAATGTTTGGAAGCTATTATTTGTACCAAATTAGGCGTTATAAAGTACCTATGAAATTTCTGTGCAGACCCCTACATTTGGCATATTTACTGTTGCTATTTTTAGTCTGCAAAATTGTTGCACTTAAATACTAGGCATACATTCAAATTGCAGAAAGATATCAATTTAACTTTGTGCCATGAAAAGGAATGTCAGCTTCTATTTCCCCCCAGGGATTCATTGAAAGATACAATTGACCTAATATAATACATTTATATTAAGAGCTGTGGTGGCACAGTGGTTACAACATAGTATTGCAGGCAAATTCTACCAACTGCCAGCAGTTCAATACTCACTGGCTCAAGATTGACTCAGCCTTCCATCCTAACGAGGTTGGTAAAAATGAGGACCCAGATTGTTAGGGGCAATATTCTGACTCTGTTTAGAAAGGGCTGTAAAACATTATGAACTGGTATATAAGTCTAATAATAGCTATTGCTATTATTATACAAAAAAATCATTATAATTATTCATTATGTGCCTTGACCAAGGGGCACAACAGATAAAAAATAAACAAATCAAAACAAACCCTAACAGAATAATTGCAAATGAATCCTATAAAGTTAACTCTGTAAACACATATTAGATTACAACAATCAAAGCAACAAAAATACATGTAAAACGATGGGATAGGACCAAGTGTTTATATACCACTAGTAATTAAAAAAAAGTTGTTAATCTGGAACTACCAGGTAAATAAGAATAGGTTGGAATGTTACCTTCCTCTTCTACCCCTAATCAAACAAAACCATATTCAAATCTCTGAGTGACTCTTAGCAATTGGAATATCTTTAAAACAGTTGCATGAACTGGCTCACATGATCAACATTTGTGATTTTCCCAGCTGGCTTCTAACAAGCAAAGTTAATAGGAAAATCCAGATTCGCTTAACAACCATATGGTTTGCTTAACAACTGCTGTATAAAATTTTGTGATATTGAAGATAGCTCACTTAAACACCTTGCTCTGTGTTTTTTTTTTTAATTATTATTATTTATTTACAGTAATCCCATCTTTCATTTTAACAATGTGTTGACTGGGTACATATGTCAAAAGTATTATAATTAATACTTTTCTTACCAATATAACAATAATCACATTTTTATAACTATTATTTCTTATACAGTATCTATTATTTTTTTAACAATCTTACAGTTAATACTCCTACATTGAAATCTGGTGAGAACGTGTGCCATTTCTTTTTCCTTTCTTTCTTTTTTCTTCCTCCCCCCTGTGGGTCTCAAGCTTGTGTAGTTGGTCATCCACAGCCTATTTCCTTCTGCATAAATTTCATAGTCACATATTGGAAAGCTGGGCTCTATAGAAATCCTATTTCCATTGTACGGTTGCCAGGTGGTCTTGTTCAAATCCTTCTTTCATCTTCAGTTCTCAGCTATTAAGAATGCATAATAATGACCTACTTTATGGGACTGTGAGGGGAAAAAATTAAAGTACCGAGTATACTAAGTGCTATATAAATGATTGATGATAATAATAATAAAGTGCCCATTTGATTGCAGTGTGCCTTTGAGATTCTTTCTTAGCAGCAAATTTAATGATATTAGGTGGCTTTGAGCCATGAACAGCCCCCCGTTCCCTATCTAGAATCTGCATTTCCCACCCAAAATTCACTACATATCACTTTTTTCTTGTGTTAAAACAATAAAATCACCTTCTCATGTCTCATTCTATATTTACTACATTACCTGTTTCCTGAGAAAGTATTTTTAACCTCCATTTCAACTTCCCTTCAGATTGTGAAGTACCTTTCAAAGGAAGAAGTAAAACTTGTGAGCAAGATAACTCTCAGTATTCATAGCCATTGATGAATATTTATAATGGCGTTGCATAGGTAAAGTTATGAAACACCTATGTCTTCTTCAAGCAAAATGACTAATCAATGTGACGCTTGATATGAAGGCATTCAGCAATGCATTTAAGTTGGCTAAGCATGGGAGGGCTGATAAACAAAACACTAGAGCTCATCTTTTTCACATCCCTTGTTGCAGCATATTTCATATCGATCCCTTGAGCTACATATAATACAAATAATAGTGAATATAACCAGAAACAGAAGGGGCAGTAAAGCAAGCAAAAGGAGCAGTAAATGGGGAAATACAGAGAAAGGAAAAGGAGAAATAATGGCAGAAATGGTGGCAATGGTGGTGATGCCGGTGGGGGGGAATTGTTTCATGCATGCAACCCTAACCTTAACTCTTACCCTAACCCTCATCCTCATGTTCAACCTTACCCTCACCCTAACCCTAACTATGATTTGAGATTCTTCCAATAGACAATAGACAAAAGCTGAAAGCTATGTTTTTCCTTCATTAAATACCAATCTATTCAGATTTCCTTCCTTACCCATAAGATTTGTTCCCAGTAACATTCATATCAATGTGTACAGGTTGCATTTACAGCTGGGAGCAGATATATGCCCTGCAGCAAGGATCTTGTTTCTGAATAAACATCCTTGTATGTAGAAACAAGATCAATAAAGAGTAAGGCATCACAAAAGACTACTTTATGAGGTCCGATACAGGTTTTGTTCATGATTAAGCATGAGAGTAAGCATGCAAATAGCTATTACTGTATACATGAGGTATGGGGTGCTGGGTGCAAAAATGTAAAGGACACTGCATGGACATACATACTTTCCACAGCACTATATTCTTCTGCACACAATTCTTCTTTCTTTAATCTTGCTCTTGTTCATTTAAACTGAACTAGGAATGCAATTGGGAATCACTATTGGATCATACTGGTGGAGTTTGCCCAAAATGCTTAGGCAAAAATATAAAGAGATTGGATATCCTGTGGCTTAGCATGAATATCTAACTATTTCCTTGTTGTATCAAGTAATCATATTAAGACATAAAGTGGTTTAGCACAGTATATTATATAACTTCAGCAATTTTGTTTGCTTAAACCAGGAGTACATCTTATGTAAATTTTTAAAGCTAAAGCTTTAAAATTGAGGATAAATTGTACTTTAATATTAATTTCTTGTTTGCATTTTCTCCTGTCTCTCAGAGGCTTGGGAGTTTAAAAGTTATTTGCAGTATCTTAAGTATTTGTAGCATTGCACTCAAAGAGTTCTAATGTTCCTGAGGTCTATTGGAGCCACTCTCCCAGCTTAGGAGTCAGAGCCTCAACTGCTCCTACCATCACTGAGACCACTTTGGACTTTGCTTTTCACATCCTTCCTATTCCTCCTTCAGGCCCTGGTACTTTTCAATGTTAGGCACAGGAAATCCCTTGAACCTCTCTTTACCTATTCTCCTATCTTCACCCAAGTTCAATACCATACTGATGGCATCTGCCTCTTTGTATCAAATTAAAGATGGTTTTATAACCCCTTCATTAACAGTTTTCATACTTCATATTTATACTTCCAAGCTGTAAAAATGATAAATAATTTACTTTAATTAACTTCAACATTTCATGAATATTGTGAAATATTGCAATATTTCACAATATGTACTGTCAAGAATATTTTGTCAATTAGAGATCGGAAAGTCTGCCCAATGCTATGATTGTTCTCAGGGTAAGGCGGTGGAAATGTCTGTGTTATGCTACCAGTCAAATGACTTCTGAATCAAAATAAATAATTTTTGTACAATCAGAATAACTTGCTTGAAATGCCTGTACTGAGTCATTTTTGTTATGCTTCATCTACATTAAGTTTACCACTCATTAAGGTCCAGGGCATTCTTATTTAAGTCAATGAAACTTCTGTAGAGTAATGAGAATTGAACCTCTATAGCTTGTATAAGGGACTCAGAGATATGATGATCAGCAATACAGACAGTCCTGAAAGTCAATAGTTACATACATTTTCCTTCTTCTCACCTGAGAAATTGTCAAAAAATGTATAAGGGAATTTTAAATGTATCTCAGAAATTAAATTCAATGAAGAGAAAAGTAAAGTTTTATATTTAGGCAAGAAAAACCAATTGCATAATTATAGAATAGGTGGAACCTGACAGAAAGAACGGGAGGGGGCAGGGAGGGTGGGAAGAGAGGGAGGAAGGGAGCTTGGAGTCCTAGTGGACAATCACTTAAATATGAGCCAGCAATGAGCTGCAGCTGCAAAAAAAGCCAACATAGTCCTAGGCAGAATTAACAGAAGAATAAAATCAAGATCACACAGTATTAATACTATTTATAATGCCTTGGTAAGACCATACTTGGACTATTGCATCCAGTTTCAATTGCCATGATATACAAAAGGGGTCAAGACATTAGAAAGAGTGCAGAGAAGAGCAACAAAGATGATTAGGGGACTGGAGGCTAAAACATATGGAAAACTATTAAAGGAATTGGGTATGTTTAGTTTAATGAAAAGAAGGACTAAGGGTGATATGATAGTAGTGTTCTAATATCTAAGATGCTGCCACAAAGAAGAGGAGGTCAATCTATTTTCCAAAGCACCTGAAGGCAGGACAAGAATCAATGGACTAATCAAGGAGAGAACTAACCTAGAACTTAAGGAGAAATTTTTTGATAGAACAAACTTGCCTCTCGAACTTATAGGTGCTCCAATGCTGGAAGTTTTTAAGAAGAAATTGGACAACCATTTGTCTGAAATGGTGTAGGGCAGTGATGGCTAACCTTTTCAGCACTTGCATGCCTGCACACACATCCCCAAAATGCAATGCATGCACATCCCCTGTGCATGCCCCCACTCCCATGCATGCACCCCGCCCTCGCTTATGTGCCCCGTCCCTTGCTCATGTGTATGGGTCTCCTGTGCATGTGTGCACATCCCCACACATGCATCCCACCCCCATGCATGCCCCCTGCCCACCCCCCATATGTGCCCTGCCCCCCATGCATGCATGGCAGAGACCTGAAGATCAACTGGCTGGTAGGAGGTGCACATGCATACTTGGCGGAACTGAGCTGGGGCGACAGCTCACATGCCCACAGAGAGGGCTCTGCATGCTATCTGTGGCACACTGTGCCATAAGTTTACCATCACCAATATAGGGTTTCCTGGTTGAGCAGGGGATTGAACTAGAAAACCTCAAAGGTCCCTTCCAACTCTGTTATTTTTTAACTCAGAAATGCAACTACACAGAAATGCAACTGCACATTCATATCTGGTGGACGTGGATAAAGCAAAGAAGTACTGGGATCAGATTTCTATTTTAATTCAGAAGATATTTTCCCCTTTTTAGATTTGATGGACAAATGCCTTGAAAGAAAATTTGGAACCTTGTTAATATATACATTGCCAACAGCAAGAAGCTTTATGCACAAAGATAGAAGGACACATTAGCTTCCACAGTGGAAAGAAAGATAAAGATTGAGTTGGTGGACATGGTGAAATTGACTGGTTTTTTTTTTAAATGAACATAATTTATCTAGTTTTACCTATTTTTGGAATACACTTCTGGACTTTTTGCTTAAAACAGAAAAAAACATTGAAACTTTGATTTTAATTTTTGATGGTTGGAATGATTTTGTAATTATAGAAATGGCTTGAAATGTTGTGAAAAACAAAGTAAAGGGTTAATGTATTATTTTTGTAATCTACTGCATCAAAGAGAGTCAAAAGTCATTTCTCTCTCTTTTCCTCTTTTCTTCTTTTTCTAACTTTTGTTTCTTCTATATTTTTATCTTATAAAGAAACTTAATTAAAATTGTTTAGAATAGAATAGAATAGAATAGAATAGAATACTTTATTGGCCAAGTGTGATTGGACACACAAAGAATTTGTCTTAGTGTAAATACTCTCAGTATAAAGAAAAGGTACATTCGTTAAGAATCAAAAATCATAATAGTCATAGGGTACAATCAACAATCAAATCATACTAGGAAACAGTCAATATAAATTATAAGAATACAAGCAACAAAGTTACAGTCCTACAATCACAAGTGGGAGGGGATGGGTGATAAGGAGTGATGAGAAGATTAACAGTAATAGTAGTGTACATTTTGTAAATAGTTGAACAGTGTTGAGGGAATTATTTGTTTAGCAGAGTGATGGCTTTCGGGAAAAAACTCTTCTGTCTAGTTGTTCTGGTGTGCAGTGCTCTATAGCATCGTCTTGAGGGAAGGAGTTGAAACAGTTTATGTCTGGGATGTGAGGGGTCTGTAAATATTTTCACAGGCCTCTTTTTGACTTGTGCAGTATAAAGGTCCTCAATTGAAGGCAGGTGGGTAGTAATTGTTTTTTCTGCAGTCCTAATTATCCTCTGAAGTCTGTGTCTGTCCTGTTGGGTTGCAGAACCAAACCAGACAGTTATAGAGGTGCAAATGATAGACTCAGTAATTCCTCTGCAGAACTGTATTAGCAGCTCCTTGGGCAGTTTGAGCTTTCTGAGTTGGCACAGAAAGAACATTCTTTGTTGTGCTTTTTTATAAATTCTTCTCTTATTATTTTTGTCTAATCTTTCCCCAAGTTTTGGGTCACTACGGAGATATTTTTCAGTAAATCATGGATTAATGTAATTTGAGGATTGTGCTACCTCACTGAAAGAGGGTGATATTAAGAGCAACTGCGTTCTCTTTGCTGATAATGTAAAGCTGTTCAATAACACAGACAATACTGCTACCCTTCAAAAAGATCTTGACTATGTATCAGAATGGTCAAACAAATGGCAACTTCAAATCTCAATAAATAAATGCTCTATCTTACATATTGGCAAAAAAAATCAGAAAATAAAATACAAGCTGAATAGTCAAGACCTTGTTGATGATCCAAGCTCTGTAAAGGACCTTGGAATACTCATCTCTAATGATCTGAATGCTAGAGCTCACTGTAACTATATAGCCAAAAAGGCATTAAAAGTTGTTAACCTAATCCTACATAGCTTTTTCTCTGGTAATATCACACTATTAACTAGAGCATACAAAACATTTGCTAGACCAATACTCGAATACAGCTCATCAGTCTGGAACCCACATTACGTATCTGATATTAGTACAGTTGAGAAAGTCCAGAAATATTTCACAAGAAGAGTTCTCCACTCCTCTACTCATTATAGAATACCTTATGCCACCAGACTTGAAATTCTAGATCTAGAAAACCTTGAATTATGCCATCTTCAGTCTGATCTAAGTATGGTATATAAAATCATACATTGCAATGACTTACCTGTCAATGAATACTTCAGCTTCAACCATAACAATACAAGAGCACACAATAAATACAAATTCAAGGTTAACTGCACCAAACTTGATTGCAGGAAATACGACTTCAGCAACAGAGTGTTCAATGTCTGGAATACTCTACCTGACTCTGTGGTTTCTTCTCCAAACCCCAAAAACTTTAACCTTAGACTGTCTACTATTGACCTCACCCCTTTCCTAAGAGGTCTGTAGGGGGCATGCATAAATGCACCAATGTGCCTACCATCTCTGTCCTATTGTTTCTTTTATTTTTCTTATATGTACCCATTTCATGTATTCATAACTATGTATATACTTATACCTATTATCTTGTAAGCGATTGACAAATCAAATAAATAAAAAAGGTAGCTAACAAAGACTACAATGCAAAGGTTTTCCCATTCCTCCCTCTTACTCATATCCCATGTTACTCAATATGTATCCTTCCACATGCTTTCCAGGTGCACAGAGCCACATTTAAATATAGTAGAACTTCCTATGACTATTATGTCCACCCTGGCAGTTATTTGAAGGATCACCTTTCCCCTATTACCTGTACCTGGTCCACTAGAGCAGGAAGGAAGGGCATGGTATGGGTCCCATCATTTAGGAGTTGAAAAAAAATCTTTTCATATTGGGTCTTTCCTAATAGAACACAATTATCCTGAGGTACAACTGTCCCATACCTGCTGTTTTTCTGAAAAGGCCACTCTTAGTTGTCAGTGGGCTTGTGGATCACAAATGGAAGTGGAGTCTATCAAGTCAAGTGGATAATCTAATTGTATTGTTGTTGCCATGGGGGATGGGAGCAGGGAGATTTAGATAAGGGAACAAATTATCACCAAAATTCCTAATAAAACTAACTGCAGCCATTTGATCTGCATTGGCTTCTTTCGCCATTACAATCCCGTCACCCTGCCACAGTATTTGAAAACTTTCTGCCCTCTACAGATAGTTATTTCCAGCAGAAAGGAGGTGGGGGAGGAACCGAGGTCCACTCAAATCAATATCCCTGAGCTTATCTATAATGAAACTGCAAGCTCTTTAACCCTCAAACTGAACTCTCAGGCCTGATTGGAGATAATTGGGCAAATAAGTTCTAAAAATCTTCGTAGAAACAATCAAGACAAGCTTTTTATTATTTTTTTAAATGGCCATATTTGTAACCTCAAATGTTGCTTTAGGGCCATTATCATTCATTACCAAGTGCCTTTAGGCATGAAGACAATTGGATATTTTTGCAATCCTGGCATTTATTTATTTATTATTCCATATCTTCAGGGGAATATCATGGAGATCTGTCACTTGATTTTCATTCCTTTCAGGCACCTTAGCAACCCATGCTTTCATTAAAAATTAACAAGGTGACCAAGCAATTGTCTTTTTCAGTTTTCTCAGTGATTATTCTTGCTATCTTCTTTAGGACACAAGTTTCCTGAAAATGACAATATCAGACAAGTGGGACTTCTTTGGATTGATTTTCCTCATGGCAGAGAAAACAAAAAGTGGTATATGGTAATTACAATGAGCCTGGAATGATGCCCTTGGTGAACTTGCTGATCATATCCATGTCCTTCATCCATGCTGTGGAAAGTAGAAGGCTATAGAGACCTCAAAGTGGCTATATGTGAAGTGGAGGACGGAAACTGAATGACAGTTATCACATATCAGCTTGAAGGAATTAATGGGAGTGAGGTTAAAACAAATTAATCTTATTTAATTCCTCTGTAATTCTAACTATATTTATTTTCATATTGTGTGGTGCAATGGCTCAGTGGCTTAAAGACATTGAAGATGGTCTTTGCTGTGGTAATTCAAGTCCTAGCACCATGTGGAGGACTGAGCTCCGGTCATTTGTTTCAACTTCTTCCCATCTAGCGCTTTGAAAGCATGTGAGTAGACAAATAAGTATCACTTTGATGGGGAACATGTTTCATGTAGACGGTTAGGCCCCTGCCAGTGCTGGATGATGTGATTACCTGACTGTAAGGTGACATCAGTGGTGAGAGAAGACCCTGAATGATAATGATGAATGCTGCTTTTCTTTCTGGTGAAAAGCTAGTTCATTGTCTGTGGTGCACCATAGATCAGGAGTCGCCAACCTTTTGGACCTTAGGAACCACTAAACTCATAATTTTAGATCCCAGGGACCACTAACCGGTTGTGTGGGCATGGCCTAATTTGTGGGTGTGGCTTGGTGGTCTTGTGACTGGCTGGCCATGGTTTGTATGTAAATATTATAAATATTTATATAAATATTGATTTTTTTATAAAAAAAGAGCAACTTTTACCCAAAATCAGGCAAAGCAGGCAGATTGAGTTGCTCACAGAATCACAGATTCATTCAGAGACCTATCTATCTGCCATTGGCTAACTCAATCTGTCACATAAAATTTGCTAGCAAGCAAACTCACAAAATTAATTCACAACACACCATGCATGTAAATATTGATTTTTTTTATTTTAAAAAAGCAACTTTTATCCAAAAACAGGCAAAGCAGGCAGATTGACTTGCTCACAGAATCATTCAGTGATTTATCTATCTGCCATCGGCTAGCTCAGTCTCTCAAATTTGCTTGCTGTGAGTCTGCACTAAATTTGCTTGCAAGCAAACCTTCAGTCCTAAGGGAGGTTCGGCTGTGCTGAGCCGAAGATCTAAAGACTAGCTAGAAAGCCATTTCTGCTTCCTAGCTAATCTAAATCTCCCAGCACAGAAGAACAGATGATGGTTGGAAAAAGGTAAAATAGCAATTTAGCAGGCAAGTTTACCAGGTAAGGAGTGAGTGGGTGGGGAGGTTTCCTGCGGGCCAGGTGGATGGCACAGCCTTGTGTTTCTACACTGCCTGTATTAATTGTTTTGTGGGGGTGCTCTGGGGATGAGATTTCTCTGTGGCCCACCAAAATTTTCTCATGGCCCACCAGTGGGCCGCAGCCCACCAGTTGGTGACTACTGCCATAGATAGTGCATGAGTATGTATTAAACAGAGTAGCATTCCCTGGCAGTCAAATAACTATTTGGTACTAATACTATAGTCTCCTGGCTAGTTGTATCATAATCATATGCTAAATAATAAATAATGTCTTTATATTTTGTGTGAATTCTTTCCCCTTGATTCTGTGGGCAGAAAAAGAGAGTGACATACAGAACCTATACAAAGTTGTCCGAGCCTGCCATATTTATTATTATGATCATAATTCTATGTTAACAAACTTAGGCATTACAATAAAATAAGCATTTGCAAAATCTTAGCTTATTTTAAAAGATAAAATTGTTCTGTCTGTTCACTTCCAACTGGACTTCAATAAATTTATCAGAGTTATACATCTCTGCACATCTCTTATCTTTCTATTAACAACTAGAGCAGTTAATGATCCCCTTGAAGACTTGGAGCCTATATTTGACAGACATAGTGGCATCTTCTTTTACCTTTATCACCCGTGTGAATCAAAACAGATAAGGATGCTTAAATTTAGAATTGCAATTAAGGATGGAAGAGAATTTTGGCATATATCTGAATGAGAAGCTGTATCAGTCAACCCTTTTAAGCCATTGCATAAATGAAAATTCAACTTTTCAAATGGCCAGTTTCCAAACACAAGACATATAACAAATGCATGTATTAGATTAAAATTGTGTGGATTTTCACATGGATGAATTCATGAGAAGAAAGGAAGGAAGGAAGGAAGGAAGGAAGGAAGGAAGGAAGGAAGGAAGGGGGGAGGGAGGGAGGGAGGGAGGGAGGGAGGGAAGAAAAAAAGGAGCAAAGAGAAAGAAGAAAGAAAGAAACCCTTGAGTTAAATATTAGACAAATGAAGAATCCAATTCAGATTTTGACAGTTGGGCTAATTTTGGTAGCCAAATTAAGAGGGGACTGTGAAGAATTCTGCTTCTGATTACCTACAATTATCTGGACATTCTGCAGGAAAGGAAGGGCCTGAACAGAGCTTGGGAGAAACTGAGGGGGAAAGAGGCATTCTCTTCATTTAAAGATGATCAATGGATTTCTTTGAATAAATAAATATATTTGCATTTTTTTAACTTCTTTCTCCTACAATGATTATAAGAGGCAAATGCAAACACTGGAACCATAACTGACTTTTTGAATAAGGACTGAGTTCTAAGATGTACAGCACACCCATGGTGTTGCTTGAAAAAACTTATTTTTTTCCTTTTGCCTTGAGGACTCAATTTCAGTTTTTCCAAGCAGCTGGGATAGTCGTGCTTTATCAAACCATGTGGATTTGAATGTCCCATCGACAGACAACATGCATGCAGAAGAAAAAGGACCCTTCTGTAATCTGCAGGACAGCATTTCCTGTGTGTAAATGGAGCTACTTGTTTCTCAGTACGCAATAGACTTGAGGACAGCAACTTTCGTAAATTCCATTGCTGCATATCACTCTTCAAATTGAGGAAAAAGAGGGTGGAAAAAAATGAAGGAAAAATGAGAGACTAACAATCCCTGCGCTTGGTCTTCTTCACTGGAAAACCAGCCAGGATTAATGCATATATTTCAAATGTTGGTATTAGAATAAAATAAGCAGATGGAGCTGATGTTTGCAAAATATGATAACTTGTAAGGATTTTGGTTTCATTTTCCTTTGCAATACTGCACTTTTTTAAAAAGCACACTTGATATATTTTTAACAGGTTGAGATTGTAAACCTGCAGGCACAGATTGTCCTGCTTTCTGTTGATATTATGCTCAGGAAGGCTCTTTGGTTGAAGAGCAGATATGAATGCTTAAATAAATAAATAAGTGGAGACAGGCATCATTAGAGCTCATCTTATGCATATGGAAGCTATATGATTTTTTTTAAAAGAGCCATCAAGAGGATACAATTTAGGTTGCTTGGGGAAATAGAAAGTTAATATACATGTTTAATGTTATGTACCAAGGCCGAAGTCATAACCAGTAATACAATCAGAGGGACAGTAGTTGGTTACTTTCTACCCCATCCAGATGACAAGCATAAAGAAGCAGATAACTGCTAATTAGGGATGCATAGATTGGAGAATTAAGAAAAGAAAGAAGAGGCAATATGGCCAACAAGTATTGTGTGTGTGTGTTTGAGAGAAAGAGAGGAAAAACTATCCCTGAAAATATCTATGGAGATTCTCAGTCATGCAGGTCGTGGTTGTCCCAAAGGTGCTTTTTTCCCCAAGAGGCAACTGGACTTTCTGGTTTTTCTTTGAAGATGTTTCACTTCTCATCTAAGAAACTTCTTCGTCTCTGAGTGGATGTTGGGGAATGGGAGGATTTATGCTCCTTGCAGACAGCTGGTCATTTGCATTCTTTTAGCAGGTTGTTAATGTCACTGGAAGTTTGTCTGTGCCATCGGGGTCACCTGCAAATGGGACTGTGTTGTAGATTGGAATCCATTCCCCACTATCCAGTCAAAGCTGAAGAAGCTTCTTAGATGAGAAGAGAAACATCTTCAAAGGAAAACCAGAAAGTCCAGTTGCCTGTTGAAAAAAAAAAACCACCTTTGAGATATCCCTGAAAATGTGCATCCATCAGAAAACTCTGATACAATTAATGACTATGGATATGATTGGAATGGACATATATGCTCACTCCAGAGATCCAGGAAGAATCTCAGGAAGAAAGAAATCAGAATCACTGTTCAGCTTTGCTGAAATATACTTATTTTTTTTATAACTCATAATTTGTTATGGAAATGGTTACAAAAGCTAACCTGAAATGAAATGTTCCTTTAGATCAGAATTCCTCAAACTTTTCAGCTCATTGATCACTTTTGTTCCCCGGTATCCAAATATGACCCTTAGATAGTCCCATCCATCCTTGGTGTTTGATATTGATCACTTTGGGAAATATGTTCTGAATGATGTATATATATTAGGAGCCATGGTGGTGCAGTGGTTAGAATGCAGTACTGCAGGCTATTTGTGCTGACTGCAGGCTGACTGCAATTTGGCAGTTTTGAATCTCACTGACTCGAAGTTGACTCAGCCTTCCATCTTCCGAGCTTGGGCAAATGAGGATCCAAATTGTTGGGGGAAATATGCTGACCTGTAAACTGCTTAAAGAGGGCTGTAAAAGTACTGTGAAGTGGTATATAAATCTAAGTGCTATTGCTATTCTGAGTGGTTCACATAAAAATAGTTTAAAAATCATGAAAACAAAACATAGCAATCCAACTTACTTATTTATTTATTTCATAATTTTATATACCGCCCTTCTCCCGAAGGACTCAGGGCGGTGAACAGCCAACTAAAATGTATACAAACACAGAGATAAATATAGTTAAAAAAGAATTAAATTATAGGCTGCCCCAATAAAAATTTAAAACCCCCGATTAAAATAAATTAAAACTTTCGTACCCCACCCTAACTAATCTAAAACCCCTTATTTAAAAATCCCATTTGAGTCAGCTCAGGCCGGCCTGTTCAAAGAGCCAGATCTTCAGGTCACGTCTGAACGCCCTCAGGTCAGTGGTTGTTCGTAGCCCCAGGGGCATCCCGTTCCAAAGGGCGGGTGCCCCCATAGAGAAGGCCCTATTCCTCGGGGTCACCAGGCGGCACATAGAAGGTGTCGGGACCCGGAGGAGATCTTCTCTGTGAGAGCGCACCGGTCGGTGGGAGACTACTAGCAGAATGCCGTCTTGTAAGTATCCTGGTCCAATGCCATGGAGCGCTTTAAAGACCAAAACCAATACTTTAAAGCGAACCCGGAAGGCCACCGGCAACCAATGCAGCTCGCACAGGAGGGGCGTCACATAGGAGTATCTCGACGCCCCCATAACCACCCGCGCGGCCGCATTTTGTACCAGTTGAAGCCTCCGGCTGCCCCATGTAGAGGGCATTACAGTAGTCCAGACGGGAGGTGTCTAGGGCATGGGTGACCGTGCGTAAGGTGTCCCGATCAAGAAAGGGCCGCATCTGGCGTATCAGGCGAACCTGATAAAAAGCCCCCCTGGAGACGGCCATGATATGATCTTCCAAAGACAGCCGTACATCCAGGAGGACACCAAGATTGCGAACCTCTTCTGTGGGGGTCAAGATCTCATCCCCAATAGCCAGCGACGGAGTCAGCTGACTATATCGGGCTGCCGGAAACCACAGCCACTCAGTCTTGGAAGGGTTGAGTCGAAGCCTGTTCCCGCCCATCCAGTTCCGCACAGCCTCCAGGCAACGGGCCATAACCTGCACAGCATCGTTGGGGTGGTTTGGGGTGGAGATGTAAAGCTGAGTATCGTCAGCATAAAGATGACATTTCACCCCGAAACCACGGATGATCTCTCCCAGCGGCTTCACATAAATGTTGAACAGAAGAGGGGAGAGGACCGACCCCTGAGGCACCCCACAAATGAGGGGCCTAGGGGTGGACCTCTCCCCCCCGTCAACACAAATTGCGAGCGGTCTGAGAGGAAGGAAGAGAACCACCGCAAAACGGTGCCCCCAATTCCCAACCCCTCCAACCGTCGCAATAGGATACTATGGTCGATAGTATCAAAAGCCGCTGATAGATCTAATAGGACCAGGACAGAGGAATAACCTCTGTCACGGGCCCTCCAGAGATCATCTACCAACGCGACCAATGCTGTTTCGGTACTGTACCCGGGCCTGAAGCCCGATTGGAATGGATCTAAATAGAATGCTTCCTCCAGGTACTGAGGGAGCTGACGCACCACCACACTCTCAACAACCTTCGCACAAAGGGAAGGTCGGAGACAGGACGATAGTTATTTAAAAGAGCCGGATCCAGGGAAGGCTTCTTGAGAAGGGGCCGCACCACCGCCATTTTCAGGGCGGTCGGAAGAGCCCCCTCCGTCAATGAAGCGTTGACAATCCCCTGGAGCCAGCCTCGTGTCACCTCTCTGGAGATAGAAACCAACCAGGAAGGGCACGGGTCCAGTAAACATGTGGTGGCATTCAGCCTCCCCAGTAATCTGTCCACAACCTCGGCGGTCACAGGACCGAACTCCTCCCAGATAACCGTCTCAAGACTTGCCCCGGACACCTCCCCCGGGACCACCCAACTGGAGTCCAGCCCATCCCGAATCTGAGCGATTTTATCATGCAGAAATCGGGAAAAGTCTTCTGCCCTACCCTGCAAGAGATCCTCCTGCGCTCTCGGCTCAAGCAGAGAGGGGGTCACTCTAAACAGAGTGGCAGGCCGATTTTCTGCCGATACAATAAGGGCGGAGAAGTGCGAACGCTTCGCCGCCTCTATCACCACTAGGTAGGTCCTAATATAGGACCTCACCTGTGTCCAGTCAGACTCGGCACGACTGGTCCTCCAGATGCCCTCCAGACGTCTTTTCCGGCACTTCATCCCCCTCAGCTCCTCTGTGAACCAAGGAGCCAAATGGGATCTGTGCCGGGTCAGAGGTCGCAAAGGCACAACTCGGTCCAGAGCCTCAGCAGCCAACCTATCCCAGGTGGCCACCAAGTCTGCGGCCGAGTTATGAGCCAGAGTTTCAGGGAATGGCCCAAGCTCCATCTGAAACCATTCAGGATCCATCAGGCGCCTGGGGCGGAACCATCTCCTCGGTTCCGCCTCCTTGCGATGGGGGGTGGCGGCACAGAAGTCCAGTCTAAGAAGAGAATGATTGGACCATGACAAGGGTTTTATAACTAGATCCCCAGCACGATCATTCAACCACTGACCAGAGACAAAAATCAGGTCCAGTGTGTGTTCCCCCGTGTGAGTGGGGCCAGAAACTAATTGGGTCAGATCCATGGCCGTCATGGAAGCCAGGAACTCCCGGGCCACCCCAGAAGTTTCCCCGAGCGAAGGCAGGTTGAAATCCCCCATGACTAAAAGCCTGGGGGTCTCAACCGCCAGCCCGGCTATCACCTCGAGGGCCCGGGCAGGGCCTATGACACGTGGCAGGGAGCCAGGTACATTATCAAAAGGCCCATCTGAACCCCCTGACCCCACTTCACAAACAGAGACTCACAACCAGCCGTCTGAGGAACAGTGGCCTCCCTAGGACAAAGGACTTCTCTAATAATCGCCGCCACCCCACCACCCCTTCCCTGAGACGTTGGTCGATGGAATGCTTGGAAGCCTGGTGGGCACATCTCCACCAGAGGAACACCACCCTCTGGGCCCAACCAGGTTTCGGTGACTCCAGCCAGGTCCGCGCCCTCCTCCTGAATAAGATCGCAAATCAGGGGGGCCTTGTTAACGATGGACCTGGCATTGCACAACATCAACCGGGTACTCAGGGCCTGAGACTCTGCACAACCAGGCTTGCCAGATGGGTCGGGAGGGTCGGAGCGCGCCACCGCTTGGAGACAGCGGGCACGCGATCCCCTAACCTGATATGGCCCTCTACCCCGTCATATCTGCCCCTCCCACTTATGGTGCCAATGAAACCCACCCCCTGCTGTCCAAATTGTGTTCGCCCCCACAACTCACGACCCTCTGGGCCCTCCCAGACGTACGCTCCAGCCTGGCTGACTCCAAACCCCCCCGGGCTATCCCCCAAACCCAGTCCGGGTATCCTCCCTAACCCCAATAAATTACCATCCTCCAACCCTCTCCTAGTCACCATCCCCAACCCCGATAAAACCCTGAATAAAAATTTAAAAAGTTTAAAACCCCCCCTAAAAATCCTTTTTTGATGGCCGTGCCACCTCTCCGGATCCCAGGAACCGTCCTTGAGGTAGGCCGTCGATAGACCGGAGGACCACTTCAGGGAGTGGGGGACCCTCCCAAGAGCCCGTAGTTCCGCCGAGGAATAACTGATTGATCTTTTAACCATCGTCATTGCCGGATCGAGGACCACCGTCTTCTTGCCACGAACAAACCCTGGACCAGACCCGCCCCAACTCCGCCGTCGTCGGGGTCGCACAGCAGCCTCCGGCGACGTCATCGGGGCTGCTGTCTTCATCCCTGGGGCCATCCTCGCCGAAATCACCGGCGTCCTTCGGGCAGGCCAGTACCGCTGTTGCCACTGCCATTTGCGTCCCTGATGCCATCGTCCGCTCCGCCGTCCACGTCACCTCCGAGATCGCAAAGGTCTCCCAGTCAACGCAGACTTTGTCTCCACGGCTGCCGGTGGGGCTGCCATGCTAGAGGGACCAACACCCTCCACAACAAGGCGGCTTCCCCCCACAGCAGCCGCGGAGGCCAGAACAAGATTGTCCAAGTCCTTGAAGCAGCAGATGGAAACAGGACAGGTGGAGATAGAGCATGAGGCCGCAGCAGAACTATCAGAGCCAGATGAAATGGGATCCGGGTTCGCGGCGGGGCCTCCAGCTTGATAAGTAAATATGTTCTCTGAGCTTAGACCATCTTTATTATGTATTTCTTAAAGTCTACAAAGAAATAATTAAATCTTGCTTATTTATATATTTGATCTTCCACAAATAAACATCACAAGGACCCACTTATTATAGGTATATACTATAATTGATCCTGTTGAATTTTTATGGGCTTAATTTTATTGTATAAACTATAAATATTGAGATTTCAACAGCAATAAAACAAAATATTGGTTTTTTAGACTGTTGAGTAATATAATATTAAAGCAAAATATTCTCTGTCTTTTTGGGAATGGAAGTTGATTCATTTCTCTAGCTTTATTGTCAACAAGCCTACAACAAATCCATTTTCCATTTTAAATAAGCAAAATTATTGAAATTGCATTCATACAGGATGTTGAAAGAGAACACTTGGAAGATGTTTTCCACATAAATATTTTGATTTTAGAACACAATTATTTTAATCAATGCCATATATTTCACTAGCAGCTGTCTAAAATTGTTCTTAAAAATCATACCAAAGTTCATTATGAAAATGGTAACTTTTGTAAAGTTATATTGACCTCTTATTTGTAGGGAGATTTAATTAAAATTAATTAAACTTAATACCACTTGAAAGTGATTGTAATTAGAGAATTTTAATGAAGATATATAACTAATGTTTTACATAACACAATGCCCTCCCCTTAGTTGTTGAATATAGCATTAGAGAAAGGCATTTTAATTAAGAGTTAGACTTGTTGTTTGCTTAATCTTCTAGAAGTAGAGGAGATATTAATCCACAAAAACAAATCCTTTCTAGCCTCCCATCAGACTTCTTTTGGCTAGTCTCCAGTTTCTGCTGTATATGTGAACAGAAAATAAGATCTTGTTAACCCTCCACATCAGGGGTGGGATTCTACAGGTTTGCACCTATTCACTAGAACCGATTGTTAACATTCTAAGCAGTTCAGAGAACCAGTTGTTAGAAGAAAATACTGGCCTAATCCTGTTAGGAAGGCAGGAAGGAAACATTCTGGTGTTGTTTACAGAAACTGCCTCTCTATTAAACCTTATTACATTCTTGGCAGGACTAGACTTCCTGTCTCAGGAACATCTCTGGAGTTTTTTTCCCTTTCTTTGTTGGTACTTTGCTTGTGTGGAGTGACCATTCAAAGTTACAATGGCACTGAAAAAAGTGACTTATGTCCATTTTTCACACACAACTGTTCCAGCATCCCCATGGGAGGCCAAGTGTGGAGATGGTGCCTTGATGTGAGTGATATTGATTGGCCACACCCTGCCAATAACATGACCACCAAGCCATGTCCACCCAGTCACATGACCACCAAGCCATGCCCACCAACTAAGCCATGCCCACAGAACCGGTTGTTAAAAAATTTGAATCCCACCTCTGTTCCACATCCAAAGAATTTAGTATAATAATTTTGTTGGTCACCTGATGTCTTATGTTCAGCTTCCTGTGTGGTTCTTTTTCTTTTTCTCCATTCACAACCCTCAAAGATGATTGGCTGAAGGTGACCCACTAAGCATTGTGTGGTGGGGTATTGACTTTAGATACCTCCAGCTATATTCTGTCAAACTAATTCGATTGTGACCAAGCTTCAGGTAGCCAGGAGCCATATTTATTTGTTTGTTTGTTTGCTTGTTTGCTTATTGGCAAGTCAAGGACCAAAGAGAGTGGGATGTTAATGATGCAAAGCAACAAGGGTTGAAACGATCATTTTATTTTTTCTCTTTAGCAGAATAAGGAGAAGCAGTGTAGGACATTGGGCTATCATTTCTATGAAGATTCTCAATCATCCAGGTCATGGTTGTCCCAAAGGTGCTTTATTTCAAAGGGCAACTGGACTTTCTTTGTTTTAGCAAGCTGTAGTAATAAAAAAATAAATGTCCAGTTGCCCTTTGAAAAAAGCACCTTTGGGATTGGACAATCATATACTCTATTTGTGACAATTCATGAAACATGTTATTTGACTTAGTTCAAAATGATACAGTTTATTTCAAAAAAATTTTAGGGACAATCCACTTTTCTTTTTTTTCTTTTCTAAATAACTTGTGAGGCCTTTCATATTCTAAAGGCTTTTCTGGAAATGTGGATATTTAAAACAAATAAGATTTCCTTCTCTTTTTAAATGTAATATAAACAAGGGACAAGGAACCTAACATACATTTGAAAATTTGATACCTCTAGGTCCAACACTGTTAGCAGTGAGGACAGAATATAGATATAGAGATGATAGATAGATAGATAGATAGATAGATAGATAGATAGATAGATAGATAGATAGATAGATAGATAGATAGATATTCAGATAGATAAATGTAGAGATAGATATAAAGATAGATAGATGATAGAAAGACAGATAGATAGAAATATATATATATATATATATATATATACACACACATACATACACACATACATACATACATACATACATACATACATACATACACACACACACACACACACACACACACACACACACACACACACACACACACACAAATAATATACCCCTTTCCTAAGAGGTCTGTAGGGGGCTTGCATAAGAGCACCAAAGTGCCTACGTCCCTGTCCTGTTGTTTCTTTTATTTTTCTTATATATACTCATTTCTTGTATTCATAACTATGTTTATCCTTATACCTATTATCTTGTAAGTGATTGACAAATCAAATAAATAAATATTCTTATAGAGATAGAGATAGATAGATAGATAGATAGATAGATAGATAGATAATATCTGTATCTACTATCTATCCAACCCGCTCATATCTGTCTGTCTATCTATCTATCTATCTATCTATCTATCTATCTATCTATCTATCTATCTATCTATCTATCTATCTATCTATCTATCTATCTATTATGGCCTCTGAAAGATGTGTCATTTTGTTTGGACTATGCATATTTTTCTTCATCATCAAGGGAGCTTTTGCAGATAATGTGAGAAGAAGACAAAAGAAGATTGATGTACTGGTTTCTCCTCTGTACTGGCTAAATGCCGATGACCTAAATCACCGTAACTTCTCTTTTAGCTATCTATTAACATATATAACCCAGTACATATTGCCATTAATAGTGTGTGCATAATTCTTGAGGTGATATGTATTCTAATAATTAATTTATTAACATTATTCCTTTCATATCAGCAGAAGCAATCAAAAGATTCCAGAAAAAGAGGAAATCAGAGTCAGTATAATTTAATTCTGTATACCAAAGACCCTTCATTAAGAGCACATCAAACTTCTATAATTGAACTCAGGGAAAAATCATAGCTCAAATTATGTGTGTGAAATTGTCCCATCATAATATTTTGAATCCGCTATGTACTTTGCTGAATGGCATATAATACAGATAACTAATCTGAGTTGCCAGAAATACTGAAAATACAAATTATGTCCTGGAAAGAAGAAACTGTAGCAAGCGTGAAGTTAGTTACTTCGTTGTAATAAAGGAATCCATCTGAAACTCTCTTTATCTTCATTTTTCTGCTAAATTAATGCAAATATAAACTCCAATAACCAGTGGGTCACATTGTCTTCCTAGATCAGGCACATTAAATGATTTATTATTCATATAGTGCAAACTAGGAGTTATATTTATTTTCTCCATGCTTTCTGCCTTTTTTTTCAACTTTGCAAACTATTGCTGATGCACAGTTTTTGAAACTCTGCAAACTGTTGCTGATGTTTGCTTTTATTTTTATCTTTTATTTCAACAAGAATCAGTTCGAGGTCTATTCGAGTAATAGACCTCGAAGGATACCCATTCCATCTACAGTCAGTGGTGGGCTGCTGGAGATTCACAGTGGTTCGGGAGAGCCTCTAGCTAAGATTCCGTGCAGTTCAGAGAACCCCCAAATCCCACTCTTGGATGGCCCCCCACCCACCGCACCCCACCCCTCCCAGGAGTCTCCAGGCAACCTGTTTTGGATGCAGGTAAGTGCAGGGCAAACATGGAGGCTCAGAGAGGTTGAAAATCAGGCCTCCCAGAAGTTTGGGAAGGCTGGAAATGGGCCCATTTCTGGCTTCCAGAGAGACTCCAGAATCCAGGGAGGTCATTTTCACCCTCCCGGATGCTCGAGGAAAGCATCTGGAGCCCAGGGCGGGCAAAAATGCCCCCCACTATGGTGGAGGCCGACTAGGTCATGCTCACCAGGGCCACACCCACCCAGCAACCAGGCAGAGAACACTTTGCTAAAATTTTTGATGCCCACTCCTGTCTGCAGTCCTTGATATACCTGCTTATTAAACATAAGGGAGCCGTTACATATTTAGAAATATTTATGATTACATGGCGATGGACATTAGAAAAGTCTGGTTTAAAAAAATGTGCTTCCCTCGTAGATAACTTTTACACATAGTCCTCAACTTATGATGATAACTGACCCTGGAATTACAGTTGTAGTCATGCTGGTTGTTATGTTGTCACCACATGCCAGTGACCCATTTTACAACCTTTTCTGTGGTGATCATTAAGGAAACACAGTGGTTGTGAAGCAAGCACCATTGTAGACAAGTACCTGAATAAATTGGGAGAAATCTCGAAACTCCAGGAAAGCAGTTACATTTGTTTTAAGCTGAAAGTGAGCTGAAATGTCTCATTGCCTTTCTTGTGCACAACAAGGTACCTCTATTATATTCAAACCAGCTAATCAGATACAAGCTATGGATATCCAAGCTGTCCAGGTTAATGATGAATCTCATGCTGCATTGAAAAACCTGTATAGAATTCCATTAAGGATGCATAATGGAGTTTCTGTGAGTACAATATATGGACATATTCCGCAGCTGTAGCTGAGACAAAGAAAAAGTTTACATAGGGAATTACATTGTTCTTGAAGAACTCTTGGTGAATAGCTTTTATCATGCTCACCATTATGCAGGTCGGGAAGAAAAAAAAGTGAAATTCTCAGCAGAACTGTGCTGGAGAAAAGATCTATACCAAACATAGCCACCTTATTTAAAGTCTCACAGTCAAATTGTATTGGATTACAATCTATCCCATCAGCCTATCTTCCAATATTTGGTTTGCACAGGACTTGTAGTTTCTCTTCCTATTTTCACTCAGACTGCTCTCGCTTCCTGCTTTTCTTCCATATCCATTTTTTTTCTAATATCCACTCTTGACGTTGCCAAGAAATAGTCCACCATGAGAATCTCTTATCATTCATATAGCCTTAACTAATTTTCTCGGTCATTCATTGTAGATTATCAAATCAATTATCCTGTTAGAGCTTTTATATTCATTGCTTTGCTATGTACAGTATTTGCATTAATAGACTTAAGCCATGCATTCAAGACAAGGTTCTTCAAACTTGACAGCTTTAAGACTTGTGGACTTCAATTCCCAGAATTCCTCCTCCAGTCATGTTAGCTCAGGAATTCTGGGAGTTGAAGTCCACAAGTCTTAAACTTGTCAAGTTTGAAGACCCTTGATTCAAGACATTCATTTTTTTTCTAGGCAGTTAACATTTTAATTTATTCTGAGGTCTGCAAGTAGTTCAATCCTTTTTTTATTTTTTATTTTTTGCATTCTTTCATCTCATTCCCATCTGTGTTCTAATAAAATAAGTTTTATCCTGAATCACAATCTTTCAGAATGTGATGCAATTCTCCCCAAAGTAAATGTACAGCTTTTCCATTATCCATTCAGTAGAGTGTACTATGCAATTGTTACCAATTTATTGTTTCCTACTGTCTTAAACATCATGACAGCCTAGATGATACCTCTTCATGCTTTCTGCTCTACAATTTATTCCTTTTATTAAAAACAGCAATAACAAGAAAAACCCACTGTACGTTTACTTCAATCAACACTTCACAAAAATCAAAGCACCTTAATTCAGATTTATTACATCCTTTGTTTTTTCTTGTTTCACATATAGTCTATTTTTTTCTGTATTTGTTAATGCATCTTTTCTATCACTTATTCCTCTTTATATTACAAACACAACCCTCCATATATGCCAGTCAAAACCAAATGGGTCTTGGATATTGATCTCCACCAATCTAGGGGGATTATGAGTTTAGCAATCTTACTTTTTCTTTAGACATATGAGGTAAAGTGGAAGAATTCTTTTTTTAACTCTGTGGCTAGGATTGTTAGGATTAATTAACTGGATTGGAAAATCTGTTTTGGAATAATTAGCAGGGATAGTATAAGTAAAAAGAGGTTGGGAAATGATTATTTTTGTTTACCCACATGACTTTTTAAAAATTTACATACTTTAAATTATTAGTACATATCTCTGTACTTTTACTAACTTTATAAAGTCATTGTTCATAACCAAAAGTCAATTGTAATAGAGGTTTTGCAATAATTTTCATTGAATTAAATATAGCAATAGCAATAGCACTTAGATTTATATACACTTCACCGTACTTTACAGCCATCTCTAAGCAGTTTAAAGATTCAGCATATTGCTCCCAACAATCTGGGTCCTCATTTTACCTAGGATGGAAGGCTGAGTCAACCTTGAGCTGGTGAGATTCGATCTGCCAAATTGCAGACAGCCAGCAGTCAGCAGAAGTAGCCTGCAGTACTGCATTCTAACCATTGTGCCACCATGGCTCTTTAATGTTGTAATAATTAGCCCAAATTAATCCACTGGAGAATTAGCCCAAATTAATCCACTGGAGAATGACTTCATCTTTCCTGATGTATATTGATCATAGCATGATATGCTGGCCTTGGGTAAATTAATAGGTTAATGCTTTTTCAGTTTTACAATCTACAACTAAGAGCGGGTGACTAGTTCAAAACTCACCAACCTGGCTTTCATTCTTAAGAGAGGGCTAGAACTTTGAACAATGCATTGGTGCTCTCTCTCTCTCTTTCTCTCTCTCTCTCTCCTAAGTCAGTGTGCAATAAATCTTTTAAATTGTATCATGCAGTGATGGCTTCACAATCTGAACTGAATCTGGCGCAGTGCAAAACAAGCACCTCTGCAACCAAGCAGAACAAAGGCTAGAAAGAACATATAAAAATCTGTGTTCCCATGAGGTAAAGTGTTGATGGTTGTAAGCCAAAAGGGCAGCAGATAGCCTACCCTTTCATTAGATGGTATGACTCAGAGATCCCACAGTCAGTTTTGTTCCCTTAGATACTATTATTTTTCTTGTGAAAATAAGATGTATCATGAATTCCAAGTATGATATTTTATCAATTTCCTATTTTGTTCACAGCTTTGAAACTATGAAGGAAAGGTCTCTTTCAGCCGAAACTGACCAATTAGGTAAGGTAGACAATTGTACCAAAAAATCTGATCTATATCACAGAGCAAGGTGATTATAACAGGAAGATTTGTATCCCTGGATGGCTCATTATTTTTATACATTGAAGATTAGTGATTTAAAATAGTTCTTTCTTTACTAGTTCGTTATTTCTCAACTTGGTGCCCTGCAAATGTTTTAAACTACATTTTCCCCAGATCATTTCTCATGCTGGTAGCTGTGCTAATGGAAATTTGAAGTGATCATCACATTAGAAACATCTGAACATGTGTCAGTTTATTATAAATCCATTTGATGATTCCACTTAGACAAGCTGCTGTCTATAAATAAAATTAGTGTTGCTTCTTTAAAAAAATAAAATAAAACTCAATGTCCTTGCCTGTCCGTTGAGCTAAAACACAATGTCCTTGCCTGTCCTTGAGAAGTTTATAATAATGCAGACCTATGTATATTAATTCCCTATAAGTGACATATCTGAATCCAAATGTATAGAAGGATATCCTAGAAAACTGGAGTGTGAAGGATTTACAAATGGTTCTACATTCCTAAAAGTCTCAGTGTTTGGAAGAATTCTACCTGTGAATGACTGCATTATCAAGGGCTTAACATCACTCTTGTCAGCTTTTAAAATGACCTTTTGATCTTACATATCCCTCAAGCAATGATAATTGGGACTCAGTTTGACACCCTTTCTTCGAGCACACTGAGAAACAGGATTATCAAAAATTGTCTGATACTCAAGACTTGACCTCATTTATGCTCCTGACATGCTTTTTGAGTTAAGAGGTTTTCAAGGTCAGATTATTGAAAAAATGCCTAACTCTATCCCATGTACATGGGGCAGTTGTTTCTCCTGAAGCAGTCTGTAATAATGGATCTATGTTGTTCTATCAGTTTGTGTCAAAGGTGAACTGCATAACCTGAAAGAAAATCAAACATTGCGAAACAATGATTAATTAAATAGGATTCTTTTTATTATCCATATGCTATGTACAATTTAAAAGTTATAGGGATCCACAATGAGTATTGTCCTTTTATTCACAGGCTTTTCCTGAACTACAGTATAGTATAGTAGTCAGATCAGTTATATGTTGGGTTCAAGTCTACATTTAACTGTAGATGTTCATTGATGATTTTGGATGAATCTCTGTCTCAGCGTATAACTTATCTTGATAAGTTGCTATGGGAGTAAAAGTGGAAAAGGGAATCCTATTATACATTCTAATCCTATAGAAAAGACTGAATATGAATCTTATGCTATCTGACTATGTTGGAGTTGCTACTGCCATTCCAAGAATTCCATTCCTAAAAGTTGGTTGTAGTAAAAAGATTCCACATTTTACACATGATTGCACTTAACTTTAAATGCATATAAACCTGACTTTTTCATTTGGTATAATATTTCATATTTTAAAGTACATATGTGTTATATCCTAATTTGTTTGTGAAAATTTAAAAATATGAATAAATGTAGATTCATAAACCCATACACATATATGAAGAATACATCCACATGTATTCTTAATTCTAGGAACTGTACTTAGATACATAGGGCTAATCTCAGGTATACAGAAATGGGGTACCTATTCTAATAACTTGGTGCAAAATTGCTATCAACATGATAGAATTTGTAATCCAGTGTAGGTCTGTAATCAATCTGTAGGTCACATTTAAGTAGTCCCTCCATTAGAATTGCCCATTTATCCTTGCCACAGGATAAATCATGATACTACATAACCCATAGTTATCCTTCTGCACAGAATGGCAATAATTGTGACTATTATTCTAGGTGCCTTATGAGAAATATCAAGGGAGTACTTATGAACTAGCTAGAGCATAGTCTCAAAATGATTATTTGGGCAGATATTATGATCAGTAGTGACACCAAGGCACTAATCTTCACTTAACTGCCCTCTCTTTAGTTGTTTGGAAAAAAAAATAAAAATAAAGTCATAATGGTGGATCACTGATGTGGCCACTGTAGATTAGTATACCTTTGTCCTACAATAAGATATGATCAATTTAGATATCTGATGAATATTTAATTAAATGTGGAGCCAAACCTATGAATGATTACAAGCAAATACATCCCTATAGTTATGGAGGAGTTCTTAAGATGTAATCATGTTTCTGTAGAAGCTTGACATCCTTCCTTTTCCATTATGTTAAATAATATATTCATAGATCAAAATGCTTGTTGTTGTTGTTGAGAAAAAGAAATGACATAGTCAGAAAAGGGTTTTCCATCTTGTCGCTTGCACACGGGCATACATAGGATTATTCCCAGTTCAATTATTTTATTACAAATTGCCATTATTAATATTGCAGTCCCTGTCTCATATTCTTTTGCTAAGCTTCCCCTTCCAAGCATGTCTACTCAAATGAACTTTCAATGAAGTTCATAAATCTCCCTCTTCAGTAAAAACTGAAGAGAACTGCAGTAGTTGTTAGATTTTCATCTCCTCTTCTGTTTTTATATACATGTGATCCTTGATTTATGACCACAATTGGGACCAGAATTTTTGTTGCTAAGCAAGTTATTGAGCCTGATATTATAACCTTTTTTTTGGTAATTTTCCCTACGTTGGATTGGATTGCCTCCACAACTTATGGATGCTCTATCACTGGAAGTTTTTAAGAAGATTTTGGACAGCCATTTGTCTAGAATTGTATAAGGTCTTCTCCTTGAACAGTGGCTTGGACTAGAAGAGCTCCAAGATGCTTTCCAACTTTATTATTCTGTTATTCTTTTTTTTCCAAGTTTTTTTATTTCTTTAAATACATCTTTGTGTGAACAGTGTAGATCCAGGTCTTTTAATATTTTACAGCACACATGACCATACTTACATATTCCTACTATTAGCTTTCTTCAGATTCTCATACATATCAATTACTACATTTTTAATATCATTTTTAAAAATACATATTCATTGTAATCGCCATACTTGCTAACTTTATCAAATTATATCCTTCAATTAATCATTCATAAATTCATCTTAATTTGTATTATCCAATATTTCCCCCCTTTTGGCTATTACTTTTCCCATCCTTAAATTTTTAATACAAGATCCCTTTCTAATCTCATTAAATTACACAAATCATGCTTTCCATCTTAATTTATTTTAACAAATTATATATTCTAATAATAATATAATCCTTTTAATCTATTATTATATGCATATATATTTTCCATCAGGTTCCACATGTCATTCCCTTCCCCATATTATCATAATAATTCCTTATATGTTCCATAAACAATTATATATTTTGAATAACAATCCTATAATAAATTCTTATTTCAATATTTTCCCAATTGAGATGTTAATACTTATTTTTATTCTGATTAATATTTTATATATCTTTAATAAAATTTTATAATAAGTATTAATTCCAATTTTATCAAAATCAATAATTATACATTTTAATTATTATTATTATTATTATTAATAATAATAATACACCCATTCATGTGGAATCCTTATCCTTCTCTTTTTCAACCATCATTTCTTACTTTCTTTGTTTTATTATTTGTTCTGTTTCTTGCTTGTCTTCCATTTTCTATCATTTTTGACCCTTTCTCTTGCTCTTTCCTCCTTTCTCTATTGCAGCCCACTGTTTCATTTCCAAATTATCTGATTTTACCCCCATCCTTCCCAAATCATCATCCTGTAATTTCCTTTCATGTTGCTTTACCTTCAAAATATTCTCCCCCTGGTTTATTACATCAATCATTAACATTTTAAATTTAATTTTGATCTATTTGTTGCTCCCTTTGTTCTGTTTTGCTGATTTCTCTTTTATTTAATTCCTCCTCTTGCTGCATTCCTTGTTCTTCTGTAGTTTGAACAATTTACAGTGTCATTACAGTGTCAGTATTTTATAACTACTGTTACTCCTTTACTTCAAAAATATTATATTGTGGTGTGTAACTAATTGTAATTCTGTTTTGTTTTTTTAAAATTTTGAATGAGACACAGAGATCTTTGCTGGATAAATTGTTTAATGGCCTATGACTTACTGTGGAAAATGATAGTTTTTTAAAAAATAAATTTTATTAATGAACAACAAACTAACAAAACATTAAAAACAATGAACGTAGTGCATACATAACAAAAAATACAAATTTACATATCTACATAAATATTAATCATCTTTGTTACCATTACTCCTTTCTTTTTTTAAACCAGTGGTAAAACGTCTCCCAAATTTTATAATAATCAGATTCAGTCTTATCTTTTAATTCTTGAGTTACTCTATCCATTTCAGTGCACAACCAAATTTTTCTAATTATTTCCATCTCTTCTGGCATATCGTTTCCTTTCCATCTTTAGGCAAGAGCTAGTCTCCCGGCAGTGGTGACATGAAATATTAGGTATATTATCTCCTTATTATATTTTTCAACATTGATTCCCATTAGAAAAAATTCAGGTCTAAACTCTATTTTAATTTTACACATCTCTTCACCTTTTCCTCTTCCAATTTACATTCCAATAATACTTTGTAAATTTTTTAAATCAGTTTCTCATCCATCCCTAATAATATTTTATCGAATTCTGTTTTCCATCTACTAATATCCCATTCTTTACTATACTATACTATACTATACTATACTATACTATACTATACTATACTATACTATACCATCTTTACTATACCTCAACTGTAATTGTAAATAGGCCCACCATTCTATCTCAAATCCCAAATCCTTCAACTCCTGTCTTGTTTTTAACTCACTTTTCTTATCTAATATGTCCTCATATATAATGACCTGTCCTCATCACAATAAATGTGGGTAAATTAATGCTTCTAATGTTGATAGCCAAGTTGGTATTTCAATGTAGAATTGGCATTTAGTTTTAATCCATGAGTTTAGTAAGGTCTGCCTAATTTTATGCCTTTGAAAATAGCCATGAATTTGGTGTTTGTCCTGCCACAAAAAGGCATGCCACTCTGACTGTAGATTATATCCTTCTAATGTTAATATTCTTTTATTTTTAACACTTATCCAATCTTTAACCCAGCTCAGAGGGGCCGCTCTGTAATATATTTCCCAGTCTAGTAAGCCAAATCCTCCTCTTTCAGTAGTGTCTTGCAACAATTTCAGTCTAATTCTGGGCTTTTTTCCCTGCCATATAAATTTTGATCCAATTGATAAAAAAAGTTTTTCTCTAATTTTATTGGAGCGTTTTGGAATAAAAACAATAATTTTGGTAATATGTTCATTTTATAGATGCAATTCTCCCCATAAGGGAAAGTCTTAGGTTGCTCCATTTCCTAAGATCTTCATTTACTTTTTTGATTAGTGAAGTATAATTGTCCTCTTTGAGGGTTATACATTTTGCCAAAATTACAATTCCCAAATATTTAATTTTATTTGTCGTCTGGATGTCCATTATCATTGTTAAATTTTCTTTTTGTACATTTGTCATATTTTTGGTAAGTATTTTAGTTTTTTCCTTGTTAATTTTTAGCTCCGCTACTTTGCCAAATTCCTCTAATTTCTTTATCAATTTTGGTCCTGAATTTTACAGATCTTCTAAAATAAAAACCAAATTGTCAGCGAAGGTTTATAATTTATATTCTTCTTTCTTTATTTTTGGTCCTTTTATTTCCGGTTCTTTCCTAATTATTCTTGTTAGTGCTTCCAAAGTTAAAATAAATGATAAAGGTGATAATGGACATCCCTGCCTCATTCCTTTATGTATCTCAAATTTATTTGTTGTATCGTCATTTATCAATATACTAGCTTCTTGTTTATTATACATTGCTGATACATAATTTGTTGCAGAATGAAACTCCATTTTACATTATCAAAGGCCTTTTTAGCATCCAGGAATAATAGTGCTACCTGTTCTCCACTACGCTCTTCATAGTACTCTATGATGTCTAAAATTGTTCTAATGTTATTGCTAAGATGTCTATGTGGAAAGAAGCCATTTTGGTCTGTGTGTATAAATGTATTTAGTATTTTCTTGAATCTTTCAGCTATTATAGTTACAAAAAATTTATAGTACACATTTAATAGAGATATTGGGCTATAATTTCCTATCTTTGTTTGATTATTTTTTTCTTTTGGAATAATCATAATCGTTGCTTCCTTCCATGATTCCAGAATCTTTGCCTTATCCAGGACTTTGTTAAATAATTTAAGTAATCTGTCACCTAATATTTCTTGTTGAGTTTTGTATAATTCAGCAGGGAATGCATCCAGGCCAGTTGCCTTATTATTTTTTTGTTTATTTATTGCCCAGGTCACTTCTTCAAGATTTATACTTCTATTCAATAGGCATTTTTCTTCTTCCGATATTCTCAGAAGATTCGCTTTCTTGAAACATTTTATCACTTTTTCTTCTGTCATGCATTCTTCTTCTTTATATAAGTCCTCAAAAAATTTCTGGGCTATATTCCTTTTCATTTCTTCTTGATAACATATTTTCCCCTGTACGTTTTGTAGCTTAGTGATCCATCTTTTTTCCACTTGTTTTTTCAATTCTGTGGAAAATGCTAGTGTTATGCCCCTGTCGGAATCCAATTCGGAGGGGGAGGCTGAACAGCTGACAGAGAATGGGCGTGTGGCTCCATTGGCTTTGGAAGAAACTGGGGAAGGGCAAAGTCCGGCTGGGCAGAGCAGGGCAGAGGTAGAGCAAGGGAGAGGGAATTCAGAGGAAAACCAGGCCCATCCCCTCTTCATCCCAGGGCACGCAGGAAGGAATGGAAAAGGGAGCAATGTGAGTTGTATGGCTTATGGGAAAGGAAAGGGCCCTGATTCCCTTCATTAGCTGCAGCTGGGAACACAGTGTATAAAAAAGGAAAGTGCACTCAGCAAGTTGTTGGGAGCAAATGTGAATTTATCTTGTATCATCATGGCTCATCTGTGTTCCTGGCATCTTCCCATCTGTGTGAGTTTTGCTATGCTTTCAAGTCTGAAATTCCTTCTCCTTCCCTGTCAAGTTAATTACTACAGCGTGGTTTTATTGGATTTTTAGTTACATTTGTATGTACCTTGTTTTGGACTGAACATTCTACAGTTAAAGGCTGTTCCTGGGAGAGTTTTTCTCCAGCCAAAGATAACCTGGGCATTGGGGGCAAAGTTGGAGATAATAAAGGGAATCTTATTGCTTATTTGACTGTGTTGTCATCACAGTTTGGTTTACTTTTATTCTTAAAGACATCACATCTTCCTGGGGAAAAAATAATGTGAAATGGGATTGTAATGAAGGGAAGTGCATTTCTTTTCATCAGTGTAACCTGATGAACGCACACTCACATTTCCATCAAAATTGAATAGAAAGAACAGAAAAGTTGATTAGGGATATTGTTATAACTGTACTTGCTAAGATAGTGGGAAAACATTTGAGAATTAACTGGTGTGGCCTTGTACTTTTGGAGTACATCTTTAAATTTGTGCTTCAGGCAGAAACATATTTTTGATTACTTCTTGGAATATGCCTGAAATTGGCATATTTCTTATATTTTCTAGGTTGGCTTAAAGAAACCTAGCAAATTTGGGAATACTGATATGATCTTGAGAATTGATTAGAATTGAATATTGATCTTTTGAAATAGAATCCAATAGAGTCATGTGAGCATACCAATCAACTATTATAGTTGTTAAACAATTGTCCAGTGATTCAGGGAGGAGTCACTCTGGGTGATACAGAGGCTATTGAACTAAATATTGCTCTGCCAGGAAATAGGATTTAAACAGAATGCAGCTTTAAATAACAATGCTTTTCCAAAGCAAACATATTCAATCTCAGGAAAATATTCCATCTGGATTAAATGTTTTAAAATCAAGCTCCAATTTAAGAAGTATCTATAATATGTTTTCTGCAACAAACATATTTTCCCAAAAAAACTTCTACAATATGAATATCTCATGCATGTAGCCTGCTGATTGAAGTTATTTGCTAGTGGTTATTACTGAGCATTTTTGAAGAAAAGGAATTGATTTGATGGAAATGCTGGCACTTTGTTCTGCTCCTCATGCTGTGATGACATGTTTTTGTCAGCTCCACCATGTTACCCCTTCTATATTAAGGACTAATCGCAGATATGAAAACTGCAGCTGCCACCTACAAATAGAAGGAATTCTCCCCATGTAGCAGAAACATTCCTTTAGCAATTTTTCACCTTCGCACAGATTTTCAGCTTCTCACCATCTGCCTTGCAATTAAGTTATTTTAAAAGTGCTCACATCAAAGCATAGTTCTGGTTTCTTAAGTAAAGAAGCCAATGCCATACTAAACAGGAAATATGAAACTTAATAAATGTATCCATTTACTGAGCCCATGGTAAAGAAGCAAATAGTTTTTCTTCCAATATTTACTATTGACAAACCATATCAAATTAAGAAAAGATTGTATAAATAAGAATAATTTCTTACTAATGAGAAATACACAATCTCAAAGCAATATTCTTTGTCTTTTCCTGAAAGACATGATTGTGAGACACATGGTTGAAAAAAGGGACATTTCATCTACAGTTATCATTCCTACCCAGTTATTGTGAGTTGGGTGGATTTATAAATTTATATAAAATAACTAAAGGAATGTATAACACATACAGATGTCCACATATATGCACACCTGCAAGTACTTCAATGGATGAGAAGCTTCTATCAGTGAAGCTTCCACTTTTTAAGAATCATTTTTATTTTATTCAAATCCAAAAGTAAAAATTAAACAAACAAAAAACAAAACTAGACAGAAACATTAAAAATATGAATTAAAAAAATAAAAGAAAAAGACAAAAGTCCATGTATCCCCCCTAGTTGAACACTGATGGATTTATTGCAACAATACACTACACACACACACACACACACACACACAATTTCAGAAATATAACAGAGATACTAACAGGGATTATTGTACACCATCTACAGCAGTGGTGGTATTCTACCGGTTTGGCCTGGTTCTGGCAAGCCAGTAGCAGCAATGAGCAGAATCGGTTCTCTCTACCATTCTGCTGTTGGGCCCACCCACCTGGCCAGGCTCCCATACTCACCTTTATCCTCTGAATTTGAAGTGCAGATGCTTTGCACAGCATAGAAGACTGTCGCACGGCAGCTGCTGAAGCAACCGGGATTGTGCAGGCTTGCAGGAGGTGAATTAGAATGCTTCTGTACCTGCGCAAACGCCTCTGCACCTGTGCAAAGTGTGCATTTGGCTTATGCGTGCATACAAAGTGTGTACTTTTGCACAAAGTGCGCCCACCAAGCCACACCCAGCAAACCGGTGGCAAAAATATTTGAATCCCACTACTGATCTACAGTCATGGCCATAGGATTCTACATTTCAGCATACAAAGCTGTCTTGTATAAAAACTATTTAACTTAGGACTTGACATAGGTACCTGTCTTCAGATAACATACTGTAGATGAAGAAATGGGACCTGTGTTAGATATTCCATTACTTTAGAGAACTATCTTGGAATTGACTGCATTAACACTTTTATTTTCCTCCTAATTCAATTAATTTAATCCAATTATCTCTTATAAAAACTCTACTCCATTTATGATTCAGACTTTTTCATTCCAATGGCCTTCCCAGGTTAACTTCCTTTAACGTTCTATTGCCATATTTTGTTTCTTCTATATGGATCTTCCTAATGATCCCAGAGTGAATGCAAACAGATTTATCTGTATCTCATTCTTTTTAATGATTGAAATTGGGCCACAACTGAATATTTATGAACATAAAAAGAACCTTGTTAGATCATATCTGCTCAAAAACAGCCAATAAAATTGCATATAAATTCTGCAAATAAATCAAGGGCAACTATATTTGTTTTGGAACCCTTGATAAAAAGTATTTCTTTCAGATTCCAAAGAGTGAAGTGATGTCCAGTATCTATTGGGGGGATTTACTTAGCTCAGATTCATCTGGTACATAGATATATGTACATACAGAAAATGCTTTTCCTGGTATATATGGAAGTAAAGCAGAGTTGAAGTAGCCTGCCTAGATAGATTAATATTTTTTCTTAAAATGTATTTATTTGGTTATTTTTTTATTAGATGTCCATATTACTCCAATTATTATTGTCCTGAAGTGAATGGCTTCTATGACTACTTCAAAGTGATGTTTTGGATTGTTCTACAATGAGTAACCTTGTGTTAATATTTTTTTTTAGTAAGCCTTATTGATAATATATTTCCTCCAATGTCAGAAATAAAGTTACTTATAAACCTTATCTAATTACTTTTCTAATACTTTTAAAGACATTTAAATTGGTGGCTATCACTATTTTACAGTACTGAATGGCATAGTTTACCATATACTCTTAGGCTGTATGAAGCTTTGAAGGGTGAAGCTTTGGTTCACCAAAGCTGTAATAAAATTATGCCAGGGACCCAGATTCATAAATCAAAGTGGAAAAACCTCTTGAGGTAGTGAACTGAATCAAGTGGATGAACTTCCAATTCTGATGGCTTTTTCATGGCTTCTGGGATGGTTACAGACTGATGTACAATGTTACATCTTCACTTACATATATGAAAAATTAGGGGATGATTGAGTGTTATGGTGGGCTCTCTGACATTGACATTAGACAGGCAACGGGTTTTATCACCTCATTAAGCTCTGTGCCTATAGCAATTCTTCTGAAATGGGGTAAAGTTAATAATGCTTTGTACTCCATCTGCTTCTCAGCTCTCAACTTCTTTAATGCAGCCAATTATAAGGCTTAATTTAGTTCCCTCATTTTAATCGATCTAAAGCCAACATCTCTTTTTCTTTTCTTTTTTGACACAACTGGACGTTCAGCTCAGCTTTCAGTCTTCTGAAACGGGGGCAAGGCTGACTAGCCTGTTATGTATTAAACCTGAACTTTTACATTCTGCATATTGGGACAGATTTATGTTTCTCAGCAATGAATGAATGGACTCCGCATATTTTATTTATTTATGATCCAAGTCCCCAAATTGTGTACATTAAGCACAAATAAAATAGCCCTGGAGTTGTTTTTTAATTCTCTTCTATCAAAATCCAGCATGAAATTTACTATGTTCCCCTCTGCCCCATACTAAGCTAATGCAGGAATCTGCAGTATGAACATGATCAGGAGGTAAATTTAAATTGTGCAAGTGCCTGTGGTTTTATTTTTAAAACATAAACTGGTGGAAAGGTTGAATTATTGGCAAAATGTCTCCTCTTTGAGAAGGAAGGAATACATAATGTCCAATCTGCAGAGGAAAATCTTAAATCGAGGTTTTACAAAATGAAGCCAAAGGAAGATGTACTGTATTGTTGTACACTGAATGGAGTTTAATAACAATCTGTATCCTGCTTAATTACAGCTTTTAAACAAATCCTTGCTAAATAAGTTCCTCTAATGCTTTGAAAATATTGATACACACCTTTCTCACAGTGGTTGAAATAGAAAACCTTTGCAGGTTTCAAAATCCCTCTTATGGCATTCTCTATTTTAACATAAATTTTTATCCAAATAGTAAAACACATTTTTTATCTGTTACTCTTTCTCACTTCAAAATTCTGCCTTCAATTTCAAGTTTAAATAGCAACGTTTCTAAAAATAAAAATAAAGCTGGAGCAATTATAGTTAGAGACAATAAATTTTGATCTTTCTCTATTTTGGCTTACATTTAGTCCTATTTAAATCTCACTGATTTAACAATACTTAATTGGTTTATGTCCTATTTATTTTAATGGTCTGTGCTAAGAATATTTTATGTTTAAATGTATATTCCACCAAATCAGAAAAACATAAAAAGTATATGACTTAACGTTGGGCCAATATCTCCAGTTCTGTTTCTTGAAAAATGTTCTTTCTCTCTGAAATGGTATATATGAACTTTTCTGAATAATAATAAAAACAACAACTTAATTCTACCCTAAAACAAATGGTAAGACACTTTGCTCTCATTATTTATTTAGGAGATTCACTGCATTGCTCTTCAGGAGGTATCTACATTCATAGGATAGATTATAATAATCAACATCCATGAAAACATCAAAACAGTCAAATAAATATTAGTACTAGATAAAGTACGGAAACTACATGGAAAAAGAGAAACATATATTTTTATAGTATTGGGTATCAGTGGCACAGTATGTTGACTGGATAAAGAATAATTCTGGATTATCAACTGACAGCATTATCTAAAATTATGCTGTTGCAAGGGAGATATATTTGAATTAATATTGCATTATCCATCGCTTTTATAAAGACTATGCTCTCAACAGTATAGCAGAACAGACCATTAATTCTTTTCTTTCCTCCCATCTGTACGTTTGGCAGTGTGACTGATGACCTGGGGGTATAGTAGGCTCCCCCTTAATTCACAGATGTTTATAGGGAAGGGGGGCAAGTGAGGAATTATATATCATAATGCAAACTTCATCTTTAATGTTCTTGTGTGCATCATTGGAACACAAATATTAAATAGCAGAACTTCTGATGTTGTAGTATAGATTTTATCATTCCGGTGGCATTGTGGCTAGCTGCAGATATCAATCCTCTTCATTGAACAGTGTTCAAGGACAACACAACCCAATGCAGTACTTTATTTTTATTTTATTTATTTGTCAATTGCTTACAAGATAATAGGTATAAGTAAAACATAGTTATGAATACATGGATACATATAAGAAAAATAAAATATAAAGGAAACAATAGGACAGGGACGGTAGACACATTGGTGCGCTTATGCACGCCCCCTACAGATCTCTTAGGAAAGGGATGAGGTCAATATTAGACAGTCTAAGGTTAAAGTTTTTGGGGTTTGGGGAAGAAACCACAGAGTCAGGTAGAGTATTCCAGACATTGACCATTCTGTTGCTGAAGTCGTATTTCCTGCAATCAAGTTTGGTGCGATTAACTTTGAGTTTGTATCTATTGTTTGTTCTTGTGTTGTTATGGTTGAAGCTGAAGTATTCATTGACAGGTAGGACATTGCCATGTATGATTTTATATACTATACTTAGATCGGACCGAAGGCAGCATAGTTCTAGGTTTTCAAGGTCTAGAATTTTGAGTCTGGTGGCATAAGGTATTCTGCAACGAGTAGAGGAGTGAAGAACTCTTCTTGTAAAATATTTCTGGACTTTCTCAACTGTGTTAATATCAGATACGTGATGTGGGTTCCAGACTGATGAGCTGTATTCGAGTATTGGTCTAGCAAATGTTTTATATGCTCTAGTTATTAGTGTAATATTACCAGAGAAAAAGCTATGTAAGATTAGGTTAACAACTCTTAGGGCCTTTTTGGCTATGTAGTTATAGTGGGCTCTAGCACTTAGGTCATTTGAGATGAGTACTCCAAGATCCTTGAACAAAGTTTGGGTCATCAACAAGGTCTTGACTATTCAGCCTGTATTTTATTTTCTGATTTTTTTTGCCAATATGTAGGACAGAGTATTTATTTGTTGAGATTTGAAGTTGCCATTTGTTTGACCATTCTGATACATAGTTAAGGTCTTTTTGAAGGGTAGCAGTATTCTCTGTGGTGTTGAATAGCTTTACATCATCAGCGAAGAGAACACAGTTGCTCTTGATATGATCACAGAGGTCATTTATGTAGAGTATGAAAAGAGTTGGTCCTAGAACACTGCCTTGGGGGACACCACTGTTGACAGGTATAGAATTTCATAGGACGTTCCCAATTTTGACCATTTGTTGTCTGTTTGACAGGAATGCTTCTATCCAGTTATGCAGGTGTCCAGAAATACCGTAAGATTTTAGTTTTAGGAGTAGTTTGTCGTGTACCACTGAATCAAAGGCTTTACAGAAGTCTATGTACAGTGGATTGCGTCTATTGCTTTGCCCTGATCGGGTTGTGTAGTCCATATGTTTTTGCAATGTAAGAATTTCAGATTACATGATAGTTTTTTCCTAAAACCAAATTGTTTATTAGAGAGTAGGTTGTTTGTTTCTAAGTGGAGGATGATGGATTGGTTAATAGTTGATTCCATGACTTTACAGGTGATGCAGCATAAAGAGATTGGTCTGTAATTTTCAACTAGGCTGGGGTCTCCCTTTTTGAAGATGGGGATGACTATGGCTTGTGACCATAGTTATGGCAAGGAGCTGGTCCTGAAAGATTTTTCAAAGATTATGCTACTTTGGTTCATGTAGCTGTCTGTTGGGAGGTTTTTGATTTAGATTCCTGGACTGAGAAAGGGCATTGGATTCAAAATCCTGCATATTCTCTTTCCCCTCTATGATTCTAAGCTGCATTGGGGGGGGGGGAGAATACCCTGCTGCAGCTATATATTGCTAAAACTCTCATTATCATTCCTGGCCAAAATGATGCATTATAGCGCAACAATTTTTGAACCAAGTTACCTCAAATGGGCTAATTTACAGAATGCATCCAAAATCTGGGATCCTTTACTCTGAGGAAATTAAATTTGAGAAAGTACTACTGGCTGTTACTACTGGAAATTAAATTTGAGAAAGTACTACTGGCTGTTGCTAGGCTGCTAGGCTGCTGCTGTGGTCATGTGATCTTCATTTTCAACATTCTGTGACAGTTTCCCAGCTAGTCTTGCAACTTGGGAAACCTCTGATGAAGTGTTGTCTTTGAAACATTAAAAGTATAATTCATCTCCAACCATATGAAAAAGAATGAAAGGAAAGGGGAATTGATTGTTTATTGCAATTATTCTTTTAGACTGCATCAAAAATCTTATAATTCATCTGCATTCCAAACTCTTAGAATTCAACTTCTTGAATAGAAAAATGTTTTTACAAGCAAATATATTCAAGAAAGACTAAGAATGGGAAAGCCATGGATGTAATTTCAGTGCTTTATTTGCAACACTGTATATGCCATCTTGTAGATTTCGACCCATAATCCTCACAGATGTATCTGAGGGCAGCACTTCCTTTGCCTAACATCTTGCAGAGGAGTTGAGACAACAAAATCCAGAATTATTCTGTTTATTATTCTTACAACTGTTACAATACATAAAATAAAAGTGGAAAACAATGAGTCGGCATCTTCACTTTTGAATCTTGACTGGGTTGCCTGATAACGGATAGAACTTGCAACAAGCTTCAAAATTAAATTTAAACAATTAAAACATAAAAATCCATTAATGCAAATAAAACATTATACTAATCTGCCTGGATTTATTTATTTATTTATTTGTTTGTTTATTACTCCTAGTTACAAAATCTGTTCAAACAAAAACATTTGCAGCTCACTAAAAGTGTTCACATACAACTTTGGTGACCCTCAAAAGGCAAAGGTTTTCTCCCCCTTCTTCTTAAGCTGTTATGTTCCTTTTATTGGCAGGTAAAGTAGAAGCAGAAAGCTGAAGGTATCCTAGTGAGCTCCCTGAGGCATCTTCATGACCTACTGAACCAGCAGACAAGAGGGAACAGAGGAGTGAAAGGACTTCTGAGTTCTGACAGCCTAAGGATATTTAGAAATGAATTATAGTATCATAAAATGAATGCGTGTTTTTACAACAAAACCCAGGGGAACAGAAGAAGAAAAGAACAAGTAAATTAGATGTCCAATTTGACATCCAAATATTTGGGGGCAACTGGGTTGTAAAATAAGGCCAGGTGGCTAGATGGAAAACTCATGTGACTCAGATCTGTATTGGTAGTTCTTCAATAAGTTACTCATTGATTTAACTAATTGTCAGATGGGTCAAATCACTGAAAATGTGTTACTTCCAGCATCAAGATGAATGGATTTTCAGTCATCCATTCAATTTGAAGACTCAATTCAAGAGATGAGAGGGAGGGAGGGAGAGGAAGGAAAAGCAACTGCAGAAGATTAGCCCATTAATTCCCACAGTTACATCCAATGTTTGGTTTACCAGGTATTGGATTTGGCTCTCCAATATTGGAACACAATTGCTCTTAGACCCTGGCTCTTAGCCAGAAGATCAAATGAAATTGCCACCAATCTCTAAATTTAATCATAGGCAGTCATTTAAAATGTAAACATATAGATCAGCTATGAGCCAGCCCTTCTCTCACAACCCAACTCGTTTGTTGTGTGGAAAATAGAAGACAGGATCATTATAGACACTCCATGAGTTGTACAATAAATGAATAATTCATTTATATTTTTAATTATTGAAATTAATATATTGTTTTAGTTTTATCACCAATATATTATGGGATTCTCCTGGGATGGCTTCGGGGAATGGGAATGAGAGGCCTTGTGCTGTTTTGGTTCACTTCCTTCCTCTGCGGCTGCTCTCAGTCAGTGTTGATAGGAGGGGAGAGATTCAACCCTTGCCCACTGCTTTACGGGATTCCACAGGGCTCAGTACTCTCTCCGCTCCTGTTCAACATTTATATGAAACCACTGGGTGAGATCATCCGTCACCATGGACTGAGATATCACCAATATGCTGATGATACTCAGCTGTATGACTTGGCCCGTGGTGAGTTAAGTGTTGCTGTGTTCTCCCTCTCACAGTGCCTAGAGGCTGTTAAGGGCTGGATGGGGAGCAATGGGTTGAAACTAAACCCTTGCAAGACTGAGTGGCTCTGGGTTTGGGGTTCATTGGTTCAGGGAAATTTACTAACTTTAGTCTTGGATGGGGTGGCACTACCCCAAACAGACCCTGTATGTAATCTAGGGGTTTTCCTGGACTCATGACTCCTGTTCAAAGACCAGGTGGCAGTCGTGGCCAGGAGGGCTTTTGCGCAACTGCAGGTTGTGTACCAGTTACACCCTTTCCTGGATCAGCAGTCCCTACTCACGATCACCTGGTCACTTCTTGTCTTAATTATTGCAACGTGTTCTACATGGGACTACCTTGAAGAGCATCCGGAAGGTCCAGTTGGTGCAAAATGCAGCAGCCCGCATGTTTTTATGTAGACTGGTGTGCACATGTGTCACCTCTCCTGCAGGAGCTGCATTGGTTGCCAATTTGCTTCCAGGTGCAATTCAAGATGCTGGTTGTCAACTTTAAAGCCCTTCATGGCTTGGGTCCGGGTTATCGGAAGAAACATCTCTTGCCAGTGACATCTACCCGACCTATTAGAGCAAGGAGGCAAGGAATGTTGTGGGTCCCACCCCTGAGGGAGATACACCTGGTGGGACCTAGAAGAAGGGCCTTCTCCGTGGTGACTTCATCTCTCTAGAACATCATTTTCCCAGAGATTAGAATGGTCCCCTCATTAATACTATTCCAAAAGGCACTGAAGACCTGATTTTGCCAGTGGGCCTGGGGAACTCAGAAAGAGATGAAACCCATCAAATGGCCAATGTGATCCGCTGTCATCAGGGTGCAGGGTGGGAGTTGGTTTTTTGTTTTTTTGTTTTGTTTTTTTGATTTCCCAAATTTTGTTCTATTGTACTTTACTAATTTATTTGATTTTTTGTTAGTTTTTATTGTTTTTATTTTTTGTTTTAAATATGATTTTACATTGTGTAAGCCACCTCGAGTCACCATGGGCGAATAGGCGGCAATATAAATCATATATATATATATATATATATATATATATATATATATATATATATATATATATATATATATATATATATATATATATGGATCTTTGGTTCTTCGGGTTTTCTCCCGCGTAGAGTTGGAAATATCTAGGCGACGTTTCGATGAAGTCTCATTCATCATCTTCAGGCTTGTGTCTTCGGTCTTGTGCTTCTCAGAGTGATGATCTTCTCAGATCTCAGATTTTCTGAGAAGATCATCACTCTGAGAAGCACAAGACCGAAGACACAAGCCTGAAGATGATGAATGAGACTTCATCGAAACGTCGCCTAGATATTTCCAACTCTACGCGGGAGAAAACCCGAAGAACCAAAGATCCACATACAAATACCCGCGAAAATCTCCGAAAACATATATATATATATATATATATATATATATATATATTTGCATTGGAGTTCAATACAGTAGGTTATTTCAGTAGGTTAGGCGATTATATCATATGTTAAAGCATATAATTGTCTCATAGTTGCAGATAATCTGCCTAAACTGGAGATTTGATTTGATGAGAACTGTGAGGTGCATGCCCAAAAGGCCAGCCGCTCTGAATCTGACCGAACACTATTACGTTCCTATATTAAGACGTATTTAGTGGCGATGAGGATGGCGAGGAAGACCTACCTCTCCACCCTTATTGCGTCTGCAGAAAACCGCCCAGCCGCACTGTTCAGGGTGACCCGCTCCCTCTTGGAGGTAGAGACACGGGAAGATCCTTTACAGGGACGAGCTGAAGAATTTTCTAAGTTTCTGCAGGACAAAATCACTCAGATTCGAAATGAACTGGACTCCGACTGGGCATCTCCGGGCGGGAAGGCAGGGGTGGATATCGGCGAGGTCAACTGGGTTGAGTTCGATCCTGTTACCATAGAGGACGTGGACAGAATACTGAGGGGACTGAATGCTACCACCTGTTTGTTGGACCCGTGTCCCTCCTGGCTGGTCTTGGCCACCCGAGAGGTGACTCGAGGCTGGCTCCAGGGCATTATAAACACTTCCTTGAAAGAGGGGTTTCTACCCGCCTCCTTGAAGGAGGCAGTGGTACGACCTCTCCTCAAGAAACCGTCCCTGGATCCAGCACTGTTATCAAATTACCGTCCTGTCTCCAACCTTCGCTTTGTTGCAAAGGTTGTAGAGACTGTGGTGGCACGTCAGTTCCCGCAGTACCTGGATGAAACGAGTTATCTCGACCCCCTCCAATCGGGCTTCAGACCCGGGCACAGCACAGAGACGGCATTGGTCGCGTTGATGGATGATCTCTGGAGGGCACGAGACAGAGGTTGTTCCTCTGTCCTGGTGCTGTTAGATCTGTCAGCGGCTTTTGATACTGTCGACCACAGTATCTTATTGCAGCGATTGGAGGGGCTGGGGATTGGAGGCACCGTCCTACGATGGTTCTCCTCCTTCCTCTCCGACCGTTCACAATTTGTGTTGACAGGGGGACAGAGATCGACCCCAAGGCCCCTGCTTTATGGGGTGCCTCAGGGATCGGTACTCTCACCCCTATTGTTCAACATTTATGTGAAGCCGCTAGGTGAGATCATCCGTGGCTTTGGGGTGGAATTCCATCAATACGCTGATGATACTCAGCTATACATCTCCACCCCAGACCACCCCAACGAAGCCGTCAAAGTGATGACCCGATGTCTGGAGGCCGTGCGGGATTGGATGGGTCATAACAGGCTTCGTCTCAACCCGACCAAAACCGAGTGGCTATGGTTTCCTGCTCCCAGATACAGTCAGCTTGTTCCCTCGCTGACCATAGGGGGAGAGGTACTGACCCCTGTGGAAAGAGCGCGCAATTTGGGTGTCCTCCTGGATGTACGGCTGTCTTTGGAAGAACATATTGCAGCCGTCGCCAGGGGGGCTTTTTATAAGATTCGTTTGATCTACCAGTTGCGGCCCTTTCTGGATCTGGACGCACTTCGCACAGTCACTTCCGCCCTCGTTATCTCCCGCTTGGACTACTGCAACGCTCTCTACATGGGGCTCCCCTTGAAGAGTCTCCGGAGGTTACAGTTAGTCCAGAATGCAGCCGCACGGATGATTATGGGCGCCCCCAAGGACGCCCACATAACACCACTTCTCCGCAGACTGCACTGGCTTCCTGTGGCCTTCTGGATTCGATTCAAGGTGGTACTATTAGTATTTAAAGTGCTCCATGGCTCGGGACCTGGCTACTTACGGGACCGCCTTTTGCCACAGACAACCTCCTGCCGCCCAGTACGCTCCCATAGGGTCGCCCTGCTTAGGGTGCCGCCGCCTGATCGTTGTCGGCTGGCGACCCCGAGATTACGTGCTTTCTCTGTGGGAGCCCCCTCCCTTTGGAACTATCTCCCCCCGGAGATACGAGACACATCGGACATCCTAACCTTCCGGCGTGCAGTCAAGACCTTACTTTTTAAGCAGGCCGGCCTAGCCAATTAAAGGTTTTCTGAGATTTTTAAATTTTAGATTCAAATAAGACTTTTAATTCTATTTGATGGGACTCAATCATTACTTACTTACTTATTTTACTCATTTATCCTATTTTCATCTATCTATATTCAATTCTGATTACTGTACTGTCTGTACTTTATTTTTCCACCGCCCAGTCCCTTTTCGTTAAAAATACGAAAATAATAAGTCTGTTAAAACTCCACATCAGTTTGAAGGGACGCAATTTGAGGATCCAATCCAAAAAAGATAATATAACAATATCACAAGCTAGATGAAGTTTTTTTTCTGGTTCTATTTTTTCTTGGCATAGTTATTTTTTGGGCTAAAAGTTGAAATGGCTTCAAATCATAAATAGCATTGTTACTAGACTGATGTAGTTACTTTATTGTTGAACATTAATAGAATCCTGCAAAGCTCAGGTGGATGCTTATGATAATATTATGGTTATGGTTAACTACCAAAAATGAATGAAAGCTAAACTATGTTTTTATACACTTGATGTCTGCATCTGGGCACTTTTCTTGGAAAAATAGAGAAGAGATTCGTAATTGCCTCCTGGATAGTACTCCTTTTCCCCCTAGGCCAGGCAAGTGGTAACTAAGGCTGATCGCATTTAGCTTCTGAGAACAGCCAAGACTGGTTAAGTGAGTTTTAGTCACCAGTTTTGGTTAATACTATAAAAAAGATGTTAAGGCTCTAAAAAGAATGCAGAGAAGAGCAACAAAGATTAGGGGATTTGAAGCTAAAACATATGAAGAATGGTTACAGGAACTGGGCATAGCTAGTCTAGTGAAGAGAAGGACCAGGGGAGATATTGTTAGATATTTGTATATTAACCTGTGATTGGCTGAACCGCGGAAGTGGGAAAAGCAAATGTCTGTCAATGGTTGAAGCCGCAGACAGCTTCCTTTAAAAGGGGCTGCCACGGCTAGAGTTTTCAGTCCTGTATAGAAGCAAATAAACAGTGTTACTGATCCAAGCATCCTGCGTCTTCATTCCACCCACGATCTAACAGACATGATAGCAATTTTCCAATATTTGAGGGGTTGTCACAGAGAGGAGGGGGACAAGCTATTTTCCAATGCACCTGAAAATACAAAGAATACTGGACATTTTCTGATAGTGAGAACAATCAACCAATGGAACAATTTGCCTTCAGAAGTTGTGGGAGCTTCATCACCAGAAGCTTTCAAGAAGAGACTGGACTGCCATCTGTCAAAAATGGTGTAGGATCTCTTGCTTGGGCAGGGGGGTTGGACTAGATGACCTATAAGGTCCCTCCAGCTCTGTTATTCTGTTATTATGATGCCACCTCCTGAACCCACTAACTTTTATGCTAGTGTCTTTATTCATTTTATTTGGTCTGTAGCTTTAGATACCCTAACTGCTCACTTGTATATTTAAAAGATTTAGAGCTACCCTTTTCCTGAAACATAGTAGTACATAGCAGCACTACTATTAACTATTAAAGGTACATATCAAAGAGCAGCATTGAGGAGATGTTGAATGACATATTAGTTCTAGGATCATATGAAGAAATAACCATAAAATATTTTGTTCTATTTACTTTGGAATATTTTGTCTACCTTCCCCCCCACCCCCACCCCAGCTAGCTACATTCAATTATTATAAAAGGCTGGCTTTTAGCAAGACAAGCTGGTTGCAATGCTTTTGAACTTCACCTGAGTGGCATCTCTTCCTAAGGGGATTCATTCTTGAAAAGCAATGAAAAGGAAGAGAAGGTTAAAATAGAAGTTGCAGAAAAAGGCACAGCAAACAGCAAAGCCATAAGGATTAGGAAAAAACAAAACAAAAACAGGAAATCCCACTAGAATTTTAAATGAAAAGAGCTTAGTGATTTGTAAATGTCAGGGGTCTAGGTTTCAAAAGTCATCAGCTTATAACAGATAGAGTTTCCATTATTTTAGTTTTATTAACCAGCCAGGATGCCCAAGCATGCAATTTATAAAGGCTAAAATTCACTAAAATTCACCTGTTAGTACAATACCCTTTAATGTACTAAGATTTGAAAGACACAATGGATATTTTTCCAGGCTTCAGACTCAGGCTGCAGTTCTGACAAAGAAAAATACCCAGCACAATTCACTTCAACCTAGCCCCTGTACAACAGCATCAAAAATATGCTGTTTCTTATCCATCCATCCATCCTATCTATCTCATTTGACCAATATCACTGGCAGATGAGTAACGAACAATAGTTATTAAACAATCTATCAGTAGATGTACCATGTACCCTACTTTAGTGGGTTAGTTTGAAAAAATAGGGAGCTCCAGGCTTCCCTGTGGCAGAATACATGAAACATTCTGAATTCTGGTCCATGCAGAATATGAACATACAAAATTTGTTGAGTTGTTTGTTCACTCATTGGAAAACATTCAGATTACATCATTCCAATGGAACTTCCTTAATAAGATTGAAATGAGATGATGATGATGAATTAGTGCCTCCATCTCAACTTTTTTTCAACTTTCCTGCTCTTAGCCATTGTCCAGTTTTGCTGTTATCTGCTTGGCCTGCTCTGTGTGTGTGTGTGTGTGTGTGTGTGTTTTGCCTACACAAAAATAGAAGAATTATCTATTCTTCATTTGGTTTTTCTTCTAGGCCAGTTTGGTCTGCCCAGTCTTCAATAAACCTTCATAGTATACTATCATGAGTGCAACTTTTTCTCTGTCCTCTATTCTTCTAATGTACTTTTTTCTTCTCCAATTGCCTGATATACTTGCAATATTAAACACCCAACTGTTTTCCATGGTAAATAAAGTTTGTCAACATCACTGCATAAATTAAGGATATCATGGATACTGCCAATCCAGTATGGTTTTCTGTAAATTATTGTTTATGGAGAGATACTCTTAACTGATTCCTCTGGCAGTACTAAATCTTTCTAATATGGTTGAACTTCTGGCATAGTTCTCATCCTCCTCGGACCATCCAAGCATCACCACTACATCAGCTTAGTGCCTCAGTGTGGGTCAAGATAATTTATTTCCAAATTCTTGCTAAGAAAACTGCAGGGACTTATCCAGGCAGTTGCCAGGAGTCAAGACTGACTTAAAGGTGTGTGCGTGCATTTAATTTCATTGTACGAGCATGCATGCACACACACACAAAATCCCAGGGCAAAACAGGCTTTTAACATAGAAAAAGGATAGGAGAAGAGAAATACTTTTGGTTGGCACTGGAAGAAGCAGGCTGACCTTGCTGAGAAGGGCTTTTATAGAAACTTACAACTTGGATGGTCCACCTGTTTTCCTCAACTAAACAGGAAAATCCAAAATAAGATGTCCAAAGGTAACTAAGAGATATATAAGAGAGGAATTATTCTGGAAAACCTAGCATTTGACCCATCATTTAGAAGAAACTTAATGTTATGAGAAATTAATGGGCAGTCTGGATACCACCTTTCAGGGTTCACAATATATGCTTGAGTTTTCTACTAATAAAATCCACTCTACACAAGTGGCTGCATTATTTCTTTTCTGGATTATTTGAAGTATTAGGGCATACTCTGCCCTTTCCTCTATTAGCATGATTTGTGATTTTCTGGTTGAAAATCGAAGAGAATATAGTGTTTTTCACAATAAAAAAATCCATATACAGAAATATTTCAATGTTCTTTAAAAAAATACAAAAACACCATTAATAAAAGAATTTGAAAATATGATTAGCATAGATCTTTACAGAGAGAGCATTGATTTTTTTGAAGAAGATTTATAATTATCTATTGTTTTCATTGTATAAAGAATTGATCTTGATACTAGTCGTGACTGGAAAAATAAGCCTGTAACTTTAAAATAGAATATTTTATTGCTTGCAAAAGTTTGATATTTTCAGGCGGAAAGGTAATGGTCCAAAATATTTTACTTCCTTTCTTCCTTCTTTTTTAGAATACTACAAAAGCCAAAGTTCAATTAAAAACACAGGTCTCAATTCATTTCATACATTGATATCCTACTAATTGGGAATGAGAGATCTACAGATAAAATCAGTGCAATTGGCACTGAAAAGCTATCCAGATGTCATTGGATACAGAATGGGACTTATTTGTGATATGTATAAATATTCAACCAACATCAGTTTTACATTTGTTTCAAAAGTATGAGTTAGCAATTCACATTTAAATACCAAATTAATGATTATTTTTCCTCATGCCTAAACCTTCAAAGCTGCAATTAATAAAGTGCCAATCCAGCTATGTTACCCAAATTGTAATTTTGCACAAAATAAGTTTAGGGAAATGCAACTTTTCTTAATGTGCACTATATTGTATGAAGTTTTCAACTGAGAATTGCATCAGAGAATCTGGAAGTGGGCTGATTTCGAAGTGTAGCAATATCCTAAGTCAAAGTGGTAGGTGAGTACAAATTAATTCAGTTTGCACAAGGACATCAACATTTTCCAACAGTTAGAGGGCTATTATTTCTGAGGGAGATGGGCAATTCAAACATTTGAAAAATAAATATAGTTTTCAGGTCAAGATGTGAATATAGATTAGGAGTTCTTGATAGAGTTTTTTGGGGGGATGGGAAGTAATATCCATAGGATCCAAGATGCTTTCCCCAATTATTCTCTTTATGGTGCATAATAAAGGAAGGATCACCTGGTGTTCTGTTTTCCATTGCTATTCCGCTGTGTTTATAAACAATAAAGGCTACTTCCTTAAAGACCATACTTCAATGTGGGAAATAATACATCATCTGGTGTGTTTTTTTTTTTAAAAAACCTAGTTCCTCTCAAAAGTCAAGGAGATGCCATGTCCAAAACAAGATGAAGCCAAGATAATTTCAATGAAAGTTCTGATAATTCTGAAGTTATGATCAATAAGTTTTAAATTGATTCAACACTGTGATTCCAGGAGATCTGAAATAAAATAAGATTGACATATGTCTACCATGGACCTCACCTCATTCTTAAGAGGTCCTTAAAGGGGGCATGCATAAGCACACCAGCATGCCTACCATACCTGCCTTACTGTTCCCATTTATCTGTACTTACTTTCTTTGTTCATGTTTATGTTCATACCTATACTTGTTATCTTGTACATGTTTGACAAACAAATAAAATAAAAATAAATAAAAATAAAATAAATGTATGTTGAAGAATGAGTAATCATATTTTAATGTTCAGAAAACTCATAAGGGAATAGACATATAATGGAATGTAGGTCAGAGCATCTCTTCAGAAGATCTTCAACAAAATAATGTGAACCTTGTGGATGATTTCATTAAAAAACTGATTAAGATCATTACCAGAAAACTTTTAATATATAGTAGGATTAATCAAATATAATGATAAAATTTCCTTTGAGGAAATAATTGCCAAATTGGAGATATAGTTACATGATTACATCAGAATTTTCAAAACCTGCTGCAAACATAGCAACAGGACACATGAATAATAATCCTACAAAATGGTAAAGAAGATTTGATAATAAAGTTGACCTATCTCTATGTTATCAAGAAAATAAAGACTGATTGATTATGTACCATACAGTTGGGGGTGTTGACTGTTAGTACCTATTTTGAGTAGTTCAGAGAATCAGCAAATACCACCTCTGACTGGCCCTGCCTCCATCTTTGCTTTGCCTCCTGAATCCCAGCTGATCAGCTGAGTTTTCTTTCGTTGCCCTACATAGGAGAATGGAGCTGGAAAGCAGATTAGTGGAGTGCGGAGGGAATGGGATTTTGTAGTATCCTTCCCCTGCCATGCCCATCAAGCCACACCCACAGAACCAGTAGTAAAAAAATTTGAATCCCACCACTGCATAGCACATTACAGTTCTTTGACCAGGTCGGCTTGAGATGATTTTAGATTTGGGTATTTTAATTTTATGTTAATTTTAAGGTTTAAGGTAGGGGTTTTAATTGTTTTACAGCCAGGGTATTTAATTTAGTTTTAATTTTTGTATATTTAATGTTTTTAATTGCATGGCTGTACACCGTTCTGAGTCCTTCGGGAGAGGAGCGGTATATAAATAAATATTCTATTCTATTCTATTCTATTCTATTCTATTCTATTCTATTCTATACATGTAGAACTTCTTCAGAATAAATTGTCCACATTCTGGCCATTCAGTGTATTCCAACCCTACATCCCTCATCACTGTATCTGAGGCCATCCATTTTGCTGCTGGTCATCCTCCTCTTTTCTTCCACTTTCCCAACATTAGAGCCTTTCCCAGGAAGCTGCGTTTTCACATAATTGGAATAAATATTTGTTGTTGCCAGAAAAAGAAATCAATATGTATTTGTTGTTTAAAAGCAAAAGGAATAAAGTAGGATTTTTCCCTTGGCCATTCAGCTGTGGAAATTATTTCTCAAATGTTCTAGTTTCATGCCAATCAAAATGAAAGACAGAAACAGAACTTCAAAACATTCAGAGACTGTAACTCAAAATAGTTGGACTTGTTTCTTAACCAGTAAGAATGTGAGAAACCCAAACTGTAATGTGCTATGCAGTGTTGGGATTCACATTTTTTTACTACTGGTTCCTGTGGGTGTGGCTTGGTGGGCATGGCAGGGGAAGGATACTACAAAATCCCATTCCCTCCACACTCCACTAATCTGCTTTCCAGCTCCATTCTCCTATGTAGGGCAACAAAAGAAAACTCAGCTGATCAGCTGGGACTCAGGAAGCAAAGAAAAGATGGGGGCAGGGCCAGTCAGAGGAGGTATTTGCTGATTCTCTGAACCAGGTAATAGTTTGCAGATTTCCAATATTATTTTTGCTATTTTCTAGCAAAAATCCATCAAAAAATGCCCATGGGATAAGAAGGATTCCAATTTGATTCACTTAATGACATAATGGTTGTAAAAGTCATAAAGTGAGTAATTACAGATTTTAATTTAACACTGCCCACAACTAATCATTCAAACTTTATTAGATATACAGATTTGGATTGGACTGAAAATAAAGAAAATTGTTTATAGGATAGATATTATTTTATGCAGTATGCCCATCCCTTGGTGCAAGAAACCATGCACAGTAACCCTGAAATACTGAAAACTGTGCTGTAGAACAAGCACATAGGGAACTTTGCCTGATAAACTGTTATTAGACTTCAAAATAAGAGACCCAATCCTAGTCATGACATATGAGATCAATGTTGTGTGCTGAAGAACTGCAGAAGAAAGCAGTCCTGACACACTAAGAAATATTACAAGCTGAACTGTATGTGTAATGTGAAGAATATGCAAGAAAGAGGACAAGTAATATATGTACTATTCACTTGATGATATGGTGGCACTTACTAAACCACTGCTCAGAGACTGTTTCCTCAGGCTAAGAAAAGCATTGAGACTTGATGCATGCATAACACATAGTGGTACAAATAATTACAGTGCACAAAGAAAGGATGAAAAGGGAAATGTTGACTAAACCACCCTCATCTACCAATTTGTTCACTTCATAGTGCAGAATAAATGAGGATCACCTGGTGTCTTACCTTCCATTTCTATTTTGCAACTGTTATATAGGTAAAAGCAAAGTGGCTCTAGAAAGTTCTAGGTCCTTTAAAAAATAGCAAAATTCTATACAGATAATGTAAATTCTTGCATGTTGTTTGCAATATGTGTTCTTGTCTACCGTCTACTTTATGACAATTAAATGTTTTTGATGTTGGCTGCTGTTTTATAAGTAAATATCAAACTGATATCTTTTTGCTAACTGAACTGAGTGGCCTATAAGCTTGTTTTCATCTACCTATAGAGCTTGATTAGGAATGTGCTGGCTGCAAAGTAAACTGCAAATGAAAGGACCCACAGTAATTTTTGTAATACCATTTCAAGTCTCTTAACATTCAATCTTCAAAATACGTAGTATACCAGACAACCCATGGCTCATTGTTTCAAAGATATTTCCTTACAAAATTACTGTAAGAAATGTAAAAATAAAATAAAAAGGAGATTATAATAAGAATGTTTACATGAGAAAAACACTACCAAATATTTTCTTTTTTTAGTTTAACATTTTATTTTGTTTAGACTCCTTTGTGTATTGGGAACCATCTTCCCACAGTACAAAGAAGATCAGAAAATGGATGATTAGTTTAAGTTTTCATAAATTTATTGTTGTAAATTATTAACTGACTGTTTAATCTCTGAACAAATAAATCACTCAGAATCTGTTCAAGTGTAAAAGCCAAAGATGAATAATTTTAGGAGGTCCAATGTACTAGAGATAATCATTTTTAGTTATCAAGATTTTTCATTTATGCCAATCTTTAAATTAAATTAAACATGGCAAACTGGCATTAATCTACATCAAGTTAGAGAAACTGTGGTCTTCAAATGTTGTTGAATATTCCCAGTGCAATTGGTCTGAGCTTGCATATTATATTTTGAGGGCTGTGTTAATGGAAGATGAGAATAAACAGAATTCTTGTACCTGAATTCTCAAAGAATCCTTGAAGAAATACTGGAATATCTTCTAAACATTGGTTCAACTCCTTGATTGATGAAAGCAGTCCAATTTGAGGCATTGAACAGAGAAAATAACTCAATTTGGCATCAAACCAAAAGATCTTTTGCTTTTGTACACATGGACAAAAGAATTTGAAGCCCTGGATTAAAATGTTCATCATTTTGAATTGGCAGTCAACTTTGATGGGGTAATTTGAACAAAGTTTCATTTACTCTGATCATGCTATTGACTTATGTACTTCGTTTCATTTTCATTTCTAAATATGTGCTAATGCTGGGCATAGAAGGGTAAAGAGGAATTTTGTCTGAATTTGAAAGCCAGTAATGTATCATTTACCATCTGCATTCCTTGATATCATTATTATATATTATACATTATCATACTAGGAACAATGTCAGAGTTCCAAGTTACTGTATTTCATGTCATATAATTTTGGATATAATTAAATTGCTAGTTTGGAATGCTTTTTGAAGCATTTTAAAATTTGGGCTGTGTGATTAAGCATTTTATGATATTTATTGCAGCTAATGTAAAATACTTGCGAAAATTTGCTAGTGAAATGTAATTTCAGTTATTCAGGTTTAGTTGTAGTTAATGAATCTAAATATCATAGATAAAGGTATATTAAAGCTACAATGTGGAATTAGAGCCTGTATTTAATAGTTATGCAGAACTGGGGTACAATTTTCTTACTTTCTTCTCTGCATACATTTTCAGTAATAAATATTGAGCTACATGCTAATTACTTTACAATAATTTCATAATATCAATACTATTACATTGAACACAACAATGGGTATAATAAAATATATGCATTGTAGTAGAGCCTGACCCACTGAGAGTTATTAAAATATAGTCTTATTAAAGATTTTTATTACAACAGTAAAAACAAATACAAACTAAAGAAAGAAAAAGAATAGAAAGAACAGAAAGTGTAAGAAAAAAGAAAGAAGGAAACTAAAAAATATAATAAAGAAAATAAATATATAAAGAAATGACCTCCAATCTTCATTGCAAATATAAATTTAGTAACTCAACCATTTAGAAACCCTAAAGCTAGCCCTCACCCTAATTCTCTAAGTTTACCAACACATATAATCTAATTCTATATCCCATGATATGAGCAAATCCATAAAACATCAACTTTTCAATCCTGTTGTCAGAAAAAAAAAATCCATAAAGGGTTGCCAGAATAATAGAAAGGAAATTTCTTATTTTTAACCTTTATCAAATAAGCCAACTGTATATTCCTTCCTGTCCCTTAAGGCAGTGAACGTATCAATAAATGCCTTCCTCTTCCTATTTTATCCATAGCAACCCTATGAGGTGGGTTGGACTAAGAATAACTACCTAAGTATTATTATAGAATTTGATTTCTCTTCAATTACTCGTTATTCTATTCACAGACTTCTTGAAGGGCTTAATAAAGCTCTTTTGTAGATCCAATAAGAAAACAGTTTCCAGGTTGTTTTGGTTTCTCATTTGTATTTCCCCTTAAATGTTTAAAACCTTTTCCTTTGTATGACCAGCAAAGCATATGTTTCCAAATCAGTCTTAGTCTGTCACTTGTAGTTCCACTTTTGGTAATTTGTGTATCTCACCCAATAAAATTTGTTCCACTGCTGTCATTCCCTCATTAATATATTTTGTACATTGTCTAACTATTTACTGACACTATTGGTATTGTAGCTATTGATTTCAGACTCCATTCTTCAAAGAACTGTAATATTTCCAGCTTTATGATGTTTTGTGTCATTTTGTAGAGGCTTCTATTCTTTCTCCTTCTACTTAAAAGTTTTAGTCCCCTTTAGTGTCCAGTTTCTAAAATCATAAAGTTGCTTATCCATTTTATGAATTTAAGATAGCCAAATAATTCTGATTTCCATGAGAATCTATTTATTTTATAATTAATTCCAAAATCTTATAGTAAAAGTCAATAGTCTAAATTTAACTGCCCTTTATTCCATTTATAAGTTTCTTAAATCAAAGTCTTATTTAGCTTTTTTTTTTTTTCAAATCATTTAAACTGTTAAGATTGTAATTATATTTTCTTTGGTTCAGAGTTGAAGCTAAATCTTCCAGGCAACTTTTCAAACTTGTCATTCTGAAGGTCTCTTTTAAATGTAGTAATATGTTTAATATGCAATTTCCAAAAGAGATTAGAAAGTGAGGTTTGCAAACATTGTCTTTTAAAAGAGTTCACCACAGTTGCAAGCACAATGAATAATCTCTTCATCTCCCAGCACTCAAACCCTCAGAAAACCATTGTCCTATGTTCTCCTCACAAAAAGCAGCTATCAAGAGTGCATGTGGATGGTCTCCCATCGTCTCCTTGCCCACAGAAGTTCCAAAGATCCAGTTTATTCACTGGCTCCTTGGTCTTTGTTCTGGTCATCAGCTCCGCTGTTGCACAACCATTTCCAATTCACCATGCCTCCCCTGAAAATCCATCCACTGAGAATTTTAAATACTAATCTCAAGCTCTCAGAGGTGGTATTCAGCAGGTTCTGACCAGTTCTGGAGAACTGGTAGCGGGAATTTTGAGTAGTTCAGAGAACCGGCAAATACCACCTCTGACTGGAGATTTTACAGTATCCTTCTCCTGCCATGCCCACCAAACCATGCCCATAGAACCGGTAGTAAAAAAAATTGAATCACACCATTGCAGGCTCTCCTTTTTGAATAATATGGATGCATAAAGCTTTAGAGATCTCATCTTTAGATAAAAGCGAGATGATCAAATCTTTGAAACAAATTAACCTTGAAAACAATCTACGATACAGATTATATTAGATTATAGATTAGATTATAGATTTAGATTATACATTAGATTATCACATTATACACTAGATTATCACATTATAAATCAAATGGATTTTATAAACTGAATCAATGATTCAGATTGACTTAATTGGTCCCAGTGAATAAAAAAATCAAATTGGATTGGGACTAATTCACAAACCCTATGAAGACAGTTCACTTAGGACTGTTCAAAGTTACAATGGCATTGAAAAAAGTGACTGTTATGACCATTTTTCACACTTACAACCATTGCAACATCTCATGGGTCATGTGATCAAAATTAAAATGCTTGTCAATTGACTCATATTTATTTATGACTGTTGTAGCATCCTGGAGTCATGTGATTAATCACCTTTTGTGACCTTCTGACAAGCAAAGTTAATGGAAAGCCAGATTCCCTTAACAGCCATGTCAGTAATGTAACAACTGCAGTGATTCACTTAGCAACTATGGCAAGAAAGGTTGTAAAATGGGGCAACATTCACTTAACAAATTTCTGACTTAGCAACAGAAATTTTGGGCTCATTTGTAGTCATAAATCGAGTACTACTTGTATTCCTAATACTCCATTTTAGTATATTTGGACGATGGCTGTCAAACTCCCGGCCTATGGGCTGGATGCATCATGCGCTGGCCATGCCCACACCCAGTTTAATGAAGGAGCAAAAAGTCCTGATACGTCATGTGATGCTACCATGACAATATGATTTTGACACCTCTGATCTGGACTGATTTTATTATCTCAGACTTCAGAATGTCAACTAGTGTACACTACTGTGACAAAAGGTTCATATACTACTGTAATACATATTTGTTCTCATCAAGTCATTTTTTAATCAAATTCTAACTCCATCTCATCCCATTGAGTTTAATTCAGCCAGTGCAGCCTGTGGCATGAAAGAAAAGGTTTTACAGGCATCCTAGGGCATTTGCTGACAATGATATAAAAATATTCTCTTTTGCCACCATCCTATTAAGTACTAAGCTCTAGATATTAAGGACTTGCTGATACAACACTTTGGTGAATGGAAGAATGTTTAGATGTCTTTACAATTCTTAATAGTGATGCACTAAGGGGTTTTGCAGCTGCTGTGTTGTGAAGCATTAAGCTAATCTATGCTGAGGAATCAAATAGCCACCTATTTTACCTACGCTTTAAAATTAATTTATTGAATGCATTTATCATATGGCAAAGTACTCAAGGCAGTTTACAGTATAAAACACACACACACAACACAAAATAAAATGTAGCAATAACATGCATAATATGATGAGCTTGCTCTCTGCTATAGCATTCCGTTGGTGTGTGACACATCCAGCATTCCATTGGTGTGTGACACATCCAGCATCCATGCATTTATCCACACAAAGCTTTGCACATAAGGAATTAATATTAAAATATTAATATTAAAAAATAGATCAGGGCTGTCAAATTCCTGGCTCACAGGCTGGATGCGCCACATGCGCCATATGCCCATGCCTAGATTAGTGAAGGGGAAAAAAGTCCCGATACATCACGTGACAGTGCGGTTTAGACACCCCTGGTTTAGAACATTATAGGAAAGTCATTACAGGAGGCATTATAAGATGCCACACTTGTATTAGGAGTGAAGGAGTTCTGAATCAATCAGAAAGAAGAAAAGCTTCCATGAAGAAAGATGGTGATGGGGATGATGGTTGGCAGCTAAATTGGCTGAAGTAGACTTCAACATCAAGTGGGTGTTGAAAATGGACTACTTACTTTAGAAAACCAATGTTGTCTAGTAAATCAGGTTTAGTTTGCAGGGCAAGCCCTTTGGCTATTCTGAGCCCACAAGTTGGAAATCAAGAAAATAAAATACTCCTTTGGTACCTTCAAATCATATAGTATGAGACAGTCAGCTGAGGGAATTACCTACTAAAATTGTAAAAAGTATAGCTACTTGAGCTGTTCCCATAATGTTTCTCATTTTTCGATTAGACTACACCTATGCAAAGAGAAATATATCCAACAGCTACAATGGGGAATAAGCTTAAGTCTCTTTTTGTTGATTAGTTTAGAATTTCCACCCAGAGATTCAACTGTATATTTTCTGTGCTGGAAAGTCTTGTATGGGATTGATTATTTTGTTTACTTGACTTTGCATTAAACTTGAAGTGGGAACAGATGGAGAAAGGAAGAAATAGAAATGAAATGATGGGGAGCTGATTTGTTTTTTAGCATTGTACCAATTCTATATATACCCTCTAATTTTAAGGGAATCTCATGAAGAAAAGTCTTTTGTGGTACAAAACATCAGATTAGATCACATATCAAGAAGCATGGGGGCTTGCACGGTTGGGAAGCTGGTTTGATAAGGAGTAATCCCAAGTTTGAGACCCCAGTGTGCCATGGGCCAAGGTGAACTCATGTACTTTGCTCCAGCTCCTGCTGGAGACATGAAAAGAGTGATGATGATGAGTGATGATGTCATTAGCTAATCCTTTCAACCTGGAATTGCCTTGATACCTCCAACACGAGTGTGATGCAAGAGTTAGATATAATGCCAATGATTTTGAGGGCTTTAAGTCAGAAAGGCAAATTATCCTTGAAGCTAAGACAAGATTTATTCAGGGACAGTAATTCCCAGAATATAACCTGTTGCATGCTTTTGTATCTTTTTGCCTTTCGAATATGATATTTAAATTGTGCTCATTATTTATAAAACATGCAATATGATTCTGATGTACTCCCAAATTATCGGTATGTGTAGCTCAAAGATCAGTTCCACTAACATAATATAATGTGTTAATTCCCCCCAAATTACTTCAGTTTGAGTGATAGTTTTATCATCTTTCCAATAGAAGACTTCATTCTTTAATAAACCTTTTCCTCTATCACATCAAGGAATTCCAGTCTCATCAACAATCACTAAATCTTGCAAAATTAATCAGGAAGAGCTAAATAAAACAAGGTGGACTGAATGATTTTACAGCATGTTGGTTGTTGTCACATTAAGATTATCTGCCAATCTTCTAACTAACAGATCATTTACTTTGCTAATTAGCAGCAAGCAAATCTGGACTAAGATATATCATCATATATTACTCTTCCAGGGGACACAAGCTTTGAATTTATTTTTCAATGTGGAACCTAATATTTTTTTGGGGGGTGGGGGGGGGAAGTGAACCTGGATCCCCAAATAAATTTAGGATTTCAGAATTTGTGAAAGTAACAGTAAAAAATTTGGGACCAAATTTCATTGGATAAAATTTAGGCAATCCCTGTTATTTAGCAATAATCTGGAAACCACTGGAAACTATTCTGTATAATATTAATTAAAATTGATAATATTTCAATATTGCTCAGTGTTCCTGGTTGTTAGATTAAGGTGATTGATTTGTATTTTTTGTTTATTTACTTGTTTATTTATTTTATATATATTCCATTTAGAAAACGTTACTGTCTACACAAACAAACTGCCTTTAGTTTTCCTCATGTATGGCTATTTCCAAACTTTCAAAACATGATTGAATTGATATAGACAACTGAATTACAAACATACTTTCCCCATCGAACTAATTGCAAATTAAGCAGGGTGGATCATGTGACTGAATTTGCCCATGTAAAGATAGGTAGCGTATACAGTATCCATATTGCTTGTCATCTATGATAAACGGTGATCATTTTAGCAGCATAAGAAGTTAGCCACACTAAGCAGTTCCCTGTTCAGCAAACTGTGAAGAGGACAGCTGGAGTTCTGTGCATTTACAGCTATAATATCCATTGCAGAAAATGGGTTTGTGTTGGCATAATGCTTTGAGATGTGAAGCTATACTTTCTTAAGAGGATTATTGAAAATGGAATTTGGTTATTTTTCAGCAATTCTTCACTATTGAGCTACAAAGTAATATTAATAGAGCCTTGGATCCAGATGGTAGAAAAGCTGGAGTCTCCATATGAGCAAATAAAGTGCTGAGTCATTTGAGGAACATATTCCTTTATAGGTCTCAAATGATATCACTTGGAATGGCCAGAGTGTGTTAGGCAAGACTAATATCATGCAAGCTAGAGTAAGGACAGGAAGTCAGAATCCACCTTTATTTTCACAAATGCATCCCTGATAGCTATTCTAGCCAGTAAGCTCCTTCTCTCTTCCTTGTGACATCCAAAGATGGAGATTGATTTTCCCAGACAGATCCCACCAATTGGAGTAAAAAAAAAAAAGGAAACCTTAGGTGTATAAAATATTCAGTAACTGCAGCAATGCATGAGCTGTGATGCCGCAGTGGTTAGAATACAGTATTGCAAGCTAAATCTGTTCACTGCCGACTGCCAGCAGTTTGGCAGTTTGAATCTCATCAGCTCAATGTTCACTCAACCTTCCAACCTTCCAAGGTCAGTAAAATGAGGACAATATTGGGGGCAATATATTGACTCTGCAAACCACTTAGACAAGGCTGTAAAGCACTGTGAAGTGGTATATATGTCTAAATGCTATTACTATTGGAAGAATCAGCCATTACCGACATTCAGACCTTCCAGTGCACAGTAAAGACCCTGTTTTTTCAACAGGCTGGCCTGGCCCAGTAACGATTTGTGGGGTTTTAAATTTGGTATTTTTTAATTTTTTTATCAGTTTTATATCTGTTAATTTTATATTCAGCCTCCAATTTAATCATTTTAAATTGTTTTTAATTATATATACTGTTTCAGTTTTAGCTGGCTGTACACCGCCCTGAGTCCCTTTTTTGGGAGAGGGGGCGATATAGAAATTTAATAAACATAAAAAAGAATCTCCCCCTCCTCCCCCCTCCCTCTCCCCCTCCCTCTCTCTCTCCCCCTCCCTCCCTCCTTCTCTCTCCTAATACAACAGTTTGTGTTCTATACCAGGGCTGTCAAATTCTCAGCATGTGGGCCAGATGCGCCATGCATTGGCCATGCCCACGCTCGATTTAGTAAATGGCGAAAAAAAAGTCCTGATACATCACATGACGATGACATGATGATGTGAGTTTGACACCCCTGCTCTATACTGTCCAGCTATTTTGGGGTGGATGGCTAGGGAGGATGTGAGGAATGCCAAGTTAGATTTAGAAATGAATGGGAAATGGTATTCTTACATCTGCATCCTCTGATGCAGCATTTCCAAGTTGGCAGCCCAGTGCAGGGGGAAGGGGGGGGGGATGCGAGGGCAGGTGGGCATGCACAGCTTCATATATGTAAATGGTTGTTTTAATCTCTGTTTTTCAAAACTCTTTATTTCTTTTTAAAAATACAGTATATCTGCCTTAAATGGTCCATAGCAGGAATATCAATAAATGAATGAATTTTCACATTAGTATTTGGGGAGCAAACTGTACAGTATTCTATTTTACAGTACTTTTAAGATTTCCTTTAATTAGTTGGCACAATTAAAGTTTACATCATCCTTTTTACATCTATCCTTCTCTCTTCCTTGGGACATCTGTTTTGGTTAGTGCCTTTTCTCCTTTCATCCTAAAACCAACCTGACATGCTTTCTAATTCCAACAGTGTGGAGGACTAGGCATCTTGTAAAAGTTCAATTTATGACATTTTTATTATGTACTTTTATTCAATGTATAGTATATGACCACCCATCAGAGGTGACTCTGATCTAGCTAATCAGATATTCTTCAAAGTTCAGAAGCAAGGCATACATTGTTTCTCATTACTACTTGAAAAATTGTTTCTATATTTTGTATTACGTATTTATTTTTCTTAGCACAAAACCTGTGCCAGGCTTTACTATTATGATGGTGTAAGATGACCCAGTAACTTGCAAAACAAAGCAGGATTTGTCCTAGTCCTAATTTAGTGCATAATTATTATACTGTGATAGTTTACATTTGGATGACACCAAATATTGCATTTATTTTCTTTTTAGCTACATTAGTTCAGTTATCAAACTCCAGGAGAACAATCCATGACATTTTATTGAAATAACATGGTCAATTTGCAAACTATAATATTCTGTTCCCTCACACATAAATATATTTGTTGTAGAGAATGAGTATATCTTAGCATAATCACAAAAGTTGGAGGCATTCTTTATGTACTCCTTAGCTGTATGCATGTTAGTTGCACTTAACTATATGTGTGTTAGATGTGCTGCTGTTACTACCAAATCCATCCATCTCCAAATTGGGTTCCCAGCCATGTTTTTATTCTTGTATTCTCTCTCTCTAACTCAGCATGCACTTTTAATTAGATGCAGATGAGTTCTTTCACTGCTTACTAACACCTTAATTTGGGAAGCACATTTTCACTGCGTTTGCAAATATCCCCCTTGCTTTGCAGTCAGGCTCATTACTTGCAATAACCTCGTTTAGCCAGGCGATTGGTAGTGTACTATTAATAATATGGTGGCCTCTGATCCATCCACCTGTTATCTGTGAAACCCATCTTATTTAGCTTTATTACACAAGTGCAAAACACAAGAATCTATGCTGTCCTACAGCACATTTCCTTTCATGTGTAAAGAAAAAGAAAACATTGTCTTTTCCACAGCAAGGAAAGAATTATTGATATTGATATATCAAAATAATTTCAACCTATAATTCTTATTCTTCTATTATGGCAAGAACATATCATTCATGGCTCAGTTGGCTGGCTCAAATAGAGCAAGATTAACATCCACTTATCTTCTTCTCTAAATTTAGCAAAATACAATTCACTTAAAAAATTAGATGCAACATGAAAAGTTTGGGGGATATGCAGTTTTTAGAACCTGAATCTCTGGAGGCAGCTATCCAAAAACTTCCATATAATTTTCAAAAGCCAATGTACCCGATTTCTAATTTTAGTGTTGATATTTCATTTTGTGATTAAAATTAGAGAATATTTTACTAGCACCACAGTGCTTCAAAACAAAATAATTTAATTGGTATGTACCACATCTTGTTATGAATTCCAACAAAGCATTAATTATCTGTATGCAGTTCATGTACATTGAAGAAATATGTAGATTCTTTCCAGTAGGAAAAAAAGTAGCAAGAAAAAAAAATTAACCCTACACTAATTTCCCTACACTATATAGTATACATGTTATGGTTAAAGAATGTCCAATAAAGTATACAGTAGAGAAGTGATAAATGTTTACAGAGCCCTTTATTACATTAGTGAAGTGGATTCTAGTCAATGAAAGTTTATGGCATAATAAATGTGTTAGTCCCTACAGTGCTACAAGACTCTTTCTTGTATTACTTTTTCAGAAGTGTGCTTTTAAAAAGCAATAATAAATTAACTACCATCTCTTGTCTGTTCAAGACCTTACTGAATACACAATGACAATGATAAAGTTTGTGAGAGTAACACTCACCACTACAAGTGCCTGAGAAATGGGGGATAGGAAGGAGTTTTAAAAAAATCTTACATGGGTGTTTATGAAGACAAAGATACCTGCTAATTGAAATAAAATCAAAGGGCCATCTTGCACTCCTAAATTAAAGAAACTAGAAAATCACAGTTGACAGTAACATCATAATTCATTTGCCAGTTTTAGCACTTTGGTATTTTGGTTAAATTATTCACATTCCATTGAAGGCCTCAGGAAAAAAAAATGTTATTTTGAACAAGAAAGATTCCTTGTCACCAACTCACTAGCACATTGACTCTTGATTTTATTTTAGGATAGTAGTAACAATCATTTGAGAACGCTTTTCATATATCTCATTTATGAGTTCATGAGACTAGTCCATAATGACTCCAAGAAATATTATTGGTTCAGAGCATAATTTTCCTGCTGTAACAAAGAAGCTGGTCTGAGTTCAGGAGGTGATTCCTCAAGAGAATCTCTCAAGGAGGATCTCTTTCCAATCCCATACAATTTATTCTAGACAAGCTGGATATGGAAGGCTTTAAGAGGTGTTTTCACAGTTGCTGTGGATATTTGCATGAATCAAAAAGATTCACATCCCAGACATAAACTGTTTCAACTCCTTCCCTCAAAACGACGGTATAGAGCACTGCATACAGAACAACTAGACACAAGAACAGTTTTTCTCCGAAAGCCATTACTCTGCTAAACAAATAATTCCCTCAACACTGTTCAACTATTACAAAGTCTGCACTACTATTACTGTTAATTTTCTCATCACTCCTTATCACCCATCCCCTCCCACTTGTGATTGTAGGACTGTAATTTTGTCCTTTGTATCCTTACGATTTATATTGACTGTTTCCTAGTATGATTTGATTGTTGATTGTACCCTATGACTATCATTAAGTGTTGTATGTTATGATTCTTGATTCTTAATGAATGTATCTTTTCCTTATGTATACTGAGAGTATTTACACCAAGACAAATTCCTTGTGTGTCCAATCACACTTGGCCAATAAAGTATTCTACTCTATTCTATTCTATTACTGCTCTGCTTAAGCCATTAGGGAATCACAGGCATGTATAACACAGTAAAAACAGGAATATCAGGCAATGTAGAGTTCATGCTGCTCTCTAATATCTCTGCTATTTTCCTGCAGATATTTCACTACCCAACAAGGTAACATCATCAGTGTTAGAAGGGAGTAGGACTTTCTTTAAATTTATATGCAAGTGGTTTAAGACTTTTGTTGTTGTTAGTTGCGAAGTCATGTCCGACCCATTGAGCTCTCATGGACAATGTTCCTCCAGGCCTTCCTGTCCTCCACCATCTTCTGGAGTCCATTTAAGCTCACGCCTATTGCTTCAGTGACTCCATCCAGCCACCTCATTCTCTGTCATCCTCTTCTCAATCTTTCCCAGTATTAGGCTCTTCTCCAGTGAGTCCTTCCTTCTCATTAGGTGGCCAAAGTATTTGAGTTTCATCGGTTGATCTCCTCTAGGACTGACCAATTTGATTACCTTGCAGTCCAAGGTATAAGACTGGCTAAGGCTAAGACAAGCTCAGAGAGCATCAAGGACTCCACAGTTCAACCCTGAGCTACAAATATTATTTTCTATTGGTCCATCATCTGCCAAACTTAGAAGTCCCCAGTCTACTGTTTCTCTCACCCAGTAGGCTAAACAAGCTTCTTAAAAGTATAATATGTTCCAAAAAACCTGACCAACTCTTCCTATTCCTCTGGCAAACACATTCACTGAAAACAATCGTGCATGCAAAACTTCATATAGCAATTCTACTTCCACTTCTCTCTCATACTTTGGGCTATTTAATCCTTCCTCTGATTGATTTTATGTAAATCCATTTTGCTTCTCCTCCTCTCCACCCTTTAATCTCTCCTAAGATGTTCACCAGCAAGGTCTTTGAATGTGAAACTTGGCAGCAGTCTCTTGCTCAGCTGACTGTTTTGCATATTCCAGGATATTCCTTTTTCTACATCTGCTTCTGAATCATGACAATGAAGGTTCTCAACCATCCAGGTCATGGCTGTCCCAAAAATGTTTTCAAAAGTCAACTGGACTTGCTTGAGAGTGTCTCAATGTTTTCTTTGAAAATGTTTCAATTCTCATTCAAGAAGCTTCTTTAGTTCTTGTCCCTTCTGCTTCAGAATGGAAGAAGCTTCTAGGATGAAAAATGAAACATTTTCAAAGAAAACATTGGGACACTCTGAATCATAGATAATTCAGGGGAGGGGAAGCTTCTGATCCCAGGTTTCAGACAACTGGAATCCTAAAGAACATGGGTTGGCAACCATGATGACATCAAGAGCAAACGTCTATGCTCTTTATTCGCCTTTGTTACATGACAAGGTGACAGCTGGATCCATTTTTCTGCTCTGATTTGAACATTCTGTGTTCCACTTATGTTGCCTTGAGTTTTCTGTCCATTAAGATTCCACCCATTTGACTTTGCCTTCCTTCTTACAGACTAACATTAATTGTCTATTGGCCACTTTGCAGAGCAAATAACATTGTCTCTTCTTATTTTCGAAGTATTTTTTTCCAGGAGGTTTTTTTTCTGCTGTCTCTTATTTTATTTTATTTTTTGTTAGTCAAACACGTACAAGATAACAAGTATAGGTATGAACATAAACATGAACAAAGGAAGTAAATACAGATGAATGGGGATAGTAAGACAGGGACGGTAGGCACGCTGGTGCGCTTATGTATGCCCCCTTTATGGACCTCTTAGGAATGGGATATGGTCCACAGTAGACTGAGGTTGAAGCTGTGAGGGTTTGAGGATGTAACGACGAGGTTGGGTAGGACGTTTCAGGCATTGACCACTCAGTTGCTGAAGTTGTATTTACTGCAATTGAGTTTGAAGCAGTTTACTTAGAGTTTGTATCGATTGTTTGCCCAAAAATTATTGTGGTTGAAGCTGTAGAAGTTGTTGACAGGCAAGACATTGTAGCAGACAATTTTGTGAATTATGCTTAGATTGGATTGCAGGCGGCACAGTTCCAGATTGTCCAGGGCCAAAATTTCGAGCCTGGAGGCATAGAGAATTCTATTGTGAATGGAGGAGTGGAGTACTTTTTTTGTGAAATACCTCTGAACCCACTCAATTGTGTTAATGTTACAATGTTATCTTGAGGCCCAACAGTTTAAAAAAAAAAACATTTGTTTCAGATGCAGTTTGTCCCCCAGTTCGAACGATTTGGCTTTTGTTTGTTTGTTTGCATGCTTGCTTGCTTCTTTAATTACCATTTTGCTTTCCTTGACATCTTTTCCCCTCCCCTGGGCTTTTATTTATTTTAATTAGCTGAGAGGTACATTATTTCATTATTTCTGCAGTTGCTATATTTACAAGTAAATAAAGAAAAAAGGGTTTCCCTCTTACCTCAAATGACTGAAGACTCAAGGGTGTAGAAAAACAATGAAATAGAGTACAGAGAGTCCTGGACTTACAATAGTTTATTTAGTGACTGTTCAAAGTTACGACGGCACTGAAAAAAATGTGACCTAGGACAATTTTTCACACTTACAGCAATTGCAGCTTCCCCATGGTCACATATTCAAAATTCAGATGCTTGGCAACTGAATCACATTTAGGACCATTGCAGTGTCCCAGGGTTACGAGCGGAAGTGGTATTCAGCAGGTTCTGACCAGTTCTGGAGAACCGGTAGCGGAAATTTTGAGTAGTTCAAAGAACTAGCAAATGCCACCTCTAACTGGAGATTTCACAGTATCCTTCCCGTCACACCCACCACAGAACTGGTAGTAAAAAATTTTGAATCCCACCACTGGTTACAAGATCTCCTTTTGTGACTTTTTGATAAGCAGTCAATGGGAAAGCTGGATTCATTGAACAATTGTATTACTAATTTAACAATTGCAGTGATTCACTTAGCAACTGTGATACGAAAGATCACAAAATGGGGCAAAATTCTCTTAACAAATGTCTCAGCAACAAACATTTTGGGATCAATTGTGGTCATAAGTTGAGGACCCCATGTAGTTTTGGTTTTATCTGTTCAAAAAAAGAAAAACAGAGAAAGGAAGGTAACCAGAAAAAGAAAAATAGTGATGAAAAAAAAATCTGTTTCAAACTAGGGGCATTTTACATATGAAGCAAGTGTTTTAATTTCTATGCCACTGAAATCACATTGGATCAGTCAATAAAGACCTTGAAAATGCAAGATTTTTTTTTTACTTTAGAGCTGCTAATTGTACCTATATATTTGAACTTTTAATGGGTATATTTGTGTAATGTGCATGTATATATGTATGCACATGCAGTCTGTATGTATGTGTGTACATACTGATGCATTTTAAACTTGCCCACAGGAAGAAAAGCAATTAGCCACTGTTTTCCTGGAATAGACAGCAGTGAAGACACAAAACTGTCCAGGGAGAAAACATGTTAGCCTGCAGTCTGGTCTAAATCCTTTTAGAAATGTTTCCAAATCGATTCAGCCCAAACAGGTCAAGGGTTAAACTGCACAGAATAAGAGAATCTTAAAAACTGCAGTACAGACAATGCCCAGAATAATCAGGAGATTTCAACTTGAAACAATATTTATTTGTCTGTCTTCCTGCCTGCCTGCCTGCCTGCCTGCCTGCCTACCTACCTACCTATCTACCTACCTACCTACCTACTTACCTACCTATCTACCTATCCAACCACCCATTTTTCAACAATTCTGGCTAGTTTCCAATCAAAATTAAAAGACAGAAAATAATATTAAAACTATAAAACTAAAACCAATCAAACTGAAAAACAACAACAACTTGGTACAAAATCAAACATCTAAAGCAATATTATGCAATCTTCTCCCAGTGTTTGGGGAAAAAGTAAGTTCTTCTAAGTCTTAAGGCTAAAAGGGTGGAGGTCTGATGAATCTCATTGGACAGAGCATTCTATAGAGCAGAGAACTGAATTGTAAACTGAGAGTTATTAAGAACTTTCATAACATCTCCAAGCTTTTTCTTAGCACCTCCATATAAACACTCTAACTGACAATTAAACTGATTTATGAGATTCCAGATGATTGTTCCCTCATCTCCAGATCAGATCACATTTGTAATGTGCTTTTGAAAAGATGATGTCATTGTCAATATTATTTAACATCTCATAAATTTGAGTTCACCAATTTTAATTGCTAAAAAGATCTCATCAAATTGAAACAAAATCTTATATATTTATTTCCAAAGTAATTACTTTGCAGGTGATGTTTTGTACTCTATAAAATATTTCTGTTAAAACTAAGTATAAATCTGTATATTAGGTTTTCATGGCTAATTATTTATAGCAGGTGTTGCCAACCTTTTGGACCTCAGGGACCACCAAACACATAATTTTAAATCCCATGGTCCATTAATATTAATTTTAACTGACGGTGGTTTGCAGAAATTGGTGGGAGAGAGAAAGAGAGAGAGAGATCCGATCTAACCTCAGAGGGCTGGAGGTGATATTCTCTTCCCCCCTCTCTCTCTCTCTCACACACACACACGTCCCTCATACACCCCCACCCCCTCCAAGGCAGCCACATTCCTAATCTGCTTTTCAGCTCTGTTCTTGGGGGAGGGGGGGAGAGAGAGAGAGAGAGATGGTATCCTGTGATCCCAAATAAAGAACGATCGATCAGTACGAAAACAGGATGGGGGATTTTCCTGCAGACATTTTCTGGGATTTTCCCAGGGTATCTACAGACAGAAAATCTCAGAAAAATCCCCAAAAAAGTCTGCAGGAAAATCCCCCATCCCGTTTTCCTACTGATTGATCATTATTTATTTGGAATTGTAGAATACTGTTTCCAGCTCCATTCTCAAGGGGAGAGAGGGGGGGGGGGACAAACAACTTTTGGTTTCATGCAAGGAAAGCAGCAGAAGTCTCTCTCTCTCTCTCTCCCTCCCAAACTCTTTGCTGGCACAGCCGCTTAGAGCAGGATGCCTTTCAGGGTCCCAAAGACTCATTTCTGGCAGAGTTTGTGGGAGAAAAAGAAAGACTTTTGCTGATTTCCTTGGAAAGAAGCAGCCCGGTGGCCAGGCGAGGTGTGTGGGGCAAGTTCCCCCACTCTACCCTTTCTGGCCTCCCCTCACTACCTTGTGTTGTTTGCAATGCGATGAAAGCCTTGTGTTCTTGCGGGCCATGTGGGCGGTGCAGCCATGTGTTCCCGTGCAGCCTGGATTAATTGCTTTGGGGATGACATTTTCTGTGGACCACCAAAATTTTCTTGCAGGCCACGGCAACCACTGCTTTATAGAATTTGTTTTCTTCATTACTTCCTAAGTGAACATTCTAAAGACAAGTACACAATTTAATTCCATTGATAAAGTGCTCTGAACATCCTTACATTTTCCAATTAGTAGGGTGAAGAAGGAAAATGTAGCAGATGTCACTTTTTGTTTCATATTTGTCAGTTGTGTTATGACTTTTTTCCCTCAAGTCTTTCTACTATTGCTTGCAAGAGTGGATATCAATTTTCCCCAAAATTTAGGTACAGCAGAAGGTAGTGGGGTTTGGAAAACCTCACAGCCAAAGATTTTTCTCTCCTGTTCTCTTCTGACTGACCAGATTCCAACATGAACCCTTGGACATTTCCATGTTCTGGCCCTGGAGAGACAAGGAGGGAGTAGATTTGTTATTCTGTTTTTGTCTCCAAAGTTGGAGAATCAGAGGTGGTATTCAGCAGGTTCTGACCAGTTCTGGAGAACCGATAGCAGAAATTTTGAGTAGTTCAGAGAACCTCAAATACCACCTGACTGGAGATTTTATAGTATCCTTCCCCTGCCATCCCCCACCAAGCCACCCCCACAGAACCGGTAATAATTTTTTTTGAATCCCAACACTGGAGAGAATGATCACAACTATCTAACTGTGGTAGAATCTCCAATTAGACTTGAGGAAGGTGTTGGGAGGGGAAGAGGGACAAGTTTAAAGACTTTGTATTGCAGAAATGGGCACAGCCCTGACCTCACCAGAAACCATGAAGCCTTATCTGACCATTTCCAAGGAAATGTAGCCAGTCCAGAGAGATTCTTGTAACACAGATGAATAACAATATAGCTTCTGCTTGTGATTGTTCACATGTGATATTGGTTGCTTGTGTCTTATAGTAACCCATTATCTGGGATACCATAGCATTACATCTTAATATTCTTTTACCAACTTCAACCATTTGATAATTGTTTCATTTTGAACAATCATTCATAATATTTAAACTAAGTTCTTCTTCCTGATTTTTAATCATTTTTCTAAAATTCATAGTGAACCTTCTTGTGTCTTCCTTTTAACCCAATTACTATTTTTCATTTACTTCTATCTTTAGATTTCATTTCTTTTCCATTAATCATTTTCTATTATTCTTTTTCTAATATGTCATAATAAGACATTGCTTTGAGGAAAACAAATTTTCCAAACCTTGTAATATAGTCAAAGTAAAAATAGTGAATCCTTTTCCTTAGTTAAGAATATCAAAAAAATAGCAGGTATAAAAGAATAATGACATCCCTGTGTCAATGCTATATCTCCAAAACGTATTTGTGTCTAACATAACGCTTAGCATTGGGAACTAGTGTGAGAGAATGAATTTCCTTCCTTCCTTCCTTCCTTCCTTCCTTCCTTCCTTCCTTCCTTCCTTCCTTCCTTCCTTCCTTCCTTCCTTCCTTCCTTCCTTCCTTCCTTCCTTCCTTATCTTCCTCATTGCAAGTAGGATAGAGATCTCTGTCTATGATAGCTTTTTTTTTTTCAATATCCAGAATTCTAGTAAAGTTAAATGAATCTGGGGGAAACATGCAAGTCAAGGAAGAAAAAAGAAATTGTTGAGGAAAATGGGGGAAAAAATTCCTAGGGAAAGGAAGATTCAACTTTTCTGAAGGGAGTTGAGGAAAAGCAATACTTACCCACTGCTACACCACCCAACAATATTTGTTGTAGTCCACTATGAAATTATGGAGGAAATAAAGGAAAGACCACACAAATACACTCCCCAGATACCATTCCAAAATTTTTTAGAATAATGTGCCTCTTTGAGGCAACATTTCCTAGAGTTACACATATAATCCCTCTGTTGGACTGTATTGACTATTATTTTGCTTCTGGGTTCATTTCAAGATGTTGGTCATCACCTTCAAAGCCCTTCATTGCATGGGATGAGATTATCTGAGGAACTGTTTCATCCCAATGGTATCAGCCCATCCAACTGGCAGAAGAGGCATGCTGCAGTCCCCATTGGTTAAAGAATTTCAGTTGATGGGATATAGCAGAAGAGCCTTTTCTGTTACATTTTCTACTCTTTAGAATATCTTCCTACCTGAGATGAGGTCTGCTCCCACCCTTTTGGCCTTCCAGGTAGCCTGGAGCCACCCTTTTGGCTTTACCGAGTAGCCTGGGGCCTTTGACAGGAGCACTCAGTTGGAGGTAGATAGTGGATTCACTGAGAAGAGGCTCTCCTCATACTGATCTTGCCTTCTTTTGCTTCTTTCTTTTTTATTTAAAGTACTCATGATTTTACTTATGAATTGTATTTATGAATTGTAGGCTTACTTATGTACTTATGAATTGTAGGCTGCCTAGAGTTGCTTTTCAAAGTGAAATAGGTGGCATATGAATTTAATAAATACATAATAAGGATGACTTAATTAGTATAAAAATAAAAAGATACATTTCATATAATGTACTCATTTTGTGTGTCTTTTCCCCAATGTACATCTTTTCATATGCATTGCATATAAACTGCACCAAGAATTTGGAATGGAATGAAACTACAGATTGATTGCCTTCTTGTTCAGATATGCATCAAGGAAATGCTAATAAATATGGCTCATATTAAAATGAGAAACAGATAAATAGGGTAGAGCCTGATATATGATAGAATGGGAAGAAGTTGTTGGAAGAAATATCCATCTGGTTCAGTTCCAATCTGGGAGGAAAGCACTGGAAATAAAATGGAGGCCAGAAGCTGAATGGAAACAGGGTCCATTTTTTGATGAAGCAGAACCACCAGGGTTTGTGGTTCTGGGCAGCTGACTAACAGGGAGTTGACAAGGGTGGTTTTTATACCTTGCTTGAGTTTTGTATTTGAGCTTCCTGCTCCTGTGCAAGAACATATTCTTTAATATTCTATTGGCTGTTGCCAAATTTTTATGGGGTCATGAAGTAATTATATAGGGGTCATAACTGGCTCTATAGGCAAAAGAGGAAACGCGAATCCTAGGTACTTGTCTGAGCTAATTTGGTCAACCTCTGGCTTATTGTTTATCTGAGCTCCCAGGTGAAGTTTGGACTATTCTGGGATGGTACAGTGAAGAGGCTTGTGTTCTGAAAGGGTGTTGGATAATTCCTATTGTGGCTTAATGGCTTTCATCTTGTTTTGGATCTTGAGCGAGGGGCTTCTTCTAATCTTACTATTCTGCCTTTGTTCAGACTTTGCTGCAGGGAGTTTCAAAATATCTTGTCTTGAATGGATTTCTGCCTGCAGTATTTGCTTTGCCTATGAATAGAGCTATCTAGATACTTGTCTTCTTTCAATAAGATCTTTATCTCTTAAGTGCTAACATCTGCCATGGGCTATTAAAGAAAGTGGGGGCTCCTTTCTACATGTAAAAAAAACATATTTCTCGATCTCTCCCTTTGGGAAAATATATTCTGCTTTTTTAAATATTTCCCAAAATATTTTATTCTTCTAGGAGGGATAGGTGCTGACTTTCTACAAAGTGAAAGAATTTGGAAAGTTATGGGTAGAAGGATTATGAGAAGAAATCTTGGAAGAAAGGTAGACTTAAAAGACAACAGAACATTATATTGTAAGTATCAACTCATAAAATACTTCTATGGTCTTTTAGAGTTGCCAACAGAAAGGGATAGAGGAGCAGTATGACAACTTGCAACTGAAACAGCATTCCATAAATGTTTTCAAGATAGTAACTAGGTGACCGAAGTTTCTGCCATGAAAAATTCTAACTGGAGGGCATGATTGATGACTCTTGGCTATGGATGTGTCCCATTGGAGAATATGAATTATGATATACGCAGGGGTTGGGAGAAAACCAGGGTCAAGGGTGACAATGAATGATGTGTCTCAGAGTCGGCTACACCCAGGCAATGCCGCACTTTCTAACTCCCAATAAATCTTTTTGAAGTTTTGGAAATTTGGCTCGAGACTCATGATTTAAATGGGGTTTAGTGCCGGAATCCTGACAGTAAGTATTGAACAATATTGTCAAAAATTAACATTACAATTAGACCGGAGCTTACTATTAAATTGAGTTGAATATTTTCAAGATTACTGTTTTCTTAAGAAGCTCATACACCAGAAATGAATTTTCTGCATTAGCACGGAGATTATAAACAACTGAGCTGCATGAATCATTTGCCTGATGGCAGTGAGCTGCAAATAAAACAAAATAAAGAATACAGTGGATAAAAGCTAAGAAGGTTAGGATATTAATACATCAGCTATGTAGAGCTTCATTGCGGGTGGCATCAGAAATAGAGTCTATTTACCTGTAAATAAGGTTGTACTGTGTTGATCTGTCTGTTTCTTATGTAAATAGAACAATGGGGATGGGGAATCCATATTGCTATTATTTTTCTGCTTTATATTATGAAACTGCATTGAATCTTATTTTTCTCAAGATAATTATTTCTTCACTCCCTCTGAGGTAAAACTATTAAAAAGATCTTTATTGTTTTTGTAATGGCTGAAAGGAAGGAATTTGACATGCAGTGCTTACTAAGAAGTTCTTATTTAAGCTAATGCAGTTTTCCTTTTTCCTTTTTTTATACATCAATATACATTTTTCAGTTCTATTTTTTTTTAACTTTCTTCCAATTTAACCAAATTTAAGACTGTATAATCTGTAGTATCTATAATCACTATATTAACAAGGTAGAGGAGTCCCATAGATTTTACTCATTGCCAACTTTAGTTAGCAGTGCTCACCTCTCTGTCAAGGCCGTTGAGTCAGCGCTGCCCAAAGACATTTCTTTGGTCCTGTGCCAACATGACATCACAGAGTGCTATTACCTTCCCAAAAGAAATGGTACCTATATGTCTACTCACATTTGCATGCTTTCAAACTGCTAGATTTGGCAGGAGCTGGGGTGAGGACAGGAGCTCATCCCGCCATGTGGTACTCTGGTCTCAAACCCAGGCTGTATCAGTTCTCTAGCTGGCAAGCCCAGTCTCAACCATTGAGTAACCACACCGGTCTTAAAATCTGGAGTTTTTTTTCCCAGCTAAATAGCTGAAACAATTCCTAAGACTAAAATCATAAATATAAATTAGAATTGGTATTTCCTATCATAGCTTCCATCAAAAAAGAAAAAGAAAGAAAGAAAGAAAGAAAGAAAGAAAGAAAGAAAGAAAGAAAGAAAGAAAGAAAGAAAGAAAGAAAGAAAGAAAGAAAGGAAATGAAACTTATTTTCATTAAATGAAATCTTATTTTCCCAGTTTCCCTGATAGTGCTACATATAGTATACTAAAAATCAAATATAGCAAGATGGTAATGCATCCATTATATGTATTCTTGACTTCACAATTGAACCCAAAAAAATCTGTTGCTAAGCAAGACAATTGTTAAGTGAGTTTATTCCATTTTACAACCACTCTTGTTATAGTTTTTTAAGTGAATCACTGCAGTCAGTCACATGTTTGTTAACTGAATCTGGCTTCCCCATTGACTTTGCTTGTCAGAAGGTTGCAAAATTGTTCACATGACTCCAGGACACTGCAATCGTCATAAATACATGCCAGTTGCCAATTGTCTGAATTTTACCACATGGCTATGGGAATGCTGCAATAGACACAACTGTGAGTTATGTCACTCTTTTCAGTGCTGTTGTGATTTCAAGTGGTCACTAAATGAATGGTTGTAATTCAAGGACCACCTGTATTTTGGCAAAGGAAAATATGTTAAAATCATGGAACTAGCTAGGAATTCTTATAAGGCAGAACTTATTCTTAAGCAAAAAAATGTCCCTCACTTTTTAATATATCCTACTGAGCACTCCTCAGGATTGTTCAGAAGATAGAAGTAAATATTAGGAATATATTTGCTTTCTTTCTAGAACCTTTTGTAGAAGAATTTCATTATAATTTTAATCTCTACCAGATAATGTTCAGCCTTGGTAAAAAATAATACTTTCTTTGGGAGAATATACAGTCAGAATCCTTCCTAGAATTCTTAACAAAATGAAGTGCCTTTGTGTGATCACTATTATACTGATATTGCAAAGATAAGGCTGCTAAATTGTAAAGATTTTGACTATGTAGCCCACATTTCTTAATACTAAATAATTATATTATATAATAGATATGGATTAAAAGGATTATTTATAAGGAATTCTGTTTTACATTAGAAGTGAAAACATTATTTTCATGTCTTTGAAGAAAAGCAACCCTTAATAAATAGAGATATTAATTCTCAATTATTCTTTCACTTTTGTTCAACAAGAAGAAATGCATATACAATATTTGATTTGCTGCCATTCTTCACAATGAATGCAGTACTTTGTTCAAATTTTTAAATGTTGACCATGCCATTAGATGCAATACACACCAGTGAGTGTAATGTTATAACATATTGAAGAATTTTGTTGAAGGATAGGAGTAAATGTAATGAATAAACACTTTAATTTGGTCTACTCAATATATTTTGATGACATATTCAGTCATGCTGTGGAAAATAGATAAGAAAATTAGATAATGGGGAAGAGTATTGCAAAGGTTTTAGTTTCAATAGAAAAAAGATCTGAAACATGAACTTATAAAGCAGCTTATTGATAGCTACCAATGAAATGGTCTGCGACCCAATGGCTTCAATTAAATTCAAAAGGGCAGCTAAAAATATCAGCCTTATTAAGATTTATCCAAATAGCCTGCCATGAATAGTTATCAGTCCAATTGATCTGTTGATTGACATTAGTGTAAGATTGTGGATGATGATGATAGTTTTAATGGCTCTTCCTTTAATAATCATCAAAACTACACTGTAAATGTAGGCAACAGAAACAACTTTGGTATGATTATGACACGGAATTCTAAAAATAATATTTCATTATTCAAAGAGTGGTATAACTATTAAGATAATAGTTGACAATTAAATTAAATGAATGGTTGATTTAAACAAGGGCTGTCAAACTCCTGGCTTGTGGGCCAGATGCGTTATGTGCTGGCCATGTCCATGCTGGTTTAGCAAAGGGTTTCCCCTGTTATGTCACATGATGCCGCCATGATGATGTGAGTTTGACGCCCCTGATTTAAACAGAATCAGGACCTCACTGATTCAATTTTGAACTTGATTTTGATGATTGCGTGCCATCAATTTTGTTGTCAACTTTTAATGACTACATGAATCTGTTGCAAAATGCATGCCTTCAGAGGTGGTATTCAGCCAGTTCTGACAGGTTCTGGAGAACCAGTAGCAGAAATTTTGAGTAGTTCACAGAACTGGTAAATACTACCTCTGGTTGGCCATGTCCCCAACTATTCTCTGCCTCCCGAGTCCCAGCTGATCGCTGGGTCTACTTTTGTTGCCCTGCACAGAAGAACAAGCTGGAAAGCAGATTCGTGGGATGGGGCGGGAATAGGGATTTTACAGTATCCTTCCCCTGCCAAACCCACCAAGCCACACCATGCCCACCAAGCCATGCCCACAGAATTAGTAATAAAAAAAATTGAATACCACCACTGCATGCCTCCCTTTTCCCAGAAAATTCATAGGAAATCCAAAAATGGCTATATTTTTTAAGAGAATAAAATGAAAGCTACATGTAAAACATGTATCCCCTTCACTATGCGTTGTGTTGACAGGCCGAGATTTTCCTTTGTTGCAAATAAAAATTTAAAGTAGGACAGGTGGGATTGAGGGGACTGTATTGGGTATAACTGGCAAAATTCTTCTCCCTTTTCTTTGAGATTTATAATTTTAAAAGGCCTGAATTTTCTGGAACATGGAATACATCTCAATAAATTAATAAATAAAGAAGTAGTTTATCACATTAAGCCTATTGTGGTGCTATGTTGCATTTAGTAGTCTGATGGCCCATGGATAAAAGCTATTTTTCATCCTATTTGTCTGACTGGCTATGCTTCTATATCTTTTCAGTAAGACTCTCTCTTCCCAGGCAATTTAAAATTTAAACTGTGTTTTATCATTTTTCTTAGACTAATTTTGGAGAGTTTTTTTTTAAGCAGGAGGATTGGAATCTTTAAATACATAAAATATTTTAAAATATTTTTTAAAAGACTTTTTTCTTCCCAAATAATTTCTCCAAAAATGTAGGGTTTTTTGTTGTTGTTTTGATTTGAGGAATATTTCTAGAATATTTCTAGAAAAAATGTTGGGTGAACTCCATGAATTATATACCTATCTGTGTAATGATGGATTTTGTTTGGTGGAAAAGATTTGTTTGTTTATTTTTTATTTACATCCCATAAAACTGGTAAGAAAAAATGTAGGATCATCTGGGAAAGTCCCCCATCGTAAAGAATTAAAGTTATATATGGGACAGGAGGGGGGTGTCCCTCTAGTGGAGATGTGCCCAGCCGGGTTTCGGGTCTTTCATCGGCTGAGGGCTGAGGAGAGGGGTGGGGGGGTTGCGGTAATTATTCGGGAGGATCTAGATCCTAGGGAATCCACTGTTCCTCAGACGACCGGATGTGAGTCCCTGTTTGTTAAGTGTGGTTCCGGGGTTCAGATGGGCCTATTGATCACATACCTGGCTCCCTGCTATGTGACATCGGCCCTGCCTGAGCTCCTCGAGGTCATAGCCAGTCTGGCGGTTGAGACCCCCAGGCTGATGGTCATGGGGGATCTCAACCTGCCTTCGGCCGGTGGGGCCTCGGGGACTGCTCAGGAGTTCTTGGCTTCCATGACAGCCTTGGGCCTGACCCAATTAATTAAGGAACCCACGCATACTGGGGGTCACATTCTGGATCTGGTTTTTGTCTCTGGACAGTGGCAGGATGATCTAGGTGTTGGGGATGTTTCTGTTGAACCCTTGTCATGGTCAGATCATTCGCTCCTTAGGCTAGACTTCCAGGCCGCTCCTCCCCGTCGCAGGGAGGCGGACCAAATACGTTGGTACCGCCCCAGGCGCCTGATGGATCCAGATAGGTTCCTGATGGAGCTTGGGCCATATCCCGACATTCGGACTCACGACTCGGTGGGGGACCTAGTCGCCACCTGGGAAAGGGTGGCGGCTGGGGCCCTGGACCGGGTCGTGCCCTTGCGGCCTCTGACACCGCTCTCGCTCGGCCCCCTGGTTTTCCGGGGAGCTGAGGGAGATGAAGCGCCGGAAAAGACGCCTGGAGAGTATTTGGACGACTACTCGCTCCGGACCTGACCGAACACTTTTATGGTCTTTTATTAAGACCTACTAGTGGCGATAAGGGTGGCAAGGCGTCTTTACTTTTCCACCCTTATTGCGTCCGCAGGAAACCGCCCGGCTGCCCTGTTTAGAGTGACCCGCTCCCTCTTAGAAGGGGGAGCGCGGGAGGACCCCTTGCAGGGACAGGCTGAGGATTTTTCAAAGTTCCTGGTGGATAAAATCACTCAGATCCGGGATGGCTTGGACTCCGAATGGGCAGCTCTGGGTGGGGAATCGGCAGCGGAATTTGGAACAGTCATTTGGGACGAGTTTGATCCTGTGACCCCCGAGGACGTGGACAGGTTACTGTGGGGACTGAATGCGATCACATGTTTATTGGACCCGTGTCCCTCCTGGCTGGTGTTGGCCACCCGGGAGGTGACACGAGGTTGGTTCCAGGGCATTATTAATGCTTCCTTGAGTGAGGGATATCTACCCGCCGCCTTGAAAGAGGCGGTGGTGAGACCCCTCCTCAAGAAACCGTCCCTGGACCCAACTTCGTTATCTAATTATCGTCCTGTCTCCAACCTTCATTTTATGGCGAAGGTTGTTGAGAGTGTGGTGGCACAACAGTTTCCCCAGCACCTGGATGAAGCTGTCTACTTGGATCCACGCCAATCGGGCTTCAGGCCCGGGCACAGCACAGAGACGGCGCTGGTCGCATTGGTGGATGATCTCTGGAGGGCCCGTGACAGGGGTTATTCCTCTGTCCTGGTCCTCCTAGATCTTTCGGCGGCTTTTGATACTGTCGACCACAGTATCCTATTGCAGCGGCTGGGGGGGTTGGGGGTGGGAGGCACTGTTATGCGGTGGTTCTCCTCCTTCCTCTCTGACCGCTCGCAATTTGTGTTGGCAGGGGGGCAGAGGTCGGCCCCGAGGCCCCTGGTTTGCGGGGTGCCTCAGGGGTCGGTGCTCTCGCCCCTCCTGTTCAACATATATATGAAGCCGCTAGGTGAGATCATCCGTGGCTTTGGGGTAGAGTTCCATCAGTACGCTGATGACACCCAGCTGTACATCTCTACCCCGGGCCCCCCCGATGAAGCCGTCGAAGTGATGGCCCGATGCCTGGAGGCCGTGCGGTGTTGGATGGGGCGGAACAGGCTTCAGCTCAACCCATCTAAGACTGAGTGGCTGTGCTTCCCAGCACCCCGATACAGCCGGCTGGTTCCATCGCTGGCTGTGGGGGGGGAAATTCTTGCCCCCACAGAGAGGGCCCGCAATCTGGGTGTCCTCCTGGATGTACGGCTGTCATTGGAAGATCATGTGGCGGCCGTCGCCAGGGGGGCTTTTGGACAGGTCCGTAGGATCTACCAGTTGCGGCCCTTTCTGGATCGGGATGCGCTTCGCACGGTCACTTCCGCCCTGGTGATCTCCCGCCTAGACTATGCCAATGCTCTCTACATGGGGCTGCCCTTGAAGCGCATCCGGAGGCTCCAGTTGGTGCAGAATGCAGCCGCAAGGGTGGTAATGGGGGCACCTAGGGGCTCCCATGTTATGCCACTTCTACGCGCGCTGCATTGGCTCCCGGTGGCCCTCCGGGTGCGCTTCAAGGTCTTGGTCACTATCTTTAAAGCGCTCCATGGCTCGGGACCAGGTTACTTGCGAGACCGCCTCCTGCCACCATCGGCTTCCCACCGACCGGTACGCTCCCATAGAGTGGGCCTCCTCGGGGTGCCGCCGGCTGGACGGCTGGCGACCCCGAGGGCGCGGGCCTTCTCATTGGGAGCTCCCCCTCTCTGGAATGAATTACCCCCGGAGGTAAGGGCCGCCCCCGATTTCATGGCCTTCCGTCGGTTGCTCAAAACGCATTTATTTCGGCAGGCCGGACTGGCCTAGTGGTTTTTAAATTTTAATCGGGTTTTAATCTTTTTAATACTTGTTTATATTTTATTAGAGCCATATGGTATTTCAGTTTTTAAATTTTAATATTTTATGTTGTCTCATACTTTGTACATTGTATATGTGTTTTTTATTGGCTGTTCACCGCCCCGAGTCCCTCCGGGGAGAGGGGGCGGTATATAAATCAAATAAATAATAATAATAATAATAATAATAATAATAATAATAATAATAATAATAATAATAATAATAATAATAATATATAGTGTATTGGAACTTTATTACTAAACATGGTAGTCCTTTTTTTTGACTATTACATAGGGCTGTGTAATATTATTGTTGGTAGTGGGGAAAGGAGATTTAGTTCTATTGACAGAACCCTTAACTCTTTCTCGCCTCATTATTTGGTTCATTTTTGTCAGGCATAGAGAATCAGGACCATACATTAAGTTGCAGCACAGAATTATTCAAGCCTATAGCAAGAATCTAGTCAATTAAAGTTCACTACTAAATTGGCAGCAGATAAGGGTCACAGAATTAAAGAGGGGTTGGACTTGGAACATTTGTGGCACCATAAGAACTCTAAGCTAATGACACATTTTATTCTGCCCCCAGCTCTGCCTGTTCTTCTCCTACATCATGGACATGCTATAAATTTCTAACCAAAAAAGCAAAGCTTTTTTAAATCTTTGTGTAGTCAAAAATGCCCAGTTATATTTGGATTTCCTTTCAGATGAATGAAGCACAAATGGCTGTCTGTCATAGAATGCTATAAGAGAGTGGACAGAGACCCACCTTTGTTGCAAATAAACATTTCAAGTAGGACAGGTGGGACAGTGGGATTGAGGGGACTGTATTGGGTATAACTGGCAAAATTCTTCTCCCTTTTCTTTCAGATTTATAATTTTAAAAGTCCTGATATTTCTCCCCCCCACCTTTCTCCTGTACATATGACCTATTACCAGAATCCATGATGCTGGAGAAATCTTTTTTCACTTTGTAAATCCAGGATTCCATCCCACTAAACTGGATCATTCTACCCAAAAAGGTGGTTGCTTAAATTCAGGTCTTCTATTTATAAGCTTGTAACTGCAAATATTTTGAGTACTCTTATTTATTTTCTCAGGCTAGGAAGAGTAACCAGATGCCTAAGGATGCCTTCATGAAAAGGGCATCACCATTCATTTAAAATGTTTTTCTAGGATTTAAGGCATTTGGAATTAAGACCAATAAACAGTCTCAACTATTCTACAAAATTATCCATCGTTTATCATAATATGTTAACATAGATTATAGCAATGATAAATTAAACATTGCTCAATGCTAAATTAACTAATTATATTAGCTATGTAAATGGACTGTACTTGAGTACAAAATATTCAAAGTCTCTGTTATCTGTTGTTGTTATTGTCCTTAGCAGGAAGTATCACAAATACTTCCAAAAGATAGAGGATTTACTGTTTACAAAAAGAAAGTTGATTTTCTACTTACACTTCTTTTTCTTTTGTTAAGCTAAGGAAAAATGGCAAAATAGAGAGAACTTTCATGCATTATTTTTGGCAATGTCTTGTTAGTTTTCTAGCTTAGAGTGAGTGGGCTGTATTATTTTAGTGATAGATTGTTATTGCATTATCAGATAACCACAGGCATCAAAGTAACTCAAGCATCCTGCCAACATGCTGTGACTTGACATCATTCGCAGTAGGTATATTTCTGATGTATGATGGTCTGCCAAGTTCCACCTAATCAGCATTTTTACAATAGAAAAGTAATATCCCTTTCAGCACTTAGGTTTTTGGAATTGGCTGCTCCACAAATTACGCCAATAAGCAGTGGTAGAACACAGTGGGCAGCAATATTTCTTTGGAACAGGGGACAATCTCCTTAAAGAGATTTTGGAAATGCACTCATTAGTTTGGCCATAACTTCACAGTGGATACTGCAGTAAGATAAGAATTTGAATTGGACAAATGTATGTGTGTGTGTGTGGCATGCATTTATATCTCTCTTTTACTAACCATATGCTATGAAGTATGTATGTATGTATGTATGTATGTATGTATGTATGTATGTATATATGTATGTATGTATAAATGTGTTCGAATATTAGTAGCTCAGGTTGGTAGTTAGGTTGTTGGTTTCAGCTCTGAGCTTGGCAATTTGGATGCAAATGTTTCATCATCGTTTGAGGAGACATCATCAGTGCATTTTGAATTGTGCTTGTTTGTCAGAATACAGGTCTTTAAATAACTTTTTATGAGATGGAAATTAGTCTGAATGTTGTTTGTTCAGATATTTCTGAGTCATGGTCTGATTTCAGACTGTTTGATTGGCTGGCTGTTGTTGCTGGGCTATAATTTTTGGTTTTTAAGTACTGTCTGTGTGATGCAGATTAGGATTAGATGTTTATCTGGGTGCTTCTGAGTCATGATCTGGTTTCAGCTTGTTTGATAATTTCAAAGTTCAAAGCTTTATTGTCATTGTACATGTGTACAATGAAATTGAATGAGCCTCCCTTGGTGCAACCCACCCAAGAACATGGAATACATCTCAATAAATCAATAAATAAAGAAGAAGTTTATCACATTAAGCCTATTGTGGTGCTACGTTGCATTTAGTAGTCTGATGGCCCATGGATAAAAGCTATTTTTCACCCTATTTGTCTGGCTGGCTATGCTTCTATATCTCCTGCCTGATGGTAGGAGAATAAAGAAATACTGTCCAGGGTGTGATTTTTATTTTATGCAGGATTTTCCTCACTCTGCTGAGACAATGGGACCTGGCAATTTCATCAGTGGGGTTAAGGGGCAGTCATGATTTTTTGTGCTGTGCTCATTACCCTCTGTAGTGCCTTCCTGTCTGCAGCTGTTAAACCAGCATAAGCCATGACACAATATGTGAGGGCACTTTCTATCATGGACCAGTAAAAGGAAGTCATCAGCCATTGTTCCACCTGGTTTTTCCACAAGACTCTAAGGAAATGGAGTCTTTGCTGGGTCTTTCTAATCACCTGGGACCAGGGATGGGATTCTACAGGTTTGCACCTATTCACTAGAACCTGTTGTTAACATTCTAAGCAGTTCGGAGAACCGGTTGTTGGAAAAAATTACTGGTCTAATCCTGTAAGGAAGGCAGGAAGGAAACAGTCTGGTGTTGCTTACAGAAACTGCCTCTCCGTTAACCCTTATTACATTCTTGGCAGGACTAGATTTCTTGTCTCAGGAACCTCTCTGGAGTTTTTTCCTCCTCCTTTGCTGGTACTTTGCTTGTGTGGAGTGACCATTCAAAGTTACAATGGTACTGAAAAAAGTGACTTATGAACATTTTTCACACTTACGACTGTTGTGGCATCCCCAGAGTCACGAGAGGCCAGATGCATGCCTCGATGTGAGTGATATGAGTTGGCCATGCCCACCCAGTCATATGACCACCAAGCCACATCCACCAACTAAGCCACGCCCACAGAACCTGTTGTTTAAAAAAATTGAATCCCACCCCTGCCTGGGACATGTTATTTTTCCAGCTGAGATCTTGGCTAAGGTGCACTCCCAGGAATTTGAAAGAGGAGACCCTCTCCACAGAGCCCCACTTGATGTAGAGTGGGGCAGGTTCCTCTCTCTGTTTCCAGAAGTCCAACACCATCTCCTTTGTCTTGCTGGTGTTTAGATGCAAGTTGTTTTCTGAGCACCATGTAGATAACTTCTGGACTTCTTCCCTGTATGACTTGTTCCCTCCTGTATTAAAACCCAACACAGTGGTATCATCTGCAAACTTAATTATCATATTAGATAGGTCAGAAAATATGCAATCATGTGTGTATAGAGAGTACAGATAGGGACTTAGCCCTGAGGAGAGCCAGTACTGAGCTTCAGGGAGGAGGATGTAAAGGACCCATTCTTCAATGTTTGTGGATGATCCATGAAAAAGTCTTTAATTCAATTGCAGGGGAGGGGAGGAAAATTCAAGTCAGTCAATTTTTCAATAAGAATGCCTGGCAAAATGATGTTAAAGGCCTAGTCCATAAAGAGCATTCTGATGTAGTTCCCAGGTTTCTCCCTGTGTCTCAATACAATATGTAGGGTCATGGCAATGCATTGCCTGTCTACCTGTTTCCTCTATAGGTGAACTGATATTGATCAAAGTTTGATGGAAGGCATGACTTGAGATGTTGAAGAACCAGTGTCTCAAAGCAGTTCATCACTATAGACATCAATTTGAGTGGCTGGCTGTTTTTACTGAGATGTGGTTTGATTTCTTGTGAACTGATGGGTTGTAATTTTGTTGCTGTGTAGTGCCTGTTTGTTCATTTTAAATGTTACCTTCAGGATCATGGTTGAGGCAGTTCTTTTGTTCTCAGTGATTGGTAGACTGGGTTGATATTTCTGTGTCTGTTCATTGACTTACTGGTAGAAAACCAGGCTTCAAGGAATTCTCATTCTCTCCTTGATTCCACCTGGGTTACAACTGTGGTCCCAGTTAAATCAAATTTGTGATCTTCTGAATCTTCATGGACTGACATGAGGGATAGTGGGTCATGTTTTTTGATAGCCATGAAGTGTTCATCCAGGTGTTCAACAGGTTCTGACCATTTCTGGAAAACAGTAGCTGAAATTTTGAGTAGTTCAGAGAACTGGTAAACATCACCTCTGACTGGCCTTGCCCCCATCTATTCTGTCTCCTGAGTCCCAGCTGATCAGCTGGGTCTTCTTTTGTTGCCCTGCACAGGAGAAAAGAGCTGGAAAGCAGGTTAGTGGGGTGGGGAGGGAATGGGATTTTGCAGTATCCTTCCCTCAGGAGTGGGGTGGAAATGGATTTTACAATATCCTTCCCCTGCCATGTCCACCAATCCATTCCCACCAAGTCACATCGCACCCACCAAGCCATGCCCACAGAACCAGTAGTAAAAAAAATTGAATCCCACCTCTGTGTTCATCCAGTCTAGTTCTTTTCGCAGTTGCTTCACTGAATTCAGTATATGACGCTTGATCTTTGATTTGTTTCTGTCTGCCCATTCCGTCTTGACAGGGTCCGTCTGAGAGTTGAGGTCGGTTTATGGGTTACTACAAGGTCATGTTGCTGCAGTAGTCTTGGCTATCTCATGGCTAGACACCTACCTAGATACTTCCTGTGACGTTCTGAATCTTCATGGACTGACATGAGGGATAGTCTTTTGATAGCCAAGGAGTTTGGTTCACCAATGGTTGCATTCTGAGTCTCATCAATTAAAGAACAGCATTTTGCAGGAAAAGTGCTTACTTTATCGTAGCTCCTGCCTTCTGAAATGTTTTTTATCATTTCTTTCTATTCATAGATAACAAAATCAAGACAAATCCGAGGGATACCGGTAGTTAAGAAAAATAGCATAAAAACAAATAAACAAACAAATAAACTCAGGAGGAGAATTTTTGGTAAATTGGTAAAGACATACTTCTTTCATCACAATTTTGTTAAATTATTGTAATTTTAACAGCACTAATAATAATAAAATTGTCTTCCTATATAATATTTTTTTGTTTTTATATTTTGTTGACCTCCCTAGATTGTAAAGAAAGGTACAAATCAAATCTAATCAATCAGTAAAACAATAAATATTTCATTGATGTATTTATTTTATTCTAAACTGTTTGGAAATAAAAATATTTAATTTCTAGGGAGGGAGAAAGGGAGGTAAAAAGGGAAAGAGAGAAACAGTTAGGTATCATTATGTCGCACAATCAGCAAATATTACTCAAATTAAACTTGGATTGGTCTTACTGAAGCAATTGCAATACTAATATTAATTTTGGAGCTTTTTCCTATCCAAAAAGAAATGTGGTTGATCTTTTCATGAGTCCCAAATTCTAAATTCATATGAATGACACAGACTTCACTTCATTATACTATCACATGCCAATCCAGTATAAAAAAGAGAAATGACACTCAAATCAAATATGAATAATGGTGTGACCTGTCTTTAATGCCAGTGCCCAGCTGCCTTTTTAAAATTGCCATTTGAATTTCTGTTTGTCACCAGCAAGCAAAAAGCCAAAGTGCAATGTTGCATCAATGGAGAGCTGTATGGTAACAAAATTGCTTTTCATATGCCACATCTCTGGTAATAATGCCATCTTCATAAAATTTAAGCAAACAATTCTACATTCCCACTGTGGCTGCTCTTATCATTTCCATATTTGTGTCACAGTCTTGCTTGATACTCTACATCAAAATGGCAAAGTCACATCCTCAAAAGCTGTATGATGACTTGGATCTCCTATATTACCAAAACCTCTTCTGATTGATGGCAGTTTCCCAAAATTTCTGGTTGACAAAGGTCTTATCTAACCCAGATACCCAAATTGCTATAACAAGAGGCTATTGAACCAAGGACTCTCTGCATATTAAACATGTTACTTTGCTCTGCTCTATCACATCCCTAGACAGATGGAGAGAGTAATTGGAAGCCAAAGCTCCTGATCTTGTGCTAGCACAGCAGCTTCAAAGCTTCCTAATTATTGATTTTCTGGCATATTGGCTCATGGAGCCACTATTAGTCATATGCTCATATATTCAGAAAGGTTGGACATGAAAATCTCATCCCTAATACTAGGTCTCCCATTGTTTATTGGGTTAGATTTGGAAGGTTCTTCCACAAGATGATTAATTGGGATTGTTTCTGTTGAGCAACATATTATCCTGAATATAATATAAATGTGATGAATATTAAACATAAAATAGAGAAGAAACTTAGAACTAAGGAGAATTTTCCCAACAGTGAGAACAATAACCAGTGGAAAAGCTTGCTCCATCACTGGAGGCTTTTACAAAGAGACTAAATAGCCTTATCTCTGGAATGGTATAGGATCTCCTGCTTGAGCAGGGGGTTGGACTAGAAGATCTCCAAGATCTTCTTCAAGATCTCTTCCAGCTCTGTTATTTTTTCCTTTATTTATTTTCTCCGTTCCTTTCCCCAAAATCATAGTTGTGTCATACACAACTATGATTTTGAATATAGATTGAATATACCTCTTGGTTGGTTGGATGCAGGTAACAGTATATTGGCTTGCAAGAAAGTCTGTAACTTAGAGATGTTACCTTGAATAAAATAATATATTTGTGGAAAACTGGACTTTGTGTTTATAGTGTACTGGCCAAATGTGCTAAACTGACTGGTGGTAATTTTATTATTAGCAGGGAATGCTGCATATGATATATGTATGATGGAGGCTGATAATTTATACCTTCTTTATATTACTAAAAAGTATGATATAAAAATCTTAAATGACTCACAATGTGATATAGAGGTCAATATATATAAGTCCATCTGATGATGACCATGACATGCAACTTAAAATGTAGAGTACAGATAAATAGTATAAAATAACAAATGAAAGAAAAGAAAATAGGTATGTTTTGTATCTGTGAAATAAAGGAAAAATAGAATGCATATTCATTATTTATTTATTTATTTATTTATGCAATTTCTATAACTGCTTATCTCAAACAAATGACTCTGGATGGTGATCAGTCATAAAACAATTAAAAACATTACAATATGATACAAACATAAATGTATAGGGCAAGGCAGAAAAAATATAAACATAGATATCAATGTAGCCAGGAAATGGAGCCCTTCACATACTTAGGCTCTAGGCCTGGGCAGAAAGACAAGTCTTCAGGACTTTATAGAAATGCACTGACCATATAGTATTTCCTTAAACTGCATCTGGAGGGGGTCATACTGTGCTGCTATCAAAATTATTATTTTGTGCAGCACTGGAAAACATTACCTTCTCTGCAGTGATTACAGTTTTCCTGGGCTGAAATTCCATGTTCATTAACTGGGTTAAAAATTACTGAATGTGTACCAGGGTGATGTTTGTAAGGATCGGGTGCTCTATATTTTTTTCTCCAAAAGGCTTCAGTGACTGTTAGATGGCAGTGAAGAATTTCACTATCTTTAACTGCAAGGCATTGTCCAGATGCAGCTTCTGAAGAGATGTTTTGGAATCAGAGTTCAAGCAAGATGATTTGCTTATGTGGAATATTAGTGGATACATCGACAAAATATTTCCAAAATGTTTTTTGACATGTCAGCAATGCAATCTATTGATTACTAGCTATCAGCAAAGAATTAGTGCTGTTGTCTGTACTGGCTGCCCTCTGGTAGACATATATCGTTCTTAAGAAATATGACAATTGCCATAACAACAACTTTGAAAACAGTAAAGAAGACAACATCCAACCCATCACTGACAGTTTCAACTCTAGCTGGCCAAAAGATGATTGAGGGAATGTTGGGTGCCGAAAAACAAAGTGCAACATCTAATATGCAATCAAATCAAACAATGCCGTTGGCGATTCAAAGATGCAGAAAAATATGTCAAAGAACCATGTGGAAATGAAGGGGGACGTTAATAAATTAGAAGCCAAAGTAATCATGATACAACAAGCTATTGCGAAGAATGAACAAAAAGCACAGGTAGTGGAAATTAGATCAGAATAAAATGAGAAGAAATTGGAATTAGTGGACAAAAAAAATGATGACAATGAACATTATTCATTTGGAGATAGATCATGCAGCCTTTTACTTGAGGTTCCAGAATGTTATGGAGAGCAAAGAGGAAGTTTTGAATACCATCATGGCAGAGCTAATTGCACAAGCACTACAGTGAAATAGACAAGTGATCCTGCTAGAAATCAATGAAGCCTATAGAATCAGACTAGCTATGCAAGATGCAATAGATGAGAAGGCCATGTTAGATTTGCTAGAAAAAAAGTAATATATAAGTTAACGAAGGATGAATGTCTAATATACAAAGATAAAGAGATGCAAACTTTAAAACAGATCCCAAAGAAAGTAAGAGAACAGAGAAGAGATTATAAATTTCTGGCAACGCAATTGATTAAAAGAAATATAATGTTCTGGTGGCTAATCCTAGAAGGGATGTTGGTATCAAGGCAGGAGGAGAGGATTAGAATAGATAACCTGGGCAAGGCACAGGATTTATATGATCAAATTGTGGAAGTGGAAGAAGAAAGCAGTAGTAAGGATGAACTGGAGACCAGACACCAAGAAGATCAACAACAGAAATTAGGAGAAATAGAACAAGAAGGAGGAAGTAAAGAAGAAATTAAGCAAGGAGAGAAAGAAGGAATAAGACTAAGAACACGTCCACAAAGATACATAAGAATTAATAGAAGACAGATACCAAGTCATAAGTAGGATGACAGAAGAAGAAATCAGGTTAATATAGTTAAATATTAATGGATTGAACTCACCCACCAAAAGAAAACAAATATTAACAAGATTGGTAAAACAAAAAATAGAAATAATATGCCTACAAGAAGTACACATTAAAGAACAATGCCAGAAGTGTTTAAGAATACCCATAATTAGGAAGATTATTTCAGCCCTGGCAGAACAGAAACAGAGAGGAATAGCAGTATATATCAAAGAAGGAATTAAGGCAGTAGAAAAACATGCTGATTCGAATGGAAGAGTTTTGATACTTGAATTAGAGATATGTAAGAAGCAAATGCTATTAGTTAGAATTTATGCCCCAAATGAAAACTAAAGTAAATTTTATAGTAAATTACATGGAAAAAAAATAGAAATTGGACAGAGAAACATATGTATAATGGGGGATTACAATGCGGTGGTAGATATAAAAAAAAAGATTATATTAGCAGTACAAAAAATAAGAAGAAAAGGAAAACTCTGCCAACATCCTTCTTCGATATGATAAAGGAATTAAATTTGTTGGATCAGTGGAGGAGATTAAATCTGAAAAAAAAAAAAGAATATACTTTCTATTAGAACACGCATAAGTCATGGAGTTAAGGCTTTTTCAAAAGCAACAGCCCTCGCTGTGCAGCCGTAAGAATCACAACAAAGAAGTCCTTTCAATTATGCTTTCAGTTATCATGCATCATGTCAGGAATTGACAAGTCAGTTTTCAGAGCTTTGTACTCCCTCTATCCATGGATCAACTCTTCTAAAAAAGAAGGGACTATAGAAGTGGTGGTCCAAGATTCCAGCTTCCCTGACAACAAAACAGCATAGTAAAAGAGATACCCAGCCTAGGCTGGAAGTAAGTGTGGGGGTTTCAAAGCTTCAGATCTAGTTGTGATGAGCCATTTGCTATAGTGGTGGGATTCAATTTTTTTACTACCGGTTCTGTGGCTTGGTCGGTGTTACAGGGTAAAGATACTGTAAAATCTCCAATCAGAAGTGGTATTTGCCGGTTCTCTGAACTACTCAAATTTTCCACTACTGGTCAGAACTGGTCAGAACCTGCTGAATACCACCACTGGTTTGCTACCCCTGACTGTCACCTCAACTATCTTCTCCACAAGCCTTGGATCATCTTCTGTGTCTCTGGGGAGTTGACCAGAACACCTTGAACCAGGTTTAATCTGTTTCACCAATGGGCTGCCTAAAAGATGGAAGTTTCATTGTGAGGATATGTCTTGAGCAAACAATAAATGGATACCTTTGTGCCACAGGCTATTTGAATAAACTCTAAATGAGGAGGAGGGGAAAAAGGTATTTATACATAATAACCTGAATCCCTCCTATATTTTGACAGTTATTTATAAGTGGAGAAGGATGCTTGGAGATTGAACATGGGCTAAGCCAATGTGAAAATCCAGGGAAAATCTGGGCTGAAGTTTAGATATAAAGCCACATTTTTTTCCTTAAAGGATTATAGGCAAGATATCATGTAAGCATCATAAGCTGTGGTGGCGCAGTGGTTACAATGCATCATTGCAGGCTATTTCTGCTGGCAACAGGCAGCCAGCAGTTTGGCAGTTTGAATCTCACCAGCTCAAGGTTGACTCAGCCTTCCATTATTCCAAGGTTAGTAAAATGAGGACCTACATTGTTGGGGACAATATTCTGAACTCTGTAAACTGCTCAAAGAGGGCTATAAAGTGCTGTGAAGTGGTATATAAATCTAAGTTCTATTGCTATCATTATGTAAACAGTTCTCTGGGATGACTAACAGAGGATGGTTTCATAAACCAAAATATCTTCTAAGTGGTCACCACAATATATTTATAGTCTGGTGTAAATATGGCCCTATTTCATAAGAGCTTTAATACTGCATTCTAAACAGAGCAATAGATAGCTTGAGAATAATAGCTTAATGACTACTAGACGTATAAAATAAATAAGGAAATGAGCAGCCAGTGATTACCAATATGCTAGCAAATTTAGCAAACACATTCCTTTCTAGCTACTGGTGAACAAGTCTTTAATTGGTGATTGGCAATTTCTTGATAAAAGCTACATATTTCACACCATAAGTTCTTCACTAAGTATTTGGCAACATTATCAATAAGTAAATGTGAAGTATTAAATTAAAATAACTATAGGGAAAAGGCACATTGTATCTGTTTGGGATATGATCACAGCTCAGAGAGCTTCTCAATGTGTCTTAATATTCAACTACAGGAATTTTTAGAGAAGAAGTTCTATTATTCATTTAGAACATAAACTGTTCTATTATATGTTTTGCAGTTGAAATAGTTAGAATGGAAAATGGGACATTGTACTCTCCACATGGAGCTTGTTTTTGAATTTAGACATCAGCATTTCCTGCCGAGTAGTAAAATACTTGCCAGTACAAGTTGGGAGAGACAGAAATATCATTACCACTGTTTGTTTATTTTTTTGGCTTTTTAATCTTCAAGGTTACTAAGAATCAAAGCTGCTGAAGAAAGACAAAAGGCAAAGTACGAGAGGGAAATGTATTGATTTTCCTGCTCTGCCTTTTTCACATTGATTTTAAAGTTTTAGAGCTTACCATACTTTATGGCAAATAACAGGTGCAGCAGGCAGGTGGAATTGCAGGGAAGAAATCATCACTCTAAGAGTAAAGCACCATTGGGGAGTTTGTTGACAGTCAGATGGATGTATCGCCATCTTTCTTTCCAAAATATTATATAAAAAATAACACATATAAGTGAATTTTCATTTTATGAAAGCACTAGCTTGGTGTATAATATGTAAATATTTTTAAAGACATCTAAGATGATTTCTTGTAAAAGTGACCAAAGTCTCATCTCATTCAGAAAGTGTGTCTTTCCTTCCTTCCTTCCTTCTTCCTTCCTTCCTTCCTTCCTTCCTTCCTTCCTTCCTTCCTTCCTTCCTTCCTTCCTTCCTTCCTTCCTTCCTTCCTTCCTTCCTTCCTTCCTTCCTTCCCTCCCTCCCTCCCCTCCCCTCCCCTCCCCTCCCTCCCTTTTCCCTTGTAGTGTCCACAACCAGAATCACAAAAGAAAATTATATATTGGCCATTCATAGATGGGTTAAGAAAAATAATCCAAATCTTAAGTATTGTTTTCTTAAGCATTTCAGAAGATCACAATACTATCTAAGAATACCTACTGTTGCTTCACTATTACCACCTATAGTACCACTGTAGACCATGTTGCCTTTTCCTTACTAGGCACATTAAAAGCTTTGTGCAAATGACCTGGCATTTGCTTTGTCACAGAGACTATTACCCCACCGCTTCTTCTGTTTTTTTTTTTCCTTGGATTTCTTCATTAGTATGAAGGTTTCAACTTGCCTTGTATTTTCTGGAGAGAAAAATATAGTGTTTCCCAGTTTCCCAGTCTGTTTCCTTAGCTGTAAATATGCTCTAACATTACATTTGATTCCTGGTAATTGTAGTTTATGCAATAATATTATGCAAATGGCTTATCACTGCTTTTTGAGAAGCAGTTTTTCCTTTTTAAGATACAGACATGGTATTCTTTACAGGTCTCCTGTGCAAATATGGTCAGCCAAAGACAGGTACAGTATATAGAAATAGCCCTTAGACTTACATACTGCTTCATTGCACTTTACAACCCACTCTAAGCAGTTTACAGAATCAGCATATTGCCCCCAACAATATGCTGTCCTCATTTTACTTGGTCCCCAACAATCTGGATTCTCAATAATCTGGGTCCTCGTTTTACTTTCACTGGAAGACTGGAAGGTTGAATCAACCTTGAGCCACTCAGAATCAAACTCCTGGCAGTGAGCAGTGAGTTATTATTATTATTATTTATTTGATTTATATACCGCCCCCTCTCCCCGAAGGGACTCGGGGCGGTGAACAGCCAATAAAAACACATATACAAGGTACAAAGTATGAGACAACATAAAATATTAAAATTTAAAAACTGAAATACAATATGGCTCTAATAAAATATAAACAAGTATTAAAAAGATTAAAACCCGATTAAAATTTAAAAACCCCTAGGCCAGTCCGGCTTGCCAAAATAAATGCGTTTTGAGCAACCGACGGAAGGCCATGAGATCGGGGGCGGCCCTTACCTCCGGGGGTAATTCATTCCAGAGAGGGGGTGCTCCCAATGAGAAGGCCCGCGCCCTCGGGGTCGCCAGCCGTCCAGCCGGCGGCACCCCGAGGAGGCCCACTCTATGGGAGCGTACCGGTCGGTGGGAAGCCGATGGTGGCAGGAGGCGGTCTCGCAAGTAACCTGGTCCCGAGCCATGGAGCACTTTAAAGATAGTGACCAAGACCTTGAAGCGCACCCGGAGGGCCACCGGGAGCCAATGCAGCACGCGTAGAAGTGGCATAACATGAGAGCCCCTAGGTGCCCCCATTACCACCCTCGCGGCCGCATTCTGCACCAACTGGAGCCTCCGGATGCTCTTCAAGGGCAGCCCCATGTAGAGAGCATTGGCATAGTCTAGGCGGGAGATCACCAGGGTGGAAGTGACCGTGCGAAGCGCATCCCGATCCAGAAAGGGCCGCAACTGGTAGATCCTACGGACCTGTCCAAAAGCCCCCCTGGCGACGGCCGCCACATGATCTTCCAATGACAGCCGTACATCCAGGAGGACACCCAGATTGCGGACCCTCTCTGTGGGGGCAAGAATTTCCCCCCCCACAGCCAGCGATGGAACCAGCCGGCTGTATCGGGGTGCCGGGAAGCACAGCCACTCAGTCTTAGATGGGTTGAGCTGAAGCCTGTTCCGCCCCATCCAACACCGCACGGCCTCCAGGCATCAGGCCATCACTTCGACGGCTTCATCGGGGTGGCCCGAGGTAGAGATGTACAGCTGGGTGTCATCAGCGTACTGATGGAACTCTACCCCAAAGCCACGGATGATCTCACCTAGCGGCTTCATATATATGTTGAACAGGAGGGGCGAGAGCTCCGACCCCTGAGGCACCCCGCAAACCAGGGGCCTCGGGGCCGACCTCTGCCCCCCTGCCAACACAAATTGTGAGCGGTCAGAGAGGAAGGAGGAGAACCACCACATAACGGTGCCTCCCACCCCCAACCCCCCCAGCCGCTGCAATAGGATACTGTGGTCGACAGTATCAAAAGCCGCCGAAAGATCTAGGAGGACCAGGACAGAGGAATAACCCCTGTCACGGGCCCTCCAGAGATCATCCACCAATGCGACCAGCGCCGTCTCTGTGCTGTGCCCGGGCCTGAAGCCCGATTGGCGTGGATCCAAATAGACAGCTTCATCCAGGTGCTGGGGAAACTGTTGTGCCACCACACTCTCAACAACCTTCGCCATAAAACGAAGGTTGGAGACAGGACGATAATTAGATAACAAAGTTGGGTCCAGGGACGGTTTCTTGAGGAGGGGTCTCACCACCGCCTCTTTCAAGGCGGCGGGTAGATATCCCTCACTCAAGGAAGCGTTAATAATGCCCTGGAACCAACCTCGTGTCACCTCCTGGGTGGCCAACACCAGCCAGGAGGGACACGGGTCCAATAAACATGTGGTCGCATTCAGTCCCCGCAGTAAACTGTCCACGTCCTCGGGGGTCACAGGATCAAACTCGTCCCAAATGACTGTTCCAAATTCCGCCCCCGATTCCCCACCCAGAGCTGCCCATTCGGAGTCCAAGCCATCCCGGATCTGAGTGATTTTATCCACCAGGAACTGTGAAAAATCCTCAGCCTGTCCCTGCAAGGGGTCCTCCCGCGCTCCCCCTTCTAAGAGGGAGCGGGTCACTCTAAACAGGGCAGCCGGGCGGTTTCCTGCGGACGCAATAAGGGTGGAAAAGTAAAGACGCCTTGCCACCCTTATCGCCACTAAATAGGTCTTAATGAAAGACCGTAAAAGTGTTCGGTCAGGTCCGGAGCGAGTAGTCCTCCAAATACTCTCCAGGCATCTTTTCCGGCGCTTCATCTCCCTCAGCTCCCCGGAAAACCAGGGGGCTGAGCGAGAGCAGCGCCGTGTCAGAGGCCGCAAGGGCACGACCCGGACCAGGGCCCCAGCCGCCACCCTTTCCCAGGTGGCGACTAGGTCCCCCACCGAGTCATGAGTCCAAATGTCGGGATATGGCCCAAGCTCCATCAGGAACCTATCTGGATCCATCAGGCGCCTGGGGCGGTACCAACGTATTTGGTCCGCCTCCCTGCGATGGGGAGGAGCGGCCTGGAAGTCTAGCCTAAGGAGCGAATGATCTGACCATGACAAGGGTTCAACAGAAACATCCCCAACACCTAGATCATCCTGCCACTGTCCAGAGACAAAAACCAGATCCAGAATGTGACCCCCAATATGCGTGGGTTCCTTAATTAATTGGGTCAGGCCCAAGGCTGTCATGGAAGCCAAGAACTCCTGAGCAGTCCCCGAGGCCCCACCGGCCGAAGGCAGGTTGAGATCCCCCATGACCATCAGCCTGGGGGTCTCAACCGCCAAACCGGCTATGACCTCGAGGAGCTCAGGCAGGGCCGATGTCACATAGCAGGGAGCCAGGTATGTGATCAATAGGCCCATCTGAACCCCAGAACCACACTTAACAAACAGGGACTCACATCCGGTCGTCTGAGGAACAGTGGATTCCCTAGGATCTAGATCCTCCCGAATAATTACCGCAACCCCCCCACCCCTCCCCTCGGCCCTCGGCCGATGAAAGACCCGAAACCCGGCTGGGCACATCTCCACTAGAGGGACACCCCCCTCCTGTCCCAGCCAGGTCTCGGTAATGCCCGCCAGGTCCGCACCCCCCTCCGTGACGAGATTGTGAACAAGGGGGGCTTTATTCACTACGGACCTGGCATTGCAAAGCATCAGCCGGAGGCCCGGGGCCCGATCATTCAAACAACTCAGGGAGCGAGACATGACCTGGGGGCCGGAGCGCACCACCGCTTGTAAAGTTAGTCTGCAATACTGCATTCTAATCACTACACCATCATGTCTCCTGCAATTTCATTATATTTTCTAATATTTGATATCAGTGGTGTTTTCATTGTGATTTGCCAGCTTTGGAGTCAATTATTGTGGTGATCAAGCAGTGAATTTAATAGTTGTTCTAACAATCAGTGTGCCAGCATGATCATCTATATATTAATAAAGAATATTTGTAGCTCACGATTGACATGAGGAGCCCTTGGTGCTCTCTGAGCTTGCTTTTTTTCTTGCCGATGTTTACCCATTTTCCTGTATACATTTCATTGTGATGATGATGATGATGGATACCTAATTTGCCTGTTTTCTTGCAGACATTTCATTACCCAAACTAGACAACATCATCAGTGCAAGCAATGAAATATCTGCAAGAAAACAAGCAAGCTCAGAGAGCACCAAGGATCCCTCACAACTATATATGCACAAATAGACACAGGGTCATTGTTAACAGATATAACAGATAATCAGAGTTGGAAGGGACCTTGTAGATCATCTAGTTCAACCCCTGCCCAAGTGGGAGATCCTACACCATTTCTGACAAATGACAGTCAAAATGTTGTGGTTTCAGGTTTACTAATATTTATTACTCATGACCAGGATTTAGTCTTTTTGGATAGTCAAATTTTAGACTGTGCCAAAATGAATCTTAGAAAATATTTTTATCTCATTTAAACTAAAATCTGAGAGACCACAATGCTGATTAAAATTGGCAACTGCTATGCGCAACAGAAACTTTGCATTGCTCCCTTACCTTTTGAAAAATTATTTTAATTAAAAATATATAAGTAGGAAGCTGGTCCCAGATATATTCTTAGAAATAAAAATGGTGCGTGGCTTCAAACCAGTGTTTTGTTTGAGAGAGTGAATAACTATCTAGAAAAAAGTAATTAAAGATGGCATAGAGCTGTGTGTCTTAAAGGGTGGTCCTAGGATCCCTGGAGGGGGGTCACACCAAGACTTTCTGCAAAATCATAATTGTTTGCCAGCCTATGTTGAAAAATAATACAGTATTAAAATCCCATCTAATAATCATGGGAATCATTAGTGGCAGTGAATGTGTCAATTTAAATTTTTATAGGGTAGATGTTGATTAATATAATCCATAGAAACAAAAGCACTTTTGGGATCCTCCATAATTTTTAAAAGTGAGAAGGAATCTGAGAGTAAAAAAAGATTAACAAGAAACCTTGCCATAGAACATCCCAGGGCTTCAAGTAAATGAGTCTTTAAAAAAAAAAAAAAGGCTACATAATCCCCAAAGATGTCTTCACAGCGTGTTTTCAGAACACCAAATATAGCTATTAGTCTGTAAATTCTGCCTCACTTGGTTATAGAAAATCACCTGGGTGTAGATTATTTTCTTTGGAAATCAAACTTTTTTGTGTTCTTTTTTTTTAAAAAAATATTGAACTAGTAATTATAACACTTTATGCATTGCTATTTCTCTTTTCTCCTCAGTTCTTTTGAAGAATGATTGCCTCTACGCAGCTGGGTATTTTAAGCCACTCTTTTTGGTTGAATTATCTGAATGTTATAGCCATGTAATGAATGTATCCTTGTGTAAATCCTAGCCAAGCTCAGCAGAAACCTATTTTACTGCTGCTGATGATCATGATGTAAGCATTCCCTAAATGTAGAGAATGAAAAAGACTAATGTCTTCTCTTAGCTCAAATGCATTTAGGAAGCAACTTTTCTTCTTCCTCTTCAAAGCTGATCAAACTAGGACATTTAAAAGCTTTGCTGTTGCTGTAGTTATTACAACTGTTTTGAGTCCTGGTGGGGACCAGTTTGACCCTGCAGACACAATATTAGTTTTGGGTCTGTTGTGTGTTTAGAGCTTTGGATGCCTGAAACGACTTATCTAGAGGGTTCTCTTTATGAGGAAGAAATTGCTATGATCAATCATGGTATAGTATGGAATCAAAGAAAATGCTGAATCAAGAATTATTTTCCATCACACCTGTTTATTAACTTACCTACCCTCTCACCCAGCCCACACGGGTGAATAAGCTGTTATAGATTTTCTAAAGAAGCCATTAATAGATATCTCTTTTTGTTATCTGATTTGAAAGTACACTTTCAGGAAGTTTTCTGATCAATGCTATTCATGTCACAATATACAAATGATAAGTTGTTTCCATGGCTCTATATCATACTCTCTTATTAAGAAAAAATACTCCCTAAATGTTTGGCATTCATTCAAATAAGTAAATTGTAAACACTGTATTTTAATTGTGTAATGGTAGGGAGGAAAAACCTGCATGTTCTCCATTTGGCCTCATCCAGTGGTGAGATTCAATTTTTTTTACTAACAGTTCTGTGGACGTGGCTTGGTGGGCATGGTGTGGCTTGGTGGGCATGGCTTGGTGGGCATGGCAGGGGAAGGATACTGTAAAATCTCCATTCCGACCCCACTCCAGGGCAAGGATACTGCAAAATCTCCATTCCCTCCCCACTCCTGGTGGAAGGTTACTGCAAAATCCCATTCCCTCCCCACCCCACTAACCAGCTTTTCAGCTCCGTTCTCCTGTGCATGGCAACAAAAGAAGACCCAGCTTATCAGCTGGGATTTGGGAAGCAGAGAATAGATGGGGGTGGGGCCAGTCAAAGGTGGTATTTGCCGGTTCTCCAAACAACTCAAAATGTCTGCTATCGGTTCTCCAGAACTGAATTAGAAGCTGCTGAATACCACCTCTGGCCTCACCATGGAAGAAGTTCAACTCTTCATTTATAACATAACTGTTTTATTATATGTTTTGCAATTTGTATGATCAGATTGGAATATGGGACAATATACTCTCCCATTGTTGCTTTATTTTACTAGCCACCTTAAAAACTCCCTACAGAAGGAAGGTTTGTGGGCACAAATTAAATCAATAAAATGATAGGTATTTCAGTGATCTATTGACTATCATTTGCAGACAAAAATATTTAATTTCCTGGGCCAGATGTATGTATGTATTTATGTGTGTATTTATTTATATTACATGTATAAAGTATTTCAGTCTTGCTGTTATATAAATATGTTCCACTAAATGGATTATTGTTATTTACATAAATGTGAAATCACTGCTGTCAGTTCTTTAACTGGTGTTGGTCTTCATGTGCATTAAATTATTGTTGTTGTTGTTGTTGTTGCTATTGTTATTGCTATTATAGATTTGTATCACACCATCCACCTATCATTTATCTATAGGCAGTGAAGATAACCAATACATTACCCCTGCTTCCCTTCCCCCCCATAGCAAACATACTGTGAGGTGGATTGAGATGAGAGAGTCTGGTCCAATGTCATCCAACCAGCTTTCATGCCTATTTGCACTTCTTAAGATATTTTGTATTGAAAAAAAAAGCCTGCAAAGATGTCCTTAGTGTGATCCAAGGCAAAAACAAAATGAGAAATGAACTGTATAGATATCAGTACAGGATATTGTAATGCTATAATGAAAGCTACATAAACTCAATTATTATTACTTCTTAAATTATCACTTGCAGTAATAAGAAATATAATTACAGTAAAAACAACAGATCATGAAGAGAGTAAAATACTCAAGCTTCAGAGTACTATCTGAAATGTTTTTTCTTACTTCTCCTAAAGAATTTTTTCAGGGCTCACTGTAAGTCTAATAAAACCTAAAAGACAATATGTGGACATAAAAACAGGATAATAATCCAATGATATGCTACACTCACTTAAGAGAGTTACTCAATGTAAAACAAGCAATCAAATGTCTGTGGACTGAAATGATGTTTGGAAACTTTTGGAATTATTATTTTTTCTATAGAAAGAATTGGGATGAAACATTTTCCAACAGAATATCCCACAGTGATAAAGTAGTTGCAGGCATTTTATGATATTTGTAATATTGATGGTTTACTTTGAACAAACAAAAATACTGCTGTGTCTCCAAAAGCAATCCTTCTCAGGAAGGGTAATATGATAATAGTGAGTAAATATTTTGCATTATACAAGTGAAACTCGAAAAATTAGAATATCGTGTAAAAGTTCATTTAATTCAATAATGCAACTTAAAAGGTGAACCTAATATATGAGATAGATTCATTATATGCAAAGCAAGATAGTTCAAGCCATGATTTGTCATAATTGAGATGATTATGGTTTACAGCTCATGAAAACCCCAAATCCACAATCTCAGAAAATTAGAATATTGTGAAAAGGTTCAATATTCTGGGCTCAAAGTGTCCCACTCTAATCAGCTAATTAAGCCATAACACCTGCAAAGGGTTCCTGAACCTTTAAATGGTCTCTCAGTCTGGTTCATAGGAAGCACAATCATGGGAAAGACTGTTGACTGTTGACAGTTGTGCAGAAAAACATCACTGACACACTCCATAAGGAGGGAAAACCTCAAAAGGTAATTGCAAAAGAAGTTAGATGTTCCCAAAGTGCTGTATCAAAGCACATTAATAGTAAGTGTGGAAGAAAAAGGTGCACAATTAGCAGGGATGACCACAGCCTGGAGGATTGTGAGGAAAAGGCCATTCAAAAGTGTTGGGGACTTTCACAAGGAGTGAACTGAGGCTGGAGTCCGTGCATCAAGAACCATCACCATCCCCGGAGCTCCCATGTTACACCGCTCCTGCGTGTGCTGCATTGGCTTCCTGTGGCCTTCCGGATCTGATTCAAGGTGGTAGTGATCATCTTTAAAGCACTCCATGGCTCGAGACGTGGGTACTTACAGGACCGCCTGCTGCCACCAACAGCCTCCCACCACCCAGTGCGCTCCCACAGGGTTGGCCTCCTCAGGGTTCCGCCAGCTGGGCCATGCCGGTTGGCGGCCCCGAGGGTGCAGGCCTTCTCTGCGGGGGCTCCCTCCCTTTGGAACGACTTGCCCCCGGAGATACGGGCCATCACCGACATTCAGATCTTCCGGTGTGCAGTAAAGACCCTGTTTTTTCAACAGGCCGGCCTGGCCCAGTAATAATTTGCAGGGTTTTAAATTTGGTATTTTTAAATTTTTATCAGTTTTTATACTTGTTAATTTTATATTCGGCCACTAATTTAATCATTTTAAATTGTTTTTAACTTTATAACTTTACTCTGTTTCTGTTTTATCTGGCTGTACACCACCCTGAGTCCCTTTTTTGGGAGAGGGGGCAGTATAAAAATCTAATAAACTAAACTAAACTAAACCACACACAGATTGATCCTGGACATGGGCTTCAAATGTTGTATTCCTCTTGTCAAGCCACTCCTGAACAACAAACGTCAGAAGTATCTTACTTGGGCTAAAGAAAAACAGAACTGGTCTGTTGCTCAGTGGTCCAAGATCCTCTTTTCTGATGAGAGCAACTTTTGAATCTCATTTGGAAACCAAGGACCCAGAGTCTGGAGGAAGAATGGAGATGCACACACTGCAAGATGCTTGAAGTCCAGTGTGAAGTTTCCACAGTCTGTGTTGATTTGAGGAGCCATGTCATCTGCTGGTGTTGGTCTACTGCAGGGGTGGGATCCGACAGGATTAACTACCAGTTCGGTCATGTACGAGGTTCGGTGATTTACGATGTGCTTCCCTGCATGCTGCTGTCATGCATCTGTAAATCGTCATCAGCATGCTGTGTGCAGAGACACAGCCTTTCAAAAAGCCCTCTTTTCCTGCTTTTTTAACTGCAGCTGTGCCTCATGCTGCAGCTGAAGTTGAAAAAATCAGAAAATAAGGATCAAATAAGAGCCCAGGTGGACGGGTGGGCAAAAAAATCAGCAGACATAGAACTGGTTCTATGTCTGCTGCTGTTCAGAGCTACCAGTTCTACAGAGGTGGACAGAACTGGTAGAAACCCACCCCTGGTCCACTGTGCTTCATTAAGTCTAGGGTCAATGCAGCCGTCTACCAAGAGATTTTGAAGCACTTCATACTTCCTTCCGCAGATGAGCTTTATGGGGATGCTGACTTCAATTTCCAGCAGGACTTGGCACCTGCCCACACTGCCAAAACCACCAAAACCTGGTTCAATGACCATGGGATTACTGTCCTTGATTGGCTAGCAAACTCGCCTGACCTGAACCCCATAGAGAATCTATGGGGCATTGCCAAGAGAAAGATGAGAGACATGAGACCAAACAATGCAGAAGAGCTGAAGGCCGCTATTGAAGCATCCTGGTCTTCCATAACACCTCAGCAGTGCCACAGGCTGATAGCTTCCATGCCACGCCGCATTGAGGCAGTAATTGCTGCAAAAGGGGCCCAAACCAAGTACTGAGTACATATGTATGTTTATACTTTTCAGAGGTCCGATATTGTTCTATGTACAATCCTTGTTTTATTGATTGCATGTAATATTCTAATTTTCTGAGATGGTGGATTTGGGGTTTTCATGAGCTGTAAGTTATAATCATCTCAATTATGACAAATCACAGCTTGAACTATCTTGCTTTGCATGTAATAATGTAATCTCATATATTAGTTTTACCATTTAAGTTGCATTACTGAAATACATGAACCTTTGCGCGATATTCTAATTTTTCGAGTTTCACCTGTATTTTTCCTCTCCTCCTGCCTATATTTTATTGGGCTGAGGTATGAAAATTGCACTTTAATGACATCACATTTTCAGCTGTGAAATATGTAACTATGGTCACACACTCAAACTGAAGAATGAAATTAATATGCTTAATTTTATATTGCAGAAGGGAAGAAATTCCTGGACCAAAAATGATTAAATTTAAGGTGAGAGACAAGATTTCCTTGAGGAAGGTTATTGTCTAATAAGACAAAAATAAGATGAAGGGCAAAATCTGAACGCCTCTGAGTTGTTGGCTGTGATGTTTCAGCAAAGTACTTTAACTCTGACCCACTTTTCCATCTGTTCTTTCACTGTGGCAACTTAAATTGGAAAAGGTAGCCCTTTTTCTGCTTTCGCAGGCGACAATCTGAGGTTTTCAGTCAACACTGTTTCTCAGTTACCTTGTGCTGCTCCAGTCCAGAATGTTGGCAAGGATACCTCTTACTTAGCTGCTGGGTTGACTGGCTGCTTTCCTGCCAGAAAATGGGCAAGAAACTTAGAGGAACATCCTTTATTCTGGCATCTACTCCCTTTGCTTAATGCTGGAACCAACTCTGACCACCTACTCACATATTTACATAATTTATATCCTGCCTGATTCACGATCCTGGGTGTCTCACATAAAAATAATGCAAATATCAGAAAATAGTCACATTGAAGTATTAAATCAATCTTAAAAATAGTGGAACATGACAGATGACACAGGCTCTCAAAGTCCAACACAAGAGTCATACATTAGGCACAATTTGAGGGGGGGTATTCAAAATATTGCTTCCCAAGTTTATAGGGCTAATAATACCCAGATCTCCATTTCCTGCAGAAGAAAAATCATAGTACTATTTATGAAAACATTACCACATTTCTCTCATCCCCTGCCCTTCATTCTAGCAAAATAGGATAAGTGTCATTTGTTTAAAAAATATCTGAACCTCCCAGTTGATCTTCTAAATCAGACCAGATCCTATTTCTACAATAAGTTCTAATTTTTATAAAGGTATTTTGGGAAGAAAATGATGAGTTGAACTAATTACACAATAATAGCAACACGCGTCTTTGATCTGGAGATAAAGGTGCTTAGAAAAAGCTATATCTGTTATAGAATATTTTATTTTCCAGTGGAATGTTCAATAGAATATTCTTTATTGACCAAGTTCTGGTGCATAAGCTCTCAGTGTATATACAAACAGCACAGTAATATAATAATAAGATACCAATAGTAGAAAGTAATAGGAAAGATGAGAAGGATAATACTACTAATAATGGAATAATATACTCCATTATTATTAATAGTAATAGTATAGAATAGTAAAAGAATAGTAATAGTAATGGAACTTTATGTTTTACTGGCTTCCTTTTGGATAGAATTATTTCAATTTTGTTCTGAAATGTTCATTTAATTTCACATACTAATTTATATTTTCAATTTCTTATTTTTTATTATTAAATAAACAGACTTAATTGTTCATAATTCAATAATAAAGTTTTGATTAGATTAAGAGATATGTTTTATAGACTTTATCTTTTAGGAGAAAAAGTATGATAATAAAAATTATCCTAATCAATTTTATTAACTATATTTAGATTTTTTTTTATTTATTCTGTGGCAAGAGAACAGTTCAGAGACATACAGTATATTCTTTGAATCCTTGTTATTTGGAGAAGCTATGATGTTATCTTTCAAGAGTATAACTAATCTCCCCAAGATCTCACCAAATGGTAAAGTCATATTTCATTCTCTCAGCCTAATGTCATGGCTTGATGGCCCAGGTGGCATTTATGATATCTCCCCGTATTTCAATCTTCCCTAAGCATCTCTTATCTCCAGTCCTATGTCTCCCAGCAGAAAGAGAGAAAATTCATTTTGGATCCTTAAAACCATAATGTATGTCAAGCTTCAATACATCCTGTTGGAAAACTTGCTTGAAGATGTCCACCTGAATATGCTAAATTGAAATTAGGCAAAAGTACTTGTTTATACATATCCTAATGGAGGCAGGATTTTTTTCTTCTTCTTTTCATTCAAGTCCTTCTGATCTCTAAAAATGCTAGACAGAAAGCAGAGGGGGAATGTGGTAGACTGATGATTATGAGTTATTGTAGCATAAGAGACTGAGGAGAAGAATTATGTTGCGATTCAAATGGAAACTCATGAGAGCTGAAACACTGGTTTCCACTAGCTCCATTGGGCACCTCTAATTTTGAAGCCAACATTTAAAAAGCTCTTAGTCAGAAAGCTTGTGAGGAAATAATTCTAAAGCAGAGAATGAATGACACAAAGTGTCAATTAATTCTAGGCTTTTTATAGTGACTACACAGTGAAACTACAGTATATTCATAAAATACAGGGTAAAAAAAATATTAGATTTACATACACAGAATGGTGAGTATAAAAGGATAGTTCTGCTGAAATGTGGAAGGAAGGAAGGAAGGAAGGAAGGGAGGAAGGAAGGAAGGAAGGAAGGAAGGAAGGAAGGAAGGAAGAAGGAAGGAAGGAAGGAAGGAAGGAAGGAAGGAAGGAAGGACTAATTCAGGCTAGTCTTTACGCCAATTATAGAAGGTGCTTACATATTTGAAACTATGTATTTTAAATATGAGTTGAAAAGAAAAGAACACTATAACAATCCATTCCTGGTAATCTCTACCCTGCCTCTGATAATTTGATTGACAATGAAGAATAAATAGAAATAGAAAATAGAATAACAGAGTTGGAAGGAACCTTGGAGGTCTTTTGTCTCTTCCAACTTCCAGTGTTCCAACTTCCAGTGTTGGAACATTCACAAGTTCTGGAGGCAAGTTGTTCCACTGATGAATTGTTCTGACTATGTCAGGAAATTTCTCCTTAGTTCTAGATTGCTTCTCTCCTTGACCCATTGCTTCTTGTCCTGCCCTCGGGTGCTTTGGAGAATAGCTTGACTCCTTTTTTGTGGCAACCCCCTGAGATATTGGAACACTACTATCACATCACCCCTAGCTTTTCTTTTCATTAGACTAGACATACCCAATTCCAGCAACCGTTCTTCATGTTTAGCCTCCAGTCCCCTAATCATCTTTGTTGCTCTTCTCTGCACTCTTTCTAGAGTCTCAACATCTGGGGAGGCGTTCCAGAAATTGTACTTCCAAAATATCTGGAAGTTGGGGAAAGCTAGTAATCCACTTAGGCATTGTATGCCTGAGAGATCATACTAGGATAAAGGGAGAACAGACATATTTCAAATGTTTTAACAATTGTCATGAAGGCAACCGTTAAAGGATTGGGATTTACTTGATGATATAATTAACAAGTTTGAAACAATGACTAAATTAAATTTTGTCAGAATATTGTCTGACCCTATATATATAATTTAGTAGCATTTAAAGGTATTGAAAGAAAAAATGGTCTTGTTTCCTTTTTTTTAAGGTTTTCTTTTACAATTGGTAGTTGGTGGCATTAAGTCAACAAAGTTTAACAATTTCCTGAGTCACACCTAGCAGATACATTAGTGAACCTTGATCTGTGTGAAATATAAATTGAGAGAACATTTTCTGATGTTCTCATTATAATAGGGCTTGAATCTCTCATTTTGTTTGATGCTGATAAGTGGGCTAGTATTTGCTTTCTGCAAATATGATTTTTACTAGCAGTTTTAACATTCTCTACATGAATAATCTTGTCCTCAAAATGAAATATCCTGCCAATCATAAACATATTTCCCTCTAGTAAAATGTTGACTTTCCAGGCCATGGTTTTCTTTATAACTATAAATATTAATTGATTAATTGTGAATATAGGTAGGTTGAGGACTACCTAATATAGGTAGTCCTCAACTTGCAACAGTTCGTTTAGTGACTTATGACATTTTTCACAGTTTGTATCATTGCAGCATCCCTGTGGTCATGTGATCAAAATTTGGATGCTTGGCAACAAGTTTATATTTACGATGGTTGCTATATCCTAGAGTCATGTGAAAAGCTTTTGCAACCTTCTGACAAGCAAAGTCAACAGGGAAGCCAGATTCACTTAACAATCATATTACTAATGAATGATTCACTTAACAACTGTGTCTAGAAAGGTCAGAAAATGGGGCAAAACTCACTGAACAAATGTCTCACTTAACAATTTTGGCTCACTTGTAGTTATAAATCTAAGATTACCTGTAATTGCTCCCATTTTCACACAGAAACTGTTCCTATGTTTGAGTAGCCAAAACCACATAGGATTTCCCAAAAGGAACCCTTTAATCTCCTTTGCAAATTTATTTCAAACAAATTTGCTGCCAAATTTTCCCCCTGTGGTAGCGGTACTGCTCTAAAGGTAATTTTCCTCCTTTCTATGGCACCCAGTAAGGGGAAATATTAAACTATTGGGAATGAACAGACAAGAATAACCATTAAAAAATAATACTGGTGCATTAACTGTGTCACATAGATACAATAACTTTAAGCAGCACCACCTATTTAGTTCAATAGAAAGAATCTCTTTGTATCCCGAGTAACTTCTTCAGACATTGGCTATCCTCTCTTTCACACATGCACACACCAGCTTTAGGGTGATGACCTTAAAGATCAGTTACAATTGAAAGGCAGAGAAAACAGCTAAATTCTTCCTATTTCCTGGCACTTATTCAGTGCCATGGAGGTTTCTGCAAAAAAGTCTCCTAGACCCAATTTCTTATTAATAATGTCACATCCATCTGCAATAAAACTGTCCTTCTCTGTAAATTGGTGGAGAATGAAGTGGCATCTTATTACTGAAACATTAAAGCCTTCTTAAACATCTGCATTTCTGAGTTTCAGGTCCTTCATCAACTTCAGTTCCAGAGTCATGAGGCACTCATCTATAAATACATCCTACTTGTGATCAGGATTCTATGCATAAGGTGGCCAGGTGTGGATGGCAGTTGGATACATTGGGCTGCTACTAGTGTTTCTACTGATCTAGTGGCCATCCTGCTACCCAGCATGATCATCTCCATGTTTTTGGACACAATGTGAGAACTGCTGCTGGAGTTACCTTACCTAATGGTCCTGGTTGATTTTAGCTGCCATGCTTTGGACGTTGAATCTGGATAGGCTCAGGAGTTGATGGTCTCCATGATAACCAAGGGCTTCTTACAGGTGTCAATCCTGAAGCAAACTTGGCTGATGCTAACTTTGAGGCTTCAGGGTTGCTACAAGACAGAAGAAGAGATGGGGGGGAATAGATAGTTGGGGTTTGTAGTCAAAACAAAAAGTTTTCCTGTGGACATTCCAACAGGTCTGGGGAGAGAAGGAGTGGAGTAACCAAGCAACTAGCTAGCACCTGTAGTGGACAATGTGACGTGGGTGGAAGGGGGAACTTTCATTTTTTAATTAAGTGAAAACCGCATTACAACATAATGTAATATATTATGATATTATAATTCAATAGATCACAGGTGTCAAATTTGCTGCATAACATTGCTGTCACACAACATTTTCCCCATTCGTGGAGCTGGGGTGGGTGTGGCCTGTGAATGATGCATCCAGCCCGCAAGCCACCAGTCTGATACCCCTGCAGTAGATAGATGTTTATGAATACATTCTACGTACAATACTTAAACCCATTGTCTCTCTTTGCTGAAACTTGTTCAGGTTTTATCCATATTTTAGAATTTGTAAATTTTACCAATACTATTATCTTTCCTATTATCTTCTTCTATGGATATCTTAGGATTTATCATTTTGTTGTCTGTATGTATACCGAAAACTTATACACTGGAGACAAATTCCTTGTGTGTCCAATCACACTTGACCAATAAAGAGTATTCTATTCCATTCCCATTCCCATTCCCATTCCCATTTCCATTTCCATTCCCTACTCCATTCCATTCCATTCCATTCCATTCCTACTCTACTCTACTCTACTCTACTCTACTCTACTCTACTCTACTCTACTCTACTCTACTCTACACTACTCTGAATTAATTGGTTTATTTTACAGCCAATGTCTAATAAGGAACACAGGGCAAATATGAACAATGGAAAAGGACATAGATTTATTTCCAAATGAATGCAAACCCCTTTGGAAAATAAATCTTGGAATAAGACATTTAAAGTTGAATAAGACATTTAAAGTTTAAAAGTTAAAAATAATTTAAATAGGTTGACAGCAAAATGAATAAATAGGTATTAACAACATACATTTCTTATTTAAATTGAGAAACAGGTCAGTATTATTCTCATTCTACAACTACAGATCAGTTCAGAGACAATTATGAGCACCTATTCCTAACCCTGATGATTCTAAAAAGATGAAATTTATATTATGACATCCTGATGTAATCTGCTCCTTTTCATACTGTGTATGCATTATGAGGAAAAGACTTGTATTGTTGAAAGGCATATTTATCCCTGGTTCCCTCTCCCCACACACAGATCCTTTTGGAAACTATTCCTATTTTTAATGTTTCATTTTTTTTTCTTTTGATAAATTCCTTCACCTTGACCCATTAACATAACACCAGGATGTTAGTTGTTAATTCTTTGAGCCATTAAATATGACATAAGAATCTTAAAAGGCTCAACTCTAATAACTCAGAAGGGGAAATCATTATATGGGGCCCATAGGATCCAGTCCCACTCACTACATGACTTGAAAAATACCTTTGAAGTGATAGTCTGTATAGACTATGATTACTTCTCATTATTGGGATATTTGCTGTTAATAGTCCATCCATTAAATACTCTCAGAATAGCTTAGTAGAGCGTACAAAGGAGATTGAAAGAAAAAGCTGAAACAATTTCTTAGTTGCTAACAGGGGTTCTCATTTAACCACCAAGCTTTTGGGATGAGAATGTCTTCAAGGGAAAACTAAATCCAATTGCCTTCTGAAAAAGCATCTTTGGGACAACCATGACTGAGAATCTCCAAAGATACTGTCATTTAACCAGTATATTATGCTAGTGAAAGATGCCTGTGAAACCTTAAACAGTATATTATACTAAAACCATGGAAGACTGAGTTAAATGTACATCTATTTCCTTGGAAGGAATCAATGGCATGTGCATTTAAAAAATCAAGATGATGGTTAGAATTGAAGTCCTGCCCTTTTATACTTTATGTGTATGCAATGCAAATGGAGGAACACTTTGGTTTTATGATGACAAATACACTTCCTACTTTCTTTCCACCCACCTCTGGAAACAAACCTATAAATAATTTATCTTAGCTAAACCATTTTAATTACTGTCTTTGGAACTATGAAATGGACAAATGATGATTGCTGTACTGCCATTTTTGTGCTCTAAAACAGAACAGAAGGCCTTTTTTTTTGAAAAAAAGAAAGTGCAGTGGCAAAAAAATGGTTGGGAACTATAGGCAGATATAGTTTGAGCAAGCGAGCCTGCTGTGTTTTGGTAGTTAGTTGCCAATTCAGTTCCTAGGCAAGGGTTTGGCACAGGGAACTGAATTGCTTCTGAGACTTGGCTTAACTACATTTACAAGGTATTCATTCCTTGAACTGCATGTAATATAGGCATGTAGGCTGTTAATTTCTCTTCTGAATTGTGCAGCCTGAACAATTGTGAATTGTTCTTTTTGAATCCTTCTGATCTCTAAGCCTGACCTTACTGTGGAAATTTCAGTGTTAACTATGTACTTACAGGTGTTGTTTCAGACCCAGACATTCAACAAGAGCTTCTAAAAAGGTACCAGTCACTGAGCTTTTCTTTTTTCTTCAGAACTGAAAGATAACTATTTTCCTTAGGATTTTGGGGATTTGATTGATTGAAAGTCACTTCATATGGAAGGACTGAACTTTACAAGATCAACACTGATATAATATAAACAGATGGCAGACATTCCCAAAGAGTTTAGAGGAGAAAAATAAATGTTGAAAACTGAATATTGATTCCAGAATAATATATGTACTTAGAGGGTTCCTCTGATAATATCTTTAAAGTTTTTAAACAGTTGGATTATTTGTTAAGAAAGTATTTATAGGAAGGATAAACCCAAAGTATTTCTTTATTCAAATAATGACTTCAATGTGATTATGATTATTAGCATATGGAGTTGTGACAAATGCTAGGAGCCCACAATGCTCTTGCAGAGTAATAGTTTGGCTTGCCAGTGTACAAGCCCTGTTATAGGACACACTTGCATGCTTCCCAAGGTGTGCCACAGGAGGGCAAACTGAATTCACAACAGAGAGAAAGACAAGAGGCTCTCCTTTCAACATCACCCGAGCCCCCTCTCTTTCTGAACCTGCTCATAAGCAGGTGCTGCAACCAGGAAGGTTCAAAGCCATCAGGAATCTGATTGACTGCACAGAGCACCAGTTCATCTCCCCACCGAAGTGATACCTATCTATCTACTTGCATTAGAATATGTTTTTGAACTTTTAAGTGGACAGAAGCTGAGGTAAGTGACAGGAACTTACCTTGCCATGCAGGGTTAGGATTCGAACTGCTGGAACAGAGACCATCTCCAACATCATTAAGCCATTGATCCACCACACCTCTACTCTTCAATATGATAGTAGTTTTAATTTTTCTGATCATTGGTCTTATCTATGGGATTGTGTATTGCTTCTGTCTCCTTATGGAATCCAAATGATCAATTGAAAAACAGAAACATTATAGAGTCAACTAGTCAAAGTGCAGTTGTATTTGCAGCACATAAGTCATATATGGCTGATATTGGGATGGAGTATTATTTTCATTTTGGTTATCAATAAAAATTATACTCTGGGATAATCAAAGTTGGAAAATTATAAGTATATTTTTATTTGAAGTTCATTGACAAATACAGATATTAAATTAGCCAAACAGGATTTTATAACCAGCTGTGGAATTACAAAGGAATTTGAATTGTGAATGTCTGATCCACATAACACTGGCAGGCTTCAAAACTACTGAATTATTGTTAGCATTAAAATATGTTTTGGAGGATTTCAAATCTACAGGTTTTTATAGACAATTAAAGAATAATGTTACAATTAAAGGATGAGTGAACTTATTTTGAAGATCAGTACTGTTATTTGCAGGAACTCTTGGTATTTCCATTGTGAACAACAACATAATAACAGAATAACAGAGCTGAAAGGTACCTTGGAAATCTAGTCCAAGCCCCTGCTCAAACAGGAAAACCAATAGTTAAATGACTTAAGGAATATTAAGCATTTTTCAAATGAAATTAATTCAACAAAATATTTTCCCCAAAACTTAATGGACATATAGGATTTTTTTTAAATCTCACAATCAGCTTCATTATTTTAAAAGTGTAACATGATGTACATTGATGCATATGACATGGGTTTTTCCACTACTGCTTCAATGTGTTTGTTAATATGGTTTGGGGAAGAGTAAGAAGATGTAAAAGTGTCAATTATGCTGAATTACATGCAATCCAAGGACAGCAGGTTAAAAATCTTCATCTATACATTAAAGGAAACATAGTAGAATTGCAGAAATTTTTCAGTAGCAACTTTAGGCCTCATTTAAAAAGAAGTAAGTAAATAAGGTGGCAGTATTGGACAAATCTGGCTGTTTTGAAAATGTAAGCATGAATGGGCTATGTCAGTATCTGGGTGGGAAATAACCTACAGTGTTATAAACCAGACTGAAGTCCAAATGAACTCAGAAGAAAGATGTAGAAAACCATTTCCATATTGTTGCCACAGAAGATACCAGGAGCCAAACTTGAAGAGAATTGCATTTTTTAAATTGCCTGCCCTCAAATTTAACAGCCTTTTTTTTCCCAGTATATCTTCCCATTAATCATCAGAAAAGATGGATCAAAATATTTGACCTTGTCCTCAAATAAAGCATTGAAATGTTGTTTATACTCAAATTCTGAGAACTGCTCACAAGAATATATATATTACACAGAATAAGGGAGATTCAAGGGGAAAAAATCAAAGTATCAGCAGAAAATCCATGATAAAGCTAAGTAAATTAGACACTGGAACAGGTGGACTGAGCAGGTGGTCAAATTATCTTGAGTATCTTCAATTCTCTTTACATTTTTAGAATGTTCTGCATTTTGTCATTATTGTTAAATACTCCCTGTCACAAAGGATAGAAACAGTGATGTATTCTGAGTTTTTAGTTAGAAGCACCATTGCCAGATATTTTAATTTTTTTCTGCCTTATACCATCTTTCCCTAACAGTGGGAAACATAAGCCCAGCATACTGTTTCATTAGCAGAAAATCCTCAACTCTTTATCTGGTGAATGAAGACAACTGTCACTCTTAGCTAGCTATGTGGAGCAGTGAAGACCTTTGGTAGCAATTTGGGTTCATTTATAATTACATTCCTCAAAGTTCTATTAGTGTTGCAAATGCTCAATATTATATTTTAATAATACACACAGTGTGGGTTGAGAAAGATGGACTGTAAAAAAAACCTTTTATTTCTACAAAATTTCATTAAATAAGAAGAGATAGCACAGGATGAACATTACAAAATTAAGTTTAAAGAAACAAGCAGAATCAGAGAGACTTATAAAAGTAGTTTTGCTGCCATTGTTTCTTAATTGGACTCCTCAACATCTGTGGTTTAATATTTATTTGCAAGAAAAATAAATAATATTTGTTTAAACCAACTGAGAACATGGTCTCTTGTTGCAAAATCAGAATCATTCTTCTTTTCTTTCAATACACTAATGGGACTCTTCACTGCTAATACAGATGCATAGACATACACATTTAAAATATGCCACTGATTAAACTATTTGATGCTACAGTTCTGAAACTTTGAATCCCGGCTGCTTAAATGGCTTACTTAAATACTTACTTGGCTTTGAACCCATTTATATTCATTATTAACCCCATTTCCACAGGTAATTTTTATAATTTCCAATGACTTTGGTCTAGCCCTGTTTCATTTGCTATTCTGTCACTTCATTTCACTTCTGCCAGGTTGTCACCTATAAGTTGGAGAGATCCTCAGCCTAGTGTCTTAACACCAGTGCATAAGTAAGTCCATAAGTCCATAAGTACTGATAGCTAGGGCAGGGATAACAAAAAGGTTTTTGAAGTATACAAGGTAGTTTAGAGCTATCGTTTAAATTTCCTAACCACTGATTCACCAGAACTTTGATTTTATCAGTTTTACTTGCAATTACATTTCTAATAACCTCTAGTATAGAATTTATATTTTATAACAACCATGTATTGAGTCAGTGTCGACAACCACCTCCAGTTTTTTCCTGGTCTATTACAATCATTTCTGAACCCATCAATGTATATATTTTAATTATAAATAAATAAATATATAAATGTATAAATCTATACATGCAATGAGAAAGTAGCAATATTGCCTTAATATGTACCATTTTACACTAGCTTACATTGAAAATGGTAGGTGTTGGCTAGATCTCCTGTAATTTGAAATGGTAAAGTATCTCTATTATATGACACTCTTTTAACATTTCAATTCCACTTCATTCTAATGCATTAACAGGCAAGATAATATGAAGAGATACCCAATTATATTGCTTGACTTGGTTGATCTCAGCAGATAAGACATTATGGACAGGAAATCACCAGCAAATGTTAAGAGTGAAGGGCTAAGAAAAATGGCAATGAAAATTTCTTTCTATATTGTTACCCCAAAAGTATATATGAGCATATTCATAAAGACTTCATACATCAAACTCAACTCAAAAGGATTTTACCTTTTATTAATAAGGATGGTACATTAAAGATGTTTAAGTTGATTATGCATCTTTCTCAGTCTTCTTTCAACTTTAAGGCCTAAGGCACGGAATACATATGGAGAATTGTAACAGTGCCTGTATTACTAGTTTTCATAAGAGATGAGCTGCAAACTAAGCAGAAAGAAATTATAAATGATGAAAAGTCTAATGAAAGTAGTCCTCTTGTTGGTGAGCAGTAAAGGCCCCTGTGCATGGATATGAGCCAAAAGGCTAAATAATGGGACCTTGATTTGATCCAGCAAAATACTTCTTAAATTCTAAAGGTAAAGAGCATTGGCAAGATCATTTAAAACAGATTAGCTATTACTTACTGTAAGTCTTAAAAGGTTCTTATGTATTCTTAACTTGCAAATTTAAAATGCTTTTGTGAACTCCAGGGATTTTTGTTAAAAAATGTTACATACTGCAAAGTTGAATCCTATTGCTAAGCTATGACACAAACATACTGAAATGTTGCATCAAGCATTCACACACCACCTGTTTTCTATGTGTTCAATCTGGCATGTCATTATATATTTTTCTGACATTTTTAATTATGCACTGTAATTAAAAGAAACTTCCAATGTGTGAAAAGTTTTTACCCTTACTGGAGGATAAAGTAAAAAACAATACTCTATGTTTGTACTAGGGAATGAATTTCATGGAATTCAGATGGTGTTATGATTAAGATGGTTCTATATTGTACAAATATGCATATATTCAAATTTGAATGGGGTCTTTGTGCCCACATCTTTTCCAATGTTTCCCAGGTAATCTCTTGGTCAGGTGATTTGATCCAGCTTCTCTGCATTTTCTAGGAGATCCATCCTAGCTGCCATCTACTGTTGATAAGTAAAGCCAATTGAAACATTTATGGAAAGATTGCTTTCTATTCCTACAAGCTGTAAGCAATAGTAAGAAGAAATGTCTGGAAGACAGTTATACAAAATGTTCAGGGACAGAGTTTTTCAGTAAAAGTTCCTTGAAAAGAACAAACAAACTAAAAAAATGTCGTATTGGCCCAGGCAGAATCATAATTATATTGGCTTATTTCCCCATTCCCCTAAAAGTTGTCTTTAGAGAAAGGGAAAACCTTGTTGTGTGGTGGGAAATGAGACTCGTGTACCCAGTTGACTCTCCTTGTCTTTTTTTATTTCGTTCCAGACTGAGAGCCGGAGAAGCCGCAGCAGCCTTTCTTATAGTCGGCTGCTTGCGGTTCGCCAGCCAATGACAGCTCTTTGAATTTCCCGCCGTCAGATCAACCAATACAAGTAAGTCATGTAAATACATAACACCCCTCCCCACTTGGTCTAGTCCAACCAATCAGAGTCCACCTTAAGTTACGTAGTCAAGCAGATAGGTGGGGCTCTTATGTGTTCGACTGGACCTGCGCAAGTTAGTCATAAGTTTGCCTGCGGCTGGTTCAGACGGGGTTGCTGTTTCTCCCGTCCTTTCCTGTGGAACCTCCTAGAAGGTAGAGTCGGCCATGCCGCTCCCGCCAGGCTTTTCCTGGCCGGTTGAGTCGGCTAGGCCACTCCCACCCAGGTTGCTTGTCCGCTGTTTTTTTGGCATCTGTTCCACTTCCCTTGGGTTGTTACTTTCTACAGCTGCAGGTACGTGATTGCGAATACCAATCGGGACTAGTATTAGTGATGGTTGTGATGGTTGTGTTAGTGTTGGTTGTGTAGTCGCTAACGTTTGTTCTGATCTTTGTGGAGGGTCTCCCCCTCCCCTGTGGTTTGTGTTTGAAGGGTCTCCCCCTTCTCATCTATTTTTGTTTGTGGCTTGTGGAGGGTCTCCCCTTCCTTCGCGGTTTATGTTTGAAGGGTCTCCCCCCTCTTCCTCCTATTTTATCTGTGTTTCTCGGTATTGTTCTTGATCTAAGCTGGTCTATATGTCTCCTCCAGTCCCTCTCGTCTTCGGTAACCACCCTGTACGACCGGGGCCCCGTTATTTGGGTTATTATTGCCGGTATCCACAGTGGTTCTCCTGAGAGGTTTTTTGCATAGACTAAATCTCCTGTTTTAAATGTGTGGTATTTACTGGAGGAGTCTGTTGGTTTCTCTGTGCAGTATGTGGGGTGTAGCCTGTCTAGATTCGATCTAAGTTTTCTGCCCATTAATAGCTCTGCTGGGCTTTTGTTTGTTGTCGTGTTGGGTGTCATGTGTTGTATAGTTAGTAGTTTGTCTATCTTTTCATGTATTTCCCCAGGACCCAGTTTGTTTAGTGTGTTTTTTGTGAAATGGACCATGCGCTCCATCTGCCCGTTCGCGGCCGGATGGGCCGGCACTGTCAGTGCATGTCTTATTCCTTGTGTTGCTTAAAATCCCGCAAATTCTGTTGCCATGAATTGTGGCCCATTATCGGATACAATCACATCTGGCAACCCATGTGTTGCAAGTAGTTTCCTGAGTTTTCTAATTACTGCTTCTGTTGTGGTTGTGTGCATGATGCTTACTTCTAGCCAATTTGAGTAAGCATCGACAACTATTAAGAATGTGTGTCCTTTGGTTGGTCCCGCAAAATCAATGTGTATCTTCGACCATGGTCCCCTGGGTGTTTCCCATTCCCTAATCGGTGCCTGTGGGGGTGTGGGTCTGAATTCTTGACCACATTTACAAGTTGCTACCCACTCCTCTATATTCTTATCCATCCCTGGCCACCATACGTAACTCCTAGTCAAGGCTTTCATTCTAACGATTCCCGGGTGCCCTTCATGTAATAGTTCAAGTATTTGTTTCCTTAATTTGTTCGGTATAACTACTCGATCCCCCCACAGTATACATCCTTTTAACATTGGTAATTCATTCTGTCTATTTTTAAATGGTTTTATAGTCTCATCGCTAATAGTCTCTGGCTATCCTTTGCTTAACCAAGTTATGATTCGCGCCAGGTTTTTGTCTCTCGCAGTTTCCTTAGCAATGTCTATGGCAGTCATAGGTAAGTTTGGTAGAATCTCGATTTGAAGGGTCAACTGTGGTTGGTGCAGGGTCGTTGTCTCTGATTGGTAGGGGGCAGCGACTCAAGGCGTCAGCATGTGTTATAGTCTTTCCTGGCCGGTAGATTAAATTGTAGTTATAAGCAGCCAGGAATTCGGATCGTCTTGTCATTCGTGGTGACAGTATATTAGGTGTAGCTTTGTTTCCGGTGAGTATTCCCAGGAGTGGTTTATGGTTAGTGATTAGCGAAAAGGTTCTGCCATAAGGATATTCGTGGAATCATTTAATTCCCGATATAGCAGCCAGCGCTTCTTTATCTAGTTGGCTGTAGTTCCTTTATGTTTTGGAGAGGGTTTTAGAGTAGAATGCAATAGGTGCTTCTCTTCCATCCAGTAATACATGGCTGAGTACGGCACCCACGCCGAAAGGTGATGCGTCGCATGTTAGCGTAAGAAGAAGTGTCTCGCTATATTGTATGAGTACTTTGTTGGATGTTAGTAGATTTTTTATTTCCTGGAAAGCTATGTTTTCTCGTTTCCCCTCACTCCAGGTGGCTTCCTTGTTGAGTAATCTATGTAGAGGTTCTGCCATCGTTGCTTTCTATGGCAAGAATACATTGTAAAAGTTAATGAGTCCCAAGAATGCCTGCAGCTCTGTTTTGTTATTTGCGATGCGTGCTTCATTTATTGCTCTGATTTTGTCTTCCATGGGGTGGATCCCTTCTTTGTCTATAAGGTATCCCAGGAATTCTACTTTGTCAGTGGCTAGTTTGCACTTTTCTTCTTTTTACTTTTAGTCCCGCCTCTTTAAATTTGTTTAGGACTTCCTTTAGGTGGTCCTTTAGTTGTTCTTTGTCTTTGGCTGATACTAATACATCATCAAAATATGGTACCACCCCCTTTATTCCTTGCAGTAGGCATTCCATTAAGCTTTGGAATATTCTGGGGGCCATGCTGACTCCAAATTGTAATCTGTTACATTTAAATGCCCACCGATGTGTAACAATCATTTGTGCTTCTGCCGTTAGTAGATCAACAGGTAACTGTTGGTAAGCTTGTGCCAAATCCAGTTTTGCGAATATTCTTCCCCCCACTATTGAATGTAATAGGTGCTGGACTACCGGAACCGGATACGCGCTTTGTTGTAGCGCGTGGTTAAGGGTTGCCTTGTAGTCCCCACAAATTCTTATTGACCCATCTGGCTTAATAGGGGTAACGATAGGGGTTTCCCACCTTGCAGGGTCTGTCGGTTCCAGCACCCCCTGTTGTATAAGCTTGTCTAATTGTTCATCAATTTTTGGTTTTAGCACAAATGGGACTCACCTCGCCTTTAGTCTTATTGGGGCTATATTTGGGTCTAAGTTAAAGGAAATTGGGGACCCCAGGTACTTGCCCAATTTTCCATTGAAAACATCTTGGAATTCTTTCATCAGGTCCTCTTCCCACTCTGTGTCATCGATCTGGTTTATTCTGGTTACTCCGATCCCTAGTGGTGTGAACCATTCGAGTCCCAACAGGCTGGGTCGGTTCCAGTCAACAATAGTCAATGGGAGGATTTCCATGTGGTTTTTGAAATTAACCTTGAAGGTGTCCGACACCCACCACAGGAATTTTGTTCCCTTGATAGTCTTTCAGGGTGAGTTCTTGTGTCTCCAGCTCTTCCCTTCGTATATCAGGAATCAGGTCTTTTATGGTGTCCCATGATACCATTGATAGGTACGAGCTGGAGTCTACTTCCATCTCACATAATTGTCCTTTGATTTTGACCTGTATATGTGCCTTTCTCGCATTTCTTGTGCTCAAGCGTCCAATGGTTACTGTCTGGTGTGTTTCTTCCCTTCTGTATTTTGTTTCTCTCTCTTGCTTACTTCTGTTCTCTTGGCTCCAACAGCTCCCTGTCTTTCTATCTCTCTCTCTCACTCCCTCGGGGGTGGACTCCATCTTCGTCGGGGGCTATAGTTGTTCCTTGCTCGGCATGCTCTCGCTATGTGTCCCCGCCGGTCACATTTTCTACAAATAGCATCACTAAAACGGCACTCAGAACATGGATAGTTTTCCCCACACCTGGCACACTGGAATTCTATCTTTCTCCCATTTGCTCCCATCTACTTTTTTCCAAATGGAGTTGGTTTACCTCTTCTGCATCTTCGTCACTTTTGGATAGGGATTCGATGTCCTCGTGGTGTGTTGTGGCCTTGGTTTTGCTCGCCTCCGGTTGCAGGAGAACTTTTTTGTTTTCTTCTGATTTTTTATTTATTTTTCGCATCGTTGTGGCTGATCTGTGGGTGGCTTCTATGGTGGTGGCTTCTTCTATTGCTTCAGTTATGGTTATTTTAGGTCGCGTTAGTAATCAACCTTGTAATGTAAGGTCCTTGAGCCCAAGGGCTACGCGATTCCGCAGTGCCTCGTCTAGGTTCAGGAAGTCGCACGCTCTGCCGATATCTCAGAGTGCTGCCATGAAATCGGTGATACTTTCATCTTCTCTTTGGTTTCTCAAGTAAAATTTGGGTCTTTTGATGAGGCTCGAGAAGGTTGGTGTATATAGTTTCTCTAGGTCCAGCCACATCATGGTCTTTACATCTGTGGGTGCCACCAATGCTTTTGCCATCTTGAACATGGCAGGTCCGCAATGGGTTAGGAAGACAGCTCTTTTCCGATGCTCAGAGATTCCGTGGAGATCGCTACTTTCCAAAAACATCAGGAATCGGTCGATATATGATTGCCATTCTTTGGTTTCTGGGTTGAATTGTGCGGGTGGCAAGTTGTTCCTGGACATTCTGCCTCGCTCGGTCTTCGTTGCCATGTGCTCAACTGGGTTTCTTTGTCTCGGTATCGCACCTTTGTCTCCAGTGTTGTGTGGTGGGAAATGAGACTCGCGTACCCAGTTGATTCTCCTTGTCTTTTTTTATTTCATTCCAGACTGAGCGCTGGAGAAGCCGTGGCAGCCTTTCTTATAGTTGGCTGCTTGCGGCTCGCCAGCCAATGACGGCTCTTTGAATTTCCCGCTGTTGGATCAACCAATACAAGTAAGTCATATAAATACATAACACTTGTTAAGTATGCATTGTCCTCTTCTTTTCCTCTTAAACTGCCTATGACACTTCCATAGGAGCAAAGAGATTGGGGGAAACCTCCTACTCAGTGCTAGCTTCGAGAGCACCAAGCACCCCCTCACTGCTAGAATGCAAATTGGAGACCCTTTAACAAATTCTGTTCAGACCCTGTTGAAATATTTCATCCAGAAACCCACCACATTATTGTAGGGTTAATTTTACTGTAGAATTTCTCTTATTGCAAGGGTAGTCCTTGACCTTCAAGCAAACAGAGATCATTATTCCATTCCCTAAACTATGGGAGAATAAAGAAAAGGTTTCTGAAATCCAGAGCCTAAAATGAAAAGCCAACAGGTTTTAAAAGAAGTTTCAGAAAATTGTTAAACTTATTTCAATTTAAAATGTTTAAGGTCATTTCTTGAATGCCTTCCAAAGCTTATACTCTCTAGTGTTTATCCCATCATACTAATTGCTGATGTTGTACCAGCTGTTTTCCAACATATGGAACCTTTCAAGTTTTATTTAAAAGATTTCACATTACATCAACTTTTTGTTAAGTGCCAGGGATATCAGGAGATCCAGGCAGTTCAAAAGGGTGTAAAAACCCAACAATACATTACACTAAAAATTATTCCAAGTTTAAACTCTCTACAAGAATCTGAACTACTAATGGTTAAAACAATTTAGCGGTAACTAAGTAAACAAATTCATGGTGGGCTGGACTTTGATCACTTGTGGGCATGAAAGGACTCGTGCCTGACTTCTCGCTCAAGCTCAGCCTGAACATCTCCTACAGTTTTGCTCTAAAAGAATCCAAAATGATATTCCCTAAAAGTACAAATTTTGCATTTTGTCTTTTTAGTGGGCCTATTGTTCCATTTCTAAGAAAGTCACATCTCCAGGCAAGTTACATCTTAATCCTGAATAGTTTAAAGAAATGTCTATCAATTGTATGGAGTTTAGCACATTTAGAATATTTTCCATCTTCAAAAATAGGGCTAACCCAAAATTTTGTCTTCATAAAAACATGCTAGACAGACAAAGATAGCAATTAAAAGAAGTCATTATTGAGACAACAAAAAGAACAATTCAGTTTTGATATATCATCATACATTACTTGTAAATCTGCAGGTTCATGAAGAAAGCAGAGAACTTTAAAAGATTCATTCATTTATTTGTTTTCAAGTCAGCAGAAAGAACAAAAGCTAATTTATGTTTACAGTGACTCAGTTTGATTATAAAGTCATAGCTCACCAGCTCTGAAATTGCATTTCTGAACTTCTCTGTTTCCATTCAATTAATTCCAAGTGATATTTGTCCAGAAAATGTAGAGCATGTTTCACTGCAATAGAGATAATGCTAAAACAAGCAATCTCCATTTAAAGCTCAGCCTTACCTCTGTCAGCATTCTTGCAAGAACATTACATCTTGGATTCTTCATTAATTCTGTTCTGTGAATTAGCCTAATGTAGAAGTAAGTAAAACATTGTGAACCTAATATAAGAATGTAAACATCAAGTATTTTATATTAGATGGTTTTTAAAAGATTATTCTATTTTCCCTCCCACAATATTGCTTTTTCTAATGAGTATAGCTGTTTTCCACCCTTTTCCACAGTGAACTATTGTGAAATGTCATAAGTTTAGTTGTTGGGAAAATCATAACTTTAGTTAAAACATGTTTTGTTGGAAGAGTGTTGGCAATGAATCTCATGAAATTAAAAAACTTGGGGGTAATTTTCCCATAGCCTCTGAAAAATACGAAACTATGGTTATCTGGGGTATAGATTTAATTGTTGTTCTTTTTAAATGTTGCATAGCAACCTATTGGCACCAAAGAAGTTTAGCTGTTGATCTGTGTCCAGAAAAGTATGCCCTGTGGTAGGCAGCTATGATGACTATTTGGAAACTATTTTGTCTATTCAGTCTGTTTAGATATCAACAAAATCAACTTTGCCAAGTTCTTAACTCACTGGAATTAGCCTGCTTATTCACCCATTCTGTTAAAATTCTAGGGTCCATAGGAAAATATCTCTATGGCCAGAGGACTTTCTAGATCTGCAAGCTTAACAGATGTTTGTGGCATCATCAGTTCTATAAGTTAGCAGTTTCAGTATATGCTACATATTACTTAAAATGCTGACAGATATAAAAAAAATCTCATTTCAGTCAAATGTGCATTGAGAGATTCTCCAACTAACTGTTGTTTTGTGTCATTTATTATTATCTAGTCAGACAATATAAACAATGACCATAAATACAGGAAAGATGCATTATAAATGAAGTTATAATAAGCCATTATGTTAAATGATACCATCATATATCTTTAAATTCTGAAGTTAATAAGAGGCTTCCAGATGCAGCTACATTTATCCCATGGTTCAATTTCGAAAAGGAAGTGGTTAAAACATTAAGCAGCACAACAGGAAAAATCATATTTACTTTTGATTGGGGGCTTCCCAACTTTGGTTATAAGATGGGTGATTATATAAATCATATAAATAAATAATTCTTACATTGGCAATGTATGAATATTAATTCTTAATATTCATATATTGCCACTAAGAGAGCAAGTGGATCGCTAATTCTTTGTATATCAGACTTGATGTTACCCATCTCACCAAAGGCAACTCCGAATGGAATGGCTTACACTCATTGAATAAAATGCAGTATAAAACATTAGAATAATAAATAAAGATCTTAAATTGTTAAAAATTCAATTAAAATAAAATTAAGCAAGATGGAGAGGGTGGGACTAAAGTGAGCACAGAATGGAAGTGGGAAGTTCTCTATCAGCCACCTCCAATGTTCTACAACCGCATTGATAGGATGGGCTAATCCCATCAGGATGAACTGGTTTCTCAGATAGCCCTGATCATGCCATGAAGAGCTTTAAAGGTGTAAAGCTAGTCTTGATAGGAGAAAGGCTCCAAGTTGTTCACAACTTTAGAGATTAATATTTCCCAACTTATCAGATATTAATGAAGTCCAACGTTATGTCTTCTCCATATCACCACCCTTGCCTGGAAACACAGGAACTCGTCCAAGAAGATTACAGGCCATTTGGTTTTGTTGAATTGTCAGCATGAATATTGAATAGACACAAAATAATATTTTAATAGGTATTTTGTTCTTGTATAGTTTTTTTTACTATGTTATACTGTAAGCTACTGTTGAAAGTAATGCAATATGCAAATACATGCAGGCACCTTGCTGCTAGATTTTCACTGGCCTCAGCTCCTAAAATATGCATAGTCCTACATATATACTATAATATAGTAAAAGAGGGCACAGACTAAATTTATATTGTTTTGTTTAAAGAACAGCTATAGCCAGTAGTGTTTATCAGAGATGTTGAAAGTGATCTCCATCACAAGAACCACTTGAGCCTTTATTTGCTATAATGGGTCTGCAACCATATCAATACTATTTATTTACTTTTTCAGAAGGAACACAACCCCATCCATAACACAGAGATAATAAAGTTACCAGATATAATATACTAAAATTCAAACAACTCTTAATGGTTTCTAGGTTGCTGTAGTCAACATCTGATACCCCTGCAGATGCAGAAACACCCATCCATATGACTGCTCTCTGGTTTCCATTCACTTTATTTCTGCGTCCAGACACAGAATGGTATTATCTGAATCTGGAGATAGTAAAAGAAACAGAAGTTAGAGTGCAAATGTTTTTCCAGATGTGTGGGAAATTGCACAATGTTTCTAGTTCTGATTTCATATTATGAATTTATTTTTTTAAGGAATACATTCCTAGTTTGCAGTAGCAATTCATATATCCATAGATCCCAAAATAGGATGAAATAATTGCTGAAATATACAAATGTAATGGTTAAGGTGCTAAACTAGAAAATTGAAGAATGTGATTCTAGGCTTTTCTTAAATATGAAAGCCAATTATGTGTTTTTAGATCAGCCATCTTCTCTTTCTCTTCCTGACCTACTTCACAGAGTTGCTGTGGGTAAAAGAAGGTGCCAGTATTATATGCCACCTGAAATTCCATAAAATGAAGAAGTGATATAAATCTTATTGTTAAAATTATGTTTTGACAGAGAATACAAAATAATGACATTAGAGGCTTATACATTTCCATCGATCTGTGGAGCCTCTCTAATTATCTCACATCAACTTATATTTTACCCCTGCTGTTCTTATATCATACATATGTCTTCTATAGTATTTAGGATCTATCTTACATAGCTTTACATCACCGTTCATCATTTAAAAAGGTAAATCAATTTTACCTGAGAAGTAACCTAAGATCAGAAAAACAGAGTTGGAAAACACCTTTAAGATCTTCTCGACCAACCCTTCCTCAAGCAGGAAACTGTATACCATTTCAGACAAAGGGTTATCCAATCTCTTCCTAAAACTTTCAGTGTTCCACAACTTTCAGCATCCACAACTTCTGGAAGTAAGTTGTTCTACTGATAAATTGTTCTAAGTGTCAAAAAATTTCTCCTTAGTTCTAGGTTGCTTCTCTCTTCGATTAGTTTCCATCCATTGTTTCTTGTTCTGCCCTTGGGTGCTTTGGAGAATAGGTTGATCCCCTCTTCTTTGTGGCAGCACCTCAAATTTTGAAACACTGGTATCATGTCATCCCTAGTTCTTCTTTTCATTAAACTAGACAAACCCAATTTCCACAATTGTTCTTCATGTGTTTCAACAGACTTAATTTCTCCTCAAATAGAATGCAATGAAAATAACTTTATATTCATCTATGACTTCACAAATGATTTGTGCTAGGATTCTGCATGCCTCAGAAATATTTAAAGAGATGCTTTAAAATGCAGCATTTCTTTATTATGTACCTTTTCAGTTCATCCTTTTTACTAAGCTAGTTGCTTTCTTTATATATTTCTTTTTAACTGCATCTGAGCTGTGATAAAATTAATGGCCTTGAGACATTCCATAGATTTAAAAAAATCTTCTCATTCAGAAAGTAAGAAGAGTAAGAACCACCTTCTTTAAATAATATAGCAATCCAAATGAGTATACTGCATGGGAACAAGGACTAAAGAAGCTATCTTAGTGAGATTTGTGTTTGTATACTTTTTCTAAGATAGTATGTTTTTAATCAATTCTTTTTCAATAAAAATACTTTTATTGTCTACATATCTCTTTCACAGCCTTGTAGTAAGGTGTTAAAAGTATCATACAAATAATTAACTGGTGCATTTGATACCACACCTGCAGCATTTGTTAGCCATAGAAATGTAGAGCTGTTTCACTCATCATACTATACATGGCATATTATAGTCTGCCATATTACATTATTAAACCATAATTTTTCATGGCTAACAAATGTTGCAGGTGTGGTGTCAGTGGCACTAGTTAATTATTTTCATAATAGTTTTAACATCTTACGATAAGATCACACTGGTTAGTTATGTTCAAGATTGCTGGCATATATGATGCATGGAGAAATGTATTCTAAAGAAATAATTGTTATTATTCCTGCCTTATGATATTTAAGTTAAACTGGCAGACTAGAAAGCAGAAGACCATGAGTTCAAGTCCCAACTTACCCATGAAAGCCAGCTAGGTGATTTTGGGCTAGTAACTCTTTTTCAGCCCAATTCACCTCACAGAGTTGTTTTTGTGTGGAAAATAGGAAAAGAAAGGTCTGTTGGATATGTTCACCCATCTTATTTGTAAAAAAATATAAATGTGGGATACAAACAAACAAATAAGAAAATACATTTTATTATCAAACTTAAAGCTATCTCAGAAATATTTGGCCTATGCTTAAGGTAATGAGAGATAAGGTAATTGTTCCTTCAATGTGAGACCATACATAGAAATTACACAGGCTTGTTGTAGTAGTTGTAAAATGATAGGAGCCCACCTTGCCTTAGGTTCTGCAGTAAGACAGAATATACATCAAGTAAATAAAAGATGCCTTTAAGTAACTTTGGTATCACCCAACAGAAAAGGTGATACCAAAGAAGGGAAAACAGATAGTTTCCAGTAGTAGGACCTGTTTCAGGGAGTGGAAAAATGTTGATTTGAAGGAATTTTATCTTCATACTCCCCAACTCTGCACTGTATTATTCATCTAAGGAGAAATTTAGAGTCATTTATCTTATTAAAATAATTCCCTTTTATTTCCTGAGCAATGGACAAGAAATCTTAAAAGAAAATCTACCAAACAGAATGGACAAATACAAACATGTCTTTAGAATAGAATAGAATAGAATAGAATAGAATAGAATAGAATTTATCTATTTTATTATTTATTAGAATAGACTTTATCCCAATGTCTGCCCTGCAGGATTTCAGTTGGCAGAACATTAAATGTTTGGAGTAGTCCAGCACTAAAGCACTCTGAATAAATAGCAACAGTCAAATGCAACACATTAAATTGTGCTAGGAGATAACAGAAACTCAAGGTGGACTTGAGTGCTTTATAGAAAAAGCTTCTGGCAATTCAACCATCGGGATGTATGTTACAAGTTCTTCATCAGTAGAAGCTTCTAGGACAAGCTCTCAGGGAGACAATTATAGTAAGTATAGGGCAATTCATAGCATTTAGCAAATTCACGGATGCTGCATTTTTATTCTTTAAAATTACTATGTTTAAATGAAAACAACTACATCTACTGTAGTAAAATCTGAAAGACTAGCACATAATGTAGAATAGTATTTATAGATAGAAATCTACTACAATAGATTAGCTTTTAAGACATCCCATGATTCTTTGAAGGTGTCTCATTTTAATAGCAGGCTAAGCTGGCTATTCTCTAAACTAATTAGAGTCAGAAAGAGGAGAGTTTTGAATGTTTTGTGAAATAGAGCTTAAGATGTTGCCTTGTACATCAGTGTGAGACAATGTATTGCAATTGGGTACAAGCCTGTAAAGAAGTAGAAAAATCTCATTTTTTGTCTACTGAAGGGGAAAAAACCCATAGTGCCAATAGTAACTATGTATTGACATCTAAGTTAAATATACTGCTGCTCTTTGCTGGGAGATGAACAGTTGAAGGTAAGAAATTTGATGGGGCTAGGTATTTCAGGATGATCATTATTATCTCGATTGGTTTTAGGCTGGAAATGGCATGAAGATGCCAAGTCTCCGTGATGATCATGTAAGGAAGAACAAGGGAAGCCATGTTTCTCAGCTCCCAGCCCATACATATCTCCACTGCTTTTGATAACACCAATCATGATATCTTCTGGGTAGACTGAAGAAGTTGAAACACACACATTTCTTCATAGTAACAGTGTCTTCTCCAAAACCTAAGGTGCTATAGACAGTTTTCCTATTGCATAAGCCAAAAATACTACAGCTCTGAGATTTTCTACCCCGGGCCACCCCAACGAAGCCGTTGAAGTTATGACCCGGTGCCTGGAGGCCGTGCGGAGTTGGATGGGTCTTAACAGGCTTTGTCTCAACCCGACCAAAACCGAGTGGCTGTGGTTTCCTGCGCCCAGATACAGCCAGCTTGTTCCTTCGCTGGCCGTGGGGGGAGAAATTTTGACCCCCGTGGAAAGGGCTCGCAATCTAGGTGTCCTCCTGGACGTACGGCTGTCTTTAGAAGAGCATATCACGGCTGTCGCCAGGGGGGCCTTTTGTCAGATTCGTCTGATTTACCAGTTGCGGCCCTTTCTGGATCTGGACGCACTTCACACAGTCACCTCCGCCCTCGTCATCTCCCACTTGGACTACTGCAACGCTCTCTACATGGGGCTCCCCTTGAAGAGTGTCCGGAGGCTGCAGTTGGTTCAGAATGCGGCCGCGCGGGTGATCTTGGGAGCCCCTCGGAGCTCCCATGTAACACCACTTCTCCGCAGGCTGCACTGGCTCCCTGTGGCCTTCCGGATCCGATTCAAGGTGGTACTGATGGTATTTAAAGCGCTCCATGGCTTGGGGCCTGGGTACGTACGGCACTGCCTGCTGCCATCAACAGCCTCCCGCTGCCCAGTGTGCTCCCACAGGATTGCCCTCCTCGGGGTTCCACCGCCTGATCGTTGCAGGCTGGCGACCCCGAGGGTGCGGGCCTTCTCTGTGGGGGCCCCCTCCCTGTGGAATGATTTGCCCCCGGAGATACGGGCCATTACCGACATCCAGACCTTCCGACGTGCAGTAAAGACCCTGTTTTTCCAACAGGCCGGCCTGGCCCAGTAAACGGTTTTGGGGTTTTAAATTAATTAGGTTTTAAATTTTTAAATTTTTAACATAATCCTTGAATTTTAAATTTTGGTAATTTTGTATTTCATGGGATTTCGGCCGGATCGATTCTATTTAATTTGTTTTTAATTGTACATACTGTTCGTTTTAGTAGGCTGTACATCGCCCCGAGTCCCTTTTTGGGAGAGGGGGCGGTATAAAAATTTAAATAAATAAACAAATTTTGGGGATAACAGTTTTGCAGAGTTATCTGAAAGTGTGAACTTTCTGATCAAATTGGTGGTCTCATTACAATGTTAATGTTATTTTCATGTTGCATCATCTTTCTCACAGATAATTATGAATGAAAAATAAACATAGGCATTGCAATTAGGGCATATACTGTACAAACAGTTACAGATCATAAATAGATACTTAGAAATATCATGCATTCTTAACATTCATGCAAGAACATCTGGATTTGAGAGGGTCATACACTATGCAGATAAGATAAGAGGAGAGAAGAGAAGAGAAGAGAAGAGAAGAGAAGAGAAGAGAAGAGAAGAGAAGAGAAGAGAAGAGAAGAGAAGAGAAGAGAAGAGAAGAGAAGAGAAGAGAACCTTTATTGCCATTTTTCAGTGTGAGCACACTGGACTACATTAAAAATGAAATTCTGATGTAACACACACACACACACGTGCGCGCGTGCACACACACACACACACACACACACACACACACACACACACACACACACACACACACACTATGTGGTGCAAAACCCCAGACAATCCTGAGGACCTTGCTCAAGCTTTGCTTATATCCTATGTCCTGGATAGAAAAAAGTGGACTACCAATAACCTTTTCTGCCATCCTCACGACTCTCTGCACCACCTTTCTGTATGAAGCAGTAATACTTCCAAACCAGACAGTAATGCAATATGACAGGATGCTCTCGATTATCCCTCCATAGAAAGTGGTAAGGACAGGGGAAGAAAGATGTACTTTTCTCAAAATATTTATATACACAATGCCAGCATGCACCACTAAGTGTTTGCTACTCCTGTTTGACTTTTTGCACCTTGCCATATGTATGTATGTGTGTGTGTGTGTGGTGTGTGTGTAGCTTCCTATTATGGAATTCTCTGTAATTTAAATCGAAGAGTGGGCAAAAGTAAGTCATAGAGCCCTGGAGAAAATTAAGTCTACATCACACAGTAGATTTTTAAAATATCTTGACAATTCTTTTGGAGACCTATGGAATAAAAAAGTTGACAGAAGAAAAATACTTCCTCAAAAGCCTCCTATGCTTTTCTCCTACGCATTTCTTGTATGCACAGAATTGGTCCAGGGACTTTTTTATTCAAACATATAACAAGAGAGTAGAAGGTGTTGACTACACCACTTTTTTAAAAAAAAAATCTTCCCAAAGTGCTGGAATTACAAATTCTAGAACTTGCTTGTTGCTTCAGATAAAAAAGAGAAAGAAGAGAGAGAGAGAGAGAGAGAAAGAGAGAGAGAGAGAGAGAGAGAGAGAAAGAAAGAAAGAAGGAAGGAAGGAAGGAAAGAAAGAAAGAAAGAAAGAAAGAAAGAAAGAAAGAAAGAAAGAAAGAAAGAAAGAAAGAAAGAAAGAAAGAAAGAAAGAAAGAAAGAAAGTTGTCACAACTCTAAGTGCTGCTTCTACTGCTGCATTTATATAGCTGCTAAGAAAGTGTTGAAGAATGAACAAGCAACTTAGGAAAAAGGAAGACTATTTAACAAATGAACATGCACATAGGAAGGAAATGAAAAGGTTCGTTTTGAATTTTTTAAAAAGTAAGGAAGACTATGCATAGAAAAGAAACTTGGACTTCCATAGATGGTTTCACCTACAAGGTCACTTCATTGTAACGGTGGCAAATTCTGCTAATGAAATTATGTTAAGTACTATGTTATATTATTATAGTAAGGTCACTGTTATAATATTTAGTGCATTGTCTTTACCTTACTTAAATTCAGAAAATAGCCCCAGGACAAAAGCAAGCTTTTTATCACAACCATTTTGTGCCTCCAACAGCCTAAGGAGGTGGAATAAATTTACTATGGTATCAAATGTTTTTTCTTTCAAGTGTTCTTCCTCTCTATCTATGCCTCTCTATCTAATCTGCTAAAAAGCCAGGATGAATCTTTTATAAAAACCTCTAATCTATCCAGTTGTGATATTTCTAATCATTTTGCTACTATCTCTAAGTTTTAGGAAAATAAACAAAAACATTTTGCATTTTCTTCCTATAAATCTTCAGATCTGTGCTATCTTCTATTTGAGGGAGATTTTAATGACATTAAATAAATATAAAATATAACTGAAAGACTAGATATAAAAATAAGCTTCATTGGGGGAAAAAAGGAAAAACTCCAACAGAAAAAAGGCAACAACCACACACATTGAATTCCTAACAAAACCAGTGCACACCACATAACTAGCTACACTAATAACAGATCATTTGTTTAAATAAGATAATGAGTTCTGTTATTTAAGTGAGAAAACATATGTGCCCCTCACTTAATGTTTTTATATAGATCTTTCTTCTTCTTCTCCTTCTTCTTCTTCTCCTTCTTCTTCTTCTCCTTCTTCTTCTTCTCCTTCTTCTTCTTCTTCTTCTTCTTCTTCTTCTTCTTCTTCTTCTTCTTCTTCTTCTTCTTCCTCCTCCTCCTCCTCCTCCTCCTCCTCCTCCTCCTCCTCCTCCTCTTCTTTCCTATTAACTTCAGAGAAAAATAGACATGGGTTCCAGTCTATATAGTACTTTGAAAAATATCAATCAGATCCTTTAGAACTTTAATTTGGAACAATGGATTTCTTCAGACAAAGAAAGAAATAGGTAGACATTCATTTTCTTCCTTTGGTATCTCATAAAACTCTCCAGACCTTGACATGGTAGAAAGTTCATAATATGATAATTCTAATTCCAACTGATAAATGCTCATAAAAACCAAGCAAAACAGCCATTAATTCATTTCCTGGATGGTATGACTCAGACTTTAGGGAAAGACAAAGGCAAACAAACAAAATATAGAATAGGCTGAAGTCTTATATGGTTTAACATTCATTAAAGCTTTCATTAGACCTAATAAATAATTTAAAACATATCAAGTTGAAGTAATTGATCTGAGGTTGTTTAGTAAGTCACTGCATATAGCTGTTTATTTCTTACTTTTATAGAGAGGAAAAATAACAAATGATCTACTGTTCCGAAACGTACTTGGGAGACTTATAATCACATATAGTGTAACTCCTTGCATACTTTAGTAACAATATTAATTGTGAGAATCCCATTCATTAGTAATATGAAGACATGCAGTTATAATAGTGTTTTCAAAATAAATGGTCTATAATTCTAAAGTTTTGCTATAGGAGAAAATTATTAATTATTAATGTAGCATTTTTATGTATACCATTAATATTAATACTCTATTTACATATTTTTATTGGCAGAATTAATGATAGAGTGAACTATCATCCTGACAGATTTTCAAGTGCATATTCAGTTTAAAAACCACATTTAGTAAATATACTGCCTATTCCTTAATTCTGTGGTAATAACAAACTGAAATATTCTCTTAACAATTGCTGCATAAACAAAATGGACTTACAGGAAAAGAAGAGAAAAAAATCAACTAGGAATAACATGATACGTTTGTGTATGTTTGTATCTACACCTGAGTGGTTATTGGAATGTTGAGGGGACTAAGAGAAACAGGAGTCAAAACGACTTGTGAGGGCTGAGCATGTAAAATGGTTATAGACTAATAGACTTCTTCAAGGGGAAAGGAGTAGAGATGAGGTGTGTGAAATGAAATAAAAGTATCCTGAAATAAAGCATTCAGCTATAATTCTGGATCTACAATTAACCAATGGAACAGCTTGCCTTCAGAAATTGTGGATGCTCCATCACTGGAGGTTTTTAAGAAGAGACTAGACAGTCACTTATTTAAAATAGTATAGGTTCTCTTGCTTGAGCAGGAGGCTGGACTAGAAGACCTCCAAAGTCCCTTCCAGCTCTATTCTATTCTAATTCTAATGTTGTTCAGTTGCTAAGTTGTGTCCGACTCTTTGAGACCCCATCAACTGTAGCACAGCAAGCTCTCCTGTCCTCCACAGTCTTCTGGAGTTTGCCCAAATTCATGTTTATTGTGTCAATTACATTATCTAACTATCTTATCATCTGCCGTTTCATTTTTTCTTTTTCCTTCAATCTTTCTCATATCAGACTGAGTTCTTAATACCAAAGTTTTAAGGCTAAACATGGACATCACAACTGGAGAAATCTGACATTAGACAGAGCCAGTTTAGCAAATTTGATTGGTGATCTGAGACAAAATGGAAGCAACCAGAGCTGAATCTATCAGCCTTGTTGAAGATCTGTGAATATCTCAGAGCTCAGATAGCTCTAGAAAAAAACAGATAGCTTCTTCAATTCTTGCAAATTAAGTTCAATTTTTAAAAAATCACAACTTTTCTTTTGATATATGAAAAGGATAAAGTGGAAAGAGGAAAAAGGGTGAGTGGCTGACAGTTCTATCTCTTAATAACAATGGAGGACTTATCAAAGCTGTAAGATATATACTGTATGTATATGTCTTATCTCAGGGTAATTCTGGGCAGCTTACCATCATAAAAAATAAAAACTGTACAAAGATAAAAGCATAAACAAAATACTACTCAAAGCCAAATGCATAGTAAATTATTATGATTGGTTCCATAGGTAGCCAGCTGTTATTTTTATCCACCTATCAAGTCCTTCTCAAGGATATGAGATAGATTGATATAGTTATTTGATGGTGTTAAAGGTATCATCCCAGGATATAAGCTGTTCCAAGTAAAGGTTCCTTTTGCAATTAACTGATGGTGATTTTGTCAATGCCAGTGTGTTCAAGTGGTGCTCCAGATGTTTTGGGATTGCACACAAAGAGCAGTAAACAACTATGCTAGCTTTCTCTTTGTTTACACTGACTCACCCTGTTTCTAACTTACTTCTGGCAACATTTTAAATTTTTTGCCAATGTAGATCTTTGCATTTCTTCCAGTTATGCTTCTGTGAATGCTTCATTTTGTATTATAAATTGATGCTAGCACTAGCATTTAGACTTATATACCACTTAATAGTGCTTTACAGCCCTCTCTAAGCAGTTTAGAGAGTCAGCATATTACCCCCACCAGTCTGGGTCCTCATTTTACCTACCTCAGAAGGATGGAAGGCTGAGCCAACTTTGAGCTGGTGAGACTCAAACTGCCAAACTGCAAGCAGCCAGCAATCAGCAGAAGTAGTCTGGAGAACTGCATTCTAACCACTGTGCCATCACAGCTCAGTGATCTGCTGATTTGCTATTATTATTTTATAATTTAAAAGAGTAAACATAAGCAGGAAGGAAGAACTGCATCAGCAAAAACTCAGTTCAGTAGTGGCAACCAATAGGCCTTCTGATTGCTGACAATAGGCCTTCTGATTGCTGACAATAGGCCTTCTGATTGCTGACAATGTTCAGAGTCAGTTATATCTGAACATCCCATAATCAGAGTGTCTATGTGAAGAATATACATATCTCTTTATGTTTTAGAAAATATTTTTTTTTTAAAAAAAGGTTTGATACACTTTAACTAATCAAGTTGGTTGGTTAAACTTATAATTCAACAGAGCACTATGATATCAGGTGTATGTTTTAGCCATATGACAAGGGGTTCAGGAAAAGGGTGAGAAAAAATTATAAACAAAGACAAATCATTAAACTTCTCTTCAGATGCTAAAATAGACCTACTCTGAAGTAAATCTTCATGGAACATGCCCTTATGTAAGGTGACCAACCTTCCTCCTTTATGTAAGTTCTGTCCTACCTCAAAATGTGTCCTCCTACGTGTCCTCCTTTTTGATATTTGAAGACTAATCTGTAAATCTCCATATTTGATCGATGCCGATCCAATCCGTTGTGTATGATGTGATGTATTTGTATTTGACATGATGATTCATCAAAGCTTGGTACAGTGCGGTAAGATGCGATTATGAGATGCATGTGCTCCACATAGGAGAATTGTTTTGAGAGAGTGCGCTGCGTTCAAGAGTGTGCCGTGTGCAAGAGTGCGCCACGTGCAAGTGGCTTTGTTTTTTTCTTCAATTTATTTGTGTCCTCCTTTTCATTGTAAAAAAGTTGGTCACCTTACCTTAGGGAAACTTAGACACCGTATCTCTGAAATCATCTGTATATAATCTAAATGTGCCATAGACTTATTTCAAAGGAAAGAAAACACACAAAGCACTTTTCCCCACTCAAGATTGTGCTGATGTGACCTCTGACTCCAATTTATTCACCTTTGGTAATGCAATTTCTCAGTGACTTCAGGAAGGAAAAACAAAGATATGATGTGTTAGATTGATACACTTAGCTCACCTTAAATAGCCATACTCTATATAACTTCACACCAAATTTCTGATATCTATGGCCCTATTGCCCTCAGCTGCAGCCAGTTATCCTTGCCTACTCCAGCTGATGTTTTTTTTCCACCATTGTATGTGATTTTTTTTTTTTTGAAATAGCACTCTGCATCTGTCAAAATACAGTAAGATCTCTGCCTGGAGCCAGACATTTGTAATCATCCAAAATCAGGACAAGATTTCTGTCCTGTTGCAGGAAAATAAAATTCTTATATTGAATTTAACTAAAAGTCTGCAAGAACATTAAATTTTCTGAAAATGGGTAGAAAGGGGCACAGAGAAAAGTAAATAATTGGTGATAAATCTTCCTAGTGAAACTGTTATGACTGTTTGAAGGACTATTAGCTCCCTCTAGTGATATCTGCTAAATTTGTAATTCCATGACAGAAGACAATCTGAAACTGACGTATAAAAATGGAGTGAATTTATATCTATGACATCTAATTTATAGTTTTACTTACACTAAAAATCTAGATTTATAGAAATAAAAGCAACTAGACAATTCAGGACCCAGCTATCTTTCGGTGATATTTCCTTACCTAAACAAAGAAACTGATTGATCCCCAATAGGCAAAAAAGCAATTAGAGTGATTTCTGACTTCCTGCCAGCTTCCCCATTGATGTTGCTTGTGGGAAGCTGGCAATGAGCGTTGGAAGTCACTCCTCCTTTTCCTTGGCTTACCCATGGGACTCCTTGCTATTTTTCTGGGAGTAGGCAAGAAAGGGCACAATGGCCTAGTGGTTAAGATGCACTGCTTGTTGACCAGACAGTTAACAGTTCGAGATCCAAGCATCATGTGATGGGGTGAGCTTTGGCTCACTTAGTAGTTTGAAATACAAGTAGATAAATAGGTACTATTTCGGTGGGAAAGTAATAGCATTCCATGCATCTTGGCATATAGTCACACTAGCCACATGACCCCAGAAATATCTTTGGACAATGCTGCCCCCTCAGCTAAGAAATGGAGATGAGCACCACCCCATAGAGTTGGACATGTCTGGACATTTATTTTTTGGGGGGAACAAAGGGAAGCAGAGACCATGAGGAAAATTGCACCCTATTCCCTAATTTGCCACATCTTCAGGACCCCTTCCCTCCATTAAAGAAGATGACCACCACCCGTTAGCCAGTCTTACCTCACCAGCAGGCATTGAGTCTCTAGGGAACCCTTTGTTCTCAAACACAAACATTTTCAAAAATATATTAATATTTTCCAAGGGACACTGTATAATAAATTATACAAAAATTGATTTAATTTGTCATGTTTGGCAATGGCTATCACAGTGAAAACCATATAAGAACCTTCTGGCATCCCCCACAAATCATTTGATGTGAGTGTTCTGCAGTTGCAGTTTCTGGCTCAGGACACTTGATTTATGGTTCACTTTTTGATGAGCATAACTCTATTTGATTGCCTTGGTTTTGGACTTTATTTATAAAACCCTACTTGTCCGGCCTCTGGATGATCCTGTTGTGGGTCAAAGTAATATAATTCTGTGAACCTGCTTTGTATTTGGTTCCTCTTTCCAAGGCAAACCCCTGACAATTTTGTTATGTAACCCAATAGTAGCACACTTTCTCAAAGCTTCTGCAGGCAAACTTTACAATTATATGGAATGAGGAAAGGTGGAGAGAGAGACACACACAAACCAGTATTTGTATATATATTTCATTTATTTCAATGTTTTGGAGAGTAGAGTGGGAAACAGATGTGATATTCAGCAGGTTCTGACTGAAGAACCAGTAGCAGAAATTTTTAGTAGTTTGGAGAATCGGCAAATACCACCTGTGACTGGCCCCACCCCATCTATTTTCTGCCTCTTGAGTCCCAGCTGATCTGCTGGGTCTTCTTTTGTTGCCCTGCACAGGAGAATAGAGCTGGAAAGCAGGTTAGTGGGGTGGGGAGGGAATGGGATTTTTCAGTAACCTTCCCCCAGGAGCGGGGAGAGAATGGAGACTTTACAGTATCCTTCCCCTACCACGCCCACCAAGCCACATGCACAGAACTGATAGTAAAAAAAAAAATTGAATCCCACCACTGGTGGGAAACCTCTAGTCTTCCACTGAACTATAAGTCTTAGAATTCTTCCTTTCCAATAGACCACATTAATTGAATAGCTGGCAGTTGTAGTTAGCAACAGGTTGTCCATGCTTACTGAAAACAGGTTGAAATGGAGAGAAGGAGGAAGAGGAGAAGATGCTCCTTCATAAATTGATGCAATGAAAATACATAGTGCAATCTTAGCCAATAATAAACTAATAACTTTTTAAAAATTCAATAGAATTATATATGTGGACTTAACATGTGCAACTATACTGCTTCTAATATAATTTTTTTAAAAAAAGTTAAACATCTGAGTATACTGCAACCCTCTTTCACTGTTCACAAAATTCAACCTCTACAAACTGACACCGGGGGAAAAAAAGAAAAGTAAATGATTCTGTGGATGAAAGAGATAATAAGGGGAGAGTAATTCTGTTTAGGTATCAATCCAGTGGTTCTCAACCTGTGGTCCATGGACCACTGGAGACCCTGCGTTTTCACAGAGGGTCCATGAAGGTTTGAAGAAGTGTTATGATTTAAACCTTGAGTTAAGTCTTGGGGTCCGTGGCCATGGTCTATGGCCACAAAATGTATTTAAAGAGAGCCCATGGTGAAGAAGAACTTCAGCTAATCCATTATCCTAATTTGCATTTACATAGCTATGTGGTTATGCTTTATTTTACTTATTTATTAAACTTGCATGCTGTCTATCTCACTGTCAAGTGACCCTGGGCAGCTTATCAGTATCATCAAAGTAATATAAACAATTAAAATAGGAACCTTAAAACATAAAGTCTTAAAATTGAAGAGTTAATAAATTAAATAAACAAATTTGTGAATAAAAATTTGCATAATGTATCACGGTATGTTTTGTTTATCTAATTTAAATTGTCACATCCCAAGCATATTTTGGGACACATAAGAAGAATTTAGAGATTGAATTTGATGTAGAAGTACCATTTAATTTAATACAGTTGTCTGTAATAAGAAGTATCTTACAAATCTCTAGAATTTTTGGATTTTTGTAATTAATTATTGTCCTCTCAAATCAGAATGAGCCTTATTATTGGAACAGGATTGTCTTGCGAGAGGATGGAGAAAATTTATTCTTCATGTGATTTCACAATCTGCTATTCTGTTCTATATTAGCTAGTTGAACATCAGTTGTTTCTTTAGACTCTGAAACTTCTATTTCAGAAACTCTTCACTTTTCCATGTAATGGAAGGAATAAGTCTAGCAAGTTCACTCATAATCTCCAAAATCACTGGATTTAACACAGTCATACAAACACCCAATCATTTGCAGAAAACTAAAATATCTGCCACAAAGCAGAAGGTACTGTGACTGCAAATGACAAGGCAGTCTATTTCAAAACATCAACAACAAACATGGGTAATTTAAAAACAACTTTTTAAATGAAGTATGTGTTAGGAAGCCCTGCAATAGGGAATCATTGATTAAATTTGATATTATTTAGTCCCTTACAAAACTCCAGTTTGTCCAAACATTCTATTTCATTCTTAGAATGAATGAAAACAAAACAGAAGAGTTGTGGCTATTTGATTCCTGTTTGCCTGACTTTGTGAAAAAAAAATGCTGCATGGTAAGCAGGGATCAATTCAGATAAGGTAGCCTTTGGAGCAACTCAAAATGGGTGGATAAAACTAGGTTTAAGATGCAAATTGGGACTTTGAGCCTTGGGTAAACTGATCACACCCTGTCCAAATATGCATAATTATTATGCATCTGAACAACAATCTAGTTTACTAAAATGAGCTTTTAAGGCTTGTGATCATTGCTAAATCTACCTTGAGCAAATTTATTGATTGCCGAGCACTTGCAGATACACAGTTCTTTTATGTTTACCCTTTTCCGTAAACACACAAGCATCATTTAGCTGAAAAGCACCTCATTTGTTAAAATGAACATTTATGATTTGAATCATTGCTAAAATTGCTTTGAGCCTTATGAACTAACTGCTGATTAGAATCTCTATACCTTTATCCCCTTTACACTTCAATCTAATTATATATGGGATTATTTATCCATGACCTTCAAAATTGCTTTTTTTTTTTTGAGTTTTTTTCCCCCATTTCATTTTCAGTTATTGTAAGCTCCTTGCCCAGGCACATTGGCAAGTACACAGACACACAGGTATTCAGATCTTTCACAAACAGGGTCAAATGGAGTTGGGGAGGTTATATTTTACCCAGAGGAAATCAGTAATTGGATAGTGGACTAGAGTTTAAAAGCGAAAAAGTTTGATTACAAAATAATAAAATCATATTAGTATGCAAGATTGTTTCAGAAATGAAAAGCTGATAATGTGACAATATCTGGGATGTATACTTTGCAGGAGAAGAAAAGGACAGTTGAAGGTAGAGAAAGGAGAAAAACAGGTAGCAGACTTATGTGCAAATCCTACTTAAGTTAGCAAGGGAACAAGATAGCAGAGAGCATTAAGAAAGGAATCCAGGCAAGACAGAGGAAAAACGGAGATTACCTCTCCCACAAAAGAATTGAGGCAGGCTAGAGATAATTCTCTACTCTTCTTGTGCTATGAACAGTGAAATTGTCCTTAGCGTCAGGATACCATGGTTCATTCTGTGCTGGAGTTTAGTCTCAATGAAGAGTTCTTATGCTTGTTTGCAAGCTTGTTCTTTGATCAAGATTTGAAGTGAGGAGAAAGATATTGCCAAACAAGTAAGTTCTCATAGTTCCCTAACTAGAATGAACGTAAGATAATTAAAACAGAGAAAAGGGAAGAACAAAAGGGAGCAAAGGAAGAGAGTGTTCAGCTAGGGGTAGAAAAGCCCTAGCTCTGAAGTTAGTTTGTTTTCAAAACTGTACACAGAATAAATATGCTCCTACCTGGCGGTTTCTCTTTTTGATTAGGCTTCTGACAGCAAAAATAAAATTGTTTCTCTGTATTCAGTTATTATGGGCTTGTCTTTCTTCCCTCACCATGGGCGATCTAATATTTATCACCTACTCAAGTAGGAAATAGGTCACAAAACATCCAGGTCTTCTGGGGAGAAAATATTTATAATTTGGACCTTAAAAAAAAAAAAGACAAAGCAACAATAATCCACCTGACAAGGAAACAATAATTTAATTTTTATTCTCATATTTGCTGAATCAGTGTTACTCCCAATTGTCTTCAAGACATAACACTATGCCACAAGTAATTAATGTGTATATGTATTTTAATGTTATAGTAGTAAAAAGGAAAATATGCAAGTATGCCCATCAAAAAAAAAATGAATTAAATTAAATTTATTAAATTGGATTAAAATTAAGGGCCTAATAGACTTTTGAGCAAAGTTCAGTTGTTACTCATCTTTTTGAGTAAGAAGAAGTAACAAGATTGAGTTATGGACATTGAGCATTTCTTTAGTAGTCTATATTTTCAGTAGGTCTTCATTAATTATATTTGCTAATATGTTCATTACTCCAATTCTGTAAGACCCTATATATTTGAGACGCTGATTTGGAAAATAAAATATGTAATCTATTCATAATTTAGTGCAAATTACATTGTTGATGATGATGTTATCAATTTAGTCATGCCCAATGCTTGGTGATTCTATGGAACAGATTTCTCTACATCTTCTGATCTTGCACTATATCTGAGTATTTCATGGCATCCAGTCCTTATATTCTTTGACTTTAACTCTACCCAACATAATTGCTTTCTTCAATGATTTTCCCACGATATGGTCAAAACAAGTGAGATGTGGTTTTGTGACTTTTCCTTCCAGTGATATGTCTAGTGGTGTGCTCCAGTAGTTGTTGTTGATCGCCTTTGTTATCCAAGGAATACACAAAAGTGTTCTCCAGCATTACAGCTCAAATGAGTCGATTTTCTTTCTGTCTTGCTGTTTTAAGATCCAACTTTCACAACCATAAGTAAATATGGGGAACACAATAGAGTAGGCTAACTTACAGTGGGCTGCCATGCTTTTTCATATCGGCTTATGTTCATTATTATGTGCAACCCAGTGCAATCTGACATTTTATTTCTGGGCTGCATTCACCACTTTGAGTGAACTGCGACCCTAGGAAAGTGAATTCCATGCATTCTATCTCCTCACCATCAATTTCTGTTTTGATGTTTCCATTTCTTAGAGTGGTCATGAGCTTGGTCTTTTGATGTTCAGTAAGAGATCACAATTTTCACTTTCTTCTTTGATTTTCTTGATCAGATGTTTCAGGCCTTCTTTGTTTCTTGAAGGAGAGTTGCATTGTCATCTTATCAAAGATTGTTGATGTTTCTTCCTCCTCTCTTGACCCCAAGTTTTGATTCTTCAAGATCTAGCTTCCTCATGATCATTTTGGCATACAAGTTGAATACATGCAGGTTGAATATAGTTAAATAGATCTCTATTGTATTTTTTTTTAATTGTGTATAGTTCATTGAATTGATCACCATGGTTTCCATTTCAAAGCACATATCAAAACACACCATGTAGCACGAAATAATTTAAACATGTTTGCCTATTACATGCCCAGGTAGTCCTTTGCTTATACATCAGCTGTATCTATATGCACATTACTTAGGATATGCTAAAATTCCTAGCATATATTCATAGAAGTAAATATTCAGTACCTATGATAATTCTCTTTTGTGGAATAATGTTTCTATGTCATATGAGTAGAGAAGGCCAACTGATAAGGGAAAAAAGAAATATTCAGCAGAAATTGTTGGATCTGTCTGGCAAGAATGGCTACAGCATCAGATGGTTCCAACACTTATAAATATGCATTGGACAGTGTTCATTTCTTCTTGATTTAATGTATACTTTTGCCTTATATGGTTAACCTTTATATAAGTTTTTGCACATGTTCAGGCACTTTATGTCTTATAAAGTGTTTCAAAATGCTGACTGGTCACTTCTCCATTCTAGAATGTCCTGACAGGCATACTGATTTATTAGCTTAGTCTCCTTGTACATGACCTGTCCATTTTCAGATAACTGAGAAGAGCTTTTTATTTGTCCCTACTCTTTGAATCGTTCTTACTGCCTTATTGCAAGGAGATTTTAAATGTTACCTTTGCCTCTTGGAGTGGTTCCAGAAATAATCCTTCACATTGGGGTCATAACATTCGAATCAGCTATAGGGTATTCCAACTTGAATTGACATTTGTGATATAAAGTCATTATATGAAAAGCATCCCTGAGTGCTTTTTTTACAACAAGGAATGCTCATGTTGTCTTTTATAGGCAATACCAAAAGGAGATTTGTATTTAGCTGAGCAAAGGACACTACCATTCCTATCTCAAAAATTGCTGAACACCGTGAGATTACTCTGATTGATATTTGACATGATTTACCGTCATCCAGATTATCTCATTTTGTCTTGCCAATTGTCAGACACTTCTGCGTAGAGCAATATAGCCCCAGGAGATTGAATGCTCATCTTTGAGAGTTATGCTTTCCCTGTTCTTTACCCTGGCTGTAGGAAAAACTATAAATATGTATAGATTTCTCCTGGTTCTAATTATTATGTAATTTTAGTGTTGATTTCCTTCCTTTCTTCCTCTCCCGCTTTCTTTCTTTCACACTTACAAATGAAAATAACAAAAGACAACATTCTTATCGATAAAATTTTAAAACATGATTAAAGTGATTATAATTGATTAACCCAAAATATAATTGAAGGAGAGTGCCAACTGACAACTGACAACCCATATTTTAATGTAACTTAATGTAAGTGGTGGCTTTTTTTAAAAAAAATCTATATTCTTTTTTGTGCTCCCTCCCTTGTGGGAACAAAAAGCACCATCTATATCAAATAAATAAGTTGCTTTCAAAATATTAAAAATATGCAGAATGATGCAAAAAGCTAAATCATATATGTGTGTGAATTCCCAAAGAGTGACATTTCAAATTTTGGGATGACTATATTTTCAGAGACCAGGCAAGAAACCTATAAACCCTGGAGAAATGCTACCTAATTTGTGGATAGTATCTGAGCTAACTGAATCAGTTTAGGCATCACACATTTCCTATTATATTTTCCAGGATATTTATTCAGCGTATTGCAACATAAATTCAGCGCCAGAAAAGTAAACACAGATGGCTGATGGCTAACTTCTTTATAAACATATAAAGTAAATTTTACAAGTTGTAGATTTCTCCAACATGGAGCAAACTCAAACAGAAGCAGACATGTTACAAGCAAGTCAACCTCAGCAGACAAGCAAGTTTCTCTTTCACTTTAGAGCTGAGCATAGAACAGAGAAAAACCACACCCAGATTCTCTGTTTAAGTTTCAGCCCTCAACTCAGCTCTCATTGGCTGACCTTGTTAATAAGCTCTATTCCAGTTCATGAATATACTCTGACAATATTTTTCAGATGCATGTGCTGAAGATCTCCCAAGCATGCAAAACCATCAGAAAGAAAGTGCATGTCCACTGCTTCTATGTACAGGTAATTCAAGGAAATATTATGTCTGAGACCTGCATTCCATAAGAGGGGAGGGAGGGAGGGAGGATGGACTTAGTCTTACATGTACCTGAAATTATTTTTTCCAGTAGCAAAATGATGGATTTTTCAATTGTACAAATGTACTAAAGTCTGTTGGAAGGCAAAAGGCTTCAGAATTTTGAGCGAGACTGCGGAAGGGTATTAATCAACTAATTAAGGTCACAAAGCTGAACTTTTTAACCTGAGGTTATTATTTATTAAGGAAGCCCTGCAGAGAACAGCTACTCAGTAGAGATACTAAAAAATCAGACAATATTTGATTTTAAGATTGTGCTTCTGGATGGAGAACACGAGGACATAAAGGAGGATATATCCTCCTTTTTCCAGATATCTGGTAATCTTAGACCTTAAAGAGGTACTAGAAATTCCATTCCTTCCTGAAAGATAAGCACATGTGGTTAAGATGCTAGGTGAGAGGTTAGCAAGCTTGCATTAGAAACCCAATTGCTGATTGTCCCCCTTGATGGGGACATGAAAAGAGCCCCCACAGGCATCAGCAATGATGATGTCATTGACTAATCCTTTCAACCTGAAGTTGCCTTAAACAGTGACTTCGACACAAACGGGATGGGACTTCATGAGAGGGATTATGAAGATAGTTTCACCTTCCACATTATTTTAACATATGTGTACATATAAAATGTATTTTCCTAAATTATGGTTTGGGGAAGAATCTCTGGTTCTAATAGTAAGGAAGATCTATTACTGTGGTCACCACTAACCACATACAGTATAATTTAAGGGTTGTTGTAGCTGATGGTGGAAGATTATTTATTTCTTTATTTATTAAATTTGTCAGTGTACTTTTTTTGGTGAAAACTTATTTTTCTGTCTGAAATATCAAATCCCTCCCTGAATTGTATTATCAGAAGACAGACAATACTAAATGTGGATTAACTAGAAGGTTTTCCATGCTAGCCCGTAGGCATTAATGCTTCAACTTTAAAAAATGAAAGCAACTAAGAAACAACTGCTTTCTTGTTAATGAGGTGTAACAGTGAATTAAGTTTTTCATGCTTCTGGTGGCCTCCAGTTCCAATACCCCCTGAGGAAACCTTGGTTGGAGATCTATCTGGCAGACCATGATTGTGCTCCTTGCTCTTTCATGGAAGTAACTCATTTCAAAGCCAGAGCTTGAAGAAAATCCAAGGAACTGCTACAATCACTATTTTTCTTCCTTATTTTTCCTGGCAGTGATTGCTTTCCCTACCCTGTTACAAGAGTAGCCATCAGTAGAAAATTTAATTTTGCTCAACAGCGTTAAGACAGCATCAGGGGAGAGAGAGAAAGTATGTCAATAAGACACAAGATGACAAATTTTTACTAAAGTGGAAATATATTGCTCACAATTTTATTATTTCACCTCATGCAGCTTCAGACCAAAATCCAAATTCTGTGCATTGCCAGCCACTCTGCTGGATACAAAATCCAATTCCACCCGGTCAGTTAGGAACACAAGGGATGACAAATCATAAGACATTTTCACCCCAATAAAAAAATATGCTTTTCTGCTAGTATCAAGTTGAGAAAAACAGTAAATATTAATCCAAACTGGCTGAGGCCAAAGACTACCTTAGAGATTGGCCCATTTCCAAGGACTCCATATCCCTGTATTGCAAGTCCATTCCATCTACCCTCAGCATGGGTATGACTTACTGCCCAACACAACTTTGATCACAATATAGTGACACTGGTGTTTTACAAAAAATGCAAATATTGATACAAAACTTCAACGTATGGCAGATACGTCTGAGTCAGAGAAGCAGTCAGATTCATCTGTCCATTAAATTGGTTTTACATTACCAAATTCCTAGCTACCATCTTCCTGCTTTTAAAGAGATGTAGTAGTTATACTTCTTACCTCATTAGCTCTGAACATCGACATATTTCTTTTGTCTATTGTTGTTTTGCTGAGCAAATCTGACCTCCCAACACTTGTGGTACAAGGCATGGATCAATATTAATTTATTTAATTATACTAGAAGCAGACCTGTCAAACTGGCAGCCAATAGGCTGGATGCATCCCACACAGGCCACGCCTACCCCAGCTATGCAAAGACAAAAAAAAATTCTAATACATCACGATATGTAACGTGACATGATCAGATTTGATACCCGTGTACTACTGAGTAGTTAAGATTAAACAGCTATGGTAATATAGTAATTGCAATTAGATTTTTCTTATTTATGAAAAAATTCATAACAAAAATTTCTGACCAAAATTTCTGACAAAAGTTACACTCACCTATTTCTGAACACATACATATTCAAACCAAGCGAGTGACTCAGATATGTAGCAGAGTGATCAATCTGTCTGACAAACATGAAATCAAGTACAGCTATAATTCCTGCAAAAATCCAATACCACATGCAAAGATTTAAAACTAAGATAAAAGTTGCTTTATTATTGATATAGTCCTTTCTGTATCACAGAATGAGTTGAGGATCAGTTCCCAAGGAAATCTCCCAAACAGGATCTCTTTTAACTCCAGTAGCATTTATTTTAACCAATCTTGCTTGGAAGCCTTCTACCATCAGGGAGTAGTAAGGACTATTTCCTTATTTACCTCGAGTTGTAGATAATTTATAGCTTTACTCATTTCAGTAGGGAATTGCTTGGCATGTTTTACACACATAAAATGGAAATGTCAAACATCTCTTAGCTATTGAATGAAATGGAATCCTCCTGCCTTTTTCTTTCCTCTTCATATGTACTTAAATGATCCAACCTCCCACTCTCCTCTTGGCAAATGTGCTTTCTTTAACAGTCTTTTTGCATAAGTTCTCACCTAGCCATTCTTTTTCCACTCCCTGCTCCTTTCATTTAGGGTAGACCTGCAATCAACTTCTCTCAGCTTCTTTAAACCTTCAATTCAATTGGGCTATTTCATCGCAAGTGAAATAGCTTTTCTCTAGCTGCGTTGGTGGAACTGCCAATCAATGCTCCTGACCTCTGACCTCAAGGTGTAAGGAAAGCCAGCTATAGGGAGAACAGCCCTATGCTTTCTATCCTTGTAGATCATAATTATCAATAGCCTTTCTGTTTATCAGAGGAAGAGGGGAATTTTCATTAATTCTGTAAACCAAATTCTGACTACCAAATCTTTCTTGTTCATTCACCCCCCCTTCTTCTACCTTGGCAGAACCCAAAATAGGGATCTTTGTATACCTTTAAGCTACTCCTCTTCCTAGTCTCCCCTCCTCTACTCAGCCCCCATCTACTTTATATTCCATGCTGTCCCTATTTGAGTTACTTGGGGTCCACTTAGATTATAACTCCAGAGCAAGGATGTCTAGTCAGATAGTCCACTTCTATTAACATTTATTCCTCCAATTTAACTTGTCCTGTCCTCAGACAATTTTAATGTAACTGGCTTGGTTGCATGGGCAAGAAAAGGGGCCTTATATGCAGAAGATCTGTCTTCTAAAGAATACAGAAATCAAGTTATCTCTTGCTCTCTAGGTTGTGTCAGCCCTGAATTTAAATCCTAAGTTTTTTTCATTGTGTCATTTGAATTAGTGGACTGCTGTTGTCTTTTCCATCCTTGGGAGTTACTCAATGATTACAAAAAGTTTGGTCTGTGCAATACTATTGCTATCTTTTCTAATGCTTCTCTTCTCAATTTGATTATGGGACTCTACTTTCATTACTCTTTCTGATAAACTGTGTACAATCTCAGATTTTCCACTGATGCTGCCACAAGTCTGGTCTCTGCTGAAGTCACACTCAGAAGGGATACTGTTCTGTCTTAGACAATGTTTCTTGATACGGATTTGTTGCTGACAGCTCACCCATAAAAGTAAGTGTTAAGGTATTGATTTAATAGCTGACCAGGTGTTGTAAATGCTGATGCAATGAGAATTAGTCAGCAGGGTATTGCCGTTTTAAGACTGAGAATGGGTCAGCAATGTTATTGCCACTTTAAGAAGCTGTGGCCATAAAAGTGGCCATGAAAGGGTGTCTCTCTCCTCATGTTCTATCTCCATTGTAGTTCTCCATGCAGAGTAATGAAGATTGATTTCTTGCCTGGTATGTGCCTACCACGTATATTTATGTATAAAGCAGTCTTGTATCCACATTACATAAAGGATATTAATACAGTCAAGAAAGTCCAGAAATATTTCACGAGAAGAGTTCTCCACTCCTCTACTTGTAGCAGAATACCTTATGCCACCAGACTTAAAATTTTAGATCTAGACAATCTAGAACTACACCGCCTTTGGTCCGATCTAAGTATAGTACATAAAATTATCTGCTGTAATGTCCTACCTGTAAATGAATATTTTAGCTTCAACCACAACAACATAAGAGCACACAATAGATACAAACTCAAGGTAAACCACACCAAACTTGATTGCAAGAAATACGACTTTAGTAACAGAGTGGTCAATGTCTGGAATACTCTACCTGACACTGTGGTTTCTTCCCCAAACCCCAAAAACTTTAAACTTAGACTGTCTGCTTTTGACCTCACCCCTTTCCTAAGAGGTCTGTATGGGCGTGCATAAGTGCACCAATATGCCTATCGTCCCTGTCCTATTGTTTCTTTTTTATTCGTATCCATTTCATATATTCATAACCATGCTTATACTTATACCTGTTATCTAATACTTGTTTGGCAAATAAATAAAATAAATAAAAAATAAATAAAATAAACCACAGTTAAAAGATAAAGCCTCTGTGTGCTGTGGTGTGCTCCTGTGTTGTCTCACAATAGTAGTCATGCTACAAACCCTCTGACGGTAAGGATCATCAGATAACATCATTCAGAATGACAACATCTTTATGTTGGATTATTATTATTAAGCTCTTAACATTATTTTCATTAACTCAGTACCAAGCTGGACAGACTATTAAAGGAGTCCACTTTCAATCTGCAGGCATTTTAATACACATAGCACCAGCATATTAGCATATAAGTTGAACATGATTAGGTTAGTTAAGTATAACATAGAAAGTTAACCTTCTCCTACATGGGTCTTAAACAGAAACTTTCCTCTGAAGCTGAGATGAGTATTAAGCAGGAGGTTCCCATTGGCATCAAAGCATATTAGATAAGACAACATTGTACCTTATGACTATCATTAATGTTGTACGTTATGATTCTTGATTCTTAACGAATGTATCTTTTCTTTATGTATACTGAGAGTATTTACACCAAGACAAATTCCTTGTGTGTCCAATCACACTTGGCCAATAAAGTATTCTATTCTATTCTATTCTATTCTATTCTATTCTATTCTATTCTATTCTATTCTATTCTATTCTATTCTAACATATTTTACTTCTCTAAAGTTTGCAGAAATAACTGTAAAGCCTGCTTTCCATTTGAAAATGAAATTAAAGACTGTTCCTAGACAAAAAAAGTACATACAGATAAGCATACTTACTTATTTTGCTTAATTTGATTTTATCACATTGAGTGGGTCCTTAATCCTACAACGAAGATCATATTATTTCTATAGTGCTAATATCTTCGTAAAAAAATTGTTTGCAGCAAAAAAGATTTGATACAAATAACTCACTTTTCCCTTTTTATTTTTATTTTAATTATTAATCACATTTCTAGCCCACCTCAGTGAAAATGATGCTTCATGGCTTATACAGGATATAAATAGAACAATTTAAAATATTATGAATAAACATAAACTATCAAGCAAAAATGGTAGAAACAATAATCTTCCCCCACCTGCTAAACATAATAAAAGTAAGCAACATAAAGGACAAAGGAAAGAAAAGGTGGTTTTCTATATAAAGCAAGGGAAAATCCTTTGAAACAATTCAGCAGGAGTGGCATAGCTAGAAAGAGACTCTTCCATGGTTTTGGTACTGCCAACAAAGAAGCAACACATACATGCTTCAGTCCACAAGCTACATAAAATGTGAAGTTTTCCAGCAGTTTTTTTCCTAGTTCAAACAGGATGAGCTGGTATTGATTAGTGTAGCTGGTCCTGCAGGTATCTAGGTATTAACCTGGAATGCTTTAATGGGGCAAAACCAGCACCTCCACACTGACTGACAATCCATTCAAGACAGTGGTGGGATTCAAAAAAAATTACTACCAGTTTTGTGGCGTGGTTTGGTGGGCATGGCATGTCTTGGTGGGTGTGGCTTGCCACTTTAAGAAGCTTGGTATGGCTTAGTGGGCGTGGCAGGGGAAAAATACTGCAAAATCTCCATTCCCACCCCACTTCAGGGGAAGAATATTATAAAATCTCCCTTTTCTTCCCACTCCTGGGGGAAGGTTACCACCGGTTCTCCAAACAGACTGGTGGTCTATGAGAAAATTTTGGTAGACCACAGAGAAATGTCCCCTCCAAAGCACCTCCCCAAAGCAATTAATCCAGGCTGCATGGGAACACAAGGCTGCACTGCCCACGTGGCCCATGGGAACACAAGGCTGTGCTGCCCACCTGGCCCATCCACCTCTGGCTCCCACCCTTTGGACTGATCACAAACCTTACCTTCAGTAAAGCCACACGAGTTGGAAGGTAAGACCAATGGCGAGGGAGGGAAATCTACCCTGGGATGGCTTGCTAATGTTGATGGGAAAGTCGGTCCCATATTCCAGAGCTGCAGTAGTCACAGGACTGGCCCTTTGGTTATCCCAGAGCAGCTCTGCCACCTGGGTGCACTGGCCTGCCATGGAGGAGCTGCTTTGGGATGACCAAAGGGCCAGTCCTATGACTACTACAGCTCTGGAATATGGGACTGGCCTGTGGTGGGGCTGGAAATCTCTCCCATAGGGGGTGGCATGTGCATAGCCCTTGCCGGCTGGAATGAGGTAATGGTGCTGTTAGAGCGGGGGGGGGGGAGTACAGCACAAGTGGACCAAAGCAGCAGTGGCTGAAAGGTGCAAGCTGCTGCAAATATACCACAGCGAAGGCAGAATGCTGATGCCACGCATATGCGAGTAGCATTTTTTCTCCAAGTTAGAGGAGTAACACTCCTTGGCTTTCAAACACTTGGAGAGGACTAGGTGGGGGCAGGGCTCACTGGACTCCAAATTGGTTCCCAGCCAGCCTGGGGCAGCATTCAAATGAGGGGAGTGGAGGAGGGGGAGGTTATAAGGAAAACCATAGCACCTCATTCAGAAGCCTTCTCCCTCAAAGTTAGCCCACTGTCTCTGTCAGGAGTTCGGAGCTAAAACCCCACCTCAAAAGGTAAAGGGCGCTCTCCCTCGCCTCCCTCCCACTTCTGTTATTTCATATGCGGCTGGGGAATCCACTTGTCCTCAGGAGTGGAACAGTGATCTTTTGAATTCAGTTTCCAGGCTGTGCATCAATATGGCTGGAAATTGGAGCATTCAAATATTGCAGTCAGAGAGACTTAATGAAGACTGGGTTGATACCCTGTACTAGCAACACCATTCTGACATAGTCCATGTGCTAGCACTTGATACCTTGTAAAACAATATTACAAAACTGAGTTATTTTGCAACATGTTTAGTTTAGATCTTGCCATCAATTTATTTTCATTGATTTCTTCAAATAGCTATTATATATTGCTTTGTTTTAGTTTTTAATTTGTACCTTGGATACTTTAAGACATATATATATATATATATATATGTAATACTTCCCTGGTTCGAATCCCAGTAAGGGTATGGCTAGCTGAAGAGAGCTAACTAGCTCGAAATAGATCTATACTAGTCTCCCTTATTTATTATTTAAAATTATCAGCTTAAAAACCTTACACACACACATATATATATATATATATATATATATATACTTTGTATTACAACACCCTGTTAAGCCCCAATTAAGGGAGAAAGCATACTGCTTTCTTTTCTGTCTTTCGGCTCATCACCAGAGACCATACCGACAGAAAGCTATTTGTTTCGTTGCCTTTTGTTTACATGTGTGTATGGTCTCTGGTGATGAGCCGAAAGACAGAAAAGAAAGCAGTATGCTTTCTCCCTTAATTGGGGCTTAACAGGGTGTTGTAATACAAAGTATATACTTATTCCCCTGCCTGAGCTGATAAGGAGAGAGCCAGTGGTGTAGTGGCAATTACAACTGCCTCACATGTAATACTTCCCTGGTTCGAATCCCAGTAAGGGTATGGCTAGCTGAAGAGAGCTAACTAGCTCGAAATAGATCTATACTAGTCTCCCTTATTTATTATTTAAAATTATCAGCTTAAAAACCTTACACACATGTAAACAAAAGGCAACGAAACAAATAGCTTTCTGTCGGTATGGTCTCTGGTGATGAGCCGAAAGACAGAAAAGAAAGCAGTATGCTTTCTCCCTTAATTGGGGCTTAACAGGGTGTTGTAATACAAAGTATATACTTATTCCCCTGCCTGAGCTGATAAGGAGAGAGCCAGTGGTGTAGTGGCAATTACAACTGCCTCACATGTAATACTTCCCTGGTTCGAATCCCAGTAAGGGTATGGCTAGCTGAAGAGAGCTAACTAGCTCGAAATAGATCTATACTAGTCTCCCTTATTTATTATTTAAAATTATCAGCTTAAAAACCTTACACACATGTAAACAAAAGGCAACGAAACAAATAGCTTTCTGTCGGTATGGTCTCTGGTGATGAGCCGAAAGACAGAAAAGAAAGCAGTATGCTTTCTCCCTTAATTGGGGCTTAACAGGGTGTTGTAATACAAAGTATATACTTATTCCCCTGCCTGAGCTGATAAGGAGAGAGCCAGTGGTGTAGTGGCAATTACAACTGCCTCACATGTAATACTTCCCTGGTTCGAATCCCAGTAAGGGTATGGCTAGCTGAAGAGAGCTAACTAGCTCGAAATAGATCTATACTAGTCTCCCTTATTTATTATTTAAAATTATCAGCTTAAAAACCTTACACGCATGTAAACAAAAGGCAACGAAACAAATAGCTTTCTGTCGGTATGGTCTCTGGTGATGAGCCGAAAGACAGAAAAGAAAGCAGTATGCTTTCTCCCTTAATTGGGGCTTAACAGGGTGTTGTAATACAAAGTATATACTTATTCCCCTGCCTGAGCTGATAAGGAGAGAGCCAGTGGTGTAGTGGCAATTACAACTGCCTCACATGTAATACTTCCCTGGTTCGAATCCCAGTAAGGGTATGGCTAGCTGAAGAGAGCTAACTAGCTCGAAATAGATCTATCCTAGTCTCCCTTATTTATTATTTAAAATTATCAGCTTAAAAACCTTACACACACACACACACACACACACACACACATACACACACACACACACACACATATATATATATAATATATTTTAATATTAAATTTATATTTAATATAAAAATAAAAAATATATATTGAATATGTTTAAGCATTTTGTTATATTAAATAGGTGCATTTCATATTAATAAAATGCAAGTTCTCTGATCATTATGTTGCAAATGTATTATTTTTTTTAAAAAAAATCATATTAGTGGTCCTCGGGATTTAAAATTATGAGTTTGGTGATCCCTGAGGTCCAAAAGGTTGACAACCCTGCTCCAAACTACTCAAAATTTCCACTACTGGGTCTCCAGAACTGGTCAGAACCTGCTGAATACCACCTTTGATTCAAGATCTACAGAACCAGTGGTATATGCTTCCAAAGACAGTAACCACAAAATATGGAGGATCTTACTTATTGGGGCATTTGAAGATTCTGAGTACTCTTTAAGAACAGTCCCAAGTAGACCCTACTATAGAAATCCAGTTAGATGATAATGAAGGAATGAGTCATTATAGACAGATCCTTCTATCCCAGGCAAGCTAACACCCTGGCTTACCCATCAAAGCTGATTATAGGCATTCTCACCATAATTTCCATCTGTTGTCCCAGTAGGAGAAATGAGTCCATAGACGGATGTCTCTATTGTATACAAACTAATGTATCAGTCTTCCTGTTTTAATGTTGAGAATAAATAATGTACATAACAAAGCAAATTGTTTCTTTGGCGTAGTAAGTTTAAGACTCATCAAGCTGAGACAGCCTGATGATTAATTTATTCAAACAAGCATGCTTGAAAGAGAAGATCTAAAGGTCATTGGTTTCCTGAATGTTTGCAAATACTTCCATTTAGAAAGCTGATATTGTATTGAAAATAGATTTTGCAGGAAGTCGTTGATGTGGACATAAAAATTGTCAATTCTTGTGAAAAATGTTTCCTCTTGATGTACCTTATTGGTCAATTTTTCAATGAGCAGAAAGAGAAACGAGTGTGAAAGGAAGCCATCATAAGACATCAGTTTATTTATGGCACTTCTATTATTCTGTTTCAATTGTCAATTATACATATGATGACCAGTGGCCTGGATATCTCTTGGAAAATTTGAGTAAAATTTTTGGAAGCGAAATAAAGAATGTCAAGATTTCTTTTTTAAAAAATAATTAATTACTAGACTATGAGAAGGGAAAATAAAATGTTTGGTTTCAGAAGGTACAATATTTAATAATTATTTCTAGAAATGCTTTAAATAACCTGATTTTTTAAAAAAGATTTCAAACTTACCAATGGGAAACCTGTGATTCTTCAGTTATTGCTGAACTACAAACTTTATTATCCTTCATCATGTTCATGAGAACTGGAGCTTATGGAAGCTGAAATTCAGAATCCCTGCTGTGAACTTATTTAAGCTGTTGATTCCTACTACCAATGCAAATAGTTCAGGATAGGATTTAATGAAGCCCTCTTTCTATCTTTCTATTGACTGTTGCACATTTCTCTATATACAAGTTCTTCCTTAGAGTAATACAAGCAACATTTTTCTCTTGAGAGTGTAACTTGTTTCCGCTATGAACAGCTGGAATGGGGATGAAAGAGTTGTCAGTTCTTCACGTATGGGGATAGATCAGAAATTCTTGAAGATTTAATGTAAATAAATTCATGACAGCCTAACTGTGATATGGGAAAGCTATGAACACCAGTGATGGCAGGTGAGCAAATTTAATAAAGCTACTGGTGAGCTGTGTATTGTAATATAACGATGAGGGAAAATTCTGTCCCAACTTTTAGGCAAGAATAACTGGTAGCAAAAGAGAGGGAAAGAGAGAGCGAAAGAACAGGGCATAATCAACACATACAAATAGGTGAATGCAGAAGGAATACTTATGTAAACTGACAATATCGTGTATTTTAAGGGTATATCAGTTCAGTAACTGCTTTTTACCCCATTGCATGTTTATTTCATACAACTATTTATTTTTACAGTGTATTCTAAATGTAAAGTATACCATGCATTCTAAATGTAAAGGTGATAATTTCTCTCTGGAACCATGAAACAACAAATGACCTCAGGCTAGATCACTAGTAATATGACCTTGACATCTTTTGACTTACACTAAGAGTAACTATGCTTCTGGCAGTAGATAGAATCATTTGTTTCTTTTGCACTGTTGCTTCAGGGTGGGGAAAAAATTTAAAGTCAGAGAAACAGCAATGCGTTAAATAGGTCCCCTACCCATCTTCATTTATAGACTCAATGTAAATCTGATCTCTCCACCACTACATAGAAGTATTCTAAGTAAAATTATACTATAGCACTTTATGTCATGTACAGTTTAATGTTCAGCATCTATTCATAAATTTCCTTTTCTTTTTACCTAAATTGACTTCTTCCTTGGAGCAAATTGATTTTTGTTTACCTCTATATAGACCCAATCTAACAGGTGAGTAGCAGTAATTTGTTGCAGTTGGAAAAAATAATTAGAGTCCTCCAGCAAAATATTTGCTTGGTTCTTTCAAATCAATATGTGATTTCTCACCTTGGCAGCTCTTGACTAAGTACAGCTCTATTTTGTAAGGATGGGCTATATTGGTCAATTTCAAATCCTTTCAGCTTTCACCCCAATTGGCATTTTTAAAAAAAGTTATCATGAAATTCCAGGTAAATAATTATTTTTTTTCTTGTGCAATTCTCATTTGTTCAATTTCTCAAATTAATACATTTTTGTAAGTGATTTCCCTAATAGGATGTGTGATTTGTGTTGCTGCTCAACAAAATATGTTTTTCTATTTAGGAATGTAGAAAATTCTTGCTATCATTTCCATAATTCTAGTTTCATATTAAAGTACCAGGACTAGGATTCTTAATCTATAGTTAAAACATAATATCTTGCTTTTTTCACACACTGCATTTTCTTCCTTTTCATGAACTTAAAAGATGTCTATTTTATTACATAATTTAAATCATTTGTAGTTGAAATTCTTATCTATTATCTCAATACAGCTATTTGATATAAAAGACTGAAGTTTCCCCTCTTATCCCTTGTTACTGTTCAGATGATCTGGTCTTGTGTTTGATATAGATATTTCACAAAAAGTTAGTTTATAATTTCCATTGTGTGGTGAGAATCCCAGCCAAACTTCTAAAACAGCCATGAACACAAGATTTTAACTCTTTTGTCTGTATTATTTACTGCATTTCAAGGCACATTCTTTTGTTAATTCTCAAAGGAATTTTCCAAGTTGATATCAATCCTTATAATTGCCTGTAACCCTTTGTAAATTTTGTTTTATATAACACTGAAGCATGTCTGAATACAAGGTAAATTTACTCTTTCTATTTGACACAGGTTATACCCAGAATTTCTAATTTGGCACAAAAATGTGATACAGAATTAATTTGGTCTCTTGGATAATTTATTATAACTCTTACTTAGAACTACCATATTTTATTTTGATAGTAACTATTATCAGAACCATTAGCTTTCCTCCTTACCCTGCTTGTTTCTTTGTTCACCTTCTGAATCTTCTTTACATCTAAACTCTGAGAAGCAGCTTTTTATGTATCATCTAAAAATGGTTTAATCATATCTGTGATTTGAATAATAGAATAACAGAATTGGAAGGTACCTTGGAGTCCAACCCTCTGCTCAAGCAGAAAGCTTTATACCATTTCAGACATGGTTGTCCAATCTCTTCCTAAAATTTCAGTGTTGGAGCATCTGTAAATTCTGGAGGTAAGCCGTTTTACTGGTTAATTGTTCTGTCAGGAAATTTCTCTTTAGTTCTATTTTGCTTCTCTCCTTGATTAGTTTCTATCTATTGCTTCTTCTCCTGCCTTCAGGGGCTTTGGAGAATAGGTTGACTCCCTCTTCTTTGTGGCAATCCCCTAGATCACAGGTATTAAACTCAATTGTGTCATGTAACTTGTCATGATGTATCACGACATTTTTTGCCTTTGTGGAGCCAGGGTGAGCATAGCCTGCACATTACACATTTGGCCTGTGGGCTACCAGTTTGAAAGCCCTGCCCTAGATATTGGAGGACTACTATCATGTCATCTCTAGTCCTTCTTTTCATTAAACTAGACATACCCAATTCCAACATCTGGTCTTTATGTTTTAGCCTCCAGTCCCCTAATCATCTTTGTTGTTCTGCTCTGTACTCATTTGATTTTGGCTTCCCACAGTTTTAACATCAACCATGTGAATTTCTATTTCTGATATCTGTCATCCTCAAGAAAGGAGCCCAAAGATATTAAGGCTTACAACTGGCTAACACCTGAGAAATTAGAAGGGATCTACATTCAAATTGCTGAGCTACAAGGATCCTGAACAATGTTCTAGTCCCTTTTAGACTTTCCATTAACATAGCCTGTTCAAAAATCTATTACTATTTTTTTCAGATACTCTTGTATAGACACTAATGGAGTCTTAGGAATGTTGACTTCCTTTACAGCATTCAGCTCTGCTTCAGATCTTTGTAAACGGAGTCTTTTCTCTTAGTCTGTTTATTGAAGGCACCACAGATTTATGATGAAAGTTTCTAAAAGCTTCTGTGTTGTTTCTTGGAATGGCAAAAGAGTAGCAGCTGTTATTTGAGGAAGTCATTATCTTTTGGCTCATTTTTTTACTCTCTCATACTCACTCACACACATCTTTTTTATCCTTTATATTTCTTGGATGCAATTCAAGACAAATTCACAATTATCACAGGGAATGAATATCACCCACAGCAGTTACTTTTCCCTCTGCTCTTCAAAACATTCTTATATAAGTCCCACTTTTTTTGGTTCAAAATATTGAAATATTTAACATGCATAATGATGACATGATCTATTTATTACTGATCCTGAAAATATACTGTACATAAAAAAAATCTTGAATAATTGTGATTTATTGAGTAAGAACATTGGAATCCAAGAATACTTCATTTCACTTGAATATACTGAAACAAAAATAATGTACAAACTAGCACAAAACTTATAATATTATTTGAAATGTTGTTTTATGATTTCCCAAAGTCTTTGCTGCCTTTTCCTACTCCAAATCTTAATTTTTGTAATTTTGAATTTTCATTCCCTTTGGTACTGTTTTTAAGTGTTCTTAATCAATCCAGAGTTCTAACAAGATACAAATACCCAGACTCAGATTATTCTATTTTGAATATATTTATTGAAGACCTTGCTTTCTTGAGAATGTTCAAATGGTGGGGAAAATAGAGGGAAAGAAGAATAGAGGACAGTCAGACTTACAGATAATTAGAGTTGGAAGGGACTTTGTAGGTCATCTAGTCCAACCCCCTGCCTAAGCAGGAGACCCTACACCATTTATGACAAATTGCAGTCCAATCTCTTCTTGAAAGTCTCAAGTGACTCGAATCAGAATCAAGGTAGATATGCTCAATTAAGAGGTGACCTATGATCTATTGAACTTGAACAGCCAGGTTGAGGATACCACAACTTGGCGAATGTCTATATATGTGTCATTTAGATTGGATTCTGAATTGATGACACATAATCAAATTATTGTTAAATGTTAAAGATTCCTGTTGTTGCTTGACACCCCCCATTCCCATCCTCATATCACATATTTCTTCATTGTTTATAGTTTGGTTGTACAGCTTTATAGGATATTGCATATCAAAAACAACTGACTGTATATTGAGAGACAAAACAGTCTCCAGTTACCTTGTAATTGAAATATTACTGATTTCTCACCTCACTTTAAAGAAAACTTCGAAGTAATGTCTTTTCCAGGTTGAATGCTTGGAGAAATGTAAAATAATTTAGTATCACCAACCCTAATAGTTTTGAATATATAAATATGTATGAAGTTCCCCTTTTATCTTAATCTACCAATGCACCAAGTCCTGTAATATAGTGCCTTGGGAAGTATAAAGGGGAAACAAATATATATCACTTGTACTATCAAGTGTTATAAAGCATCTACATTGAGTGGCCAATGAAGTCAGACAACTCCAACCCTTCACTACCATTCTTACCTGGAACAGAAACTAAGAATTCCCTAAGTCAAGCAGCTAGATGTAGTTCTTCTTCCCATTTAAAATTAGTCCATCAGAATCAGATATTCTGAAGATAAACATGCATCCAGACATGCTCAGCATATGTATCTAAGGTCACAATGAAGTGACCTTAGATACACAGTGCTCATGTGCATTTCTTGTATTTCTGGATGAGAAGAAGACTTCTAAAGAGTTCACTATGGTCTTTATTGTTTTTCCAGTGGTGAAAATTTATTTACGGTGTTTAGATGATGAGATGGAAACACTTGTTTTCCAGATGATACATACAAAAAAAATTAAAGATCACACTGAGTTAGAATGCATTGCTGAAGGAAAATGTATTTCTTTACTGCATCATATTTTAGCTGTGTTCAGAAAGCCCAAAGCAAAGAGATTTACCCTCATTTTATCCATCCAACAACAACTCATGATAGGAAGTGCTCTGTTCACCTCCAAGTGTTCAAGTGAGTTCCCAAACTTTAAAGTGAGTTCTTTAAATTTTAAGATACATGTGGAAGATTACAAAATTTAATGGACCAAAATGTTGCCAACGCACCCTACTAATTAACTGTACACCATTTCCTTCTATTGGGCCCCTGTTTTCATTGAAGATTACAGATAAACAAGCAATTGATTTATAAACCTAGCCAATTTCTGATAATGTATATCTTCCAAATGGAAATCATTACAGACTTAAAGAATGGGTAACTTTTGGGCCCTATTATAATTTCAATCATTTACTGTAAAAATCTGTAACAGATCTTTTTTAAACACTGTAAAGAGAGAATCAAAGGAGAACTCAGAGTCTGCTCTGTGCAGAAGTTACACATGTTTGACTTTCACATGTTTAAAAGGAGAAGGTTTTTAGAATTTCTAGTTTCTAAGGAAACAGATTGCTTGGTATTTACCTTGCAAGTCCATCTGTCTCTGCTTGTATTTGAGCAATATAGGTCGTAGGATCAGGCCTTTTTGATGGAAAGGTTTTATTTATCATAAGAATTACTTGGATTTGTGGGATTAAAACTCTCCACTTTAAGGAAGCCTTCTGGTAAAGATATTGGCTTTTGTTGATGTCTCCTTTATCTGATTGATTAAATCATTTAATTATAATTATTCTTTTAAAATTCTCAGATATTTTAACAGTCTCTTCATAACAGCAGTGACACCATACATTGAGACATTACATTTGATATGCCCAGGGATGGGATCTGACCAGTATAACTACCAATTCTGTTGCTCTGCATTGCACGCGCATGCGCGAGTTGCACAAGTCATGCGAGTGCAATTTACGACCTGCTGAGCTGCCCTGTGTGCAAGTGTGCAGCAGTTGGAAAAGCCCTTTGTCCTGTTTTTCCACCGCAGCTGTGTCGCACAAAGCAGCTGCAGTTGAAAAAGCAGGAAATAAAGGTCAGGTAAGAGCCCGGGTGGGTGAGTGGGCCAAAACAGCAGCAGACATAGAACCGGTTCTATATATGCTCTCTGTTTGCTACTTTTCAGAGCAACCAGTTCTACAGAAGTGGACAGAACTGGTAGAATCCCACCCCTGGATATGCCGGGAAAGAAATAATGGCTCTTACATGGATATTTTATCACACTTGTCAAGCTGCTTTGGTAATACATTTGGATTTCAGTTCTTAGTAAACAATAGAGTCCACCTTGAAATCACCTCTCCTTCACCTGAAAGCCTAGTATTTATTTTTCATCCAGCACATCAGCACCATAGTCATAGTAAGTCATACATTTGATATAGTGATATATACTGGAGCAAATTTAATATGTCTATCTAGCATAACATTAATTAAACTTATTTAATTAAACTTATTTAATCTTTGGAGTCTTGTCTGCTGTTGTTATATTCTTCCAATCTCATTCAAAAGGTTACTGTTTAGAAGGTGTCATTTTCCAACACACAGTTTTTCAGTAGCATATAGCTAAACTCCATAGCTATTATGCTATAGGCTTCCTGCTTTCATCTAAAAAAGCTTGGTTGCTTTGCTCTGTTGACAGCTCTGCATAGCCAAAATTTGAATCAAATTGATAGACTAATTTGAATGCTTTTTCACTGCAAATCATTAGAAGAATTATGCATAATGACCCTTCTGGATTTTGTATTTGTTTTGCAGACCCCCCAAAAAACATCAAGCTGTTGATGAAAGTTCAAACATCTATTGAGCTATATTTAGTTAGAAGTGCTATAACTTATGTCTTATAGATGTACTGTATTTCCCCAAGAATAAGAAACATTTGCTTTTCCTGCAATGAGAAGGAAAGTAATTGTAAATAATTGGGAAAAAAATTGATCTACCAGAAGCAAAGTATATATGGATAAGTCCTTGTTATATTCGTCATGTACAAACCAGCCCTAGCATAGCTATAAAATTAAAATAGTTTTTACTTTTTTGCAATTTTTATGAAACTTAAATAATAAAAATCCCCAGACCAGTATAATACAACTCATGTGCTATGATACAACTATGAAAAACCATATCACTTAGGGCAATGTAATATTCTTGTGTATATGTCTTAATTTCATTCCCGCCAGCCTAGTTCCCATCTTTTGCAAAGATACAAAAAGCCTGTTGAGCTGCTTACATTTTTCACCATTAGTGGAGAATGTGTAATTATTCATTCCATTTTCCTGATCAAACACAACTTCTTTGGTAATTAATAATTTTCCGAGTCTTATTGTTCATTGCATCATGTAGTCTATCTAACATTTGCTGAAAATAGTTTCAGTTCACAGGGATGAAAATGGCAGAAGTTTCATACAAAAGTATGCATGCACATATATCCATGGTCAACATACTTTGAATGTATCCACATATATTTGTTATACATATATTTATCCATGAATATGGTAAACCTGGAAGGAAATGTCACACATCTTTATCTTGCTTCCTATGGTTGAATTATTTGCTAAGACTTCCATTATTTCTTGTACACAATTTATTTCCATCCCCTCTCATTGCATTCCCCAACCAACCTTCTATTTCTTGTTGCCAACATTGTATAACTCAAGCCTATTTACTTTGCCACATAGTTTATTTCAATTAGTAAATGTGCAATAAACCCTTTAACATTCACACAATTTGTTCATTACCTGCTGAAGATCCAAAATCTGGATTGTATATCCTTTCTTGGAATTGAATAGATGGAGCAAGAGTGGGATCATCTAAAGGCCTTAATGGTATTGTCAGGCAAAAGAGGAAGTCAGTATGATGAGTTCACCTAATTCTTTTCAACCAAGGCTCTATGTGTCATGTGTAGTAATGTACTTATTAGGGTAGATCATAGAGATGAAAACCAGCAACAACTTTTTTCAATTTGTAAGTTTCAAATGCTAACTTTATGAAAAGGTTGGGGTAAGGATAGTTGCTTACTTATTTAACAAAAAGGACATGTAGTTAAAGAAGGTGATTGATGATGGCTGGTGGATGAGAACATGGTCATCCAGATTTGAGTAAGGTCAGAAGTGGTATTCAGCAGGTTCTGACCAGTTCTGGAGAACCGGTAATGGAAATTTTGAGTAGTTCAGAGAACCAGCAAATACTACCACCTCTGACTGGAGATTTTACAGTATCCTTCCCCTGCCACGCCCACCAAGCCATACCCACAGAACCGATAGTAAAAAAATTTGAATCCCATCACTGGGTAATGTGTGTCAAAATCCAAACAAAAATATCTCAGATGCCTTCCAGATGATCTGACAAAATCGTTATAAAAATAATTAATCCTGAGGAACTCTGTTATTTAGAGACTGAAATCAGAGGGAAGGCAAAATCTATCCCAAAAGATCTATTTTAAATGTTAAATAAGAGAGACAATACAAATAGAACGTTGGAGGACTGCCCTGCTTGTCTCCTGAAAAGGTCATTGGCCTCCAGTAACCATCTCTCACGAGCAGATAAAAATGTTAATGAGAATATAAGAAGAATTGGAAAGTTCAAAACTTGAAGTCAATTGGGAAATAAAGTTATCATAATGGACAAAAAAAAAATTAAAGAATAGAAATAAAGAAATAGCTTGTAGTCTTAAGATAAAGATAGGAACAGATGAAACACAATGGAAGTCAGAATATAGAAATACTTTAAAATTTAAGAGGTGCTAAATCGTTACATTTTTGTGCATGTCTATACAGGGGAATAAAACAATAATGTTAACTAAATTGAGAAAAACAAGTGCCTAGAAGATGTAACAAATAAGAAAGCACATTCTTGTTTATGTAAGCCTTAAGTTTATTTTGTGTGTGTGTGCGTATGTATATATATACTACAATATTTATATATATATATACCATGCATGAACACATACATACATACATAAGTGTGTGTATGTGTTAAGTTTTTGCAGGTATTTATATGTATGGTATTCAGCTTTGTTCAGGTATTTTCCCACATCATTATAGTTGTGCTTTTAAAGTTTGTAGCGACGTTTTGGCAGAATCTCATCTGCCATCATCAGGCTTGTGTATTGTGTTCGCCAAATTATGAAAGTGTCATCTACATATCTAAGCCAGAGTTTGGGTTTGTGTTCAGATTTGTCTAGAGCATTAGTTTCAAAGTGTTCCATGTATAGGTTAGCGATGACGGGTGAGAGGGCTGATCCTATAGGTGCTCCTTCTATCTGTTTGTATCTTTGTCCATTGTGGATGAAGTATGTGTTGGTTAGGCAGTGGTTGGTCAGATCTAGGATCTGCTTAGGGGGGTTGTATTTGTTTTGGATGGCTGTCAAGGCTTCTTTAATAGGTACTTGGGTGAAGAGGGATATGACATCAAAGCTCACAAGTAGGTTCGTAATTTGGCCACATGGGAAAGAAAAACTGGACAACTTCCTCACACACCTCAACAGCCTACACCCCAAAATACAATTCACCATGGAAACAGAAGCCAACAACCAACTTCCCTTCCTGGACGTCCTAATTTACAAATAACCCAATGGCTCCCTAGGACACACCATCCACCAGAAGAAAATACACACCAACTACTACTTAAATGCACAATCCCATCACCACCCTGCACAGATTAACTCCGTAGCCAAGACCCTCATCTCCAGAACCAAATGCCTAGCTGACAAAGACCACCTGAGAACAGAATTACACATTCTCACTGTCGTATTAATTTCCAACGGATTCCAAAGAAACACAATTACCAAGATCCATCTAGAAAACCAAGGAGTTTATGAAATACCATGCAACAATTGCCCAGCCACATACATTGGACAAGCCAACAGGAGAATAAATGCACGCATTGCAGAACACAAGAATGCAGTCAGAAAGGAAGAAAATTCTTCCTCCCTTTTCCAGCATCTTAAAGCCACAGGACATGAATTTAATTTTGAGGGAACCAAATTACTCTCCAATACTGAACACTTCAACAAGAGAATAATCAGGGAAGCCATCGAAATAGATAAACACCCCCATAACATGAATAAACAGGAAGATACTTCCCGCCTACAGACCTCTGGAAACTAGCCATTATCAACAAACGAGTCCCAGCCACGAAAACCAACACCAGACCCAAAACAACATATGACGTCACCACCAATCTCCCTCACCAGACTCAAGCCCAAACCCATCCCATAGACGAAAGGCAACCACCATCCAGAAACCAGACCATGGCTGCATCACCAGCTGCCACACACCCCAACCCCCAAACCAAGCAAACTGACACAGCCATGAACACATAGCCAGGCCTCAAACTCGGAGCCAAACCAAAACCCGGAACGTCACATCACAGCCACCTGCTCAGGATATCACATCATAGAACTCAGGAAGTTATACCACAAAACCTCAGGATGTCACAACACAGCCAACAACCCAGGAGATTACAGCACAAGACCCAGGATGTCAAAACAATAGAACTCAGAAGGTCATCACACAGCCCATTACCCAAGTCGTTACAAAACAGGAAGCTGATAGACACAGAGCCAATACCTCAGCCACATATATTCTTACAAAAAAGCCAGCCAGTCTGTGAACATCAACTCCATCAACCAATTAATAAATGACAACAAAGCCAACCTCCCCACCAGTATATACAGAGAGATGGCAGCTCCGATCACGCTTTGCTTGCACAAGCACGAAGCTGAAAGCACCAGCCTGAAGATGGCGAGTAGGACCTCATCGAAACGTTGCCAAGATACTCTCAATCTTACAGGGGAAAAGACCTGAACCCGTCAAGACATATATATATATATATATATATATATATATATATATGTATGTATGTATGTATGTATGTATGTATGTATGTATGTATGTATGGTTCTTTGGTAATTCGGGTTTTCTCCCACGTAAAATTGGAAGTATCTACATTTCGATGAAGTCTCATTCATCATCTTCAGGCTTGTGTCTTCGGCTTTGTGCTTCTCAGAGTAATGTGAGTTTGCAGCTGTTTTTTCGTTTTAACTGTCAGTGGGGATGGCTTGATTGGTGGGGGCTTGGCTGTATTCTGATTGGTTTGGGGGTTGGCTGTGTTCTGATTGGCTGGGGGTGTGTTCTGTTCAGATGGGGGCTTAGTTGTGCTCAGGTTAGTCTTAGTTGCTGGGGGATTTGCGATGGTGAACTGTGATCCTGCTGTTTGGCTTCGTGTTCGTGGTCTTGCCACATCTTCATCAGTTCCCTTCATATATGGGTTGGAGGGGTTTGAAGCAGGTAGTGATGCAGCTGTGGTATGGCTTCTGGTCCGTGGTCGTGTTTCATCTTCTGTGTGGGTGTGAGTCTGCTTTCTACGTGGAAGTGTGGTGGTAGCATCTTGTGTGGTCTTCGCGGATGTGGGTCTGGTGTCTTTCTTCATGTTAGGTACTCGTTTGTTAATGAGGGTGGGTTTCCAAATGGTTGGTAGGTGGGAGGTATCATCTCGTTTATTCATACTGTGTGGGCATTTTTCTATCTCTATGGCTTCTCTGATTATTCTGTTGTTGAAGTGTTTAGTTTTGGCGATAGTTTTGGTATTTTTAAAGTCAATCTTATGTCCTGTGGTTTTGACGTGTTGGACCAGGGAAGAGGTGGGTTCTTCTTTTTTGATTGAGTTCTTGTGTTCTTCAATGCGTGCGCTTATTTTTTGGTTAGTTTGTCCAATGTACGTGGTGGGGCAGGAAGTACAAGGGATTTCGTATACTCCTTGGGTTTTCTAACTCAATTTTGTCTTTAGGGTTTCTTAGGATGGTGGATATTTTTCTGTTTGTGCAGAATGCTGTTTTAATGTTGTGTTTTTGGAGGATCTTGCTAATTTTGTCTGGAGTGCCTTTTATATATGGGAGGAGGGCTTTGCCATTCTCTTGTTCTCTGTCTTGGATTTTAGTTGGGGTTTCTTTTTGGATTAGGTGAATAATTTTTCTTTGGAATCCATTGGCTGTTAGTACATTAGTGAGAGTGTGTAGTTCGGTTTTTAGGTGTTGTTCATCGGCTAAGCATTTTGTTCTGGAGGTGAGTGTCTTGGCTACGGAACTGATCTGTGCTGGGTGGTGGTGTGAGAGTGCATGTAGATAATGGTTTGTATGTGTTATCTTTTAGTAGATAGTATGTCCTAGGGAGCCATTGGATTTTTTGTATACTAAGACATCTAGGAAGGGAAGTTGATTGTTAGCTTCTGTTTCCATTGTAAATTGTACTTTGGGGTGAATGCTGTTGAGGTATGTGAGGAAGTTGTTCAGTTTTTCTTTCCCATGTGGCCAGATTATGAAGGTGTCATCTACGTATCTGAGCCAGAGTTTGGGTTTGTGATTATATTTTTCTAGAGCTTGTGTTTCAAAATGTTCCATGTAGAGGTTTGCGATGACAGGTGAGAGGGGTGATCCCATGGGTGCTCCTTCTATTTGTTTGTATTTTTGTCCATTGTAGGTGAAGTATGTATTGGATAGGCAGTAATTGGTCAGATCTAGGATGTGCTTGGGGGGGGGGTTGTATTTGTTTTGGATGGCTGTCAAGGCTTCTTTTATAGGCACTTGGGTGAAGAGGGATATGACATCGAAGCTCACTAGTAGGTCGCTGGGTTGTAAGTTTTGTTTCTTTATGATCTCGATGAACTGGAATGAGTTTCTTACATGTGAGTTGATGGATTAAAACGAAGAAACAGCTGCAAGCTCACATTACTCCGAGAAGCACAAAGCCGAAGACACAAGCCTGAAGATGACGAATGAGACTTCATCGAAACGTCACCTAGATACTTCCAATTTTATGTGGGAGAAAACCCGAATTACCAAAGAACCACATACAAATACCCACGAAAACCTCAGAAAACAAATATACACAGAAAGAGAGAGAGAGAGAGCCTCCTTTCCTAAAAATTGCAATTCAGCTGGCAATTCTTGTTCTTGAAGGTCTCAAGTGACACACCCCGCACAAGCAGGAGACTCTACACCATTTCTGACAAATGGCAGTCCAATCTCTTCTTGAAGGTCTCAAGTGATGGCGCTCCCACAACTTCTCAGGGGAAGCTGTTCCATTGGTTGATTGTTTTCACTGTCAGAAAGTGTCTCCTTATTTCCAAGTTAAATCTCTCTTCGTTCAGTTTCCATTCATTATTCCTTGTCTGGCCTACAGGCGCTTTAGAAAATAGCTTGAATCCTTAGTCTCCAGTCCCCTAATTATCTTGGTTGCTCTTCTCTGCACTTTTTCTAGAGTCTCAACATCTTTTTTATAATGTGGTGACCAAAACTGGATGCAGTAGTCTAGATGTGGTCTTACTAAGGCTTTATAGAGTGGTATTAGTACCTCCCTTGATCTTAATTGTATCCCTCTGTTAATACAATTTAGGATTGCATTAGTTTTTTTGGCTGCTGCTGCACACTTCTTAACTATTTTTTTTTTTTTTTGAAACATGTAATCTGATCTGAACAAATTCTCTTTCTAGAGGAATAAAAGTGTTCTGAATTGTCAAGAATTTCTGGATAATTTCCTTTCTGCTTTAGGACAGAGGAAGGGGCACATTGTCCTGGGCAGAATCACTTTATTTTTGTTGTGTACTGTAAGTGTTCTATTGTTCTTTTTCCTGGCAAGGCATTTGTCAAAAAAGCTATGAGTTCTGACTTATCCATTCTTCATAAAGAACTTACAGTAGAAACTTGTACCTGTCTATGCAGACATAAGCCCCATGGACATCAGCAAGATTTACTCCCAGGTAAGTATATCTATAAAATTGAAGACTTGGGCACTTGTGGTTTTCTTTAAAAGATATTGCTGTGACTGCCACCAAAAGAAGCCTGAGTTAAGGGCAAGCTGAAAATCAATACCTCTTTCCTCTTCTGGGATGACATTTCTCTGTCTTAAATCTTTAAATTGCTCAGGTTGAAGGTTACCAAAGTCTAATCAGTTATGAAGTGTAAAATTTACAAACTTTGAACTTTCTTTCCACTATTGTCTTTTTTTTGTCCAGGTATATTTCTTTACGTGCCTATCTTATACTATCTGATATTGTAATGGCTGTGGGTTTTTTTCCTCAACAAAAGCCCTGCATAAAAATGCATTAGGTTGCAATCCACATTTATGGTTTTATAATTTTCCTTATTGCAATAAAGTCGAAAAACATCAAGTCTCTGTGCCCCAAACACTGGCATCTGATGCTGATTTTTGCTGATATTAATAAGGTGTCATTGCAGGGCTAGCCATATAGTTTTCCTGTTTGGAAAGGCTTCAGCTACTTTTACATCATACATTTCCACAAGATGTTCAGTTGACTTGTTTGAAGATCATCAGAAATCTTCATCTTACCTTTGAAGGGCAGGATGGAGGTTGTACTGAGGCTCAGGGAATATTGAAAGGTGAACAAAAACAAGAGGTTCTATTTCATGCATTAAAGACAATGCCACCAAGTTTTCCATCCTGCTGATCCATCTCCTCTTCTTATATGGGATGATGGATTAAAAGTTTCAAAGTGTATTTATTATTTATACCCTGTAATCGCTGCACACTTTCTGAAGCAATGGAAAAGACTGTTACTATATCCCAGAGCTTACATTGTAAAGTTAGACAAGGAGTTAAGAGAAATGAGATAAAAAAAAAAGATTTTTTTGAAAGATGGTCTTGTGTCATCTTAATAGCTTCTGCTTTGTGATACATAATAGTTCAATTATTTTTTCACCCATTGACTGCAAACATGGGGATTAAAGTTTGCACATCAATTAGCATATCTGCCTAAACTTTGGTTCCTTTCCTCTTCCAATCGTAATTAGATAGGAATTACGAATTATTACTTTACTTTAATTACTTAATTATTACTTCCTGTTTGAACCAGGAAACTATGGTTATCAAAATTTGGAGCAAGCCAACACATTCAACCAGAGTTATACCCTAACCTCCAGACACTGTAACTAGATAGCATTTCCAATCCATCCTGGGATCACAATAAACAATAGAGTACGATCTGCTGGAGTCCATACTGCTAGATGATCTTTAATGCTTAAGGTAGATGTTAAATAATCAGGAGAGAGATTCAGTCCCTATGGTATTCCACAAGCCATCTGCTCATTAGTTGTATCATGTGTACTGGAATGATTTTCTTCCACAATCATATTTTATTTATTTCCAAAGTGTTTTTATGTTATGACACTAAGTGTTAGCTATCACCTAGAATCACATTTAGTGAGCTGGATGGCTATATAAATTTGTTAAATAAATACATAAATAAAGTTGACAGTGGGGAAATGATCCTAATTAGAATTCCATGAGGTAGAGAAGCAGAAGCTTAACAAAGAATGGTATTCTTATATAAGTATCTGTTAATTTGCATTTTAAAAGAAAAATAACATCAATGGGAAGATGAGTTTTGTTACTAAATAAATTGCAAAGAAAACAGAATGATTCATTCAGAGCTACTTCAGGCATGATTTCAGCTCTACATTGAATGCTATCAATTGTGGTCATAAAGGCTTGTAAAAATCTGTGGTTTTCCAGTGGAAAGTAATCTAAAAGTGATGGGGAAGAACTTGTGGTTGAGATTTTGCTACTAAACTCTCCCAGGGGAATATTACACCTCCTCCATGTGGAAATATTGTTTTCTTTATTTCTTCTATTTTGAGAAACAAAATAGATAATAAGAAAAAACGACTACTGTATTCCACAAACCATTCTAAAATAATTGAATTTTTAGGAGAGACCTAAAAGAATCCCTTGGATACACGTCCTTCCCAGGTCCCCCTTTTTTGCTTCCATCGCCATAAAAAATAACTTCTATCTATGAAATTATCTTGTTATCCACAAAATATTGTATAAATCCTATAATCTCTCAACCACCTTGATAGAAAAGATAAGGAAACACAGAAAACATTTTTCTTTGAAAATACATACACATAACCCATTGTGACCCATCACATGGCCACACTTCAATTCATATTTAATAATAATAATTATTCTCTATATTTCCTTCAAGCACAAACAATATTGTCAGTCTGACTACAGAACTTTCTATAAACATATACAGTTCATTCTTTTGTCTACTTAGATGTATACACCCTGCTATTTTTATTTAAATATGATGAAGAGGCCTGCCAAGTAATTACAGACAAATGAGCTATCTGAGTGTTTAACTTTGAAAAAAAAACATACTTTCTTGTAAAATATTGAATCTATGTGTTCCTGTTGCCATTTTAACAGATCTATTTGTGCCCACTTTCTTTTTATCTGTTTATCCTTCTTTTACTATTCATTCATTTTGTTACTGAAAAAAAAGAAAAATCCAGATGCATATATAATGTATACATTTAGTTTTGTCCTTTTAACGTAATAATTGAAAGATTGCATGTCTCTCTATATGTGGACTTTATACATCAAATTTTTAACCTAAATGTACTTGGCACATTTTTTTTTAATTCTTAAGAAAGAACTATGAAAGCATAATTATCCCAATTGATATAATTTATAAACTAAATTGGAAAATATTATATAAATTATTGTTATCTACAATTCACTAAATTAAGTTTTAATTGCAATTGTTTATTGTCAGCAGAGGGAGAAAGAAAGAGAGATTAAAAGAAAATGAACACAAATCTAACATTTTTTCCTCATTTCATTGTGAGGGGATTTTTTTTGCTGAATGTTCATTAGAATCATTGATAGCTTCTGCAGCTATCCAATTACTCTGTTCTTTCTATATAATGTTTGTTCTATTAAAACAAAATCAAAGATCTTCTGCTACTTTAAATGTATCAAGACATAAGATTTTGTTTATGTCATCATGAACATGGACTATTCTTCTGAAAGAGGACTAGATATAAACTACCAATGCATGGCAATTTGAAGAAATGGAGATGAGGGTGAGAAACATTTCTCCCTTTAACCATGTAGGTGTCATGCAGCTGCAATTGGAATTTTTAGCATACAGGTAGTTCTTGAATTGTGACCCATTACATGGCCACACTTTGGCTACTCAGCAACATGGCTGATTTATAGCTGTTTGCAACATCCCGCAATCATATGACTTTGTTTTACAATGGTTTTGCCCAATACAGTTTTCAGCAAAACCATGTCATAGCAAACAATGGGTTCGCTTAATGCCCACACCATTACTTTAGTGGTTGCTGCATTCATTTTACAACTTCCCTGTTTATTAATGACTGCTGTAAAATAGGTCATAAAATCAGCTTAGTCATGTGACCAACTCAATGTACAATTGTCACAGCATATGAAATTAATGGGCAGGCTCCATTACAGTTATATGTTGAGTGCTATCTTTACACTAAGACACCATCAATGGAGGCAAGACAGCAATGGAAAAAGATTGGTTCTGCCTCACTACTTTGGATAGCTGGTGTATCTTCATGTCCTGAAACAAAGTCACTTATGAATGTGGTGCTTGTGGCAAAATGCTGCTGAAGTACTTTGTCAAAGAAACCTTCTTCAAACACCTCTGATGAACACCCAGAAGTGAAAACAGGGAGAATTAATTTAAGATAATAAGACCAAAAATTGGAACAAGAAAAGCATTCTCTCAGCAAGAGCTGTAGCACTTTGGAAGGACTTTTCTGGAAACTGAACTGATCATTCTCAGGAGATGTAAGCAAAAATAAAAAATAAACCCATATCAAAGCAAGTGTTGCACAGACAGTTTTTCTGTAGGGTACTCTGGAGCAGAGTCAGAAAGGAATTCAACTGTCCAAAGCAGATAGCATTATACAAACAATCAGGTCTTGATTAAATCCTGAAGTGACTTAAAATATATGTCTGGAAGTTACCCAAGTGACTAGCAGTAGTTCATTATTCGGTCTGAGTCTTTTGGAAGTACTATATTAAGAACTGAATGGCACATTCTTTGTATTATTGAGCTACCGTTCCTGTTCATTACTGATGCCAGTTCAGGTCCAGGTAGGATTTAGATGAGAAATTATCTCACAGTTCTTATGTGTTGGTGGAGTAAAGGTAGAGTCTCAGTTTAGCACAATGATAAATTAATTTCCTTTGTGTTCAGAACTGATTCATTGCAGCATCTCATTCTTGCTTCCACTTGATTGCTCTGTAAACAGCCCCCTTTGATAGCTGTTATGGTATCTCAAGTGTTGAAAGGAGATGCTGTTCAGTAAGAATATAATTGTTTGTGATCCAGTGGTAAATACCTGGCTTATCCCAATCATTAAGTATTGACTCTGGCATCCTGCTGAAGAGCCTTGAATGCTGCACATTGTGGCTTTTGATTAATAATATAACAGCCAAATTGGAGCATGGACCAGCTTCCCTGTGGACTTAGGAGTCCTGTTTTGGTAGACCAAGGACAATCTTTCAGGAATATTCAGCTTATTTAGCAGCACTATATTTGCTTTTTGAGAATTTCAGAGAGAGAAAGAGAAAAGACAGAGAGACAGAGAATCACATTCACAGAATGATCTCTACATTATTTTATTCTAATGTGATCTATCATGAATTAATTTGACAAGACCGATTTGCTTGGGTAACATTTAGTCCTTACAGAGAACATTTTGAATATTTGTTTTTTTGAGAGTTAATGTGAATTTGCTAACTTATAGAGATAAAGTACAACATATTAGTTGACATTACTGAATATAAGCTAATATAATTTCATTATATGGAGTTTTAAATATATTTAGGCTGTCTTGATTATATTTATTTTGTTATATCTTATTTTCTTCACAGTTCAGACTGATGAAGTATAATATTTTGAGACAGCAATAGTTATTTTACACTATTGCTGTGAAACAGCAAACAATTCAAAACATCACAAAGGAAATAGAGTGTGATCTGTATTATTTCTGATGTTGCTGATAAATGAGAATGATGTGGTAAGCATGCAATTAGATGTAATTTGCTTATGTAGTTGAGCAGAATTAAAGAAAGATCAATATCCAATCTACACCTAGTATGAAAAGCAATTAGTTTAATTGATGGAGAAAAAGCTCTTTTACATCAGTTAATTACAATGAAATGGCCTCATACTCAGACCAGGTTTATTAATAGTACATGAATAGTTTAATTCTATAAATTAACTTTAGTTGGAAGTTAGTCATTTTTATGCTTGCTTTTGATAATTCCCATCTAGGAAAAGATAACATCATTTAGGCAACCATTTTTCCCTCATAAACTAATTGAAATTAGTGTTTGAAAGTCAACGGGCTTATGTTTAAAATTACTTTTTGTAAAAAAAAAAAGGTATTGCTTTAACATAAAAAGAATGAAAAAGTAAGTACTAAAGAAACATAAAATGGAAACACCACAGAATATTATAATAGACATGTAAATGTTATTTGTCCTTCTATTTATGTAAATATATGATTAAAACAACCATATGAATATTGATTCATTTTTCCAGAAAAGCTATTCAGAATCTGAAAGCAAACCTATTTCGGTAAATCAAGACTGTAGCTTCCCATTATTCCAACACCTTTTTTAATTGCTTGCCTCTCCACACATTGTAATTCTTCAATGTGATGAAAAGTTAGCACTGTCTGTGTATACTTCAGAAGAGCATTCACACATTAAAACTACAGTATACTGATTTTTATAAAACCATATTAACAAACTTACATTATATTAAAACAAAATGGAACAATCTTAGGAAAAGGGATACTATTGCTGTGTGTTATTAGTGTGTTATTTTTATTTCTTGAATGGTTTAATGGCAAACTTTACATATATAAAACACCCAGGTCTAACTATTAAAGTGAACTAGAAACATGTGCAAAATATATAAATTTTGTGTGCGTGTGTGTGTGCGTGTGTAAAACAGGCCCAAATTTAGGAACTATTGTGTTTGAGTGTTAACCAAATGCCATAAGCAAACGTCACAGTCATTAAGGGGTCCATTTTATCCATTAAGGGGTCCATTTTATCCATTAAGGGGTCCATTTTTTTGCTAGAAAATTGAAATAAATGCTGGAAAAACACATCCCAAATCATGTGATTGATAAATAATGTCACATGCAAAATAAATTTGTGGTTATATGACTACAGGATGCCACAAATGGACAGGTGAACTGGTTGCCAAGAGCCCAAAATGCAATTGCTCTAGGGTGAGGCAGCCATAACTTCAAAAACACATCATCACTTTTTTGGGGTTACTTTGTACAATCACAGTTTGAGGATTGCATGTGTGTATGTGTACATTCCCCTAGCTGCTCTTTTGGGTACCCTAAAGATGTGCCTATTTTGCATAATAGTGAATCTAGGGCTGCATTTTCCCAATGTCATATATTCTTGGAAGAACTAGATCATCATACAATGTATCCACAATATAATAATTTGACCCTGTTCTTTTGTGCCCTGATAATTGCTCTGGATGTCAGACCTACTACAACTTAAACCATTAAATAGAAATGATCCTTGGCTCCATTTGTTTTATTAAAGGTCAAGAGTACTGTGGTAATGCATAGCTAAAACTGAGAATTGCATTTCAAAATCACTAAGCTCTACTCCCCCCACCAACTGCTCTTTCCTGCCTACCCTACTGTAACCAATCAAGTCCATGCAAGATGTTTTCATAATGGTCAGTCTGAGCACAGCTTGGTATGAAGCTTCCTTCTTCTTCCAGCTGGAGGACATTGGACCAGCATCTCGAGGTGGCACAGTTTTTACCATCATTTCCCCAAGCATCCCCCATCCATTCTTCCTCCCCACAGTTCATGGCACTTTGTCAACACATAACAGGGAAACACAGCAAATGTAAGATGGCAGCCCACAGTGGAATTATTTATCTTATGATCTTTTGGATTTTTTTTTTTTTTACTATCTGTGGGATTTCACATTTATCCAAAATTTGTGAATGGGTCATACTTAAAGACTAGACTAGAGCTGTACTCTTGAGCCAAATAAACCAATTCTCCCAGTACAAAGTAGGAAAAATAAAATATCTTTTAAAAGTCTGATATGCTTTTTTGGATTTATCATGCTTCTTTTTTGCATTTGAAATGTTGAATTATAGATGGCTGATACGTATAAACTGGGTTGACAAAATCAGAATGAGGAGGTGATAAGCTGCCTGGGAAAGCCAAGGGAAATCATCAAAAACATTAAAAAACAAACATTAGAATATATCGGACATGTGATGCATCACCCAGGTAAATATAGTATACTTCACTTAATCCTCCAGGGAAAGAGGAAAATGAGGTCCATGCAGAAGATGATGATGATGGATATGGCACAAGAAGAAGAAGAAATGTTTTTATTTCAGAGAAATCCATAACAATAAACTTCTGAGCAGTGGCTGGATCATAAAACTTTTCATATTAGTATCTATGTATGAACTGAAAAGCTCTAGAAAATGGAGAAAATTATCTAATCCCTAAAGTGGTTGTTTAATTTAGTCTTCACATATGAAGTAAAACCCCAGTTATATTTAGCAAATCCTAGAGTAGGCTCAATGAATGAGCACAACAAACTGTTTAAATAAATAATGGTTAACACAATATACAAGTCAAGTACTATGGAGGTTTTTTAATGGTCATGTTAATTACTTCTTCTAAGCCCTTAGAGAGCAACAAAAATAAAAGTGGTTCTTTTAGGGTTGACCCACATGAAATCCAGATTTTAATTTCTAGAATAAATATAGTTTACCATGAGGGGAAAAAAGGTGCATGAATTCATTATTGATGTTCAATAGGAGAGACAATGCTTCTCCACAGAGACTCAAGGTAACAGTATGTGTGCAATTCTAATATCTTGCTTCAAGCCAAAATAAAATAAAAAAATCTAACGCTCATTTTCTCACATATATTGTAAATTAAGCCAAAATAATGTTAAATATATTGCACTTGATGGCCAGTTGTGTCTTGAGTTGACTCCCAGTGTTGTCATCCAGAGTCCCATTGAGTTTGTGAGGAAGATCATTATTGTCATGTTGACTTTATATAGTGCCAGACATTCCAAGTGGGTGGGGAATTGAGTTTTAGCTTTTTTGTAGTGAATCCAGGTTGTATTCAGATGGTCTGTCTAGAACTTGACTCTAGGGTGATTACCTTATCTATGAGCAACTGGTGTACTGATCTCTGGTGTCATTCCCAATGCCCTTCTGTGCTCTTGTACCATCCCAAATGGTCCTGTAGTTGGCCAGGTATTCTTTTGGGTTTACTTGAATCCAGGATTAATGTATAGTTGTGTATTTCAATATCGGCTTCAGTATATTGATTCATTGGATAATTATCTGTTTCTCACTTAGTGTGAATGCAAGTCTTCTGTTCATTCATAGTTCCCTTAAATGCTTCATATATCCCATTTTATTAGGTCTACTGTTATAGTAGCATTCTATCAATTCCAGATACTCTTGTCTCATTGTATGGTTTGTTCCAGTAGCCCACTTATCATCAGATTGTCTTGGTTCCTCAACATCTGACATGAAGCTTGCTAATCCAGGCAACATCGAAGACAGCATGATACTCCCAGTTTGTGTCAACTACTAGTTAAATGTCACACAGGAAAGGATAATGATTGGAAAAGATTGGATAAACAAATCAAATAGCTTTTTTAGTCAAATAAATACAATATCTCTATTGATGTGCTCCCTTTTGAGACAGAGCCTTTGCTTTGTGACTTTGGATATCAACAGCTCCCTGGCAACACTAAATAGCAATGAAAACAATAGGTAACAGTTATGACAGAACAATACATTGTTTCTGCACTGCCAACACAATCCAACAAACATTAATGCACTGTCTGGCTCTAATTCATACCTAAATGTCTACCAGTCAATTTGCTTTTGACTACAGTGGAGGTTTGAATCAAAGGGTGGTGTTAAAAACCAGTATGTTTGTTCAGATGAGCAAAGAAAGCTAAGTCAAGCGGATTCTTGACTGTACTACCCAGTAATTATGTCCATCAACTTCAGTGGATGACATACACTTGGAGAGAAAGACATGCAAAAATGTACAGCAGCACCAAATTCAAAATAAAATTTTCATCTGGAAATGAGCTAAATATCAAATTATAAAGAAGGCTGAGGAATTCTATTGAAATCAGTTGGTTAGAGATGCTATTCATAAATTTTAACTAATATTTCAATTATGCCCAATATTACAACTATGCCCAAACTTAAAAAAAACACTAATATAAAACACATTGGGTAAAACTGTCATCTTTGTGCACTGTATGCATCATAACATGGGATTCGGCCGTTTTCAAGATGGCGGCCGGACGCTTTCGTCGGTAGCTCCTCCGGCCTGGATGGCCTACAGCGTGAGCCCCTGTGTCCCCTGGGTCCCCTTACCAGTGTCAGAGGTGGGGGAGGACCAGGGGAGACCAGCGGGCTCCAGCAGGAGCTGGTCGGGGGCCTGCCGGAACCATGGGGCTGACAGGAGCGATGGCGGGAGCGACGGCAGTAGCGGCGGCGTTGGCGTGGCGGCCTTGGCAGCCTCGGCGGTTTCGGGCGTTGGTGCGGCGGCCTCGGCGGCCTCGGCGGTTCCGGGCTGTGACGGGGATGGCAGTGGACGAGGGATCCACCATTTCTCCTGGGTTTCCCCCCTGCCGGTGGCAGAGGTGGGGGGGGTCCGGGGGCAAGGAGAATGGCAGCCGTGACAGCGGCAACATAGGCACCGCGACACCCGCGATGCCTGCGGCGGCTCCGGCCCACGACGAGGATGGCAGCCTTGGGTGGCGGGGGCTCAGCTGCGGCTGTCGCCGGCATTGGGCAATGGCGTACAGCGTTGGGCAGTGGCGGCGGCGCTCCTGGATGGCTGGCGGAGCTGCGGATGATGCCTCCTTTCCCCTTAGGCCCCCACCAGTGGCAAAGGTGGTTGGGCCAGGAGGGAGGGGGGATCAGCGACTCCGAAGGGAGACAGCGTTTACACGGGCCCATGACCGATCAGAGGACCCTTGGATGGCAGCAAGGTCAGGCTGTGGTTTGGCTGTGATTCTGCGTGCGGCGTCTGGTGGCGGCGAGGCCGGAGGATTGAGGCCCCGTCTGTGACTTTCTTCTCCCCGGGGTCCCCACCGGTGGCAGAGGTGTATAGACCGGGGGGGTGGCCGCAGGCCCCGAGGCAGCTGGAGCATGTCGAACTCACTGTTTTGTGCTGCTGAAAAACATCGAAGACTATGGAGGGCATCGCCGGACTGCCGGGACATTTTCATTGGAGCCCTTGAAATATTCCAGGAGAGAGCTTTGGGCCTTAAGGAATGCCCCCCTCTCCCTTAAGTGGCCCTCAAGGCTCTCCAGGACATATCTTAATGATGGATCCTGGGATCCCGAGAGATAGTGTGGCCGTAGGAAACGCGTTGGGGGGAAACCCAGGGTTTTTAGTTTTTTAATGGGGTTTTTAAGGGGATTGGGGAAATCCGAACTGGGTTTGGGAGACAACCCGCGAGGATCTGGGGGCAGCCAAGCTAGCACACACATCTGGGGGGGCTCAGGGGTGTGTGTGTTAGGGGGGCAGATGGAGGGTGGGATGCCGGGGGCCAGTTCTATCGGCACAGTTAGTGGGAGGGGCAGATATGGTGGGGGTAGAGGGCCATATCAGGTTAGGGGATCGCGCTGTCGATTCTCCAAGCGGTAGTGCGCTCCAACCCTCTTCACCCATCCTGCAGGCCTGGCTGTCCAGAGCCTCGGGCCCTGAGTACCCGGCTGATGCTATGCAATGCCAGGTCCATTGTCAATAAAGCCCCCCTGATTTGTGATCTTATTCAGGAAGAGGGAGTGGACCTGGTAGGTGTTACCGAAACCTGGCTGGGCCCAGAGGGTGGTGTTCCTCTGAAGGAGATGTGCCCACCAGGTTTCTTAGCATTTCATCAGCCTAGGTCTCAGGGAAGGGGTGGTGGGGTGGCGGTGCTTATTAGAGAGGTCCTTCGTCCTAGGGAGGCCACTGTTCCTCAGACGGCTGGTTGTGAGTCTCTCTTTGTGAAGTGGGGACAGGAGGTTCAGATGGGCCTTTTGATAACGTACCTGTCTTCCTGCCACGTGTCATTGGCCCTGCCCAGACTCCTCGAGGTGATAGCCGAGCTGGCGGTTGGGACCCCTAGGCTTTTAGTCATGGTGGATTTCAACCTGCCTTCACTCGGGGAAACCTCTGGGGCGGCTCGGGAGTTCATGGCTTCCATGATGGCCATGGACCTGACCCAATTAGTTTCTTCCCCTACTCATACACGCTGGACCTGATTTTTGTCTCTGGTCAATGGTTGAATGACTGTAATTTCGGGGACTTAGTCATCAAACCCTTGTCATGGACAGACCATTCTCTTCTTAGACTGGACTTCTGTATCACCACCCCTCACCGCAGGGAGGCGGAGCCGTGTAGATGGTTCCGCCCCAGGCGCCTGATGGACCCTGAGTGGTTTCAGAGGGAGCTTGGGCCATTTCCCGAGATTCTGGCTCACAACTCGCCTGGAGACCTGGTGGCCACCTGGGATAGGTTGGCTGCCGAGGCTCTGGACCGAGTTGTGCCTCTGCGACCTCTGACTCGGCACAGATCCCATTTAGCTCCGTGGTTTACGGAGGAGCTACGGGAGATGAAGTGCCGGAAAAGATGTCTAGAGAGTGTTTGGAGGGCTAGCCACACTGAGTCTGACCGAACACAGGTGAGGTCCCACATTAAGACCTACTTATGGTGATAGAGGCGGCGAAGCGTTCGCATTTCTCCGTCCTTATTGCATCGGCAGAAAATCGGCCTGCCGCTCTGTTTAGAGTGACCCGCTCCCTGCTCGAGCCGAGAGCGCGGGATGACCTCTTGCAGGGTAGGGCAGAAGAGTTTTCCCGATTCTTGCATGACAAAATCGCTCAGATTCGGGACGGGCTGGACTCCAATTGAGTGGTCCTGGGGGAGGTGTCCGGGGCAGATCTTGAGACTATTATCTGGGAAGAGTTTGACCCTGTGACCACTGAGGGTATGGACAGGTTGCTGGGGGGGCTGAATACCACCACATGTTTGTTGGACCCGTGTCCCTCCTGGTTGGTTTCGACCGCCAGGGAGGTGACATGAGTCTGGCTCCAGGGGATTATCAATGCTTCGTTGAGAGAGGGGTCACTCCCTACTGCCCTGAAGATGGCGGTGGTGCGGTCCCTCCTCAAGAAGCATGCCCTGGATCCGGCTGTTTTAAATAACTATCATCCAGTCTCCAACCTTCCTTTTTTAGCAAAGGTTGTTGAGAGTGTGGTGGCACGTCAGCTCCCTCAGTACCTGGAGGAAGCGACTTACCTCGATCCATTCCAATCGGGCTTCAGGCCCGGGCATAGTACCGAAACAGCATTAGTCGCGTTGGTCGATGATCTCTGGAGGGCCCGTGACAGGGGGTTTTCCTCTGTCCTGGTCCTGTTAGACCTCTCGGCGGCTTTTGATACTATCAACCATAGTATCTTATTGCGGCAGTTGGAGGGGTTAGGGATTGGGGGAACTGTCTTGCGATGGTTCTCCTCCTTCCTTTCCAACCGCTTGCAATTCGTGTTGACGGGGGGGGAGAGGTCCACCTCTAGGCCCCTCATTGCCTCAGGGATCGGTCCTCTCCCCTCTTCTGTTCAACATTTATGTGAAGCCGCTGGGGGAGATCATCCGTGGTTTTGGGGTGTGGTGTCATCTGTATGCAGATGATACCCAGCTTTACATCTCCACCTCGGGCCACCCCAATGATGTCCCGGTGCCTGGAGGCCGTGCGGAATTGGATGGGCGGGAACAGGCTCTGGCTCAACCCGTCCAAGACCGAGTGGCTGAGGTTTCCGGTGGCCCGATATAGTCAGCTGACTTCGTCACTGGCTATTGGGGGAGAGATTCTACCCCCCACAGGGAGGGCTCGCAATTTGGGGGTCCTCCTGGATGCACGGCTGTCTTTAGAAGACCATATTGTGGCCGTCTCCAGGGGGGCTTTTTATCAGGTTCGCCTGATTTACTAGTTGCGGCCCTTTCTGGATCGGGACGCCTTACGCACGGTCACTCATGCCCTTGTCACCTCTCGCCTGGACTACTGTAACACTCTCTACATGGGGCTCCCTGCGGGGAGCACCCGGAGACTCCAACTGGTACAAAATGCAGCCGCACGGGTGATTATGGGGGCATCACGAAGCTCCCATGTGACGCCTCTCCTGCGCGAGCTGCATTGGTTGCCGGTGATTTTCCAGGTTCGCTTTAAGGTTCTGGTTCTGACCTTTAAAGCGATCCTTGGCATTGGACCAGGTTATCTGCAGGACCACGTTCTGCCGGTGATCTCCAACAGACCTGTGCGTTCCCACAGGGAGGGCCTTCTCCGGGTGCCGTCGGCTTCTATGTGCCGTCTGGCAGCCCGCAGGAGTAGGGCCTTCTCTCTGGAATGGTCTGCCCCCAGAGATACGCACCAACACGGACCTGAGAGCCTTCAGACAGGCGTTAAAAACTTGGCTCTTTGAGCAGGCTGGCCTAGGTTGACACAGGATTTTAATTTTGTCTCATGTTTTTAATTGGTTTTGAATATTTGGGGTTTTAACTATTTTATGGGGGAGGGGCAAAATTTTTTAAATTTTTAAACAGCCTAAATTATTTAATTTGTTTTTAACTTTTGTACAGTGTATTGGGGTTTGTGATTGGTTGTGCACCGCCCTGAGTCCTTCGGGAGAAGGGCGGTATATAAGTATTAGTATAAATAAATAAATAAATAAATAAATAAATAAATAAATAAACAAACATATAGTGCAGTTGTCCAAATGTTCAGTTGATACAGATTATGTCTTGTATATTATTTTGTGTCATAATATGAATAACATATACTATTTGATTCATCTAATTGTGCCAATGACATCATGACATTGTTGTGACTTTTAATATCTAGAACTTCTAACAACACCGATGTAGCTTTATAGGGGGTTGACAGACTGTAGCACTGATTTTCCTGTTAATGTGTTATTTTAAAAGATTAATGAGCACTGAATAATATGCATTTTACAGGGAATATATAAAACTATATTTATGTTTTATTTAATGGGATTAGTTGAAAGAGGGCACTACAGCACTTTACTACAGAATTCAAACAACTAAGTATATACTCTTTTTCAGTTATAAACTATACTTTGATGTTTGACATATAAAGCACTAGTATTAGACAGAAATAAAAGTGACCAATGATTCAAATGTACTTTTGAAGAGATGCCACAGGATAGTAAATCTAGCTAAATAAAGCAACTGTCTATTTAAGGCTTGTAGAGAAGTCTGAGGGAAGATACAGCAAAGTAAGGAGATAGTATAGGAAAAAAAGTCTTCTTATTATAATGCTATCCTTTATTCTTGCTCTGACCTATTACATACTAAATTTTAGTATTCCAGGTGATGGTTGATTGCACTGCACACCAATTCCAGTTGCATATAACAAAAGTGCATGATGTACATGAGACTAACCAAGGCCCATCTAAATCCAGCATTCTCACAGTAGCCTAAAAGAAAAGACAGAGCCAAACCCTTTCCCCCATGCTTTTCCCTTTAAATTTGCAATTAGAGATAGGTTGCCTTTACCTAGAAACGATGCTAAATTTTGCAAAATCAATAGTACCTGATAGACTGTCTTTATGAATTTATGAATCCATCCTCTTTTTATCTGCAAGTTTTGATCTATAAAGCTCTTTATGATTTGTCTCTAAAGCAACTTGGAATCATTCATTCCCAACAAAATTTCCATGCCTGTTTATGCTTCCAAGGAGGGGTTGTGTATAACCTATTGCCAAGAGAGAACAAGACAATGTAGATCCATCAGCAATTCTGCTTTGTGATATTCCCAATGCAATGAATGTGTTCTTTCTGAAGGTTTGCCTGACATACAATACTATCTGCTCAGCTGTCAGGATGATTTTATTAAAGCCAGCTTTGGGAAATGATTGCGTTCACTGGGATCAGTGAGGTTTTTTGTGCCCCTTTATGGTAAAACTAGGCTGCCACGTTTGTTTCTTGTATTTTCATATAGTCATTACTATAGTGGGATAACTTCTTGATTGGTAGCTTGATTTCTATTGTGATTCTCTTTTACAGAATTTCTTACTAACCCTTCTGGAAATCTCTTAAAACTTTTTTTAAAAAATCAGCTTAAGGATCTCCTCATAACATGGACCTACCTGCTGGTTGCATCTCATGCAACATCTTGATGTATTGATCTTTTATGATCTTCTCATGTTGTTTTATTTTTTAAATCAAGTTTTCTAAAATCTTTTAATTGTTGGTTTTATTGCAAACTGCCCAGAGTTGCTTTGTGCAAGATGAACAGACATATCAAAGTTGATAAAATAAACAAACCATCTTGAATCTGGGGAACTGAGCTGTGTATAGATCTATGTGTGATAAAAACCCTTGTGTACTAGAGAGGTGGAGAACTCTCTAGTGCGGGGATGTTTAGCCTTGCAAACTTTAAGATTAGTGGACTTCAGTTCCCAGAATTCCCCAGAATAGCTGGCTAGTGAATTCTGGGTATTGAAGTCCACACATCTTAAAGTTGACAAGGTTGGACAACATGCATGCTATAGTGACTAATCAAAAGCAAAGATACAGGAAACCTGCTGAAATTTATTATTTTCAGAAGTTTAGGTATTCAGGGTCAAGGTACTCATAAAAAACAGACACTTTGGAGGATCAGGCATCCAAACCAAGAGATCAAAGTAATTCTCAAAATAAAATATCAAACCAAGGAAATAGTTGAGTCTATATTTTTTTGCACCAAAGATCTCAATGTGCCTTCCAGCCATGTGCAAGCACATATGCAATTCCTTACTCGGGAAACTCTCTCACCTCTTTCTTCCCTTTAAGACTTTTCAATATAAAGAATGAACAATAATCTCAGACTTGGCAATAAACTAAGCCCTCCTCAGGCAGCATAGAAGGGCAGGGAATGTTTCTATCCTTGATAAGGGTAATTCCAGCAGATACTTCCTCCACAGATTTCTCTTTGCTCTTTGGTGTGTGCCATGTCCCTCAATGTCCATCTCCCATACCTGGCCTTCTTGAGTGCAGCCTTTATGCTTAGCAAGAACTGAGTCTGTAGGTGCTTAAGCTGAAGCTTACTCACAAGGAGGGTACTATTTTCCCTTCAGCACATTCTGGCTGTAAGCATATACAAATAAATATATACTTTGCAAATGTTACTTTGAAAATGGAATTAAGGATTACAGATATCTGGGCTCTCTTCAGTCTTCATTTTTAACTCTCATTGGTATTGCTCTAGTAATCTATTTTACTGAAACAACAGTTTAATTTGCTGCCTATTGGGGCTGATCAGACTGACTGAAACAGACAGGGCTGGTACATAGCAACCATCAGACAATTTAGAAGTGACATAAAGAGTACCAATAATTACCAATTTGATTCACTTCTTGCCTCTAATTATAACAGGGTATACTTGCACTATCCCTTCCCAGACCTGTTTTCCCACATCCTGGAAAGTTCAAGTATGGTTTTACACATTAGTTAATGGGTAACTACAATCCCCAGGTAGACAGATACTGCCTTTTGCTTGATGTTTATCAATATTCATCTTGACTTTACCCATTTTACCAGTGCTCTACCGAAATAGGCTTATAATTAATAAGAGATTTATATTCCACAATGAAAGTCATTGCATAATGCATTTCCTCGTAATGATATGAATAAATGAACACCAATCTATTTTCTCTCATGGCAATTTGCAGCTCTTTCACATTATGTTACCTCCCCACACACAATAAGCTGACATTGTCCTAACCCCTTTGGATTGTAATTAATTAGAGTCATACAAGCAAAATCAAGTCAAAGCCTTGATCATTGGATGAACAGGAATGGAGTTTTGCTTTTCCTTTTTAAAATGATGGTCTGAACTCAGACCCTTTACAAAAATAAATGTTCCAATCTGATTCATTCCTCCCCAGTAATTTGATATTTTGAGTTCTAAGTGTTGTCAGTTGCTAAAATTCCCATATCATTACTGTTATCCTACTGGCTAAATTCTAACAGAAGTATTTAAATCATTCAATGAATTTTCAGCAGGATAAAATATTCCCATTTGGCCTCGTACTCTAAAATGAATGTCATGTCACACACTAAATAATGAAAAATGTGTAGTAGGACTAAAGATATAAATCTCCTCCAGCAAGCTCTGCGGGGCTCCAATAATTCATAGAACTCTGTAGGCTGAATTCACACATAAATTAAGAATTGTTTGAACAGGGCACTGACTGGAGACAGGGCCAGATTAAGAATCTGGATGGGTTATGCTTCCAAGTTTGCATCCATTTAGATAGAGGTCTGCCACATATGGAGAAAAAACTGCATTTGAATCTGGAATTTACCTAGTGCTATTATGTCAGGAGAATCCAGTTGACTAGAGAAAAATGTAGAAAAATGTAGTTGCTACTCTGCAAAATAAGATTTAATGTTGCACAATTTGGTGTTTATCTGAAGTACCCCCTTTTCTCAAGACATATGATACCTTAGGTTGGATGGAAAATTAGCCAACTTGATGGACAATGTAATCTCTCCATTTTGCATTGGTTTCTAGTCCTTCACAACATCCTTTTGAAAATCAAAATCATTCAACATCATTTTAATAAAACTTGCGCTGTTACCTTTATGGCATTTGGAAATTGGAATGAGTAAGGACAAAGTAGAGACAAGCCATGGTGTCATAAAGGTAGATTTAGGAAAATTTGGGCATGTAAAAAATAAATAGATATTAGATGGCAAGATTCATCATCTCCTGAATTGTCATGCAAAACTTTCTTTGCTTTTGATATACAATCATAAACTACTTTTTAGAGAAATTCTACACATATCTACCTATAATAAATTTCAGCTAATTTTGGTGGTACTTATTCACAGATTAAAAGAGGCTGAAAACAATATTATATTCTGTTAAGAAATACTTCATTGTAGATATGTTGTGCATCAATAATATAGGATCCCCACTGATGCTACATTCCATAATCACATGTTTTTCTTTGTAATGTAATCATCATCAGCTGCTTTAGTTAGAAGAATTGAAAAACACATGTGTCATTCACTTGCAAATATGATGAAGTGAAATAGCAGACAAGGACATTGTAAATACCTTGAGAAATATTAATTAAAGTATGTGTGACAGGATACTTTATTATAAGAAAGTACTCTTTGTCCTAGTTAAAATGCCAAGGCATGCCCTGGCAAATATAATGCTGCCACAGATTGATATGGAATGAATATCTGTAAATAAAACAGATAGAAAATTATTGTTATTAGTCTCACTCTATAGTCTTTTAGAAATTATTATTTTTGTACAACAATCCATTCAAAGATAGACATGGTGGAGCACAGAGGAAGAAATGATGTCACACATATGTCATTGGACAAATTATACATTCAATTGATCTGCCATCAATTCTATCAGGGTTTCAACTGATGAATTCAGGAGTACATCAAGGTTGCAGCTTTGTTGCTCATTTCCTCTTCAGTTCATAGATCTATGAACTGGTAATCTACTTCTACCTCCATTTTGTCAAAATTTAGCTCAGTCTATTGATTCTCATTTAGTCAATTATAACATCCAGCATTAGTTGAATAACTTCATTGTCTCTTTTGACTCTTCTTTTATACCAACATGCAACAATTTCAAAGCCAGAATAACTTCAGTACCTACATATGCACAATTTCATCTTTATATTGGCATATATAGTATTAGCATGAAAGATATTTTCCTGTGACATGGAAATATTATCAATTTACTGTAAGAGTAAAAAGGCAAGTAGGATATGGAAGTGAGAAATTGAAAGTGGTAAGATGCTAGAAAATAATTGGGAACTAAAATCACTGAAGCAATAACAAAATATGACTTGGATTAAGGAAAAAAGAGAATGTGTGTTAAAAGAATGTGAAGCATATACTGCTAAAAATATTACAGGAAAAAAAAGGTATACCAGGACTATGATATATGCAAAGAAGCTTGTTAAATCTTGGAGAAGTGTTGCTGAGAGAAAAAAAAAAATTGCAGCAGGGGCTGAATGAAATTTTTGTAGACTTCTGCCCAACCATGAAATCCTCTAGAAAATGGCACATTGAATAGTGGTGTATTTTTTTCCTCCATGCTGAGAAACAGTTGTCTTTGCTGCCAAAGATGATCCTTTGATAGCACACACTCTAGATTTTGCATGGGAGAAATTTGTAATATTCCATGATGAGTTTAGACAGTTGTGTACTTACCTAGGAAGAGAATTCAGAGAACTGTGATTCTTGGTGAGAGCAGCTAGAGTGATCAGATCTCCATAATTTCCTGTCATTGTTTGTATTCTTAGAGGTTTGTATTCTTAGATTTTAACATAATATTTTAAAGATGTTCTTGATTTTGGCTAACATTTTTAATTGTTAAAATCTGTCTGAATGTTAATATGTTTTACATTTCTTTCTTGATTACAAATGTGAATTTTGACTGTTTTACTTTGTAGTTATAAAATACTTGCAATTTCACCATAAGAAAGTCAATGTCTTGAAAGTTCTCCTTTTTTGCAGTGAAAAGTAGTTTGATCTGGATTCTTATTGTAAGGACTTTATATTTTACTACTTTTAAAAAGAATTCCATTGTTCCATTTTATTTTTGTACATCTGTCTCCTTTTTTATTTCAAAAGATGGGAATTTTCCTTTTGTTTTCCATTTGCTTTCTACTGTGGGAACTATTATCTCAGTTCCTTTTGTGGTTACTTTGTTATGGAACACTTAAACTCTCTTTGCCCTTGAGAAGAAGCCTGCTTTACTGTTAAAGCACGGCTATAAGAGAAATTTGGATTGTAGTAAAATCAAAGCAATAATAAATTAATGACTCCAAACACTATATATTATATACTCTCTACAATGCCCACAAAAAGAGTTATAAAAGACTGCAGACACAGACTTCAGAGGATAATTAGGACTGCAGAAAAAACAATTACTACCAAACTGCCTTCAATTGAGGACCTGTATGCTGCACGAGACAAAAAGAGGGCTGTGAAAATATTTACAAACCCATCATATCCTGAATATAAACTGTTTCAATTCCTACCCTCAAAATGATGCTATAGAGCATGGCACACCAGAACAACTAGATACAAGGACAGTTTTTTCTTGAATGCCATCACTCTGCTAAACAAATAATTCCCTCAACACTGTTCAACTATTTACAAAGTCTGCACTACTATTACTATTAATCTTCTCATCACTCCTTATCACCCATTCCCTCCCACTTGTTGACTGCATGCCTGTAACTTTTGCTTGAATCTTTATGATTTATATTGACTGTTTCCTAGTATGATTTGATTGCTTATTTTATCCTATGCAGTGATGGGATTCAATTTTTTTTTACTATCGGTTCTGTGGGCGTGGCTTTGTGGGCCTGGCAGGGGAAGGATACTGTAAAATTTCCAGTCAGAGGTAGTATTAGCTGGTTCTCCAAACTACTCAAAATTTCCACTAACAGTTCTCCAGAACTGGTCAGAACCTGCTGAATACCACCTCTGACTGACCCTATGATTATTATTAAATGTCGTACCTTATGATTCTTGACTCTTGATGAATGTGCACCAAGACAAATTCCTTGTGTGTCCAATCACACTTGGCCAATAAAGAATTCTATTCTATTCTATTCTATTCTATTCTATTCTATTCTATTCTAAAAGAAAGACAGGAATCAGATGATTTTAATGGTGGAGCCTTTTTGGAAATTTTTGGAACAATGTTTTTTAACTTACAAGTTCTAAATGAAAAATTAAATAAAAGATTTAATGAATTAGCAACTATTTTAAATCAATCTAAATAATGTATCCAGATACATGCAACAGCAGCAGTTAGATAGGACACAGAACTGGAAGGCTTTTTGGAGGAGGCTGAAGAGGGCATTAACTTAAATGATTCAATTACAACAGAGTTGTAGTGAGGTGCAGTTGTTTGAAAGGATCCCTGTTTAAGGAAAAGTAAAGACAATAAACTGAAAAGATTTATTTTTACTATTAAGAATCAATTGATAGTATTCAATTCTGGACAGAGACAATGGTTGTCGTAGGTTCATAGGAAATTAGAAGCTATTAATGGACTTTCTGCAAGTTAAATGCAATAAAAGATTGTTTAACAGAGTGCTTTGAAACTTAGCTTCATTATTGGGATTATCTGTTAACTTGTTTTTTTTTTTGCAGTAAATAGATGGTAGATCAAATTTCTTCTTGAAAGTCTCAAGTGATTATGCTCCCACAACTTTCAAGGGCAAGCTGTTCAGTATCAACTAAGATGGACATTTTATGTATAAATTTGATATCTTGTTTTACACACTTTTTTTCTTTTTTAATCTTTGTTTTCTCTTTCCTTTGTTCTTTTATGGTATTTTATCTTCAAAAATAAATAAATAAATCAATATAAAGAAAACCTTTATAAAATGTTTGATATATAATATTTTTCACCCACAAGGTTGGCAAAGATGTTTAAGGACATGTCCGCTAAATGTTGGAAAAGTCACCAGATACCTGATTTGTATTATCATATGTGGTGGACATGCCCAAAAGCAAAATAATATTAGACAAAAATACATACATGGTTGGAGAAAATGATAAAGATTTAAAACCAAAAATATTTCTATTGGGCATTTTACTGGATTAGTATAACAAGACAAATACATATTTGATTTTACATGTATTAACCAGAGGTGGTATTCAATAGTTCTAACCAGTTCTGGAGAACTGGTCGTGGAAACTTTGAGTAGTTCGGAGAACCGGCAAATACTACCTCTGATTGGAGATTTTACAGTATCCTTCCCCTGCCATGTCCACTATGTCACACTACAGAACCGGTAGTAAAAAAAAAAAATTGTATCCCACCACTGGTATTAACTGTAGCTAGAATTGCATTTGCACAACAATGGAAAAGTGAAGAGATACCTACAGATGAAAATGTGATTTAAAAAATATTATTAATGTGCAGAAATGGATAGATTAACACTTACAATTAAGGAAAAGGAAGAAACTGAATACTTTTTGACATGGGACTTAGTTTTATCAATGGCTAGCTAATAAAAACAGAAGCTAAAAACATGTAGATGAAAGAAAAAGACCAATGATATAAGGGAGGTTTGTTAAAATGGATAAGCAAATATTATTGTTATTATTATTACAGAATTAAAGCCAATGTAATGAATATTGTTTTGTTTTTTTATTATAAAAATTTTATTTGGGTTTTCACAAAACATAATACAAGTAAAATTTCTTTCTTTCTTTCTTTTTTTTTTGAGAATAGCATGATCCCAGGTTATCACTTTTCCATACAGACACAAATTCAATTTCATATCCATCTTTGTCTTCTATTCTATATCTTATTACTATTTTAACATTTTCTCAATAATTTTTCCCTTCCCTTAGTTTTCTCAATCTCACTTTTAATTATCTCATTCCTTTCTAAATTCAATTATATATGTATATATCTTTTTCTAAGTTTCAATGCCTTTCTAGTCATTATATTTATACTTTTGTCTGTCCTGTTTCAATTTCATATTTTCTTTTCTCATTAAATAAAATTTTCCCCTGTAGTTACTAATTGGAGTATGACACCTTTGTATCTTTTAATTTTTATCCATTCAACTCTTATTTAAACTTCAATTAATATCTTTACAATTATAACATTCAATATAATACATAACTTCCAGTCGAATTCTGCTTGGTACATTCTTAAAATACACACTAAGTTCTTAAAGAAAATATATATATATGACAATAATAAATAAAATACTTATTCTATTCCAATTCAGCTCTATCATTAATGTTAGTTATAATCTTTGACATCTTTAACATTCCTTTTCAATAGGATATCATACTTCTAGGAACACTTATAATATTTCCATAATTTTTTCATGATTCTTTCATATTCCTCTTCACTTAAGTTTTTATAATAATTTAAATGTTCCCCTCCTTTCCTAATTTCATTCTCTCATTCTCTTTATTTCATTTATTTATTAAACATTCCATTACATTACAATGAGTATTTTATCTATCATTTTAATCATACTTGTTTCATATTTTCAAAGTTCATTTCTATTTCTAATATAACAATACTATCTTATATACCCTTGCAGAATCCCCCTTTCAATTAAATTTTCACCCATTATTTTTGTGTCTTGTACATTTTCCCTGTTTCTCTATGTCCTGATTCTGTCCTTTATAATTTCTTTTCCTTTCCCTCTTCTCCCTCTTCTTTTCCCTTCCCTTTTTGACCCCTTCTCTCTCTAATTCTGATTCTCTCTTCTGTAATCCTCTCTTCTGTTTCTTCCTAATGTTATATTTACTTTTCAAACTATTCTTTTTCTGGGTTGTTTTTTCAGATCTTAAATTTTTCACTCTCTTTCCCCCCTTCCCTTTCTTTTCTCCACATAGAAATACTTGGTCATTGAAAATGGCTTCTTCTTTGTCCCACCCTTCTTGTTCTACAGGCATTTCTTGTTGTTTCTCATAGCTCAGGATCTCCATTTGTAAAAATTGAAATATGAAGCCAAAAGAACCTCTTCCTTCTTGTGCATCTTCTTTCTGTTTTTTAAGTTCCATTCTCAATTCTTCCAAGAGTGATACCATTTTAAAAACTTTTAAACAACCACCCGATAAATTTTAGTCCTTTAGATTCAATATCCAAAAATCCAAAAATCACCAAGTAATCCAAATAATCCAAAACTGTTTCTTCTTGCTACTTTTTTCCACTTTCTCTTCTTGGGGTTCTCTTATCTTGTTACAAAGTTTCAGTTAAAATATATCTTTTAGGAATCTTGTTAAAGTTTCACTGTTAATTCCTTTCACTTCCAGGTGATCTCCTCCTTTTTCCAGATCCACCCTTTTATTTTTTTCTTTCTTTGAAAATTTTTTGAGAAACCAGAAATCTTTATTATCCCTTTGACATTTTATTTTCAGTTTAAATACCTGTTAATGTCAAAGTAGATTTTTGCTGATTTCTTGCTTAAATCTCTTAGTTGTCAATATAGGGAAGAAAAGAAAAAAAAACCAAATCCTTTCCCTTCCCTTTCTCATTCTCAGCTTCAAAGTCTTCTTTGGGAACAATGTTATTCTTTATAATTCGAATTCCAAGGTACCTTGTATTGTTGTTTTTCCAGTTCGACCCGGTCAGCCAAAACTTTTTCTTCTTATCTTCCTCCTGCACATTCTTTTCTGGTTGAGTTCTTCTTTGAGGTGGCCATTTCTGATCACTGCTGCAACCACCTTCGGGAAAGGGAGTAATAGCCAGCTGGGGAGGAGAGAGGTGGCTCTCCTCGACTCTACTGGTGGTCTCCCTCCTCTTTACCACCTCTATGGGGTGGCTTAGCCCCGAAACCAGAAGCGAGCACAGATCGAAACTGAACACAATCACAAATTTTGGTCTGTCGCCGAAGAAGCTCAAACCGGAATATTGTTGTAAACACTTTGATTATTATTTCCTAAAAATATTTGTACCCAGACAACAGCATTTTATTGGAGATGCAATAAGGGCAATGCTTCTTTAAAGCACTTGTTTTTACAATGGCTTATGCTTACCAAGTTTTGAAAAAATTAATGAACCATGTAAATTGATTGCATGACAAAAGGTAAAATTTTCAGATGATAATTGTTTGAGCTATATATATAATACTTGAAAATTTGACATAGAACAATATAAATGGATTCTCTCTGTGCTATAGATAAAAGACTGATATTATAGAATTGGAAAGATAAATATACAACCCCTTGGATTCAATGGATTGAGAACCCAATGTCACTTGCCTCCTATGAACAGATTGCCTGTAGATATAGACTTTGTGGGCATAAATATTTAAAAAATGGCATTAATGTATATGAAATACAATAGACTAATATGAACCACAACAGTTACACAAATGTATGACAAATATATATGTGTTTCAATAATAATTAAGTAATTATATATAGAATTGTAATTTCTTGCCATTAAAATTATATAACTACTTATTTTTTAAAAAAGTATGTTTTTTCTCTTTTCTTTGATAATCTATGTATTTTATATCTGTTATATGTCCTTTCACTTATATGACTATTTTAAAGGCAATAAAAGAATATTTTTTTAAGAAATAACATGGCTAGCCAGATGTTATTCTATGAGATTCAAACCCCCTACTAAGAACTGATGTGCACAGTAATATCATCACATAAATTATATATTTATATATTTAAGTCCAACCTTTCATGTAAGCTTATAAAACTGTATTATAACATCATCACTCTTGTTTCATCATTTCCCCAGGTCTCTAAGCCCCATAGATGTCGCCTGGAGTTCAGAAAAAAAAGTGCAATTTTTTTATCTGCCCCTGGAGCCAAATGTTTTTCTCCTGTATAATTTTATTACAGGTGAATACTCTCATTAATTTAGGTGCTAAATTAATGTAGCAAAAAAAAAGAAGAAGAATAGCAATATTGCACATGATCATGGGATAATATTATTTTATATTCAGGAATGAGTACGACAAATTCCTCAATACTTAAGAATGCTGAATGTGCAGACTTCAGGATTCCCTCCCCCCCCCCCCGTCTGATCATCAGAAGTGTCCTTCAAAACCTTTACTCTGATGAGATTGTGGTCCTGAATAATCATGGGGTGAGCACACAATATAGCATGGCCTGCCACTTGGTATTTAATTATTTGCAGTTGCATATCCCAATTTACATCACATTCATAATCTACTTCTGTCTGGAACAGACACCCTCTGTGCCCATCACTGATTCATTTTCCAAATTATTTTTTTCCCTTGGCTTTAATAGCATTTAATTCAAATTCTGCAGAATAAAATGAACACATTTTCATTCATGAGAATTGGTTGCGATGCTAAAAAAAAACCCAAACCCTATAAATATTTTATATGTGGAAGGAGGGGCAGAGGGGGACACTTAATGAGCAAGTGCCAGTGTGACAAAAAAGGACTGATGTCACAAACAAATATTGTGATTACAAAGAAAATAACATGTATTTGCAGGCTGGTAAACAGGGAATACAAGCTTGTAAAACTGCTTACACAGATTGTTCTTTACCGAGTCCTTTCAAGGGGGATAAATGGATAATTCTTATTATTGAAGAGTAGGTTCACTTCCTGAAAGGACACAGTGTCAGAGGAATGTTATCCCAACCATACTTAACAGAAGAATTAAAAGAAAATTCAGAAAGAGACTGGTAGGAATTGTAGGGCAGGGGATAGCAATAGCATTTAGACTTATATTTCACTCCACAGTGATTTTCAGCATTATCTGGGCAATTTAGAATGTCAGAATATTGCCCCTAACAATCTGGGTCCTCATTTTATCGACCTCAAAAGGATGGAAGGCTGAGCCAATCTTAAGCCTCATTAGGATCAAACTGCAGGTTGTGGGCAGAGTTTGCCTAAAATACTGCATTTTAATCTCTGTGCCATCACTGGCAACTTATGTCCATGTGTCCCACACCTAACTTCACTGGTTGAATGCATTGGGATGAGAAAAATCTATCAGTGTCTGATTGAATTGATTGAGTAAGCACCAGGACTGAAAAGAACATTATGAGTGAGGGAATCTACTAAAGATAAAAATTGGAAATAGTGAAACAAAACATATGGAATATTTCACTAGGACAAGCTCTGAAAGAATAAATTCGACCAATGCAAGGCCTTTTTTCTTTTTAAAATGTACCATACTTAGGCTTTTCTCCTTTTTTTTTGACTTGCAAATTTCAGAAACATATTCTCTTTCAGATAAATGTACCTCTAAGAAATTGTATTTTGTTGAGATAAAAGTAACAAGATGCGCAGAGGACTCTGATGCCAAATGCAAGGCTCCAGTTTATTTCAACTGATCTTGCAAATCTATTGCCATAAAAAACTTTGGCTGGTTTCCTTAATATCACTAACAAGAGTATTGGTGTTCTGCATAAACTGTTGTAAACAAGAGCAAAGTTAAACATGAAAGGCAATGGTAGGCACAATGATGTGATTGAAGTTCTGTTATTTTATGCAGCCACAGACTAGAATTTAAAAACAAGAAGAGTTTCAATCTTGCTCATTTTTCTTATGGCCAAAAGCAAGGATTCCCAATTTTTAGGCCAAAAAGTGTTTTTAAAATGTTGAAATCATTTCTACAAAGAATGCAACCATTACAAGGATGCATCTATAACAGTAACAATAACAAGAAGAAGAAGAAGAAGAAGAAGAAGAAGAAGAAGAAGAAGAAGAAGAAGAAGAAGAAGAAGAAGAAGAAGAAGAAGAAGAAGAAGAAGAAGAAGAAGAAGAAGAAGAAGAAGAAGAAGAAGAAGAAGAAGAAGAAGAAGAGTTATGAAAAAAAAGATCTATAAAAGTCACTCCAAGTTACCATTTCAGTGAAAATTGATAGAAGGGTAGTTCTTGGATTATGACCATTAAAATGTCCCTGTAGTCATGTGATTATGATAATGGCTCCCTTGGCACCCTGTCATTCAGTACACAGATTGCAATTACAACATTGAGTGTGTTGTGGTCATGCAATCATAATTTCTAATGTTCCCTGACAGCTTCCCATTAGAAGCAATAGCAATACCTCTTAGACTTATATACCACTTCACAGTGTTTTACAGCAAATTCCATTTAACTAAATGGGAAGTATTTTTGAATATGCATGCACAAATCTATACTATTAGCGGAATTAAAAAAAAGAACTTTAGACTGATGACATAGTATTATACTGCTGGGAATAATTGATTTTGCTATTCTGCTATCATTTTATTTTATCCCAAGATGAAATGATAACAGGTGAACCAGGAACCAGGATTCTGACTTATGTGAATAGAGATGATTGAAACCTATTAATCATCTTTCTGCTTTGTAAATGAAGTTTGGGAATTTTTGAGACCATTTTGAGAATGAGGTAAAGATGGTTTGTAAAAAGAGGACAATCTAATATCTGTCAATGGAAACAAACTTTTTAGACCATAATGTGAACCAATTAAATATACAAATATTATTATATAAAAAAGGAATAATTAATATCTAAATGTTAACAGTTTGGGGTAGTGATAAAATGCAATAGCAATAGCACTTAGACTTATATATCGCTTCACGATGCTTTACAGTTCTCTCTAAGTGATTTACAGAGTCAGTGTATTGCCCCCCAACAACCTCGGTCCTTGTTTTACCGACCTTGGAAGGATGGAAGGATAAGTCAACTTTCAATAAAGTCCATAAATAATCCATAAATAAAGTCAATGGGAAAATCAAAGGTCCTCACTTAATGACTGACTTCCATAGTTTTCACTTAATGTCAGCAGCCAGAACTGCCATTGCTAAGTAATATGACCACATGATGTTGTGTTTTAGGCCTGTATCACCTAGCAACCACAATTCTAGTTCTAATTGTCATTCTCAGCCAAGGATTAGCTGTAAAATGTTTTGTAGATGGCATTCTTTGCATGAAAACAAGGACTTGATTCTTTCCAGAGTCATCAATTCCAGATGAATCTGGAATGCTTATCTCCAAACCAAATGCAATCTTTTTCCACCAGCTAGATACAATTAAGCAATGATGATCACGGTGATGACATGCAGGGTATCAGCTCCTAAAAAGGGTAAATTCCCCAGGAAATAATACCTGGTTTGCATGCAAATTGTCCCCGCAATGAGATAGAAAGAAAACAGAAGATGATACAAATTTTGTATATGTAAATGAATATACCTATCTATCTACCTAGCCACTTTTTTGCCTTTATTGATACAGTCCTGCCTTCCCTACAGTCATTCATTTTATGCGATGTACAGATTAGTGGGATGTACACAGCCAGATAATTATCTAGCAGAAGCATTCATATTTATGATATGTGAGCTTTGACAGTTTTATTAAAATGAAATACATAGGAAATTCCCTGCTGTTTCTTTTTTTCTTTCTTTCTTTAATATCTTAGCAGAGCTTTGTTAATAGCTCCTTGCAAATTTCTCTTCAGGCTACACAATGGCCTTCCCTTTGGTTTGTTTCCTTTATTGTGAAGACTGTATTCATCCTGGGACTTTGTGATGTCAATGTGCAAACAAAGAACTTGATGCTGAGTCTAAAATTCAGCAAGCTAGGAGTTTACCCTTTATTTTTCTCTCTCTCTCTTTTGTTTCTTCTCTTTTACTTGCTTTCCTTTTTTATTTGCTGAACAATAAAAACTAGGATATGTTTCTGTCATCTTTTTGATGTTAAATTCATTTCAGCCTCAACTTGCATCTGTGAATTTTGACAAAAAAGCATGAAAATATATCTATGCTATGTTATGAATATTTTTAATGTGCTGTGAACATACTTTTTGCAATCAGTATCTAATATAAAATTCATATCTTCCCCAATATATACAATTTTGTGCATATTTTTCATTGAATGAAGCTTACTTTCAAAACACCTGGACAGACTCAACCATAGTTTCATCTGGGAAACTGAGCACCCTAGACTAAATTAAATCCCAAATCACTAGAGAATTCCTGGAAACTTGGCATTCAGAGAAATCACCCATCAAAAGACACATAGAGATAAATCACATTTATATACCATTTCAATGAGACAATGAAAAAGCTAAGAAGGAAACAAAATAAACAAAAACAAAAAGAACAGAATGCATCCTCTCCAGTAGCCAACACCCAGAAAGCAATAGCAATAGCACTTAGACTTATATACTGCTTTACAGCTCCCTCTAAGCAGTTTACAGAGTCACCTTATTTTACCCATCTAGGAAGGATGGAAGGCTGGGTTATTCTTGAGTCTGGTGAGATTTGAACTGCCAAATTGCAGGCAGCCTCGTAAGCAGCAGAAGTAGCTTGCAGAAGTAGCCTGCAGTACTGCATTCTATCCACTGTGCCACCATGGCTCATAAGCAGAGAAACCATGCCTTAATCAAGGAACTAGTCTAGTGAAGACTAATCTAGTGAAGAGAAGGACCAGGGAGCAGTGGGATAGCAGTGTCTCAATATTTGAAAGGCTGTCACAGAGAGGAGGGGGTCAACTTATTTTCCAAAGCACCTGAAGGCCAGACAAGGAATAATGAATGGAAACTGATCAAGGAGAGATTCACCCTAGAGATAAAGACAAATGTTCTGACAGTGAGAGCAATCAACCAATAGAACAGCTTGCCTTCAGAAGTTGTGGGAGCTTCACCACTGGAAGCTTTCAAAAAGAGACTGGACTGCCATTATTTGTCACAAATAGTTAGGGTCTCCTGCTTCGGCGGGGTGTGCGTGTGTTGAACTATATGACCTACAAGGTCCCTTCCAACTCTGTTATTCTGTTAACTACCAAGGAGAAAACTATATTATGCAAACAGGGAGGAAACCTAAACTCACTATTACTAAGTTGGATAATGAAACATCTGCAAGCAAACTATCAACCTTAGAGACAGTCCAACTCTGATCTCCATATATCCACTTCTATTGGAAACATATGAAAGCCCCCAATGAATATGTGCCCAAATCAACAATGTAAAATCTTGTTGAGAAATTCCAAATCCAATTCAGAGTTATTGCTCAATGTTTGAGGACTAGGGAATGATTTGGCTTCATTTAACCATTCCCATATACATTTGGGAGGACTCATCCATGACAAATGTTAAATGGATTTATCTGCAAATTAATTGAAACCAATTAATTAAAATAACTAAATTAATTGTGCAGACTAGGCAAAGAATCTTAACATGAACCATTGATGCTTTTACATTTGACTACCTATGAAAATACTGAAAATTATAGTGGGAAGGGATGCGTTATTGTTGGGATATGTCTTCACATGTAAAACTGTTTTACATGTGAACTGTTTACTAAGGGATAGCCATTTCCCTCCTTTCTTGGAGCTACCTTCCTTCTCAGTTTCTTCCCACAGGGAAGTCAGCCTAATTTCTTTTCCTGAATTAGGTCCAAAAGCAATTTGCATTTGTTATGTCATTATTTAAAGGCAGTGAGAAGTGCCTATCCAATCAAAGGAGATTTATGGGTTATTGCAACTGCTTAATGTATAGCAGTATTCTTCCCTAGGGTGCATTGTCAAAATGAATAGTAAAAATGAGAGAACATCATGGTATTTCTAACACTCAACAATCTTTGAATTTTAAGGCACAGGATTAATACTCATAACAATATAGTAAGCTTTTAGGACAAATGAATAATCTAGAGCTATGGATTTTTATGACTCAATGCACTCTCCCACCATTTGTTTATTTAACTAGATGGGAAACCTACATAGATATATGACAGGGATTATTATTTACAAAATGATGGTTTGTGGCTTGCACAAAAAAGCAAACAATCTAAAAAGTGTTCTATTTTTAAAAATCAATTTTATGCAGCAGCCAAGAAAATAATAAATTGAAAAGAAATATATCAGGAGGGACTCCAAGTTTCCTGTTTCCTCAGAAGAAAAGAGGTGCCCCAGATCTTGCTGCTTAATTTCTGATAAATCAGGCCAGACACTTAACAAAATAACATGTGCTTGTTTAAATATGCAGAAGTGATCCATAATCTCAATCACGAAGAACATTTCTGTATATTCAACTGAAAGCAAGCAATCTTTCTTGTATAGCTTTTCACGCTATGGAGATTGATCAGTAGGATCAGTAAAAAACAGGATGTTAAGGACTACGCTAAAATGATTAGAATAGGTGTATCCCCATAGCCATACCTTCTGGCATGCAATGTATATTAGGAATTGCTAAAATTATTTTTAACAGTAGTTTATTTCTAAAGGTTAGAAATGCTTAGAAGTACTATCCTTAGGAAGATTTGAAACAAATATTTGAATTAACTATGTAATAGGAAAGAGAGGATAAAGAGTAATCCACTTTGCTGATATACTGCAGTGTACAACTTGTACAACTGTCCATGAAGTTGTGGGAAGCCAACCTCCCCCTTCCAGAAGAATGAAATATTTTGAGGAATATTTTTTTTAAAAAAGTCAGGATAAAATATTTCCCCTAAAAGAGAAATAAAAGAACTTAAGGAAGACAGAAATTCAGAGCCCCAACTCCCTGCCCCCAAGCAGATACTGAGCTGAGGCAGCTTTTAGAAATGAAGATATGATAATCCATTACTCGCTTCAACAAAGTCTGAACAAAGGCAGAGTGATAGGATTAGCCCTTATTGAAGATCCAAACCAGGACAAAGCCATTAAACTATATTAGGAATTGCCCAATACCCTTTCAGAACACAAACCTCTTCATTGTATCATCTCAGTAGCCCAAACTTCAACCAAACCTGGGAGCTCAGACAACCTATAGAGCCATCTATGACCCCTACATAACACCTACATGGCCATGGAAATCTGACAACAACCAATAGAATACATGTTCTTAAACAGGAACAGGAAACTCAAGTACAAAGTCCAAGAGATGGTATAAACCCCCCACTTTCAACTCCATGTGGTCAGCTTTTTAATGGTTTCTTTGGCTTATTTTCAACAATGTCTAGCATTTCTTCTGACATTTATTTTTATAAATTCATGGCATATGCTAGGCTTGTTGTGGTTAGCTCTATAAGCTTGCTGGGGAAAATGTACAATGTCTCCCCTTTAGGTTTAACCAAAATGTGAATGAGTAGGGAAGCTGCATTGTGCTGAAGAAAAATTAATTAGTGAAATGTATGCACACACGCAGGCCTGGGATACTGCAAAATTAAAATCTATGCAAGAAACCTGAACCTACTCATGAATGTCTCTAGGATTTTTTTCTCTTTCAAAAGAAAATTATGAAATCAAAGTCTGAAGATTTAAAAACAAACAAACATGCAATGATATTCATCCCAGTAATATTTAAGTTAGGGTTTAAAAACACTGATTTTACTTTTTCTTCTGTAGAGAAAAACAATTTTGGAATAAGTAATATAATCATTACATTTTGGCAATGTTCCAGTACTTCAGGTATCTTTTTGCCTTTTAAACACAAGCATGCAAATTATTTTAAAGGATATAGTTATTACATTCATTCTTTCTTGTTACCTTGGGATGCACAATTGCAAATTTCCATTTCCTTGGATGCTGTTAGCATTTTGTGAAAGCTTTTTAATCTAGTTAAGGCTGATATGAAACAATTCTTCAACCATTATTTTTTCCATTCTCATTTGAACTCAAAAATAGTCTATAAAGCCACTTTTACCCCTTTTTTAAAAACATTGAAAACAAAATAGAGAATGGTTTTATAATGCTTCTATGGTAGATTTATGCTTTAACCAAATGTGCTCAACTGATTAAGTTCATACTTCAGGTGCTCTGCTCAAATAAATAAAATATTAAAAACATCCTCAGCTTTTTAAATTTAATTTACCTCATTCTCAACTGCTTTCAACTTTTTCCCCCCAAAGTGCACAAACTAGCTATCCTAGCCAGTCAGATCAGCTGAATCAACCTTGGCGATCAATGGGGTAACAGATGTTGCAGCCAGATTGCCCTCATATTTTTTTTTACACCGGTGGAGGGCAATTAGTACCTGTGGCCTCAAAACGTTTTGAGGCCAAAACACTGGCTCAAATTCTATATGGGGCACAAACAGGAATCCTTGGAAAAAAAAACTTGCTAGAACCTATACAAACCAAATTCCTGCGAGCCACCTTGGTTGCACCCAAAGGAACTCCAAATGCCCAGGTAAGAATTGATACAGGCATGCCTCAAATTCAGGTAAGAGCCTGGAAAATGATCATTCATTGGCTAAAACTGCATTTCTTCCCAGAAGGACTGACCTCTCTAGTATTGACTGATAACTACCCTTCCCCCTGGAAGCAGGCAATAGACCACAAGCTGGGTGCCTATGGGCTCCCACCAGTATTCTAAATGTCCCTAGGCTTTGACTAAGCAAAGCAAGTAGTAATCAATAGAATGAAGGTCATGGAGTTCCAAGAAAAACTAAATAGGTTGGCTCACCACAGCAGGGACAGAATCAAACAGGGAGTGTGGGAATCAGCAAGATATCTAAATGATCTGATCTTCCCAAAACTAAGATAGCATTCTTCAGAATCAGATTTAATATTCTCCCATCAGCACTCCTTCAGGGCAGGTATAAGAAAACACCAATAGCAGAACGGGTATGTATATGTGGTAAAGGAGAAGTTGAAGATATATCACATGTTTTATTGTACTGTGAGTTATACAGAGTTTATAGGTCATTGTATATTTCCCCCTTATTAGAGAGATTGCCAGGGAGTGCAGACAATTTTTAATTTAGGCTTTCTCCTCCAGGATTCAAACCCAGCTATTACACGTGCAGTGGCAAAATTCTGTGTTGCTGCAATGTCTACTAGAAAAAAATTGGTTACAGAATTATAGCTGTCAATTTGTGACATTTTTTTGGAGATAGAACAAACTTTGGAAAATGATATTTACATACATACTTACTGGCTCTCCACTCATATAAACCAGGGAGTGCCCCTGACTGTTTGAGAACATGTATTTTCTTAACGGATGTTTTTATCCATTATTAATGTATTATAATGTGTCAATATTTTTTTATATATTGTAAATAGTGACGTCTATTGCTGGTCTAAGACTGTAATAAAGTTATATTCTAGCTATTTAGATTTTAAACTTCCAGCTATTTAGATTTTAAACTTCTCTTTAATTCTAGCCCAATCTCACAGATGTATACTAGGAAATAACTTCATTCAATCTTACATAGTTATTTTGGAATAAGTGCAAGTGAGGACAGTGAGATGTGCAAGTAAGCGTAGATTGATATGATTTGGCTGGGTACTCTGTTAAAGTACTTTCACCCATCTTTCTGGATTATAGTGTGCATCTTTTTTCAAAAAACAATCTGTGCAAATTGACTGTTAATAACAATGGTTATTAACTGTCTTACTTTCATAAACTGTTCTTCATGAACAAAATGTACTAGTCTAACCAAAACCTAATCACTGATTCTTTTTTTTCTTTCAAAGGTAGGACTCAGAACTGGATAAAAGACTGTAAGTGGGTTTGGAATAATGCAGAACAAAGTGGACCTTTTATAGGTAATCCTTAACTTGAAATCCTTGATAGTATTTAATGACCGTTCAAAGTTACACCACCACTGAAAAAAGTGATTTATGACCATTTTTCATACTTATGACTGTTGCAGAATCCCCATGATCACATGATTTACATTTGCATGATTGACAACTGGTTCACATTTATGACAGTTGCACTGTCCCAGGGTCATATGATCATCTTTTGCAGTGTTCTAACAAGCGAAGTCAATGGAGAAGCCAGATTCACTTAACAACCATGTTACTAATTTAACTATTGCAGTGATTCACTTAACAAATGTGGCAAGAAAAGTCATAAAATGGGGCAAAAATCTCTTAACAAATTGTTTCACTTAGCAACATAGATTCTGAGCTCAGTTGTGGTCATAAGTCAAAGACTACCTGTACTTCCCATAATTTGGATTTTGAAGACATATCTATTATAAGGCACCCAGGATCATTTTGGATGGTGAAATGGGCAGCATATAAATTTAATAAATACACAAATTTCAAAATTTAGTGTTGGAGAAGACATATGTGAATACTGTGAACAGCCAAGAAAACAAACAAATGTCTCCTCAAACAAATCAGTCCAGAGTTATTACTTGAGGTACAAATGACTAGGCTCAAATTATCTTATTTTGGATACATTATGCAAAGAATTAGAGAAGATTTAAATTTTTGAGAAAGGTGGAAGAAAAGAAGGAAGAAAAGATGGCAACCAGAAATGAGGTGGATAGATCATTTGCAGAGGCAATGGGTGCACTCATTAGAAGATCTGAAGGACCAGATTAGTGAGAGGTCATCATGGAGAAAATCTAGGTGGTTGGTTTAAGAATCAACTCTTGATTCTTGATGGCAGATAATCAATTTCAAATTGTGATATATCTGTTTGGATCAGGTCAGTATATACCTATTAGCATATATAAACACTGATGCAAATAAGACCTTTCAACTTTATAATGATTCATGAATAGAGATGGGATAGACTGAAAAAAAAAAGATCCCCTCCCAGAAAAATACAGTTTCCTCCACAATTTTTCTGATTTTTTTTCCAGGCCTTCCCACCTCTACTCATGAATCCTGTCCATGCATTCCTTACACTTTCTCAATATACATTTGGTCTAGAACTGGAAACACTGGAGAAGTGCTACATTTTACAGTGTAGGCTGCTAGCCCAGCTGGTGACAATTGCAGAGGATTTCTTCTGTGGGGAAGAGAGCTGGAAGAAGTTAGGGATGGTACAAAAAGATATAATGTCTCATTGCCAGGAAAGAAGCAGTTTGTTCTTACAGCAAGTTCCATTTCATCTGGGAAGTTCTCGACTAGCCATTATCAATCACATCAGCTGCAATAGTTACAAAATGTTGCTTCATCGTACAACCTAGTTTTAATACAATTTATAGTCCAAAATATTGATTTTCAGATATTTTGAATTAGTAAATAAAATACTATAATTAGTTCAGAGGTAAGTAGGTAAAATACTTACCTAGTTCAGAGGTAAGTAATAGAAAAAGCAAACAAGCAACAAGCAATCAAACAAGAGGTTTGTTTGATATCTTCAGTCTGTCCTATTTCTAAGATTCTTCCCCCCCACCTCCTAGAAAATATATACCTTTCAAGTAAGATGTTGCACAGCACTTTTCTACACATTTATTTGTATGTAAGTCACTAGGTATTTCATGGAATATTCAAATAATTATGGTTAGGAATAATATGCTTTACAGAGATACTGGAAAATATCCACTTCAGTAGTAAGACTATTCTACAATAAAATTCTCTACATGACCCCCATTATCCCAAAGAAGGATAAGAATAAATCTTCACTATTTGTTTCTTATGATATGTTGCATAATGAAGGAATCAGAAATGATATTATATATCATGAGTCACTTGCAACACACACACCTGTATGCTTAAAGACATGTGATTTAATGTGATCTGCAATCTCCCATTTAACAGATTTAGCACTTACATATTAATTGTTTTTTGTTTAGATTTTAGCTTTCCACCCATATAACAACAGAGAAATGATTGAAGTTGAGAATAGAATCTGATTACTAAACATGAATTGCAACACCCCAAATAGCACAGAGATCCTGGAAGCGAGCATGAAAAATAAGCACTATTTTCTTCAGAAGCTAAGGTAGATTTGAAGAATGTCTAGGTGGACTGTTCTTGTTGTACTGACAGATGACAGAAAACTAATAAGGCTGCTTGGCTTTCATCCATGGCATTCAGCTAGACTGAATGATCATCTAGTGTCAAACTTTGGTATATTGGTAAAAATTTTTTTCCAATGTTCAGACCTTAGTTTAGATCTTCTGGGATGTATTTGCATTGGATAGAGAACCATGATGTATTATAAATTAAGTTCAAAAACGATTTGAGATTGGTATGCAATTATATCTGTTTGTATCATTTTGGTAGTTCTTTGATTCCCAAAGAGGATTCTAATCCGCTTCTTTAGCAATTTGGTCTGCAATTACAAAATATCAAGATAGACTAATTTTATATAGCTTGGACATATTTTTGTTTCAGTCCGATGGCATCCAGGACAGTTGGATTTATTCAGTGATAACTGACTGACACTACCTTGTAGCTAGCATCTCATTCTTATGAATTATATGCCAAGGCAGGCCAAAATCCAAGAAATAATTAAAAAATAGCACAACAAAGCTAAATCTTTTAAAACTATAATCCAATTGAATCATACATGTCACACTCTACCAACAGCTGGTCCCGATGCTGAAGGAAAAGATTAAATTTTAAGGTTTTCCAAATGTCTTGAAGAATTGAGGCCATCCAAATCTTGGGGCAATTCTGTTCAATAGGACAAGCAATGCAACCAAGAAGACAAATTTCCTAGGTCCCATTAGATGGCATTGTTTCAGACAAGGGGTCCAGAGCATGCACACCATGTCAAAACTTGTGAGACAGGATAATTGGGGATATGTGGGCACAGAAACAATCTGTTTTACCTTGTAGCATTTGATAGTGTTTAACCTTTGGAGGACACATCCAGTAAATGAACTCCAGAGATAAATAGTCTAGCAAAGCACTTCATTAAATGCAAGGTCAGATAGAGTAAGCTATTGACCTCATGTGCATATTTTCACAACTAATGTTTTTCAAATCAAGATTATCCTAGCTAACCAAATACTGTTGCTTCATACATGAAACAGCTTAGCCTGTTCTCAAAGTTTCAACCAGATACTTTAAATAAAGTTTATGCACTTCCGAAATAGCTTCTATAAATTTTGGGGATTTTTGAACAATCTCAGTTTGCTCTGTGGGATCATGAATAGATGGTTTATATTCATTTGCAACCAGGCTTACAGTGCCCAAATATACATTTTTATAAAACACTGGAGATCAACAAAAGATCTGTGAAATTTTAAACAGAACATTATTTTCTTTAATTTAAAAAAAGGAAAAAGGAAAGAACTTATGCATGAAGAGTTTCATATCAACACAAGAAAGTGATTCTTAGCTGTGTATATTCAAAAGAAATTTCCTATCATTTAGGGGTAGAGTGAAAAAATAGAGAGAAATCAATGCCAAATAATAGATTATAGTTTTGCTTCAACAATTCTTCCAGCTCCATTTGTCTTCTTTTATGTTGCCACATGTTCTCTTCTCTTAAGTCTAAGAGTTATAGCTGCTACCTTCATACCATGCATGAAGCAACCCCAAATACAGAGAAGCAGAGATTTCTTTATTTTGCCAAAGACTCTTCTAACGAAAAGAATAAAACAAAAGAGTTCTATTTTATCACAGATAGCTGTCTTTCTTTTTTCTTGTCAACAATGTCAGAAAAAATATGTAAATGATCACATATATGTGACTGCCCACAATGGCAATTGGAACCATGAATAAAAGTTTAGGAAATACATTTGGATCTGAATAAGTTGAAAACATTTCCACTTTTGGTGATCACACTTCCAGTGTAGAATAGCAAGAAAATCATTGGCAAACATAAATGTACAACTGGTATTGGAAGTGTCAAAAAGTGGGTAAAGTAGTACCACTACAGGCAAGATCTTTCTTTTTCTGTTCAAATGTCTGTATCACGATTCCAGAATTTATCTGAATTAATCATTAACTCCGAGACAGGCATCATCTCAAGGTTCTTTATTAATACAGGAACTGGCATCAGCTGTAGAATTTCAGCACTGAAGACACACCCAAAACTTTGCACAAAATCCAACCTACCCCCACCCTCTTTTCTACACCTCATAAATCTCTTGAACCAATTACTTGCAGCTGAAATTTCTACTGCAACATACTTAATACTTGAACTTTTAAACTAAACTTTTTTCGCTCCTTCTAACAAAATTTCCCTTACATCACTCCCTCTCCTTCATTCTGTGGCAGCGATGAATTCCAGAGCTGACAGTCTGAATACATAAGCCTAACCAATTAGATGATGTAATTTTATTTTAGTTTTCAGCAGGGGTAAATTTAATTAATTAATGTATTAAATTTATATTTGCCCATCTCGCAGTTTCAGGCAGCTATGGAGGCTCAATGACACAATGATTTGGATGTTATCTCTAAAAGGTCTTCAGAGACTTTCAATATATTTGAAACAGCAGCGCCTTGTCTCAGGATGATACACCTTAGTAAAAAGTTGTCAGATGAAAACTTTGCGGTACAGACATGCAGTACAGACAGATTATTTACTTGTTAGATTTGTTTCTGTCCAGAAAGTGTATGAAGACTATAGAGGGAGAAAATTATTTGTTGTTCACAGACATATGTTTAATGACATTTGACTTTTGGCTCCCAAGTCATCACGCATATAACTCATATGTGTCAATGAAGATTCTCAATCATCCACGTCATAGTTGTCCCAAAGATACTTTTTCAAGAGGGAATTGGACTTTATTGTTTTTCTTTGAAGACATTTCACTACTCATCCAAGAAGCTTCTTCACCTCTGACTGGATGGTGGGGAATGGAAGAATTTGTATCTCTTGCAGACTGGTCAATTGCATTCTTTTAGAGCAGCGGTCACCAACCGGTGGGCCGCAGAGAAATCTCACCCCCAGAGCACCGCCCCAAAGCAATTAATCCAGTCTGTGCAGAAACACAAGGCTGCTCAGCCCACATGGCCTGTGGGAACCCTCCCCGCCCACTCACTCCTTACCCAGCAAACTTGTCTGCTAAGTTGCTATTTTTCCTTTTTGCAACCATCATCTGTTTTGCTGCACCAGGAAATTTAGATTAGCTAGGAGGCAAGAAATGGTTGGATTTCTTGCTTTCTAGCTAAGCACAGCCTAACCTCCCTTAGGACTGAAGGTTTGTTTGCAAGCAAATTCAGTGCAAACTCACGGCAAGCAAATTTGAGAGACTGAGCTAGCCGATGGCAGATAGATAGATCACTGAATGATTCTGTGAGCAACTCAATCTGCCTGCTTTGCCTGATTTTGGATAAAAGTTGCTTTTTTAAAATAAAAAAAAATCAATATTTACATACATGGTGTGTTGTGAGTTAATTTTATGAGTTTGCTTGCAAGCAAATTTTTTGTGACAGACTGAGCTAGCCAATGGCAGATAGATAGATTTCTGAATGAATCTGTGATTCTGTGAGCAACTCAATCTGCCTGCCTGCTTTGCCTGATTTTGGGTAAAAGTTGCTCTTTTTATAAAAAAATCAATAATTATATAAATATTTATAATATTTACATACAAGCCATGCAAAGCCAGTCACATGACCACCAAGCCACACCCACAAATTAGGCCATGCCCACACAAACAGTTAGTGGTCCCTGGGATCTAAAATTATGAGTTTGGTGATCCCTGAGGTCCAAAAGGTTGGTGGCCCCCGTTTTAGAGAGTCATTGAGACCACTTGGAGGTTTGTATGTGTCCTCAGGGTCACCTGAGTGGTGCAAATGGATGTGGTGCCTTCTTGGAACTCCTGAAAGGACTGTGTTGTGGAGTTGTGCTTTCTGCAGGATGTTTTCTGCCCTGTATCCCTTCACTGCTGAATTATCCCCTACAGCAAAGGCTGTAGTGGATAAGTCTGAAACGTCTTCAAAGAAAAACAAGAAAGTCCAGTTGCCTATTGAAAAAAGCATCTTTGAGACAACCATGACTTGGATGACTGAGAATCTCCATTGACAGTTAGCTATAGACTTTGGGATGAATGCCCTTCAAATAATATGGGACCATGGATAGATTTCCAGAAAAAAAAATTGCAGACTACAGGAACCATTTGCACTTCAGTTTGAGATGCAGACAACATAGACTCATTCCTAGCAGCCTGTGTCTATGTTCAACAGTGAAGGGACACAGGGCAGAAAATATCCTTCAGAAAGCGCGCTTCCACAACACAGTCCTTGCAACAATTCTAAGGCTCCATACCTATTTGAAGTACTGTGACCCTGAGGATGCAGACAAAGCTCAAAATGGCCTCAATGACTATCTAAAAGAATGCAAATGACCAGCTTTCTGCAAGGAATATAAATCTTTCTATTCCCCACCATTCAGATGGAGCTGAAACAGCTTCTTGGATGAGAAGAGAAACAACTTCAAGTCCAGTTGCCTCTTCAAAAAACATCTTTGGGATATAACTTGTAAGTTATTTAGAAAAAGATACGATTATTTATTTCTACTGACTTTATATATTAAAGGTACAGCATCCTATTGTTACTATATTTTACACATCAATGCTGTTGTTTTTTTAAATATATTGTATTCCTACATTAAAAAATAAGACACACTCTACAATTTGGATCTACGGAGTTTTGCAAGGGATAAAGTTTTACCATGTCATCTCTGACTTCACTGATGGTACGGATTTGCATATGGGCAGGAAGGGGGAGGTTGGACATAACAAATGAATAAACATAAAAAGAGGTGCCTTCTTGGTTTTATAACACATGGTCTACATTGCTTTTTTAGTCTCATTTGGTTCTTAATTTGCCAGCCACCATTCTGAACATCCAGGAGGAATTTTCCAAATACTTGGAAATGAAGTGGAGCTGCATACTTTCTGTTTTCGTTTATTTTGCCTGAAAATAGTTTGTCTTCTATCGACATCAGAACAATGCCATAAGCTACGATTATATTTCAATTTTGCAATCACAGCATTTATTTGCAGACACTTTGGCTCATAAGTTGAAACTACAACACTTCATGTATTTTTGATGTATCCAATTTTCTTGACATTTCTTGAGTTAAAAAATCTTGCAAATGCCCTGTTTTAATATGCAGCAGCAGACATGCACTTTAATAGCAAGCTATCTCTCAACATTGACTACTAAACATTGTTTTCCCTTTCTTACTAAATATAGAAGGAGATGAGAATCAAAAATAAAATTGTTTCGGAATAAATTAGCTATTCAATACAGAGAGACAAGTAGCTTGAGACATTTTGAAAACAAGATTGCATCTCATCCAAAGATTAGACAGATAAGCCCAGTGCTCAAAAGTATTTTGCACTATAATAAAAAGCCCTGACTTATATAAGTCATTGACTTTATTGAAAAGAAATGAGAGTTTTTCCTATGAAAAATTCAGACCTTCGTTGCCCAAAATACAAATAGATGTTTCTCTACTATTGATTGATTGATCGATCTATCAATTGATTTACTTATTTATATAAGTGTTATTTAGTATAGGAAATGAGAATCTCATTGAGTTCTTATCCTTTGGCTATAGACATTTTCAGGAGGAAGATGAGGGATAAATGTTATTGTGACATTGCAACACAAGCTCTATCCCTTATTTGTTATGTTTTGATGCAAATATGAAAGAGGATGGAGCTTGCATTTAATGTCACAGCTAATGTTTTGAGATTATTATGGCTAGGACTGAATGCATATTTTTCAGTTTTTCCAAGAATGGCCACAAGAATTTAAGTATTTATCACAGGATCCAATCAAGATCAATCATTGGGACCAAAGGTTTAGTCTTCTGAGCTTTCAGACTTAATCTGACAGCTATCCTCAGGGAAGAGGCTTTGCTCAGAAGACTAAATCTCTGGACCTGGTGACCAACCCAGATTGGAACCTGAAACGTTATCCTAGGACACATATATTTGCTTTCATTTGTGAGTGTTTATTAATAGAATAGAATTCTTAATTGATCAAGTGTGATTGGACACACAAGGAATTTGTCCTGGTGCAAATGCTCTCAGTGTACATAAAAGAAAAGATACATTCATCAGAGTCAAGAATCATAAGGTACAACATTTAATAATAGTCATAGGGTACAATAAGCAATCAAATTATACTAGGAGACAGTCAAAATCATTAGGATACAAGCAACAAGGTTACAGTCATACAGTCATAAATGGGTGGAGATGGGTGAAAGGAAGGATGGGAGGATTAATAGTAATAGTAATGCAGACCAGGGTCATATTGTAATTTGTACTGACATCATTTTTGCTCTGGGCCTAACCCTTTGGGGGGTATCAAAAGAATGATCCAAAAGTGGAAAGTATAATTTGCCTTTGAAGCTAATTCCATCTTGAGAATCTGCTCTACAACAAAGCTACTATACCATGCTCAAAAAGGAATAATTACAATATATAAAATATATATGCAAATAGATAAGGGGACTAGAGAAAGATTTTTTTAAAAAAGTAAAAATAAAAACATCCCATAAACTTGTAATATGGTAACTATATTTTATATGAGTTACAAATTCAAGTGTTGATAATTCAGGCTGAAACTCCAGAGATAACTTTCAAAAGCTATAATAATACTTTGGAGACTAGCATTCATTGTATGTTCTTTATCATTCTGAACAATATTACAATATTTTATTGCTATATTCCTTCAGAAAATAATAATCATTGACTAGTATCCATGATAGAAATATTAAAATCAGAAAACAATGCAGTATATAAACCATTTATGATGGTTCTGTCACAAAAGCTTTCTTCTGGACTTGGGAAAAATATATATACACAAACAAACAAAAAATCAAGAGCTTTAATATTTATTATGTTTCAATCATTTCCTGCCAGATGACTATTTCTTTCTATTCTTAATATTTTCCAAACTAGCATAAATTAAGAAAAGAAGTTCTACATTATTATAACAAAATCTCAGTGGCACTAAACAATAGTGGGATTCAAATTTTTGTACTACTGGTTCTGTGGGCATGGCTTATTTGGTGGACATGGCTTGCTGGTCATGTGACTGTGGGTATGGCTTGGTGGTCATGTGACTGAGTGGGTGTGGCCAATTTAATGTCACTCATGTTGAGGGCTGCCTCACCTAGCCCCTCCCTTCCCAGCCATTCCTTGTCACACCCAGCCTCAACTTATCTATATTTCTGTAAAAATGTTGTTCACCTTTTTTTGACTTTATTATCTACATACTATAGATGTACCACTGACAGGAGAAAATGGATCACATCCTTTGCCCAAGAGTGTGATAGGCAACAGGCTTTTAAAGGGCTGCCAGAAAGAAAGGGGGTGGGGGCAATGTATTTTCCAAAGCACAAGAAGGCAAACAAGAAGAAATGGATGGAAACTGAACAAAGAGAGAAGGAGCTAACTGAACAAAGCTAAGGAGAAACTTTCTGACAGTGAGAACAATTAACCAGTGGACCTGCTTGTTCCCAGAAGTTCTGGGTGATCAATCACTGGAAATTTTTAAAAGATTGGACAGCCATTTATCTAAAATGGTACAGGGTTCCCCCCAAAGTCCCTTCTAAGTGTTATTCTGACACCTTTCCCAGGACTTCTACTCAGAGTTTGGCATCCTCAGTTTTCCTGCTTGAGAAGGGGCTTGGACTAGAAGACCTCCAAAGTCCCTTTAAACACACATGTATTTAGGCTCTGGACTATAGACATTGAATACATGTAAACAAACTGAAAAATATGCGGTAGCCCTGGACAAAAGAAAGGCAGTAGAATCACTCTAGGTGTAGGGACAGTGTAAAATATTAACACATGATAAATAATGGAACAATTAAAAATAATAGCACAGAGTTTTCTCTGTCTCTCTCCCTTCCTTCCTATTTCTTTTTCTTTCTTTCTCTTTCTTTGTCTCTTTCTGTCTTTCTCTCCCTTTCTCTCTCTCACACACACACCTCTCTCTCTCTCTCTCTCTCCCTATTTCTCTTTCTTTCTTTCTTTCTTTCTTTCTTTCTTTCTTTCTTTCTTTCTTTCTTTCTTTCTTTCTTTCTTTCTTTCTTTCTTTCTCTTTCTTTCTCTTTCTTCCTCTTTCTTCCTCTTTCTTTCTCTCCCTTCCTCTTTCTTTCTTGTTTTCTTTCTTTCATTCTTTCTTTCTTTTGTCTTTCTCTCTCTCTCTCTCTCTTTCACACACACACGCACACACACACACACACACACACACACACACACACACACACACACACGTCATACCAAATTCTTGCTACTGGTTTGCCTGAGTAGGTGCAAACCGGCTGAATACCACCTCTGGCACTAAATATATATCTAATGAAACAAAATCTTCTGTACAATCATTGAGTATATAAAACATATTGGTGCAAGTTTAATGGCAGTTAATTCTTTCTTCTCTTTCCTATTGGATAGGAATTAAAAATGAAATTCTCAAAGGCCTTTCTAAGAAACTCCAGTAAAGCCTTAATTGTCCATTGAATAATCAGAGAAATTGCTTTGCTCAGTACAAAGAAAGTATGATCTTTAAGTTATAGCTTTTCTCCAAGTGTACACATTTCCTAATTGCTTATTATTGTGATAAACAGGTATTTACATGTTATTTATGGCACATTGCTGGTTGAAATGTTCACAACAGGTTTTTTTAATTCATTGTGAAAGCAGAAAGGTATTAGATATTACCAATAAGAAGTGCTTAGTAGCTTGTATGTCTAAAATGACATGACTTAAGCTTCTTTTGCTTTATCCCCATGATCTTTTTTACCCAATTGTGATATAGAGTAATTATCATACAGCTTCTGGAAATGGGGTATAAATTATGATGAATCAGACAGCAACAGAGTTTTAATTGTGCATGAAATTCATTTCATGTTTCATACATCATGAAGAGAACTAAACTCTTTCAATAGTTTGATTCGACATCTAAAGCTTGAATGTCATGCAATGATAACATTTCTTAACAGGAAATGCATTTCAAGGAAAGCATCATTCAAATGATTAGCTGGACCTGAAAACTGTATCTACAATACGGTGACAATGAAATCAAAATATTGCAGTGTTGATTTAACATTTTAGGAACCAGCTAACCAAGCTCTATTGACATTACCTACAGTATTACTTTTTCTGGGCAGTTAAGAATTATAATTGCAAAAGGATGAAGAAAAGATGATAGAGAACTAATGGAACAACATGCATATGGGAATTACAAAGCCAAATTGATCTATAAAACTCCTGGAAAAAAAAGTTTGACGAAAGAGTGATGGTTGAAGAAAGAGAGAGAGAAGAGGTACATAGGCTGCTTTCAGCTCAAATCCTTTAAAGATGATTCCTAAAATCTTTAAAAATTATCAGCAGCTTTAAATTTTAAAATTATATAATTATATAACAAAATAAGTTTTTAAGTGGATGGCTAGCAATCCTGAAAGACTGTTGGTCTGTCAACATCTGACAGAAGAAGTGGAAGAAGAAGAAGAAGAAGAAGAAGAAGAAGAAGAAGAAGAAGAAGAAGAAGAAGAAGAAGAAGAAGAAGAAGAAGAAGAAGAAGAAGAAGAAGAAGAAGAAGAAGAAGAAGAAGAAGAAGAAGAAGAAGAAGAAGAAGATTTTTAAGGTAATAATCAGCACATTGAGTTAAACTTGGAAAGTAACTGGCAGGCAATGCAATTACTTTACTATAAATGAAATTCTAGGCTGGTAAAGTTATCCTACCAATAATCTTACATTTTTTCTGGGTCATCTCCAAAGGCAGTCCCAGGGATACTAATTGCAGAGTAAGCAGGTCACTAGCTTCTGAAAGTTTCTCTTCCAGGAAGAATCAAAATAAATAGTAAAGCCAAAATTGGACAAAAGGCCAACATCTACAACTTCCACATGCTATTTAATAAGAATTATTAAAGCAAAAGTGTCTCCAAGTCACAAATTGCTTCCTTGGAAAGAGTCCAATCCGGTTCAGAATTGCTATTGATGTACTTTTATTCAAGTGCCTAGATGTTTACCAATCATCCATAATTCCGTATTGATATAATTTCACTGAAGCTTGTTTCATCCCACCCAGCTCTTCATAGCCTCCAGTGTATAGTTTAAGATTTTGGGATAACTAGCTCAGGGTGGTGATGTGTATTTGACTGTCTTTATTGTATTAGTGACACTTAATTACAAAATTATTCATGGCTTCATACAGGATTTTCATGTAGGTATTAAACAACATGAAGGAGGGGACCCCTGAGTCCTGTGGAATGATACAAAGAGCATCCTACACATTTTTTTTATTTTTTATTTATTATTTATTTGTCAATTTGTTAATTGCTTACAAGATAATAAGTATAAGTAAAAACATAGTTATGAATACATGGATACATATAAGAAAAATAAAAAAAATAAAAGAAACAATAGGACAGGGACGGTAGGCACTCAACTTTCAACTACATCATCCCATAACCATTGATTGGAATTGGTCACTCATGTATCAAAACTACTGTGAACTGGTGCCCCAATTCTCAACTCTTCTAGGTAGCTTTGAAGGATACCAGAATGAAGGGTAGTGAATGCTGCCAAAGCATTAATAATACCAAATAAGACCAAAAGATTCCCACATCTAGACCTTAACAAAGGTCATCTACCAGGGCTGTCTCTCAATTAAAAAGAATCCAGATACTTTTATTCCTCTAGGATCTTCTATAGCAGATTCTTCAGAGAGCAGATGGTGAATAGTTTCAGTATGATTGCCAATATGTTATAGGTTTAAAACTCTGAATTATGTTTGAAGACATAACTTGAAAGCCTCCATCAGCTATGGAATCCCATGACATCTCTGGGTCAGATGTCTCACCCTAATCTAATTTACAGGTTACATTTCATGAGGATACATTTATAAATACTATCTTGATCTCACGAATACATTCTCACATGAAATCTATCTTCTAAAGCATGGGTGTCAAACTTTATTTCATTGAGGGCCACATCAGAGTTGTGTTTGATTTCAGGGAGGCAGGGAGCATGGCCAGGGGGTGTGGGTAGTTTGATGTCACTCGTGTCAGGCACCTGCAAAAGAGAAAACATTTCTCCTTTTGTTCTCTTTTGCTTTCAGTTTTGCTAGCCTTCTGCCAGCAAAAATGGAACTCAAGACCTCCCCCCCCCCCCGCGAGCTCTGTTTTCACTGGCAGTGGGCTGCAGAAGGCTATTGTGACCCAAAACAGACTCTGGGAGGGCCATGCATGGCCTTCCTGAGCTCCGTTTTCTCCAACAGACCCACTGCAGGTTGGTCCTTCACAATTTCCAGGGCAGCCCCTTGGAGAAGATCTAAGCACCCCATGGCCACATCTGGTCCATGGGCCTTGAGTTTGACACCAGTGTTCAAAAGCCTCTGTAAGAAAACAGATTTCCAAATGTTGCTGTGCAACTTGATTTCCTATAGCTTTTCATCTTCTCCCTTGGATTAAAGCAAAAATAATGAGCAAAAATGCAATATGTTAAGCTTCTATCATCCAATTTATAACAGAAATATAACCTTTACTTACCTTTCTGATTGGCAGGATTCTTTCTAGCAGATGTTTTCATTTGACAATGTGAATTCAATTAGCAGAAAGCCAATAATAAAAACTCGTTCTGAATGTGAAAAAAATGGCCTTTATTAAATGTTACCTTTGATTTTGTCCTTCATATGTCCTGCAAAGCACATTTACATTTTAATTTTTTGCTTTGATAATAAGCATAGATAGAGGAATATATTTTATGAGATAACAGTTATTTGAATTTTGTTGCCACCTAAAGAGGTAGACGTTTCTCAGTTTTTGAATAAGCATTAAGCAAATTTGTATTGAAAAACGTATTTGCAAAGCAGGGAGATGTCTTACAAGCATTATTAAAAGATGTCAGTACTTTTAAAGAAGAAATCAAATTATGTTGAATCAATAGTGGTGGAATAGAAATTTAAGGGGGAAGATCCTGAGGCAGAGCTGAAATACAGTAAGTAGTTATTTTCAACATCACACCATGAGTGCCTCCCTCTTTCTTAACTAATCAATAATTTCTCCTCCCAATGAATAAATTGAGAACCAACAATTTGCTATTTGGTTACCATTAACATTTAATGGTAGCCAATGACTCTCTCTCTCTCTCTCCCCCTCTCCCTCCTTCACTCTCTCCCTCCCTCTCTTCTTCTCTCTCTCTGTATGTATATGTGTGTGTGTGCGTGTGTGTGTGTGTGTGTATACACAAGAGAGAGAGAGTGCTGAAGTGTGCTGGATTTATTTACAGAGAGAATTGTAAAGCAATTACAAGGATAGTGAGTATTTAAAAGCAAGTCCTTGCTAATATTACCTATTTTATTCTTATCAGAATGATCTCCTTATTTCTTTGCCTTTCATTTTAATAAATGAACTTGGCCAAAAAGTTCACATGTATATTTAACATTAAAATATAATTCTTGGTATATGATTGCTGAAAATAATTTGTGCCTTTATAAAAGCTGCCCTTATGAATACCACTGATACATTTTGAAAAGGATAAGAAATTACTGTTCCTTTTACATCAAGCCTAGTTTATAATATAGTAGCAACAGTTATTTCCTCATTACAGTTTGGAACAGAGCACATCTATTAATTAGAAGATTAATTTTAAAATGACAAGGAAGGAGTAAACTGGCACTTGTACAAGGAAAATAACTATTTGAACTTTTCATATGCAGATGCTTGAGAATATTGTTGTAAATCCCAATAAGAATTTAACTGGTTTGAACTCCTTGGCTAATGTGCCTACCAAAACCTCCCCAATCATCAGTTTTTCCACATTTCTGAATATCATGATGGCACCTTACACCCACAAAAGCATCAAAATCTGTCCCAAATGCATATCCTTAAATAACACATTTAATCATGCAGGGTCTGAGGTAAAAATAAAAACTTAAAATATGGCCTATGAAATATTAAAGGATATTTCTTATTTTTTTTAAAAAAAGAGTTACATATTAATATGGAAATAAACATAAGAATCAATTCAGATGAACAATACATGGATGAAAAAATAAATGCATTTTCTAATCCTCTGTGTAGGCCTCAAGTTCTGTCATGATTGTGAAGAACCACTCTGGGTATCTTTCTGGTAAAGTCATTTTTGAGTATCATTTCTGGTAAAGTCATTAGTGGCTGATGTATAGTTTTGGAATGTTCCTTCAGATGTCTATCATCTCTTAAATATAAATGCTTACTCATCCTATCATTTTAAAACAGTAAAAAAATGTTTGAGTGGAACAACACCTTTTGAATTTGTAGGCAAGAACATGGCAACTAGGAATTGCAATTCAGCAACATATAAAAATGCTATAAATTCTCTACTTGTTTATAACTGCTTGTCTTAGCAGCCTAATATCAGGAGTGGGATTCTACCAGTTCAAACCAGTTCTATAGAATCGGTTGTTATGAGTCTGCGCAGTTCAGAGAACCGGTAAATTGCACCACTGGCTGCCCCCACCCCTTCCTGGACCACCCATTCGCCCCACCCAGTCATTCCTCATCTTGCCCGCCATTGCTAACCTGTCCTTGCCCGCTATTGCTGCCTGCCTTCCACTGCAGACCTGATATCCCTGGGTGAGTGAGCCTACAAGCAAGCCCCAGTTGAGTTGACTCCTGGGCTGGCCTAGGCCACTGTGTTATCTCCCCACCCCACTCCCCAGGCTTACCTGGCTTGCTTCACCACGACCTAGCTAGCTAGCTGCCCCCTCACCACATGGCCGTGTCCAGGCTGGCTGGGGAGGAGGGAACAGTCTCCTCTTTCCCCTGGCCAGGAAGAAGCCGTGGGGTTCTGTGAGGGCTGGCTGGGGAGGAAGGAGAAGTTCTTTAAATTTATCTGTCTCTCTTTCTATATGAGAGACAGAGACAGTTGCTCTTGACAAAAGTCAGTGCCGGTTCCTTGCAGTGAGCTTTGGAAATTAAGATGAAGGGCATATGAAATGAGCTGGTTGGCTCAATGGACCCTTAAGATCACAGGTCTTCACTTCTGTTTAGAGTAAAGGAATGGTCTGGCTTTTCAACACAATGATTGTTCTCAAGTATACTTATTTAAATCATAAATGTAGTTTGACTCCTTGCTGTTCTGAGAAGATTCAGTATTTGCTGAAGGTTGTGAAAAGATTGGATAGATGACTGCGGCACAAGTGGTAGGATCTTTGCTGGGAATGCAATTGTGCACAATTACTGGCCTGAAAGTCAGTAGTAAAAGCCCATTACTGGCCTTATTTTCCTACAGTAACGATTAAATTCCCCCTTGAAAGAGATACATCTGGATTTTTCTGTGATTCTTTTTAAAGGGGCCCTGTTTGACACCCCTATATAAGATATTTAAAACATTTTTTCTTTAACCGGTTTACCCCCCTCCTTCCTTTGGTTTGGTCTATACACTATTTCAGGTTTCTTTTCTTCTATAAAGAGATTGTGGATATTTGTGACAACTTTTGATTTTAAAAAAATAGCCATTTGAAATGTACGCTAAGTCAATGACAATGAACAGATACCAACTGATTCAAACAAGATGAAACGTGAAATATATCAAAATGTGATAGAGATTTCAAAATCTCTATCTTCAACATTAGAAAGATAATTCATGATCAAATTATTCAGTGGATTGAAAAACATACAATAAAATTGCAACAAAATATGCTTATCTTTTATTGAGTTTGCTATGTACTTTTTTTGTAGATATGCCCTTACATGTATATAATTTATCTTGTATGTTGTCTGTTTTAATATTCTGAATCTGCCTGGAGTTATTTTGGAGTTCCACAGCTTAGATATTTGACAAACATATACTGTAAATAAACAAATAGTACAAGTTTGGTGCACTCATTTCATTATTTTCCAAAAGCAGCCACACTTCATAAAATCCCACATAGATTCTTGGAAATAAGGTGGTTTATAAATCTGAGGGATTCTCTCCTCAAAATTTATTAGAAACAATTTAAAGTAACTGCTAATGATCACACAATTACCAACTACATACTGCCACCTGACAGAACAATAACAGAACAGCAACAACAACAAAACATTCCAACCAATGCACTTCTTCCAATCCTCAGTGAAGTCTTTTTTAGTGTTTTAAATTAATCTCAGTCCTTGCAACAAGGAAGGAATGATAAGATGCAATCATGATTATCTCTGATATGTTACAATTGGCCAAAACATGCTAGTTGAAGCAGTTGCTTACATATGATGAGATTGGATGTGGAAGATTCAAGAAGAATGGAAGTAAAATGAAATGGAGGCTTCAATGTGAAAAATCCACCAAGACGGATAAAGAAATGGTAGACAAGATGAACTGAATGTTCCAATGGAAAAATCCCACTCTAGTTTTAGTATCTCAAAAAGTAAAACAAGGCAAGGTCAGAACATAAGTAGCTATGATGATTAGAATAATTAGTAAACAATGTATCAAACAAGAGGATTGTAAATAGTGATGTAACATTTATATATGTCTAACAATTGTAATGTCAGAATAGCTACACCAGTGGTTCCCAAACTTTTTTCAGTTCATCTCCCCCTTGGTGCTACAAACTTATCCTCAATGCCCCCCGCACAGGGGCAGGATTTAAATTTCTGTGGGCATGGCCTAAGTTGAGGGTGTGGTTTTCTGGTCACGTGACTGGGTGGGCGTAGCTTGCTGATCACGTGACTGGGTGGGCGTGGCTTGGTGGTCATGTGACTGGGTTGGTGTGGTTTGGTGACCGGTAAACCAAATACGCTTACATTAAGTGGTCCTCACTTAATGTCCGGTTGCTTAGCAAGTGTTCTAATTTATGACTGGCCTCCCCAGAACTACTTGACCTGTTTTTGGAGTTTTGACAGTCATGCACACACACACACATACACACACACACACACACTCCCTTCTAACCCTGCTGGAGCAGGTCATTGGACTAGAATTAGCAAAGCATCTCTGATTAGATTCTAATAGTGAATAGAATCTAATCAGAAATGCTTTGCTGATTTTTGCTGATTTGTTTTATTTGTAGTTCTTTATTTTATGTTGCTGAATTGCATTGACAATTCTTGTGCACAACCCAGAAACTTTTGTGATTCTTTGCAGCAAAAAAATATCGACCCCTTTGCTCTACTTTTCAAACATACCGCCACTGCCGCATTCTACGTGCCGGTCCCGCAGGTCCACCCCATTTAGCCTGCTGCACTGGAAGGATCTGCCCAAGCAAATCCGAGCAGAGCAGTGCACTAAATCAATGGGTTGAGCCTGGGAGAGGAAAAGAGAGAGAGAGAAAAGAAAGAGAGAAAGAGAGAAGGAAGAAAAGAAAGAGAAAAGGGAAAGAAAGAAAAAGGGACAAAGAAAGGGGGGATGAGGGAGAAAGAGAGAGAGAGAGACCTGATGCATCAGATTAAAATGAGGCCTAGTTTAGAGGCCCTTTTCCACATTGAAACATCTTTGCCAGCATCTTTGCCAGCACATTGAAACATCTTTGGCTTCTATTATTTAAAAGTTTTGTGGACGAAACATGGCCAAGACTATCAGGAAGCTCTCACATTTTGTTGAAGCTTTAAACAGGATCCATTGGACCAGACCTCCACCCTAAAAAATTACTTTGCCCCAATGTATTATAGTGCCAATTCTGAAGAAGGCAAAACCAAAATGTACTGGTAAATTATAAGGTGAACACACACAAACACACACACTCCCTTCTAACCCTGCTGGAGCAGGTGATTGGACTAGAATAGATATCTCATTATATTTCTCCTCCTTCTTTCTTTTTCTTTCTGTCCCTTCCTTCCATTCCGCCCCTCTTTCTTTGTCTCCCATTTTCTTTCTGTCCCTTTTCTCTTTCTCTTCTTCCTTCTCTCGTTCTCTCTCTCTCTCTTTCCCTCTCTCAGGCTCACCCCATTGACTTCAGTGCACCACTCCATTCGGACTTGCTTGGGCAGGTGCCTCCGATGCAAGGGGCTCAATGGGGTTATCCTGAGAAGCCTTGCCCTGAACGCAGCGACAGCGGGATGTTTGAAAAGAAGAGCAAAGCCACTCTAGCTTTGCTCTGCTTTCCCAATGCTGCATTCGGGGCGAGGCCATGCAGGCTTACCCCATTGAGCCCCTTGCACCAGAGTGTGCAAATCAATGGGGTGATCCTGTGGGGCATCACCTCGAACACAGCGGGTTCGCCTCAAATGCAGCAGCGGTGGGATGTTTGAAAAGGAGAGCAAAGCCACTCTGGTTTGTTCTCCTTTCCCAATGCTGCATTCGTGCCGAGAACCCACAGGCTTACCCCATTGAGCCCCTTGCACTGGAGCGTGCAAGTCAATGGGGTGATCCTGCGGGGCCTCAGCCCGAACACAGCGGTGGCGGGATCGTTCCAAACGCAGCAACGGCGGGATGTTTGAAAAGGAGAGTAAAGCCACTCTGGTTTGTTCTCCTTTTCCAATGCTGCGTTTGGGCCGAGGACCCAAACTCACACCTGAATTGTGCCCTACAAGGGGCCCCCTCAACACCCCCACCACCTCTTAGCACCCCCCTGCTGGCCTCCTTGTCTCTTAGCATCCCCCTAAAGCATCCCACCACCTCCAGGGAACCACTAGGCTACACCATGTTGTATTCTTATAATTAAAAAAAAGTAAAACAAAAAAAATCTTTCTCTCTGCATTAAAGAAACTTTACAGGAAGCAACTTGGTTCATGTGCCCAGTGAAAGTCAGATTCTCCCTGCCCCCTTGCCACTTCTTATATTAACTATCTTGGCATTAATTGTTCACTCAAGATGACTGAATAGAAAATCTATACTCAAAGCTGATTAATTTCACCATTCAGCAGGGATTAATAAATCATATCACAACTGTTCTCAGATGCTCCTTCTCCAGCATTATGTGCTATTAAACACTAAGACTTGTCCTGTAAGATTATTTACTTTGTACATCATAGTGGGTACTAATGATCTTTTTACTTTAGATTCTTCCAGGTGACAAATTCCCCAAGGTTCCACTAAAACAGATTACCTTCCATACGTGTCTTTCTAAAATTAAAGTAAATTCTTATTGACATTTCTTTAGATATTTCTCAAATTTCCCATCATGTACAATATTCACTAAGCTTAGCAAGAGGAATATTGACTACTGCAGCCGTTACCTAAAATCTATATACCTGTAAATAGTTTAGCTTTACTATGGTCAACTGAAGAGTTGGTGTTGATTTTCCCCATGGGTTTAAGCTGTAAACAGTTTTCCATCAATTTAGCTGTACTTTAGAGAATTTATTGAAGATTTTATATTCACTGCCATCAATGTACATTGGATGAAATAATGTTACTTCTTAAATCTTCAGGGAAAGGATTTACATTTTCAGGAGAAACTCAAGACAGAAAGATATACTTATTCCATGAGTTCCCTCCAATCTATTCTGACATTTCAATTTAATGAATTTTCAAGGCTATCATGCTGGATAATGGCAAACAAAAATATTTATCACACCTGCATTTCATCTTTATGAGCTCTTTAAAACAAAAAAGAAGTGATTTCCTCTTTGTGAACTATTTCGTGAAGATATAACTCTTACTAAAAGGAAGCAATTTGGCTTTAATCTCTGGTTTTATAATATGACAAATGGGACCAACAATTATTGACTTGCATTGTTGTTGTTTTTTCAAGCAATGTTTGGGAGGCAATGTTGGTATTATCTAATATTGCTTCTGCCTCTGTCAGCATCTGACTTCTTATTATGTATCCTGGTGAATATATACTGTATTGCAGATTATTCTTCTCCACTCTTTTTCCTGTAGTTTTTTAACCCCTAATCTAACTCTAATCCTTAATGTTTACATATCATTTGGTAAATTTACTATTGCCCTAATCAAATCATTACTTTACTATAGCATTATATGGTAGAGACAATTAAGGATAAAATATATTGATATCTTCATTCAGCACTAATAATAGCATATGTTGCCATTATCAATTTATTCTCTATATTTTTTCCTCTGTTTCTCAGCTATCACATCCTAATTTAGCTAATTACCTACCTTTAATCTCCAGTGAGCCTTTCTGAACATAGTTCTTGAACATTTGAATCTCATTTTTTTCATGACACCCTCCTCCCCAAATTACTAGGATAAATCATAATCTAATTTCTATCTTAGTAATGAGATTGACTTAGCCACTATAATAGATACATGGAACATGGTAATTCTGACCCATGTTGAAGAGATAAGTCAAAGAAGTATTGGGGGATATCACTGTTTCCTTGTGCTAAACATCTAAATGCAGCTGTATGAAACTTATAGGATATAGCCCAAACCAAACTACAATCACTGTTTTTACTGTATTAATTAAGCATATTATACTAAAGTTAGGATGGGTAATTGCTAAACTCCAGGTTTGACGTTGATTCTACTTCAACCAGCATCTCTGTATATCATTAAACTCTATAATAGCATGTTAAGCAAGAGTAGGAAACCCATATATGATTTAAGTTCAAATTCCTATTGCATAAATGACCTAGCATCATTTATCACCCAGAGCTATAACCTCTACTACCATTCCTGGATTTAGCCCAAGAGAAAATACATCTCTGAAACTCACCAAATTTTCTAATATTAACAGAGACAGAAGGGAGAAATAGTTACATATTTCAGAAATATTAACTTAAATAAACATTTGATTAAATCAAATTAGTTTCTGTTCTGAGCATGCTCCATTCTTTGTTCTCATACTCAGATCCCTAAGATGCTCCTGAATGGCCAAATATGTTAAGATCTCTTGATTATTAAATGTCATAAATCCCTGACTTATAACTTCCACATGCTCATAACTGAGTATATATATATAGAAAGGTACTAAAAATGTAAAGGCCTGTAGATCTACTGTAGATCTACTTTCTATATACTATGGTTTCCTCAGAAACAAAATAACAAAATCCTGACAAGCGCAACATAATATGATAATATTCATTCAATAATTTAACATTAGGGCTGTACAAGGTAACATAACTTCATCACAATGATTTTGTTCACTGAGGTGCACATTATATATATGAGCAAGGATTGACTAAATTTATTTATTTATTTATTTATTTATTTATTTATTTATTTTGTTATTTATATACCGCCCTTCTCCCGAAGGACTCAGGGCGGTGCACAGCCAACCAAAGACCCCATTACAATATACAAAAGTTAAAAATAAATTAAATAATTTAGGCTGTCTAAAATTATACCTTCCCCCAATATACTTCACCCCAGCTTCAATACATATAGTATTCAAGGTCAGACATGCTATTTTGACATCAGAGCCAAAGGGATACCATTTCTTTGTATTTAAAGCAGTTAAATAAACAATCATTTCTAAATTGTACCTGTGTCTTAGAATGAATTTCTTGTAGTAAGTAGGGATAAGCATAGCTAGACTTTATGATAGAATTAATCTTTTTTTCATGGATATAAACCTAATTTGACTGGTGTCCAATTTGTAAAACAGGATGTGTTAACACACTGTACCATAAATTAGTCAATCACATTTTAACATAGCCTGTATGATTCAATTTACTGTTTAGCCCAGTGGTTCCCAAAACTTTTTCAGTCCACTGCCCCCTTGGTGCTACAAACTCATCCTCAATGCCCCCCACCCAGGGGTGAGATTCAAATTTCTTAACAACTGGTTCTGTGGGCATGGTCTAATTTGTGGGCGTGTGACTGGCTGGGTGTGGCTTGCTGGCTGGGCATGGCTTGGTGATCACGTGACCGGATAGGCATGGTTTGGTGGTCATGTGACTGGGTGGGCGTGGCCAGGTGGCCACATGACTGGCAAACCAAATATAAGTGGACTTCACTTAATAGCCAGTTGCTTAGTAAGTGTTCTAATTTATGACTGACCTCCCCAGAGCTACTTGACCTGTTTTTGAAGTTTTGACAGCCATGCACACACACACACACACACACACACACACAGACACACAGACACACACACACACACCCTTCTAACCGGGGTGGGATACAAATTTTTTAACAACCAGTTCTGTGGGCATGGCTTAGGTGGTGGGTGTGGCTTGGTGGTCATGTTATTGGCTGGGTGTGGGCAACTCAATATCATTCACATCGAGGCACACATCTCCTTGCCTGACCTCTCATGACTGTGGGGATGCTGCAACAGTTGTAAGTGTGAAAAACAGTCATAAGTCACTTTTTTCAGTGCCATTGTAACTTTAAATGGTCACTCTACACAAGCAAAGTACCAGCAAAGGAGAGAAAAAAAAAACTCCAGAGAAGTTCCAGAGACAGGAAGTCTAGCCCTGCCAAGAATGTAATAAGGGTTAACGGAGAGGTAGTTTCTGTAAGCAATACCATAATGTTTCCTTCCTACCTTCCTTACAGGATTAGGCCAGTAATTTCTTCTAACATCTGGTTCTCCGAACTACTTAGAATGTTAACAACTGGTTCTAGAGAATAGGTGCGAAGTGGTAGAATCCCACCCCTGCTTCTAACCCTGCTGGAGCAGGTGGTTGAACTAGATATCTCATTCACTTTCTTCTCCCTCCCTTGCTTTCTTTCTTCTTTTTTTCTTTCTCTTTCTTTCTGTCCCTTCCTTCCATCCTCCCTCTTTCTTTGTCTATCCTTTTTCTTCCTTTCTCCCTTTTTCTTTCCCTTTTCTCTTTCTTTTCTTTCTTGTCTCTTCCTTCTCTCTTTCTCTCTCTCTTTCTCTTTCTCTCTCTCTTCTCTCTCTCCCTCCATATCCCATTCACTTTCTCCTCCCACCCTCCCTCTTTCTTTCTTTCATTCCCTCTCTCTTTTGGACCTCAGGGACCACCAAACTCATAATTTTAAAACCTGTGGACCACTAATTTAAATTTTGACTGATGGTGGCACAGGAAACTTTGGCTGGGCTCTCAAGAGATGAGAGTGACTCCAGCTGCTTCTCTCTGCTAACGGGCAAAATTGTCTCTAAGTATCAGCAGTGAGGTGTCACATAAGATGGTTCATTCTGTATTGTTGAATTTCTACTGCTTATTGTCTCAGGTATTAAATACTGTCACCTTGATTAGGAGGGGGAAACATTTACTGTTTTGCATTTCATGATTATCAGAAGCCACTCTCCAACCAGTATAATAAAATGGAACTATTTTGGTATTATATTACATTTTCTCTTTCTCTAAACAACCTCTCTGAAATGGGCCAGTTACATAAAATACAAGAAGCCTTGCCAAAAAGCTCCGATTTTGTGATAGGGACCCATGCCACAAATACGTGAAACTCTTGATTTATCCACCGTCCATGAGAGAAAAAAACATGGCAACACAAGGAACCAGAAATCTCCCCTTCAGACAAAGTAGCGGCCGGCTGGATGTGGTTTTACATCCGGTGCCCCGAAGGACTCCAGAAGCCAGGGTTGGGTGCTCCTAATAGACATGTAACAGGGGGGCAGGGGGCATGTCCTTGGGCAGGACTGCAAACAGGACAGTTGGGAGCAGGCAGGGTTTATGAGAGGGGCGAAAGCAGCGGCGGTAGCAGCAGAGGAAGGGTTTTCTTCCCCCTTTGTGGAAGCCCCTTCAGGTGCTGCCTCTTCCCTTCCAGCACTGCCTCCAGTGCTTATTGTAAGTTCAGTGTTTCTGAATGGAGCACTTCTCTGGCTGCTGCACTTTAGTGACAGGTGCAGGCAAAGGTAGCATCCTTGGGGCTGCGTCGCTGGAACAATGCTGGCGCTTCAGGGATAAGCCACCTCCCCCCCCCCCCCCGTGTTAGTGAGGTGCAACAATGTTGTGCTCCCGTTTGCACAGGAGTTTGGCCAGCTATCTGCAAAATTGTCTCTCTTGAGGAGCGCTTGACAGTTTGCAGATATCTTGGCTGCCTGTTAGTGGAAAGAAGTGGTCAGAGTTGCTCTCATCTTGAGAGCCCAGGCAAAGTTTCCCACGCTGCTCACGCTTCAGCGCTTTGACTCCCAGGGGCAGGAGTTCAGCCAAGCTACCTGCAAAATCCCACCCCTGAATTGCGCCCTGCGAGAGGCCAACCTCCAGCACCCCCCTGCCACCTCTTAGTGCCCCCTGCCAGCCCCCTTGCCTCTTAGCGTCCCCCCTAAGGCATCCCACTGCCTCCCCAGAGGGTAGTACTGCCAACTTTTGGAACCATTGATTTAGCCCAATAAATAAATGTGGTCCCGGAATATGCCATGGTTAAAATAGAGATAAGCAGGTTATGGAAACAAAAACAGATTACAAATGTATAAAACTTTCTAGGATAATATGATTAATCAATGATAATCCTAAAAGGTGTACAAAAAGTCTATAGATATTGGACTAGAAAATTATCAGTTCACAATGTGTGATAAATAATATATACAGAGGAGATCAAAAAGCACAATTATTTCTTCTCCATATATTCAAAATTATCCCAGCTTATAAAACTCAGGATCAAAAACCCAAGGGCAGGGCAGGGAAGTGTGCAAAGAAAAGTTTGACTCTTGAGCTTGAATAGAATTTATAAAAATCTTCTTTTGAAGGTTTCGATGCAGTGCCAAACATAAAACTAGCCATAAGGGAAGTAGGATTTTTGTGCAAACCAGCCTTCTGTAAGAATACTAATAACAGCACATCTGCTAACCTATAGGGAATGCCTCTAGTTGTCTCAGATGGCAATAGCTGCAGGGGTTGACATATGATGCTATTAGAGATTGTAAGGCTATGGCTCCTGTTTGCACGAGTGCATTGCTGGAAAGAGATTTCACAGCAGGTATGGAAAAGCTAGGCGTCCAACTGAAACCATTCTTAAAAAGTTAAATAAAACTTTTGCTTTCAGATGAGCCTGTTGATTTTTTTTTAAGAAAATGTCCTCAGGGCATTTTCTTTATGTAGTTGAAACATAGATATATTATTATAACTTCTATAGCATAAGGAAGGTTGCACGTTTTCTCTCTCATGTGTATTTCATTTATAATATTGACATGGTGCCACAAAGCAAGGTACTTCTCTATGAGACAGAACCCATTCAAAACAGCATACAAACCACATACAAAGCTGGATCTTGTAAATAACAGTCAGAGTGGAATGTCTATAGGAGTGATGAGATAGATGTCAAGAAAGTAAAGATGGTAACCATGACTGTACGACCAAAGCCGCTTCTTTTTTACATGTATCACACAGCTTGATGTTTTTGACCAGCTCCTTCTATTACAAATACTCTTGATTCAGATTGCCTGGTTTAGCACATAACCACAGATCTGTAGTCATCGTGACTGCAACAGTTTTCCAAAATGTTCAGAACACCCCTATTTTTAGAAATGGAACCTTCCGGTTGCAAATAGTTTTTGTTTTCCTGCCAATAAGAGTGTATGCAGCATCACACTTGTGTGAATTATTTGGTGTTTTCTGTAGTGCCATTTGAATTTGAGTTGCACTCATTTTGATCACAGATCTTAATATCTATATATTTTCTATAATGTCAGGGCCATGTTTTCTGCCAAAAAGAGTGTGATTTTGTGATCCAAACTTTAAAGAAATTGTTCTAACATGGTATGAAGAAGCGGAGAATGATCTGAGTGAAGTGGAATCAGATTGCAACGAACATTTTTTAATGGATGATGAGAAACTTACTGCTGCTGCTGATTCCGACATCAGTGATGATGAAGCTCCTGATGAAATTGATGACCAGGTACAATCTACATCATGCAATGATTTATATAGCAAGAACAAATTCAAATGGTCTTCTGCACCTTTTGGAAGCAATAGATCCAGAACCACTAGTCACAATATTGTAGTGCAATTACCTGGACTAAGGCCAGCAGCTAGACTGGTCATTATGACCTCATGTAGGTAATACCATAGCTGAAATAGTATGTCTGTGTTTAAGAGTTAATGTTTAACAATTTAATAGAGGTTCTTCTGACTGTCAGGTCAGCACTTCAAGTTAGCCAGATCAGGAAGAAGATGATTTTTTTTTTATTTTTTATTTTACCATACATTTATATGCTGCCCTTCTCCAGAGACTCAGAGCAGCTTACAGTCTTTAGAGCACCATGCTAAATGCTCGGCAATAGCCTTCATTCCATTGTATATGCCTGCTTATTACTAGGGCTTTTTGGCCCCCCCAAGCGGCATTTTTACAATGTCAGCTTATTGCCCCCAACAATCTTGGGTCCTCATTTTACCTACCCTGAGAGGATGGAAGGCTGAGTCAACCTTGAGCCTGGTGGGATTCGCACCTGCACTAATTGCAGGCAATTGAGCTAAGTGCTAGATGATTAACAGCCTGCACCACCAAGGCCCTATGATACAAGTCTGACTAGAACCACGTTTTAGTGACATAAATTATTTTTCAACCATCATTTTTATCCAGATAACTCCAAGGTTATCTTAACTGAGATCATTCCAAATTTTTTCAGGGAGTGTTTATACCTTGTTGAAAAGCCAGGTCTTCAAGACTGTGAGAGTGGAATTTTGTAAACTTGGAGTGGAGAAACAATTTGTGGCATAATCATCAACATTCCAGACATTGATTGAACTTGGTCTTACAAATAGTTTCTCTATTTCCCATTCCTGCTGAACTATCAATAGCTATTCAGAATTCATTAAAAATGATGGGACTTTATTTGATTGCTAGTTTTATCACTTGTTAACAGGCTTGTGTATGATTGTGTGTGCCTTCAAGTCATTGACTTGGATAAATAGAGTGGTGTGATTCAACTGGTGTAACAACCAGTTCAATGATTGCATGCTTCACATGCGCATGCATGCCAAATGCACATTTTGTGCATGTGCACACCATTTTAAAAAGTCCATTTTCAACTGTAATACTTATCTTCTATTGCAGCCCCGGTGAGTAAAACAGCTGAGGCACATCAAAACTACTCTGCTGCATGAATCAGCTGTGCTCCAAAACAATATTAATAACAGTGTTATTAACTGGTGTCATACTCTAAAACTATTATACTGTTTATTATTATAATAATATTGATAAATATTACAAAGTTTCTTTGGATTCTCATGACAATAGGATAGAGTGGAGTGAGCCTATCACTGCATTAACATGACTGAAGTTCAAATTCATTGTTTTCAGGTGCCACTGCGCTATTTTTATTTGTTATAATTTCCTCTTTTTCCTTTCATTTTTAATCTTGCATTTGTCACCCAGAACCACTATAAGGAAATAGGTGACTATTTAAATAAATATAATGAATATATATATATATATATATATATATATATATATATAAACCTTACACACATGTAAACAAAAGACAACGAAACCAATAGCTTTCTGTCGGTATGGTCTCTGGTGATGAACCGAAAGACAGAAAAGAAAGCAGTATGCTTTCTCCCTTAATTGGGGCTTAAGAGGGTGTTGTAACACAAAGTATATACTTATTCCCCTGCCTCAGCTGAACAGGATAGAGCCAGTGGTCTAGTGGCAATTACAACTGCCTCACATGTAATACTTCCCTGGTTCGAATCCCAGTAAGGGTATGGCTAGCTGAAGAGAGCTAACTAGCTCAAAATAGTTCTATCCTAGTCTCCCTTATTTAATTATTTATCAGCTCAAATATGTGTGTGTGTGTGTGTGTGTGTGTTTTCGTAGATTTTCACAGGTACAGGTATGCAGGTCTTGGTATGTTCGGGTCTTTTCCCATGTAAGATTGAGACTATCTTGGCAACGTTTCGACGAGATCTCACTCGCCATCTTCAGGCTGGTGTTTTCGACTTTGTGCTTATGCGAGCAAAGCATTATCTGAGCTGCTGTCTCCCTATATATACTGGTGGGGAGGTTGGCTGTGTTGTCATTTCTTGATTGGTTGATAGAGTTGATGTTTGCAGATTGGCTGGCTTTTTCTTAAGAACATGTGTGGCTGAGGTATTGGCTGTGTGTCTATCAGCCTCCTGTGTTGTAATGACTTGGGTAATGGGCTGTGTGATGACCTTCTGAGTTCTATTGTTTTGACATCCTGGGTCTTGTGCTGTAATCTCCCAGGAGATTACAATCGACCAGGAGATTGTAATCGACCCAGGATATATATATACATATATGAATGATATTTTGTGGTTATGGATCTTTGTCTTCCATACACTCTATGTCCTTTGTGAGCCAGCTTCTCGGTAATTTAATTCCTTTAAAAGGTCCTTCTGAACTTTTTTAAAAAGTACCAGATTGTTGTAATAATATTTCAGAAATGAAAATTGTAATGATGATTTCTATGGTAAAAAGAAAAAAGAAATCTGCATTGTAGTTACAACTTATTATTTCTTATTAGCACGAATCTGAATATAAATCAAGCTTCCATTTGTGAAAAATCTACATCTTATTTTATATGAATGATCCAAATTGCAATTTTTGCTAGATGTTCTTAACAAATTTGCAGAGAAAATATGGACATAAAAATAATCATATTTCTACCTTGAATAGTGTTACAGCAGCTGAAAAACTTTTACTCTTTATTGTACTTTGGGGGAAAAAACCCTCAGAAATTACCTAATGTCTCTCTTATATTTTTATAGATAACTAATAAAATGTGTTTAAATAAAAGCAAAATAGCGATCAGTTTAATTTATGAGGTAGCAGCAAAGCTTTGGAAATAAATGCAATCAGAGTTTCCACATATATTATTTCTGGAGAATAGTAATAGTTGATTTTTGAGCAACTTTTGTATCTGGAAGTTTATAATGCTTCTGCAGAAAATCTTTGAAACTATGCTACATTCCTCACAGTGCATGAGACAAACAGATAAGCATAAAATAGAGAAAACATTAGTATAGAAAATGATACAATAAATTCCAGATGTCAATATTTTCTTGGAAGAATTTAGATACATATCAGATTCTTCAGGTTATCATTCCAAGATAATTTTCTAATAAATATCCTCATCCTTAAGTCATTTTTTCTTTCATATAACTAAAACTACTACATCTGGACTGCATCATTCTGGATGGTGACTACATGGCAATGAGGACATATTGAAACTTTCTACAATCCAAAAATTTCCTGGTACTAATAATGGAATTCTAACTTAACTTACTGCTGTTTTATTTTATGCATAATTCAATCATCAGTCCTGTTTCTACATCAGAGCTGTCAAACTCCCGGCCCATGGGCCGGATGTGTCATATGCTGGCCATGCCCACACGCGAAGGGGAAAAAAGCCCTGAAATGTCACGTAATGCTGCCATGATGTTGTGAGTTTGATAGCCCTGTTCTACATGCTTTAAGGCAGATGCCAAATTGAACTTTTTTGGTTGTGGCACCCTATGGATTCCATATTTTCTCAAAAGAACGATTTTGTGTGATTGATCCTTGATTCTTGCAGACTGTAAAATGATGACTTACTTTATCTTGTATCTCCTTTTTCAAATGCCCTCCTGGTAAATAGAAAAAGGGTAGTGACAACTTTGTTTCTTTTATACCATTATCAAAGGATCAATATTTTCCTGTTAAATGTATTTTATCTTTGAAGTTTTTCTTGATGCTTGGAAAGGGAAATAGTATGGATTTAATCATCAATCCTGTTTTTAAGAAATCTAGTAGTATGACTTACAAAATTAGTGGAATGTCATATTTATGTGAGTCAGAAGGACCATATCAGACCTTAAATGAGTTTTGGAATGTCCATTGAGCATTCTGTACATGCAAGAAAAACAATATTACGGTTAATCCTTCAGTTACAATCAAAACTGAGCCCAAAATTTAAATTGATAAATGAGACATTTGTTAAGTCAATTTTGTCCCATTTTATGACCTTTCTTGCCACAGTTGTTAAGGGAATCACTGCAGTCATTAAGTTAGTAACACAGTTGTCAAGTGGTTTCCTCACTGACTTTGCTTGTCGAAGGTTGCAAAATGTGATCACATGATCCCAGGACATTGCAACTGTCATAAATATGAGTCAATTGGCAACTTTCTGAATTTTGAACACATAGGGATGCTGCAATAGTCATAAGTGTGAAAAATGGACATAAGTGATGTAACTTTGAACAGTCATTAAATCAACTGGTGCAAGTCAAGGATTACCTGTATCAGACCAGTCTTCTTGAATATTTTGATAGATTGGGGGTGCACACGATGCCTGTGCATGTGTATATGTGCTAATTGTTTCTACCAATATTTAATATTGACAAATTTTATAGAATTTGAACTGGAATGTTTTCCCTATTATCAAATGATGAACAAGCATAGCTCTGACTCCCTAGCTTTTTGAATATTGTATGTAGTAAGATGCATTCTACATTTTAGCTACACTAATTAGGGGTTGATTTTGAAGGGACAAAAATTATATTTCCATAGAAGTTGAGGAAAAGTTCATAGAGGTCATATCATCACCTTAATATGTTATCTGTACATCTACACTACTATCTGTAGCTAGTACATTGCAATAAGCAGTTTGTAAGAAAGGTAGAGATGAGACAGATAAGAAGGCTCCATACCTGTTTCTTTCTATTTATGTAATTTTTTTTAAAAAAAAATGACTTGATTATTACATAATAAGCATTGCAAATCTAAAAGAATGTAAGTTGAGTTTCAACACAGTCATGTTCTCAAACAGGGGTGTCAAACTCATGTCATCGTGGCAGCATCACGTGAGATATCAGGACATATCTTCCCTTTGCTAAACTGGGCATGGGCGTGACCAGCACTGATGCATCTGGCCTATTGGCCTGGAGTTTGACAGCCCTATTCTAGAATAATAATTTGTTCTTTTCAAGAGAAATGTAAAAGAAAGTAAAGCAGCAAATTCTCATCTTAATAAAATGTACAGTTAGAAAAAAAAATGGTCCACTTTAATCAGTACTTTAACTCATAGTTCTCAAGAGATACTTGACTCCTTGCGGTTCTAAAGAATCTGTCACTTTTTATTATATAACAGTTAAGAGAAGCACCCATATGTGACATAAAATATGCTACATCAACCCGTACACTTTGGTTTTAATGAGCACAAAGAGGAAAAAGAGATTCCTTATATTTCTTCTTTTAAAAAAGTAAAAAGGACATGAATTCAAGGGAACTTTTTAAATAGAAAAGGCATCTTTGATTATTGTCTTATAGTATGTGGCATACAGTATGTGTGCAATGTAGACATATACGGTATCTAATTGGCTGATTGTAGATATTTCAAAAGACATGAAATATCTGGAGGATTTAATTGTCTATACTCCTTTTACTTCCAATGCTAACAAGTATCAGTGACCCAGTTAAATATTCTGAACATAATGATGTCAAAAATCACTCCACGTTTTAGAAACCAATATTTATTATTGAACTCAAAATATGGCAAGTCATTCTTCCTCTGTTGCAGTGGTGGGATTCAATTTTTTTTTACTACTGGTTCTGTGGGCGTGGCTTGGTGGGCATGGCAGGAGAAGGATACTGTAAAATCTCCAGCCAGAGGTGGTATTTGCCGGTTCTCCGAACTACTCAAAATTTCTGCTACTGTTTCTCCAGAACTGGTCAGAACCTGCTAAATATCACCTCTGCTCTGTTGGGATACTCTAGTGGATTCTGGTGTCTCTGACTCCTAGTACTTTAAAGAATTAAGAGAAGACCTTGCCAGTGACATTGTGACTTCAATTCAACACAATGATTTCATCATCTGAAAAGGAATTGATCTACTACTATGCTTGAAACCTGCCTTGTGATTTCTTAGAAGTTTTCTTCTCCTACAAATGAGTTTTTTTCTTCTGTTTTTCTAATTCTTCCATAGGGTCCTTTTTCCCCATTATAACAAGCAGAATATGCTTGTAAATCAGGTATCTACATCTATAATGACTTCAGAGTCCCATCTTCAGTTTAAAGTGTGGGGGTGAAGAAGGCGAAGGAGGTCATAGCATGTTTTATTTTACCTTTGTATTATCTGAGCTGTTTGCTTCCTTTGTGTTAGAATAGTTACTTTTTTATTTTAATGTCCATGCTGCGTGTGACTCAGATACAGAACCATGAACACACCTGAGCCAATTGGCATTTCGGAGACAGAAGAGAAAGGTTTCAGAAGAATGGATTTTGAATCCATGTGACTCCCTTCATGTTTCAAGGATGTAATGACATTTCCTACCTTAAACTTCCATGTGGGTATCAATTATTTTGACCCACTTTATGAAATAAGTATTGCTACAATTGTTACATGAATTGTGCTATTGATAAGGAAAAAAAACAATTCATGGTAATGCTAGGCCATTATAATCCAAGGTCAGCGCATTAAGCAAATCATATTATGCGATTTCAAGCAGAGTGGCATAGAGGATCTTTCTTACATTTAAATAGTCAAAAGGCTTAGAAATAAATATAAAGCATCATCTCCAGCTGGAGAATAATATGTAGCTCACCACTGTATTTCATGAATTAAAGAAAGAGAGGTAAATTAGCATCCCTGGTAATATTTTATTGATGCTTTCCTTCACTTAGAATCTTGTAAACAATGAAAAACAATCCTGAAGAAACACTTAAAGCTCCTGTCAACAGGGTTGCCATTTACATCCATTTTATAGTACATTAATTCTTTAATTTAAAAAAAAACAAAACAAAAACTACCCTTCCTCCTTCTGAGAGTAGTTTTAGAATTATATCCTCTCTGTTCCCAATTATGTGCAAATTGTTTTTGACGATTTTTCAAAAAAGCATCAAATTGTTGCACAATGCTAGACTGAAAGTAGAAAAATATGTTTACATAATGGGAATTTTGTTCATATTGAGCCATGGCAAAAAACTACTCCAGCAACTCCACAGTCTTAAAAACATGCTTGTGATATTTGGGGCATCCTTCAAAACAGATTTGGAATATACACAAATACTGACAGAAAGGATTAATCACAATTCACACTGCACAAGTTGTTCTCTTCCTTGGCATTTGCTTCCATCCCATGAAGCTAAAACAATCAAATCTACAACCACCCAAAATCCTAGATGGTTGGATGACAGTCCTATAAAATTATTTATCATTACTGCATAACTTTGATCAACTATGAAAGGTACAGTCCTATGTGTATGAATTGAGTTCTTTTGGGTTCAACTAAACTTACTTTCAATAAAAACTTTTCTTTTTAATTGAAGGGAAGTCAATCAATCAATCAGTGAATAATTTTCTACCAAAATAACTTTGTGTTGGAGAAGAGGTAAGATCATGAAGAGTGAATAACTAAGGAAGTTCTTAACATGTGCTTTAAATCAGCAGTCGCCAACTGGTGGACCGCGGTCCACTGGTGGGCCATGGAAAATTTTTGGTGGGCCGCAGAAGAAATGGCCCCTGAAAGCAATTAATCTGGGCCATGCAGTTCTCATGCCTCCTGGCTCTTTGAGGGACTCTGGAGTCAGGTCCCTGAGATGTACGCACCAACCAGCTCTCACACACGGCGGGCAGTGGCAACAACAGTCTCCTCTCCTGGCGCTCACTGTTAGCTCTCCCCATTAGTTATCTAGTTTTGAATTGCTCCCACCTCTCTCTCTCTTTGCTTCCCCTCCCCCCCTGCACCCACATGCAGGCAAGCAAGGAAAAGGAGACAAAACCGTGCACAGCTCTCCGCTTTTCCAGCCCTCACTGCCTTTCCCAACATTGAAGCCTCGGAGATGTAGGCAAAGCCACCGCAGTGGTAGCGCCCTGAGTTGCTTGCTTCTCCACTACTGCCTCCTCCTCCTCCTCTAGCACCTCCTTCTTTGGGTAGGGCAATTCTGAACTAACTGAGCATACTAAGGCAACTCGGGCACTAACGCTGTGGCGGCTTTGCCCTGCTGTGCATAGAAACTGCCGGTGCTGAGCAAGCCCATGCCCATGCCACCCACACCACCTAAGGACAGAGGAGGACGCCAGCAGGTGCCCAGCGGGTAAGGAGTCCAAGGCTGCACAAGGTTGGGAAGCCCAGGCTGGTGCCCAAGCAGGATCAGAACCAAACAGCCAATCTCAGAGGCCATCTACGATTAGGAATTCCCAAAAGTGGGGGGGGGGGTGAGAGAGAGAGAGAGAGAGAGAAGGTGAAAAGAGAGGAGGCAGGGAGAAGGTGATCAGCCTGGGGTGCGCCAAGAGCAGAAGCGCGCGGAAGAGCCCAGCCCCAGCCTGGCTCCATGAGAGAAGTGAAGGTACCAAAGATGTCTGACACCAAAACCAGAAAGAAATTCTGTGCATTTCCTGATTGGTGACAAGTCAATTGTTGACAAAGTCAACAATTGGAAGCGCTTAAGGCCAGGTGACTCCGGGGGAGAGTAAAGTGAAGGAAATGGAGCCACCTCCGAAGGCTCGGTGGGCCTGGTGCCTTTCCAGCTTGGGCATCTTGCGGTTGGGAGAAAGTCCATCTCTGTCAAGCACCAACAATTACCAGCGAGGGGCATTGCTGTGTAATGTGGATGGCTAGAAAGAGGCCCGGAAGTAGCAGGAAGCAGGAAGAAAAGTGAGTGGGGGGCTCCCTTGGCTAAGCAAGTGTGGGAGAGAAGTGGGGAGGGGACAAAGTGAGGGGCTCCTTTTCACCTCCCCTTCCTTCAGAGGGGAAGGCAAATGCTGCCTGGTCAAAAGGGCGCCCAGCCACCGAGGTGATTTCCTTTCAATTCACTAATAAAATCGCCTCCCACCGCTTCAAGTCTTATTCAAACACCAATCCTGGTTGACTTCTGACTATTAAAAACAAACCAGTGGAGACCCCTGCTAATACGAGAGATGCTGTCTCTCTTCCCCCCTCCCCCACCCCAAATAATCACTGGCTATGGTTGGGTTTGGCAGCAAAGTGTCCCCAGGGACACCTTTCTTTGCCTGTCTCCAGGTGAGGCTGGAAAAGCCCCACCCCTCAGCTTTTCTTCGGCTGAGTTCTCTCAATCCTCCACCCAAGATCTGAATTGAGCTCCCACTTTCTTCCCCTTCCCTTCCCCCAATTAATCAATGAGGGCGGCAGACCTTCTGTAGGCAGATGCCTGCTGAGAAGCCCCTGGAATGGTGGCCAAGGGATGCTGTCCCCCAAGGAGAGCAAAGCCCCCTTTCTGCCTCTGCTTCTCCCAGTGGCAGTTGCCCCGAGGCGCCTTAGCTCCGCTTTTTTGTCTCTTTGGAAGGTGCAGGTGGGGGGGAGGCTTCCAGCCCAGAATGTTTTATTTTGTTATCATTAAGCATTTATGTTTTTGTTATAATTAAATATTGTGTGTGTGTGTTTGTGTATGTGTGTGTGGTGTTTGTATACAATAAATTTGTATTTAACATAATTTTTATATTAAATATATTAGCTTTTTTAAAAAAATTGTATTAGTGGTCCTTGGGATTTAAAAGTATGAGTTTGGTGGTCCCTGAAGTTCAAAAGGTTGGTGACCCCTGCTTTAAATAATTCAACCACAGGATACTAAATATTCTAAGCATACTAGCAAGAAGAACTACTGTAATTACTAAAATCAATATTACTAAATGTGCATTTAAAATATTATATATATATATATATGTGTGTGTGTGTGTGTGTGTGTGTGTGTGTGTGTTTTCGGAGATTTTCACGTGTATGACTGCGCATGACTGGGATGTCGGCTGTTTGAAATGGAGACATCCCGGAGGGCTTCGTTCGGTCTCGGCGGAGGGCATTGGGGGGAGATTTCTCCCCCCTGGTCTTCTGCCAGCTGGTAGGGAGGGACCTAGCCGTCGTTTTGAGGCCATCCTGGAATGTGCTGGAGCCGCGGCTGCTGAGCGGTGGGTCCGCGATGCAGAGCCTGCAGGATTACAACTACGCCCGTCATCTTGAAGGGCGGGATATTTGAATTCCAGCCGGGAGGTTTCCTGCTGCGACGGAGATGTTTCGGAGGGCTGTATTTGATCCGGGTGGAGGATGTTGGGGGGAGAGTTCTCCCTCCTGGTCTTCTGCCAGCTGGTAGGGATGGACCCGGCCGTTGCCTTAAGTTCATCCTGGAGTGTGTTGGAGCCGCGACGGCCGAGCGGTGGTCTGTGACGCCGAGCCTGCGGGACTACAGCTGCGCCCGCCATCTTGGATGGCGGGATATTTGAATTCTAGGCGAGAGGATCGGCTGAGGTTTGTCTTGCTGCGATCCTCTCTCGCTCTTGCTTCAGTGGACGGTCGAGGCTGCTGGCATTTGCTGTCTTACCTCGTCGCCCTCTTCTACTTGTAGCGTTTTGCCTGGCAGCGTTTGCCATCGTTGTTTCTCCTGTGTGAGCTCTGGAAACTTGTGTGCTGGCTACCATCAATTCCAGGCCATTGCCACCTTTAGTGGTATAACATCTCCCATCAGCCAGCGAATGCCCTTTATCTGACTATCCCTGACCAGGAGAAAGGTGCCAGAGGAGGAGGTTTTTAGACTGTCATCGTGGTGAGAGGACGATGGCGTTGTATATCATCTCTCTCCCCACTGTTGTGAGAGGACAGAGGGTTGAACTTTAACCTCCACCTTGAGGTCCGTGTGATCTGGTCCCTCACCATCGTGAGAGGATGGTGGGCCTATTATCATCAGGACTCCCCAGTGACCGTGAGAGGGTCATAGGGGTAGAGGATCTCTTCCTTTACAGGACATCTTATTCTGGCCCTTGCTTCGTGATCAGGCCTTACTGCCCAGAGGTGATGAAAAACTGAAGTCTAATTATTCGGCAGCCGAACTGTGGGCCCTGAGGAATGCCCCCCTTTCTCAGGTGTGGCCCTCAGACCTTTCCCTGTCATACCTCGAGGATGGTTCTTGGGTATCAGAGAGGAGACATGGCGCAGTTGGGGGTTTTAATTATAGGGATTTTAAGGCGTCTTTTAAATTATTTAAATTCTTGACGAAATTTTTAATGGGGTTAGGGAAAGGGAATTTATTATTTGGGTTAGGGAGAGGGCCCAGACTGGGTTTGGGGGACAACCCGTCTGGGGATGGGGCCAGACCGGGGCATGCCTGCGACCGGGAGGCATTGGGATCGGGGACGGTCGATCCGAAGATGGGGGCTTCTTCTGGGGAGGGGGATGAAAGGGCTATCCCTACGATCGGTGGGAGAGGCAGATATGGTGTTGACAGGGGATCTTATCAAGTTATGGAAGCCCGCCCCCGCTGTTTACAAGCGGTGGTGTGCTCCGGCCCCCAGGTCACGTCTCGCTCCCTGAGTTGTTTGAATGATCGGGCCCTGGGCCTCCGGCTGATGCTTTGCAATGCCAGGTCCGTGGTGAATAAAGCCCTCCTTGTTCACGATCTTGTCACGGAGGGGGGTGCGGACCTGGCTGGCATTACCGAGACCTGGCTGGGACAGGAGGGGGGTGTCCCTCTAGTGAAGATGTGCCCAGCCGGGTTTCGGGTTTTTCATCGGCCGAGGGCCCAGGGGAGGGGTGGGGGGGTTGCGGTAATTATTCGGGAGGATCTGGATCCTAGGGAATCCACTGTTCCTCAGACGACCGGATGTGAGTCCCTGTTTGTTAAGTGTGGTTCCGGGGTTCAGATGGGCCTGTTGATCACATACCTGGCTCCCTGCTATGTGACATCGGCCCTGCCTGAGCTCCTCGAGGTCATAGCCGGTCTGGCAATTAAGACCCCCAGGCTGATGGTCATGGGGGATCTCAACCTGCCTTCGGCCGGTGGGGCCTCGGGGATTACCCAGGAGTTCTTGGCTTCCATGACAGCCTTGGGCATGACCCAATTAATTAAGGAACCCACGCATACTGGGGGTCACATTCTGGATCTGGTTTTTGTCTCTGGACAGTGGCAGGATGATCTGGGTGTTGGGGATGTTTCTGTTGAACCCTTGTCATGGTCAGATCATTCGCTCCTTAGGCTGGACTTCCAGGCCGCTCCTCCCCATCGTAGGGAGGCGGACCAAATACGTTGGTACCGCCCCAGGCGCCTGATGGATCCAGATAGGTTCCTGATGGAGCTTGGGCCATATCCCGACATTCGGACTCACGACTCGGTGGGGGACCTAGTCGCCACCTGGGAAAGGGTGGCGGCTGGGGCCCTGGACCGGGTCGTGCCCTTGCGGCCTCTGACCTGGCGCCGCTCTCGCTCGGCCCCCTGGTTTTCTGGGGAGCTGAGGGAGATGAAAGGCCGGAAAAGACGCCTGGAGAGTATTTGGAGGACTACTCGCTCCGGACCCAACCGAACACTTTTACGGTCTTTTATCAAGACCTATTTAGTGGCGATAAGGGTGGCAAGGCGTCTTTACTTTTCCACCCTTATTGCGTCCGCAGGAAACCACCCAGCTGCCCTGTTTAGAGTGACCCGCTCCCTCTTAGAAGGGGGAGCGCGGGAGGACCCCTTGCAGGGACAGGCTGAGGATTTTTCAAAGTTCCTGGTGGATAAAATCGCTCGGATCCGGGATGGGTTGGACTCTGAATGGGCAGCTCTGGGTGGGGGATCGGGGATGGAACTTGAAACAGTCATTTGGGACGAGTTTGATCCTGTGACCCCCGAAGACGTGGACAGGTTGCTGCGGGGACTGAATGCAACCACATGTTTATTGGACCCGTGTCCCTCCTGGCTGCTGTTGGCCACCCGGGAGGTGACACGAGGTTGGTTTCAGGGTATTATTAACGCTTCCTTGAGTGAGGGATATCTGCCCACTGCCTTGAAAGAGGCGGTGGTGAGACCCCTCCTCAAGAAACCGTCCCTGGACCCAACTTTGTTATCTAATTATCGTCCTGTCTCCAATCTTCATTTTATGGTGAAGGTTGTTGAGAGTGTGGTGGCACAACAGTTTCCCCAGCACCTGGATGAAGCTGTCTATATGGATCCACACCAATCGGGCTTCAGGCCTGGGCACAGCACAGAGACGGCTTTGGTCGCATTGGTGGATGATCTCTGGAGGGCCCGTGATAGGGGTTATTCCTCTGTCCTGGTCCTCTTAGATCTTTCGGCGGCTTTTGATACTGTCGACCACAGTATCCTATTGCAGCGGCTGGGGGGGTTGGGAGTGGGAGGCACCGTTATGCGGTGGTTCTCCTCCTTCCTCTCTGACCGCTCGCAATTTGTGTTGGCAGGGGGGCAGAGGTCGGCCCCGAGGCCCCTGGTTTGCGGGGTGCCTCAGGGGTCGGTGCTCTCGCCCCTTCTGTTCAACATATATATGAAGCTGCTAGGTGAGATCATCCATGGCTTTGGGGTAGAGTTCCATCAGTACGCTGATGATACCCAGCTGTACATCTCTACCCCGGGCCACCCCGATGAAGCCGTCGAAGTGATGACCCGGTGCCTGGAGGCCGTGCGGTGTTGGATGGGGCGGAACAGGCTTCAGCTCAACCCATCTAAGACTGAGTGGCTGTGCTTCCCAGCACCCCGGTACAGCAGCTGGTTCCATCGCTGGCTGTGGGGGGGGAAATTCTTGCCCCCACAGAGAGGGCCCGCAATCTGGGTGTCCTCCTGGATGTACGGCTGTCACTGGAAGACCATGTGGCGGCCGTCGCCAGGGGGGCTTTTGGACAGGTCCGTAGGATCTACCAGTTGTGGCCCTTTCTGGATCGGGATGCGCTTCGCATGGTCACTTCCACCCTGGTGACCTCCCGCCTAGACTATGCCAACGCTCTCTACATGGGGCTGCCTTTGAAGAGCATCCGGAGGCTCCAGTTGGTGCAGAATGCAGCCGCGAGGGTGGTAATGGGAGCTCCTAGGGGGTTCCATGTTATGCCACTTCTGTGCGTGCTGCATTGGCTCCCGGTGGCCCTCCGGGTGCGCTTCAAAGTCTTGGTCACTATCTTTAAAGCGCTCCATGGCTCGGGACCGGGTTACTTGCGAGACCGCCTCCTGCCACCATCGGCTTCCCACCGACCGGTACGCTCCCATAGAGTTGGTCTCCTCGGGGTGCCGTCGGCTGGACGGCTGGCGAACCCGAGGGCGCGGGCCTTCTCATTGGAGCACTCCCTCTCTGGAATGAATTACCCCCAGGCGGTATATAAATCGAATAAATAAATAAATAAATTTGTATGTGGATCTTTGGTTCTTCGGGTTTTCTCCCGCGTAGAATTGGAAATATCTAGGTGACGTTTCGATGAAGTCTCATTCATCATCTTCAGGCCTGTGTCTTCGGCCTTGTGCTTCTCAGAGTGATGTGAGCTTGCAGCTGCTTCTTCCTTTTAACTACTAGTGGGGGTGTGACTTGATTGGGTGGGGGCTTGGCTGTGTTCTGATTGGGTGGGGGTGTGTTCTCATTGGTTGGGGGTTTGGCTGTGTTCTGATTGGTTGGGGGGTTGGCTGTGTTCTGATTGGCTGGGGGTGTGTTCTGTTCTGGTGGGGGTTTGGTTGTACTCAGGTTAGTCTCAGTTGCTGGGGGATTTGAGCTGGTGAGCTGTGATCCTGTTGTTTGGCTTCGCGTTCGTGGTCGTGCTACATCTTCATGGTAGGCGTCAGTTCCCTTCATGTATGGGTTGGGGGGGTTTGAAGCAGGTAATGATGCAGCTGTGGTACGGCTTCTGGTCCGTGGTCGTGTTTCATCTTCTGTGTGGGTGTGAGTCTGCTTTCTGCGTGGAAGTGTGGTGGTAGTTTCTTGTGTGGCCCTCGTGGGTGTGGGTGTGGTGTCCTTTATGTTAGGTACTCGTTTGTTAATGAGGGCTGGTTTCCAAATGGCTGGTAGGCGGGAGGTGTCATCTCGTTTATTCATGCTGTGTGGGCGTTTTTCTATCTCTATGGCTTCTCTGATTATTCTGTTGTTGAAGTGTTCAGTTTTGGCGATAGTTCTGGTATTTTTAAAGTCAATCTTGTGTCCTGTGGCTTTGAGGTGTTGGGCCGGGGAAGAGGTCGGTTCTTCTTTTTTGATTGAGTTCTTGTGTTCTTCAATGCGTGCACTTATTCTTCTGTTAGTTTGTCCAATGTATGTGGTGGGGCAGGAGGTGCACGGGATTTCATATACTCCTTGGTTTTCTAACTCAATTTTGTCTTTAGGGTTTCTTAGGATGGTGGATATTTTTCCGTTTGTGCAGAATGTTGTTTTAATGTTGTGTTTTTGGAGGATCTTGCTGATTTTGTCTGTAGTGCCTTTTATATATGGGAGGAGGGCTTTGCCATTTTCTTGTTCTCTGTCTTGGATTTTGGTTGGGGTTTCTTTTTGGATTAGGTGAGTAATCTTTCTTCTTTGGAATCCATTTGCTGTTAGTACGTTAGTGAGAGTGTGTAGTTCGGTTTTTAGGTGTTGTTCATCGGCTAAGCATTTTGTTCTGGAGATGAGTGTCTCAGCTACGGAATTGATCTGTGCTGGGTGGTGGTGTGAGAGTGCGTGTAGATAGCGGTTTGTATGTGTTCTCTTCTGGTAGATGGTGTGTCCTAGGGAGCCATTGGATTTTTTGTATACTAAGACATCTAGGAAGGGAAGTTGATTGTTAGCTTCTGTTTCCATGGTGAATTGTATTTTGGGGTGTAGGCTGTTGAGGTTGTGAGGAAGTTGTTCAGTTTTTCTTTCCCGTGTGGCCAGATTATGAAGGTGTCATCTACGTATCTGAGCCAGAGTTTGGGTTTGTGATCATATTTTTCTAGAGCTTGTGTTTCAAAGTGTTCCATGTTCCAAGGTTTGCGATGACAGGTGAGAGGGGTGATCCCATGGGTGCTCCTTCTATTTGTTTGTATTTTTGTCCATTGTAGGTAAAGTATGTATTGGATAGGCAGTGGTTGGTCAGATCTAGGATGTGCTTGGGGGGGGTTGTATTTATTTTGGATGGCTGTCAAGGCTTCTTTTATAGGCACTTGGGTGAAGAGGGATATGACATCGAAGCTCACTAATAGATCGCTGGGTTGTAAGTTTTGTTTCTTTATGATCTCGATGAACTGGAATGAGTTTCTTACATGTGAGTTGATGGATTCAGCATAGGGCTGTAGTTGTTTGGCGAGAAATTTGGCTAGGTTTTGTAGAGGTGAGCCTAGGGAGCTGACTATTGGTCTAAGTGGGGTTCCTTCTTTGTGTATCTTGGGGAGACCATAAAGCTTAGGGCATCTGGATGATTTCTCTCTGGGTATGATTCTTTGCTGGATTTCTTCGCTGATGGGGGAGGCTTTTATTTTGGATCTGGTGGTTTTTTCTAGGTAGGTGGTGGGGTCTGTGTTTAGGGGTTTGTATGTGGGGTCTTGGAGTAGGTTGGTTAACTTGGTTTGGTAGTCGGATGTGTTCATAACCACTGTCGCGTTGCCCTTGTCTGCTGGTAGGATTATTATGCTGGTGTCTTTTTTCAGGTTAAGTAGTGCAGTTTGTTCTTCTTTGGATAAGTTGCTTTTGGGTGGTTTGCTAGTGCAGAGGATGTTGGTAATTTCGAGTCTGATTCTGTTCGCATCATCAGGGTTGGTTTTGGTCAGGCTGGTTTCAACTCCGCATATGATGATTTCTGTGGGGATGTGTTTGGGGGCAATAGCAAAGTTGAATCCTTTCGAAAGGACATTGGTTTCGGCTTCGCTGAGGATCTTGTCTGAGATGTTGTGCACTGTTTGTTTCATGTGTGGCTGTGAGGGGGAGAAGCCGTTTAGGATTAAAAGTGATAACCAACTCCTTGAACTGAAGCTGGAAGGAAGACAGTGCACCACACCCTAAGAGTACTCATCACTACATGTGCCATGACATTCTGGACCAGTTGAACTCCAGGTTGATCTTTAAGAGTACCCCGTGAAGAACACATTGCAGTAATCCATTGGGAGGTTGCTAAAGCATGAGTGACTATAAGCAAAGTCTCTTGGTACAAGAAAAGGTGCAATTGACACACCAGATGATAATGATGTTATCCATTCAGTCAAATCTGACTCTTGGTGATTCTGTGGATCATACCTCTCCACATCTTCCAATCTTGTACTATTTCTTTGAGTTGGCACACCAGATTAATTTTTTCAAAGGTAGGAAGTGCCACTCCTTCCAGAGTCAAAGATGGGATATAATTTGTATTTGGGCAGGCCAAAAACCCAGAGCAACTTTATCTTTCCAGGATTGAAACCTCCCCATCCAGTGTGATGACTCCTACAGATGCTTCCTGGAATACCACTCCATATGTCAGTTCAGAAAAGGATGAACCAGTCTTGGGCACATCAGGAGCGGAGTTGCTCCAAGCAATCATCTGATAAGGATTTGATTGAAGCACATTTGCACCAGCACAGCCCTGAGGCTTCAGATGGGAAGGCACACAGCTGCAGCCAGTCAGTGATGAGGAAGAGGCACTGCCTTCTGAACCTGATCTGAGAATATATAGGGCAGAAAAAAGGCAGGAGCAGTTAAGGTCAATCCAATAACTTGTGAGAAGGCAGCCTCTCTCCTCTTGATGGGCTGCACCACTATTTAGCACAGCAGGCAGATGAAGATGATGCTGGGAACAATGTGTTCATTTCCTAGTTGTGTGTTTCCTGGTTGTTGTGATCCCTTACAGGGATTGATACCATGCCTTGACAAACTGTGCCTTGTGAACTCTGGACTTTTCTTGCCTCATGAACCCTCTTGTATTGTGGATTTATTTTTTTCCTGGTGGGTTCATCTTGTTTGGGAAACTTTCAAGTGCCCTTGTGATGTCATTGATCATTGCTCTGTGGACTAGTATTGGTCTGCTTTTGGCTGGACTTAATTGTGACAGTTCTGAATTTTTAATGAAGAGAATTACTGGGGAATATTAATAAACCTACTAAACCACCATTATGTGTGTTCGTGTGAGTGAGCAGGACAGCACATCCAGTCCCTCCAAGCATTCAACCAGTACCACTAGAGTATAATTAATAAAGCAAAAGAAAAAATAGACAAATTAAAATATCAAAAACTTACAGAAATTCTACTTTACTATTGTAGAATACAACCCAAGACAGCAAACATAATCAAAGCAGGATTGTTCTGAATATCTTTACTGAAACTCTTCCTTTCTCAGCATTGAGTTGTATTTTACTTTGTCTTAACCTTGATGAAGTAATACAAGATCAGTTATCCCTGGACTCCTGTACAAGACCAAGGTAATTATGATTAGCAGGGAAATGGAACTGCAAGTTATTTTCAACCATTCAAGGTGAATTAGAGAAGGAAACCAAAGTCATGCAAGTCAATATTACTTTTGTTATAAAAGTATAGTAGCAGAAGCTTATACATCTGAATATGCATCCCCCTCCCCTTTTTCTTCTTGAGAAACAGGAAGGTCTTGCCTGGAGTGTTTTCTCAGGTTACAATGCTAGTCCAGACTCAGGTTTCTTTTACCTGACTAGTCTTGGTAACAACTCTTCCTTCTGTTTTTCAAGTCCATCCTCTCATTCCACTATAGTTTTTCAGGTTCATCCCCTCATTCCACTACAGTTATTTATAAACAGATGAAGCAGATGAATTTGTGTACATTGTAAAAGTGCTACTAAATATGGCAAAAAATGGAACATTTTAAAGTCATGCAAATGCTGATAGAGACCTAGTGAGTTATCAGTCCAGTGTGAGGAATGAATCCTGAGACATGCAAAACAATGTATAACAGTGACAAACAGTATATGTGAAAGATGCTATCTATGAATCCTAGAATTTGCTGGGTTTCCAAGCCTAGAGATCATCAGATCAGGAGAATTCTCCCATCCATAAATTAAGGCTAGAGAGAGCTACAAAAATAGAATCATCCTGCAATTTTCACAAACTAAGCTATTTAGTAATAGCTAAATAGCTTAGAAAATCAAAAACTGATTTGAGGGATGTTTTAATGAGTTACCATGGTAACTCTTGTTTGCATAGGACTCCCTAAGACAATCCAAGGAGTCTTGATTTAAACACACTTGGAAATTAGAGTGCACAGCAAATTCTATTGTCTCCATTTAGTGATATATGCATTCAACTGAGAATTAAAACATGTTTCTTCAGGATTCAACTAAGGAGATTACTGAAGACACATGATTGATTCACTACAGGCACAAGGGTTAGTTGTTAACGGGTTTTAAATGACAATGACATTGGATTAAGAGAAGCATAATTAGTTCAGTGGATTTAAATTTTTCAAACTACATTTAAGGTCTCAAATATGGCAAGGTTATACAGCCTTTTGAAGAAGAGTGGTGCAATGGCCTAGAGGTGGAACTCTCACCTCACAATTAGGATGATGTGAGTATGATCCTAGGTAGAGGCAGATATTTCTCTCTCTGGACACACTAGGAATATATCTGCTGAATAAAACTCCACATTGGCAACAGGAAGGGCATATGGTCAGTAAACACTCAGCTCCGTTCAGTTGCCCAGACTCCACCCCACAAGGGATTATGAATTGTTTAAAGAAGATGATGATGATGCAGCCTTATGAAAAAGTTAAGATATGCACATTCACCAAGATTGACCCGTTACATTAACTTAACAAACAAAAGGTGCAGATATTTGAGATAAGGAATTTCAAAGTCTGCATTAGTTCTTTCAATTTCCTAGAGAAGCAGTCACCAACCTTTCTAGCTCCATAGTGCCAAGCTTGCATCCTGCCTCTTGGAAATACACCCAAAAGGACAGTGCCAGTTACCACTAAAGCAGTGAAGGAACACCCCCTCCCCAGATAGAAAAAGAAACCACGAGGCAGGAAAAAATTCAAACACAATACAAATAATTAAATCACAACAGTAACTGTTGCTTGTTAAACCAGTTACTAGAATAAATAGACCCAGGAACTAGCCAGATTTCTCAGTTTCTTTTCAGGAACAGAGATTAATCTTTTCCTTCCAAACAAAGCTGAATAGGAAAAAATTATCCCATCAATAAACACAGGGTTAAACATCACCAAGCACAGAATTAAATTTCACCAAAAACCAGTTTTAGACCAAAACTCAGAAAGAGTATGTAAACTCATGTTTGAATGTCAATCTTTCTAGCTAGCCAAGAAGAAGTATTTCCAGGGGAGTATTTCCTCCCAACAACAGTATAAAAAGCTTAAAACAACCCTTCCCCTTTAAGAAAGTATCAAGAAAGGGAAAAAAAACCTCCTTAGGAGACAGTAAGTCTAGGCATACTGCCAAGACTGTAATAAGGGTGGAAAAAAACAAAAGGAGATTTCTTCTAACTACTGGTTCTCTGAACTGCTTAGAAAGTTGTCAAGGGGTTCTATAGAACTGGTCAGAACCAGCAGAATCCCACCCCTAGTTTTTTGTACATCATTGCCTGTCATTTGTATGGTCCAGTTCTCAACTGGTACCAGGTCATGGACTGGGGATTGGGGACCCCTGTCCTAGAACTCCTCTATCTCAGAGCCCTGAAGATTATAAATAATTGAATCTCTTATAGTTCAAGATTGGTCAATCACATGTAATGTATATTTATATGTACATGTAGATGAACATGCAGATGTACATACTGAAGATTGCAATTCATGTGAAATTGATAGAGAATGTGTTGTCTCCAATGGAAAATAATATCTATAGCTCAGAGATGGTATTCAGCAGGTTCTGACCAGTTCTGGAGAACCGGTAGCAGAAATTCAGCGTAATTTGGAGAACCAGTAGTAACCTTCCCCCAGGAGTGGGAGGGAATAGAGATTTTACAGTATCCTTCCCTGCCACACCCACCAAGCCATGCCACACCCACCAAGCCATGCCCACAGAACCAGTAGTAAAAAAAAAAAAGAATCCCACCTCTGCTATAGCTCTTGGTTGAACTCAGAGGTGGTATTCAGCAGGTTCTGACTGAACCGGTAGCAGAAATTTTGAGTAGTTCAGAGAACCGGCAAATACCACCCAGACTGGAGATTTTACAGTATCCTTTCCCTGCCATGCCCACCAAGCCACACCCACAGAACTGGTAGTAAAAAAATTTGAATCCCATCACTGGTTGAACTGAGATTTATTTATTTATTTATTTAAATTTATATACCGCCCCCCTCTCCCAAAAGGACTCGGGGTAGTGAACAGCCAAAATAAAATACACATATAAAATACATATACAATATTTAAAAATTAAAAGAATTAAATACATTGGCTCTTTCAAAAGATTAAAAATAAGGGAATTAAGAAAGTTAAAACCAGATTAAAAGATTTAAAAACCCCAAGGCCAGACCGGCTTGCTGAAATAAATGAATTTTCAATGCACGGCGGAAGGTCAGGAGATCAGGGATGGTCCTCATCTCCGGGGGTAATTCGTTCCAGAGAGAGGGTGCCCCCAATGAGAAGGCCCGCATCCTCGGGGTCGCCAGCTGTCCAGCCAGCGGCACCCCAAGGAGGCTGACTCTATGGGAGCATATCGGTCGGCGGGAGGCCGATAATGGCAGGAGGCAGTCTCGCAAATATCCTGGTCCCGAGCCATGGAGTGCTTTAAAGATAATAACTAAGACCTTGAAGCGCACCCGGAGGGCCACCGGGAGCCAATGCAGCTCACGCAGAAGTGGCATAACATGGGAGCCCTGAGGAGCCCCCAACACCACCTGTGTGGCCGCATTCTGCACCAGCTGGAGCCTCCGGATGCTCTTCAAAGGCAGCCCCATGTAGAGAGCATTGGCATAGTCTAGGCGGGAGGTTACAAGGGCGGAAGTGACCGTGCGAAGCGCATCCCGATCCAGAAAGGGCCGCAATTGGTAGATCCTACGGATCTGGCCAAAAGCCACCCTGGCGATGGCCGCAACATGGTCTTCCAATGACAGCCGCACATCCAGGAGGACACCCAGATTGCGGGCCCTCTCTGTGGGGGCAAGAATTTCTCCCCCACAGCCAGCAATGGAACCAGCTGCCTGTACCGGGGTGCTGGGAAGCACAGCCACTCAGTCTTAGATGGGTTGAGCTGAAGCCTGTTCTGCCCCATCTAACACCGCTCGGCCTCCAGGCACTGGGTCATCACTTCGATGGCTTCATCGGGGTGGCCCGGGGTAGAGATGTACAGCTGAGTATCATCAGCGTACTGATGGAACTCTACTCCAAAGCCATGGATGATCTCACCCAGCGGCTTCATATAAATGTTGAACAGAAGGGGTGAGAGCACTGACCCCTGAGGCACCCCGCAAACCAGGGGCCTCGGGGCCGACCTCTGCCCCCCTGCCAACACAAATTGCGAATGGTCAGAGAGGAAGGAGGAGAACCACCGCATAACAGTGCCTCACACTCCCAACCCCCCCAGCTGCTGCAATAAGATACTGTGGTCAACAGTATTGAAAGCTGCCGAGAGATCTAATAGGACCAGGACAGAGGAATAACCTCTGTCACGGGCCCTCCAGAGATCATCCACCAATGCGACCAATGCCGTCTCCGTGCTGTGCCCGGGCCTGAAGCCCGATTGGCGTGGATCCAAATAGACAGCTTCATCCAGGTGCTGGGGAAACTGTTGTGCCACCACACTCTCAACAACCTTCACCATAAAATGAAGATTGGAGACAGGACGATAATTAGATAACAAAGTTGGGTCCAGGGACGGTTTCTTAAGGAGGGGTCTCACCACCGCCTCTTTCAAGGCAGTGGGCAGATATCCCTCACTCAAGGAAGCATTAATAATACCCTGAAACCAACCTTGTGTCACCTCCCAAGTGGCCAACAGCAGCCAGGAGGGACACGGGTCCAATAAACATGTGGTAGCATTCAGCCCCCGCAGCAACCTGTCCACGTCTTCAGCGGTCACAGGTTCAAACTCCTCCCAAATGACTGCCCCAAATTCTCTCCCCGACCCCCCACCCAGAGTTGCCCATTCAGAGTCCAACCTGTCCTGGATCCGAGTGATTTTATCCAGCAGGAAATTCGAAAAGTCCTCAGCCCATCCCTGCAAGGGGTCCTCCTGTTCTCCCTTCCAGGAGGGAGCGGGTCACTCTAAACAGGGCAGCCGGGCGGTTTCCTGCGGTTTCCTGTGGATGCAATAAGGGTGGAAAAGTGAGAACACTTTGCCACCCTTATCGCCACTAAATAGGTCTTAATATAAGACCGTAATAGTGTTTGGTCAGGTCCGGAGCGAGTAATCCTCCTAGGTTTTTTTGGTATCCTCTTCCTTGCAGACATTTCAGTATCCAAGTAGATAATGTCTTCTCACACAGATTATGTTATCTGTTATCAGATGATGCCACAAAGAAGAAAAACCCAAGTTATTCTCCAAAGCACCTGAGGGCAGGAGAAGAAGCAATGGGTGGAAACTAATCAAGGAGAGAAGCAACCTAGAACTAAGGAGAAAATTCCTGTTAGAACAATTATTCAATGGAACAACTTGAATCCAGGAGTCATGAATGCTCCAGTACTGGAAGTTTTTAAGAAGAGATTAAGCAATCATTTGTCTGAAATGGTATAGGGTTTCCTGCCTGAGTGGGGGTGGGGGAATTGGACTAGAAGACTTCCAAGGTCCCTTCCAACTCTGTTATTCTGTTATAGTTGGGTAATGAAACATTTGCAAGCTAACAATCAAGCTAACAGAAGACCTAGAACTACACAATATATCATTTTCCTACAGACTTTTTATGTCTTTTTTTGTCTTTGGAAGACATACTGTAGATCACTGAATTCAAATTGGTTAACGTATCTTTGGAAGATTATTAAAATAATGCAAAAATGTGATACTTCGCTGTTTAGCCCATCACTCAGTCAGAAAGGAAAAGCTGCAGCAGAAATGCAATGTTCTTTTGGTCAGATTTTTTTCCAATTATTGTTATAAATTATAGCTTTAACTGTTGATTCCCACCACAAAAAACTAAAGCACACTATGGATCACAGAAATTTTAAGTAATATGCTTCTAATGCAGATGTGTCCTTGTAACTGCAAATATGTGCTCCGTACAAGAAAAGGTTTATTACTTTGGCTTTGATTATAACTGCAATATATTTATTACATTTACAGCTGGCAGATTTGATTATAACATTACTGGATTTGTGCTCCTACTAAGAGGTCATATGTTTGATGCTTCAGGCAAGTAGAACATTGGAAGTTAATCCTTGAATATATAACATTATTTGAAGGACTTGACCTGCTCAATCTGGATGTAGTTGATTTTTCCGGTTATGCAAAATGTTACTTTGGCACTTCATGAATACATTCACGGTGGCTTTGGATTAATTAATTAATTAATCCAGCTTTTCATTTTGAAAATGTGACCTCGTTGCATGTAGCTTCACTGCAGGCCTGTCTGGGATAGTATGTCCTCAGAGATAAAAACATGAAGATGATTTTTTGAGAGGCATTTCATGGGGGAATACAGAATAATCCATGATTCAACATGATAATAAAATAATTCAGGCTTTATATAGTAAATGAAAGTAAAATTAATATAAAAAAGAATAAAGTGATGTGCCTCTAGCTGTTAATAGAAACACTGAGTCCTGGTAACCCTTAGGAAGATCAATATAATTTTGATCTTCAGCATGAATTTCTGAAATGGAAGGTTCGCTTCACTATAAACTAAACATCAATATTGTGTTAACACAGGCTTTCAATGGTTTATTCCTTCTCATTTATTTTTTTATTGGCAACTCCTCCATCTCAGAAGGAAGGAAGCAGCCTAATTCACTCATCCTCCTACATTTATCCCTCCGACCTACATATAGTGCATATGAGGAAGAGTCTTGTACCAAATAAAGTTATTGTAAATCTAAGTTCTTTAAATTTTCAGCAATTCTTCTGCTGGCACATTATTATTAGAATGTCAATATATATACATATACAATCTCCTGTATACACTCCATAGTTTAGCTGTATCAATTAACGCAATCCAGCCACACATAGTCATTTCTCTGTTTTTTTTTTCCATTTACTAACTTAATGAAGTGGGAAATCATTCTCATTTTCTCCATCCAAGTGAAGATGGATATGCTTCCTTAATGAACTAATGTATCTATCTGTGTATTTCTTAACACATTAAGAGTAATCTGTAATCCTGATTGCTGAATGAATACCAACAATTTAGTTGTTCTGAGCATTAAATACTGGAGTAAAGGAGATTTCCTCCTCTGCTTTCCCCACATTAATGAGCTATATTCGAAGACACTTAACAAACCTGATTCCTATAGAAGTGTTCTACCAATATTTCCAATCAAGGCAGAGCAAAGTACTGCTGTGATAAACATCTTGTTTACATCTAATAAGATCAGGCTCTGGCAATAAGATCTAAAAAAATGAAGTCATTGCACATGGAAGTCATTTCTTCCCATTGCCATAATTATCTCTGGCTTATTAGTTTTTGCCATATCTGTCTCAGAAGGCCCTCAAACTTGGATTATAGTAACCAGAAATCTTATCATGCAGGAAAAATGTTCCAAATTGTGGTTTTAAGCACATGTCTTCACCCTAACTCAAACAGCATTATTAGTAAAATAGCACACACAATAATGATACCTACTCATTGTGAGACAACAAAAGATAATTCCATAACATCACCACAGGTCTCTGGTAAGATTATGCATACTTACCAAGATAGCACTGGGCTGGCAAAGATAGGAACTGGCCTTCAGAGAAGACAGCTTCTATCTACTATTTATTTAATTTAAACATAAATCATCTGAAGTTGTGCTGCTAAGTGTATAAATACCCCTATATCATTCTCCCTGTTTCTCCCCTGACATCTGGTGCAATAAGAAAATACAATCTTGGAGATAAATATGAAACATCCTAAAGCTGGTGTGATCCTAATGGAAGACTAGGTTTCCTTGCTTGATTATGCCATCTTTAGCATCATAAACTGAAAACTGTTTATCAAATGGCCCACCCAGCACTTCAAAGATGCTAACAGGGATATGGCAAACTCTAAACCAGGGCTGGATGGGTCATACACTGGGCTTGCCCACATCTGGTTTAGTGAAGGGGAAAAAAGTCCTGATGTTTATTTATTATTTATTAATCAGATTTCTATACCGCTCCCTCTCCCAAAAAGGGACTCGGGGCGGTGTACAGCCTACTAAAAAACACACAGAATAAATACAATTTAAAACTAAATATGCAAATCCGGCTGAATCCCATCAAATTACAGATACAGACATTTAAAATCCGGGATTAATTAAAAAATTAAAAATTTTAAAAATTTAACAATTAAAACCCAAATTAAATTTAAAACCCATAGACCATTTACTGGGCCAGGCCGGCCTGCTTGAAAAATAAGGTCTTAACTGCACGCCGGAAGGTCAGGATGTCCGTCATGGCCCGTATCTCCGGGGGGAGATCATTCCACAGGGAGGGGGCTCCCACAGAGAAAGCCCGCACCCTTGGGGCCGCCAACCGACAACGATCAGGCGGCGGCACCCCAAGGAGGGCAACCCTGTGAGAGCGTACTGGGCGGCGGGAGGATGTTGATGGCAGCAGGCGGTCCCGTAAGTACCCGGGTCCCGAGCCATGGAGCACTTTAAATACAGTCAGTACCACCTTGAATCGAATCCGGAAGGCCACAGGAAGCCAGTGCAGCCTGCGGAGAAGCGGTGTTACATGGGAGCCCCGAGGGGCACCCACGATTACCCGCGCGGCTGCATTCTGAACCAGCTGCAGCCTCCGGAGACTCTTCAAGGGGAGCCCCATGTAGAGAGCATTGCAATAGTCCAAGCGGGAGATGATGAGGGCGGAAGTGACTGTGCGAAGTGCGCCCAGATCTAGAAAGGGCCGCAACTGGTGAATCAGACGAATCTGACAAAAAGCCCCCCTGGCGACGGCTGCAATATGATCTTCTAAAGACAGCCATACATCCAGGAGGACAGCCAGATTGCGCGCCCTTTCCACGGGGGTCAAAACCTCTCCCCCCACGGCCAGTGAAGGAACAAGCTGACTGTATCTGGGCGCAGGAAACCACAGCCATTCGGTTTTGGTCGGGTTGAGACGAAACCTGTTACGACCCATCCAACTCCGCACGGCCTCCAGGCACCAGGTCATCACTTCGACGGCTTCGTTGGGGTGGCCCGGGGTGGAGATGTACAGCTGAGTATCATCAGTGTACTGATGGAACTCCACCCCAAAGCCACGGATGATCTCACCCAGCGGCTTCACATAAATGTTGAACAGCAGGGGCGAGAGCACCGATCCCTGGGGCACCCCACACAGTAGGGGCCTCAGGGCCGATCTCTGCCCCCCTGTCAACACAAATTGTGAACGGTCGGAGAGGAAGGAGGCAAACCACCGCAACACGGTGCCTCCCACCCCCAACCCCTCCAACCGCCGCAATAAGATACTGTGGTCGACAGTATCAAAAGCCGCTGAGAGATCTAACAGGACCAGGACAGAGGAACAACCCCTGTCCCGAGCCCTCCAGAGATCATCCACCAATGCAACCAACGCAGTCTCCGTGCTGTGCCCGGGCCTGAAACCCCATTGGAGGGGGTCAAGATAACTCGCTTCATCCAGGTACTGTGGGAGCTGACGTGCCACCACACTCTCAACAACCTTCGCAACAAAGCGAAGGTTGGAGACTGGACGATAATTTGATAGTAATGCTGGGTCCAGGGACGGTTTCTTGAGGAGGGGCCGAACCACCGCCTCCTTCAAGGCGGCAGGTAACAGCCCCTCTCTCAAGGAAGCGTTTATGATTCCCTGGAACCAGCCTCGTGTCACCTCCCGAGTGGCCAAGACCAGCCAGGAGGGGCATGGGTCCAGCAAACAAGTGGTGGCATTAAGCCCCCCCCAGTATCCTGTCCACGTCCTCCAGAGTAACAGGATCGAACTCAACCCAAATTACCTCACCGATATCCACCCCCGCCCCCCCGCCTGGAGATGCCCAGTCGGAGTCCAGCTCATCCCGGATCTAAGTGATTTTGTCCTGCAGAAACCTAGAAAACTCCTCAGCCAGCCCCTGCAAGGGATCCTCCCGCGCTCCCACCTCCAAAAGGGAGCGGGTCACCCTAAACAGGGCGGCTGGGCGGTTTTCCGTGGATGCAATAAGGGTGGAGAGGTAAGACCTCCTCGCCATCCTTATCGCCACTAAATACATCTTAATATGAAGTCGTAGTAGTGTTCGGTCAGACCCAGAGCGGCTAGCCCTCCAACTACTCTCTAGGCGCCTTTTCTGGTGCTTCATCTCCCTTAGCTCCTCAGAAAACCAAGGAGCCACCTGGGATCGGCACCGGGTCAGAGGCCACAAGGGCACGACCCGGTCAAGGGCCCCAGCAGCCACCTCATCCCAGGTGGCGACCAAGCCCTCAACCGAGTCGTGTGTGTGAGCTTTGGGAAATGGCCCAAGCTCCATCAGGAACCTATCTGGGTCCATCAGGCACTGGGGCGGTACCATTTTATCGGTCCCGCCTCCCTGCAGCCGGGGGTGTGTGGAATGGAAGTCGAGCTTCAGGAGCGAGTGATCAGTCCATGACAGGGGTTCTACAACTATATCCCCTACACCCAGATCACTCTGCCACTGATCAGAGACAAAAACCAGATCCAGGGTGTGACCTCCCAAGTGAGTAGGGTCCCGAATTAACTGGGTCAGGCCCATGGCTGTCATGGAAGCCATGAACTCCTGAGCAATCCCCGAGGCACCGCCGGCAGAAGGCAGGTTGAAATCCCCCATGACCATAAGCCTGGGGGTCTCAACCGCCAAGCCGGCTATGACCTCAAGGAGCTCAAGCAGGGCCGATGCCACATAGCAGGGAGCCAGGTATGCGACCAACAAGCCCACCTGTACCCTGGGACCGAACTTCATGAAAAGAGACTCACATCTGGTCATCTGAGAAACAGTGGATTCCCTCAGACACAGATCCTCCTTAATAACCACCGCAACCCCCCCTCCCCTCCCCTGGGCCCTCGGCCGATGAAAAACCCAAAACCCGGCTGGGCACATCTCCACCAGAGGGACTTCTCCCCCTTGGCCCAGCCAGGTCTCGGTAATACCCACCAGGTCTGCTCCCCCCTCACAAATCAAATCATAGATGAGAGGGGCCTTATTGATAACGGACCTGGCATTACATAACGTCAGCCGAAGGCCCAGGGCCCGATCGCTCAGACCACCCGGGGAACGGGACATAACAAGGGGTGCCACAGGAGACAAACAGCGGGGGCGTGCTCCCGGTACAAAATATGGCCCCCTATAACCGCCAGATCTGCCTCTCCCACTCACCGTATTAATAGCTTTAATTTCACCCTCCCCGGAACAGCCCCCCATCCTCAATACAGCCCCATCCGAACCCAGACCCTCCCGGCAGCGCTCAACCCATGGCCCGGTCCCAGCCCCAGGCGGGTTGTCCCCCAACCCCCGCCCGGCTACCCCTAACCCCTTTAAAAATCTGGTTAAAAATTTCAAACACCCCTCCCTCACGCGCTTCTTGCGGCCCCACATCATGTGATATATCACATGACACCACTGTGACAATGTGAGTTTGACACCGCTGCTCTAAACTGATATTTGGGGGACAACCCGCCTGGGGCTAGGACCGGGCCACGGGTGGAGCACTGCCGGGAAGATTTGGGTTCTGACGGGGCTCTATTGAGGATGGGGTGATATTAAAGGGAGGGTGATATTAAATCTATTAGTACGGTGAGCGGGAGAGGCAGATTTGGCGTTTATAGGGGGCCACATTCTGTTTCGGGAGCACGCCTCCGCTATCTGTCTGCTGTGACGTGCTCCGACCCCCTTGTTACATCCCGTTCTCCAGGTGGTTTGAGCGATCGGGCCCTGGGCCTTCGGCTGATGTTATGTAACGCCAGGTCCATCATGAATAAGGCCCCCCTCATTCATGATTTGATCTGTGGGGGTGGCGGACATGGTGGGTATTACCGAGACCTGGCTGGGCCCAGAGGGAGGGGTCCGTCTTGTAGAAATGTGCCCAGCCGGGTTTCGGGTTTTTCATCAGCCGAGGGCCCAGGGGAGGGGTGGGGGTGTTGCGATGATTATTAAGGAAGATCTATGTCCGAGGGAATCCACTGTGTCTCAGACGACCGGATGTGAATCTCTTTTCATGAAATTCGGTTCCAAGATACAGATGGGCTTGTTGGTTGCATACCTGGCTCCCTGCTATGTGTCATCTACCCTGCTTGAGCTCCTTGAGGTTATAGCCGGCGTGGCGGTTGGAACCCCCAGGCTTATGGTCATGGGGGACTTCAACCTGCCCTCTGCTGGCGGTACCTCGGGGATTGCTCAGGAGTTCATGGCTTCCATGACAGTCATGGGCCTGACCCAATTAATTCGGGACCCTACTCACGTGGGAGATCACACCCTGGATTTAGTTTTTGTCTCTGATCAGTGGCAGAGTGATCTGGGTATAGGGGATATAGCTATAGAATCCCTGTCATGGTCGGATCACTTGCTCCTAAGGCTCGACTTCCGTTACGCACCACCTGACCACAGGGAGGCGGGGCCATTAAAATGGTACCGCCCCAGGTGCCTGATGGACCCAGATAGGTTCCTGATGAAACTTGGGCCACTTCCCGAAGCTCACACACACGATTCGGTTGAGGGCTTGGTTGCCACCTGGAATAGGGTGGCTGCTGGGGCCCTTGACCGGATCGTGCCCCTGCGGCCTCTGACCCGGCACCGATCCCAAGTGGCTCCTTGGTTTTCTGAGGAGCTAAGGACGATGAAGCGCCGGAAAAGACGCCTAGACAGTAGTTGGAAGGCCAGCCGCTCTGAGTCTGACCGAACACTAATACGTTCTTATATTAAGACGTACTTAGTGGCGATAAGGATGGCGAGGAGGACCTACCTCTCCACCCTTATTGCGTCCGCAGAAAACCGACCAGCCGCCCTGTTTAGGGTGACCCGCTCCCTCTTGGAGGTAGAGGCACGGGAAGATCCCTTACAGGGAAGAGCTGAGGAGTTTTCTAAGCTTCTGCAGGACAACATCGCTCAGATTCGGAATGAGCTGGATTCTGACTGGGTATCTCCGGGTGGGAGGGCGGGGGTGGATATCGGTGAGGTCAACTGGGTTGAGTTCGATCCCGTTATCGTGGAGGACGTGGACAGAATACTGAGGGGACTGAAGGCTACCACCTGTTTGTTAGACCCATGTCCCTCCTGGCTGGTCTTGGCCACCCGAGAGGTGACTCGAGGCTGGTTCCAGGGCATTATAAACACTTCCTTGAGAGAGGGGTTTTTACCCGCCTTTACCCGCGGTGGTACGACCTCTCCTCAAGAAACCGTCCCTAGACCCAGCGCTGTTATCAAATTATCGTCCTGTCTCCAACCTTCGCTTTGTTGTGAAAGTTGTAGAGACTGTGGTGGCACGTCAGTTCCCGCAGTACCTGGATGAAGCGAGTTATCTCGACCCCCTCCAATCGGGCTTCAGGCCCGGGCACAGCACAGAGATGGCGTTGGTCGCGTTGACGGATGATCTCTGGAGGGCGCGAGACAGAGGTTGTTCCTCTGTCCTGGTCCTGTTAGATCTATCAGCGGCTTTTGATACTGTCGACCACAGTATCTTGTTGCAGCGATTGGAGGGGTTGGGGGTTGGAGGCACCGTGTTACGGTGGTTCTCCTCCTTCCTCTCCGACCGTTCACAATTTGTGTTGACAGGGGGACAGAGATCGACCCCAAGGCCCCTGCTTTGTGGGGTGCCTCAGGGGTCGGTACTCTCGCCCCTATTGTTCAACATTTATGTGAAACCGCTGGGTGAGATCATCCGTGGCTTTGGGGTGGAGTTCCATCAGTACGCTGATGATACTCAGCTGTACATCTCCATCCCAGGCCACCCCAACGAAGCCGTCGAAGTGAAGACCCGGTGCCTGGAGGCCGTGCGGGGTTGGATGGGTCGTAACAGGCTTCGTCTCAACCCGACCAAAACCGAGTGGCTGTGGTTTCCTGCTCCCAGATACAGTCAGCTTGTTCCTTCGCTGACCGTGGGGGGAGAGGTATTGACCCCTGTGGAAAGGGCGCGCAATTTCGGTGTCCTGCTGGATGTACGGCTGTCTTTGGAAGAACATATTGCAGCCGTCGCCAAGGGGGCTTTTTATAAGATTCGTTTGATCTACCAGTTGTGGCCCTTTCTGGATCTGGACGCACTTCGCACAGTCACTTCCGCCCTCATCATCTCCCGCTTGGATTATTGCAATGCTCTCTACATGGGGCTCCCCTTGAAGAGTCTCCGGAGGTTGCAATTAGTCCAGAATGTGGCCGCGCGGATGATTGTGGGCGCCCCCCGGGACGCCCACGTAACACCACTTCTCCGCAGACTGCACTGGCTTCCTGTGGCCTTCCAGATTCGATTCAAGGTGGTACTGTTAGTATTTAAAGTGCTCCATGGCTCAGGACCTGATTACTTACGGGACCGCCTGCTGCCACCAACAACCTCCCGCCACCCAGTACGCTCCCACAGGGTCGCCCTACTTGGGGTACCGCCACCTGATCGTTGTCGGCTGGTGGCCCCGAGGTTATGTGCTTTCTCTGTGGGAGCCCCCTCCCTTTGGAATTATCTCCCCCCGGAGATACGAGCCATGTCGGACATCCTAATCTTCCGGTGTGCAGTTAAGACCTTATTTTTTAAACAGGCCGGCCTAGCCAATTAAGGGTTTTTTGGGTTTTTTAAATTTTAAATTTTAATAAGGGTTTAATTTTTATCTGATGGGACTCAATCATATACATTTATTTTAATTCTGATTTTAATTTCTGTTTAACTGTATCTATTTTATGTTTAGTCTGTACACCGCCCCGAGTCCCTTTTTGGGAGAGGGAGCGGTATAGAAATACGAAAAATAAATAATAAATAAATATCCTTGAGGGTGGGCGGCAATTAGCAATTGTCTGCAGTTAGTTTTTATGGTAGTTCTGATTTAAGACTATCTATAACACATGATAAGATACTACTTGCTAATGTTGAAATGAAGCAAGCTAGTAGGCTTAAATGGTCTAACATGGACACCAAATCAGTGGTGGTATTCAGCCAGTTCGCAACGGATCAGGTGAACCTGTAGCAAGAATTTGGCATGGGTCACTGAAATGGTAGTAAGTTCTGGCTGGCCACACCCCCCACCAGGTCGCCCTTCCACCCGATGCTCGCTCACCCCACCTGCGTGCCTGCTATTCGCTGCCCGCCTGCCTGACATTCGCCTAAGGTATTTCTTTCTTTTTTTCCTCTCCGGACAATCAGCTGTAGATAATATCAGCTGTGCTGGGATTCCTCTTGCTGAGGCCTAGGAAGGCAAAAAATGGAAGGAGGAGCTCAGCTGCCCCCCCTCCATTTTTTGCCTTCCAGAGCCCCAGAGGAGCCTTAGGGGAGCAAAAACGCCCACCTCCAGAGGCTCCTCTGAGGCTAGGAAGCTCCCAAAATGGAGCTTGGAGGAGTGCTGCATGCCCTTCCTGTGCTCTGTTTTTTTCCTTCCTGAGCCCCAGAGGAGCCTTAGGGAAGCAAAAACGCCCCCCCCCTCCAGAGGCTCCTCTGTGACTAAGAAGCTCCCAAAAATGGGTGGGGCCTGCAAAAAAAGCCACACCCACCAAGTCACATGGCCACGCCCACCAAGCCACACCCACAGAACCGGTAATAAAAGTTTTTGAATACCACCATTGCACCAGATCAATTGCCAGTTTTATTAACTCTGGGCAAAAATAGTTGTTTCTATAAATGCCGGACCCAAACACTATATAAAGAAAACAACAGGCTTTAAAATGTTAATAACTACTCAAGCACTTTGCTTCTCACTTTAAAGGTCTACAAGGCATAAAATTGCACCAATGCTTACATATGGTAAAGATCTGTGGGACCTATCAAAGACCTCCTTAATTAAACAAAACTTTAAAGAATTATTTTACATACTGCCAGAAATAAATTTGCAACAGCAGTAAAACTTGAAACAAGCACTTGTCCTATCTCTAGTCTAAGAATAACCAAAGTATTTAATTACCAGTGGGAAATCCTCTGAATGGAACGATTCAACCTACCACATGGTTCAATCAACTTCGGCAAATCATCTCAGATCATGATCTCTCAACACAATATCTATCAGTAGGACATCAAGACAAGGCAATACACAAACAAAGAGTTTTGGATGTTAAAACCCAAACTGATTTTGAATCCCTTGAAAACAACTCTGTTTGTTGAAATGGCTGGACAATAATTTCAAACAGAAAAATACTTATGATGGATTTGACACATGCCATAGGATAGCTCTTACTCGAGCAGGACTCTTGGGTCAAATATGGATGATTCCATCAAGTGCTATGTTTTGAGAGAATATCTCTTTGTGGAGAATCAGAAATAGAAAACATTGTACATGTCTTATTCAATTATCAACTATATGCCTCAGGAAGGGCTCAATAAAGAGACTACTTGAGAGAACCATGTATTGGGATTCTTAGAAAAGATTAATTCCTCAGGCACAAGTGTGTGGTTTTGTGTGTGTAATACAGAACACATTGTGTTGCATGTAGAGATGATGAATTCACTTAAACACATACTGTCACACAGATTTTGAACTATAATATTCATTCTATTATACATTTTTGCATTCCATTCTATCTTATTCTCTTTATTTTATCTTACCTACTATATTTTATTCTATTTTATCTCACGGTAGTATTTTATATATATTTTACTACATCTTACCCTTGTCTGTTTTATTGTATCTAACTGTGGCTAATACCAATGTTTTGATATGGTCAACTGACTTATCAATAAAACATACCATATCTTACCATCATCACTTTTATTCCATCTCTCCAAAACTGTTTAAAATCAGCCTTTAATTGCTTTCACTTTTTCTGACTTCAGAGAGTCAGCAAAAGACACTCCGGGACACAGCTAAATCATGCCTTTCTCTCAAACCACTGCTAGTCCTCATCATAAATAAGTTAATATCCAGACTTCCTTGCTACGATGCCTTTTTGTGTTTAAAATCCTCCTTTCTGCTGTGGATGGCAAAAATCAAGGACAGCAATGGAGGATGGGAGAAAGTAAATGGCCAAGGTGAGCATGACTGTGTTGTGAAAGGGGGTGGAACAGGAAAAAAGTTCTGAGCCATAGGTTCAAAGGTGCCTTAAGCAGTGGTGGGATTCAAATAATTTAACAATCAGTTCACCCAAGGTCAGGTTGGCTGTCATGGGAGGTGAGGTCCCACCCCTGTCTTCCAACTCTGCTGCACGTGCAGGATGAGCCTCCTGCGATGGCTAACCTGACCCTGGGAGAACCTGTTTTAAATTAAACCCCTCTTCCACTACCAAAGTGGATCCTGGGCACTGAGTTACAATGGAGAAATGGGAAATGGAGCAGGCAGCATGAGGGAAGGAGGAGGAGCAGGGAGAAGAAAGAGGGAAAGCAGCCTTTTCCTTCTCAAGCACCAATCGCTCCATTCCCCATTTCCTCATTGCAGTACATTGCTCAGGATCCACTTTGGTAGTGGGAAGGGGTTAATTTAACAACCAGTTCAAACCAGCTGAATCCCACCACTGACCTTAAGTGGAAAAACAGACCATCTACAATCTCTGGAAAACCATAATGTAGCAAGAAAACATTAGCTAAGCTTTGCTTTGTTTTTACATACTTCACAGCTGGAAAAAAATCTGGACTCCAGAACCATTTGCAGAGAATATTAGAGGGCAAATGGCAAAAGCATCACTAGATTGTCATGATCTGAGCTTTACCATTTTTGTACATACATCATGCAACCGCAGAGCTTGTATTGTGTTAGCCTAGTGTTGCTTTTATCAGAAGAATGAAAGTGCTAAATCCTATAGATACTTCTGCCTCATTTAGCTCTCAAAACCTGCCAATACGCAACTGAACAAGTTCAGAGCTATTTGGAATTGGCGTGATGTACTCATATGGAGGTGACATGCTGAATTTAATTGAATACAGTAAGTACTTTTTTTTTTTTTTGTTTCCCCACTTTTGGTAAGCTGTCCTTCAGGTTATTTTAACTCAAATATCCTTTTGAAATATGGCAAATCTCAATTATAAATTAATAATTGTAAAGAAGAATGGGCTTTCTTTATTTTTCCAAATACATGTATAATATTTATATGAGCACCTGTCTTATATGCAATAATACATTGCGGTCATAATAAAACCATTAAAATACATATAAAACCAATTATATTACCTATACAAAGAAGAAATAACTTTCTCTCAAGGCACCATAACATCCATCAATATACACTGACATCCTAATTCAATGCCAGTCTTAATGGTCTTCCCGAAGGCTAAGAGGATAGTGGGCCTACAAAGGCGGTTCCCAAGGCATACTTCAAAGTCCCACCAAATAGGAACAATTTAGAGAAAGAACTTGGAGCATGCTCACTCTATCTGACTTAGTGGGATTGGGCAAATACCCTCAGGGAAAAGTTATCATGCAAATAATCTGGCCCATATGATTGCTTTAGAATTGAATTGCACCCAGAAAGATACTGGAAGTCAATGCAGTGGTATGGCACAAGTAAACTGCAGGGTTCAAAGAAAATAGTGCACTGCCAATTCTAATCCAAATGTAGCTTCTCAATGGTCTTCAAGGCCAAATCCTGTGTAGAATACATTGTAATAATTCAATTGAGAAGTGTTTTGAGGATGAATGACCATAAACAAGGCCTTCCAGTCCATGAATGAACATGATTCATGCATGCAAAGAGCTACAATTCCAAGAAAGCACCCAAGTTGTGGACCAACATTGTCCAGGGGAGTGCTGCCACATCCAGAGTCAAAGGGGACAACTCATTAAGCCCTGGAGCCCAACTTAAACTCCAAAGCAGTCTTGTTAAGTTTAAGTGGCAATCAGTCATCCTATCCAGATCTTCACAAACTTCAGGTACTTGTCAAGAACTTAAATGGCATTGCCTACCCAGCATGGAGGGAATATATATAGTTGCATATCATTGGCATGCTGATAATATCACACCCTATGCCACTAAATCACTAAATCATCCCAGCAGCTTCATGTGGATGTTAAATTGGAGATCCAGAACTTGAGACACATCACAAGAGAGGCTTGGCTGGACTTCTCCCAACATCAACTGGAATCAGTTATAGAGCATACTATGGTAATGAAAGCTGTCAAAAAGCCCAGGAGGACCAGGATGGATCCACAAAGATGACTTGTCTTGGTATTTGATATCTGAAGCTTAATTGAAAAATAGTCTAGATAAAGTGCTTCATCCAGGCATTCTAAAAGTTGTACACCTAGCATTCCCTCAACAACTTTCCTCACAAAGGCAAGTTTGGAAATTGGTTGAAAGTTATCTAATGCTGTAACAGTGGGTTGACCTCTTGAGAAGGGAACATACAACCTTCTCCTTCAAGGTAGATGAGACCTTCTCCTTTTGCAAAGACCTGGACCCAATGGGGGAACATGGACAACCTTATAGGAAGTCTTAATGAGTGGGTATATTCCATGGAGCTATTTCCCTTCAGGATCTTCTGGCTGGTCTACAAGTGAAAATATGACCCAATAATAGTGGGGTGATACTGAAAAATGTTCAGCTAGGGAATAAAGTTTAAGTAAAGAAGGGAGATAGTTGGGTATAATGATAGATTCAGAAATTCCCATTTGGGACATCTAGACATTCCTTTCCAATAAAAAAATGTTATCTTCACCATTTCACACAGAAATCATGTCTGACTGACAAAGTTCCCATTTTAGCAGGCTCAAAAATAAAATAGCTTCTTCTTAAAGTGAAAATAATTTACCTTTCAATAAATCTGGATAATGAAACCTTTGTGAGAACTGCCAATTGCTTGAATCCTGAAGAGACCAGGAGGCTGGATGGATGCAGCCCTCTCTGCAGCTCTGCATAACGTGTGCTGCAAATGAATGAACCCAGAAGATAAAGATGGATGCACGCTACATAAGAAGATGAAACATTTGATTGAACGCTTGGCTTTGCTCTTTGATAAAAATTAACCCATGTTTCTTCAAGGTAAACATACACAAGCATATGCGCACGAACACATACATGCAATCTATTTTAGGTTATTTTATTCTTCTTACCAAAGGCCTCTTTCATTTTTTTGTATTCATATTCATAGGAACCATTCAGTAAGCGATATCCATTAATAATATTTTGCAATATGTGGCCTAAGATGCAGGACCCATTGCCTGGTTTGAACCATCTAAAATTGATAAATGTTTGTCATTTATTCCTAATCGGCATGTGTAGGTTAAAAATGAATGTTCTTTAATGGATTAAAGTAAAAGCCTAAAACAAGATGAGGAAAAAAAGTTTTATTTCATTGATTTTATTTTCCTTCATTGGAATGAATGATGACTTGAGTTTTGAGACAGTAATACAATTTTGGTTTATTTTAGCTTTTACTTCAATTTCTTTTTTGCCATTTCTGGCTGATCTAGCAAGCATTTCTATATTCCCCTGTTGTTTCTAGAAGTGGGTACAAATGGAAATGCTGCCATAATTTTTCACTCATTCACCTTTGCTTCTCTGAAGTCCCATCCATCATTCTAATTATTATTCATTTTAGACTGGAGAATAAAAAAGCCCAAACCAAAAGAAAAAAAAAAGTCAAATATATAAATAAACAATGCCTAAGCTTTTTTGAAGCCAAATAAATCAAGCTGAAATGAACTTGATGGTCCTTCTGGGATGATGCACATACCAGTAGAACAATCCAAGATATAAGCAAAGATTAGCTTGGACCTCACAGTCTCCCATTCTGCTCTAGCTGACCAGGAGCAGCTTAGGCAAGAGCAGAAGAATGCTGATAGAAGAGAATGTTTGGTAATGAGGATCTCCCAGAAAATGATCAAAGCTCAGAAAGCACCAAGGACTCTGCAGAGGTATGCTTCAAACTTCCCAATACTAGACACTACTCATTGTTCATCTAGATTTTTCTTGGCTGTGACAGACAGCTGAAAGGATTTGAGCTCCTACTTGAGATTCTAAACACTAGCTGGGTCTGCGTCTATGCAAGTTTGAGTGTGCCGAATTGGTAAGATGGCAGATGGAGCGTTGTTGTGCAAAGTCCTTCCTTTCTGTACATGTATGGATAAACTGCCTTCCCCCTCCCTTTTTTTTTTTAAAGGCATCATTTGCAATAGTGTGCTCTGTCCACCATCATGGATTTTGAACACAAATACATCCATGTGCACGCACACACGCACACACAAACACACTCACACAGAAAGAGAGATAGAGACAGGAAGTAAGGAAGGAAGGAGTTCTGCTTCCCAGTCTTCCCAGTCTTCCAGTGAGATACTGTCACTGCAAATGACTTGGGGGTTCATTGGAGTAGCAGCAGGAAGAGGAGCCTGGTATGGAAACTCTGTTTTTCTGAATCAGAGAAGATGGAATATGATATATCCCAAGGATGCAATCTCTGCTGAAAGTTTGTGAATAAACAAGCACAGGATTGAACTGCCAAAAGGCTGTTGACTTAACTGACTAGGATGATAACATTCCTTTCTAAATTTTCCCTTTGTACCTATCATTGTAAGCCAACAGTATGATAGCCACAAACCGTCTAGAAAATTAAAAATGACAACATGGGAAAAGATACAAGAATGCAGCAGAAATTCTAAAGACAAATGTGAAGATACAATAGTACATAGTACAACAGAAGATATGCCCCACGTTTCTTTTTCAAATACTCTTATTTACTTCTTTCTGCAAACAAGGCTTCGGGTCTCAGTTTGTTTTCCCTAGCACTAATAGAAGACAAGTGAGATTTCACTTGTCAATCTTTCAGTGAGATTTCTAATTTCCCCCATCTCTGTTTGTTCTTTTATGGCTTCCATCTTTACTAGAACCCTTAAGTCCCCTAGATATAACCACTCTTCCTCAGAGGAAGGCTTTCACGCCCTGGAGTGCTATAAGAACATCAGTTAGGCTTATGATAACAGATCTGTCCCATGATGCTTTGCTCTGAGGATGACCTCTTAGGAGTTTTCACCATGATGAATCAAATAGAACACACACAAAAATCAAAAGCTCAGCATATTCTACTGCTTGAGCCTGCATTAACATATCCAAACAGGAATTGTGCTTACATTTACCGTATGTACTATGAATTGTAGATGAAGTCACTGCATGAGTTGAGCAACATGGAATCTGACTTTACTGCAAAAGAATATAAGAGCAAAAACGCATAAATCTTTATAATTAAAACTGGTAGCAATTTTTCTCATAAATCACAAAGGGCATATTATATAATTTTTCAGTGAACTGTATACAACCATGTGGTCTTCTTCTCCCTTTTTATCAATTTATTCCCTGTTTCTCATCTTTTCTCCTTATTATGGAAATAATGCTAAAATTTAATGTGGATGAATTCTCTGACTTCCTTACAGTTTTTTGAAAGATGAAGTAGACTTGTTGAATAGGGAAGAAGCAATGTCTTTAATCATTGCACAATTTTAAAGGGGATTATTTGTATACCTTTCTGTGCTGACCAAGAAAAATAAAAGTGAATTTATAATTACAAGTGGTTCTTGAGTTACAATGAAAAGTGGGACTGAAATGTCCATGGCTAAATAATGCAGTCATAGAATGCAAGTGGGACTGAAATGTCCATGGCTAAATAATGCAGTCATAGAATGCAATGTCACATGACCATATTGTTTAACGAGGGCAATTCTGATAGTCCCACTTATCATCATAAATTAAGGATCACTCCGGTAATTAAGCAAGGACCTCACATGATTGCAATGTCTGACTTCCTGATGGCTTCCCCATTGACTTTGCTTATCCAGCTGGAAATTGCAAACACCAAGTGCCAGGCTAGCAATCATGTGACTGCAGGGAAATTGCAAAGGCCAGAACTCTGAAAACCAATCAAAAGTACCATACATTTTGCACTGTCCTACCTTTGAGCTGAATGAATGGTTGTAACTCAAGGACTATCCATCACTTTGCTGTCAATGTGAAGAGTATGAAGTGGAAAATGGTAAGGAGGTGGTGTGCCACCATATATGGTCTAATTTCTAACATGGAGGAGTAAAATAGCTGTGATTTTTATTCTGTTTATGGTCATTTGGTTGCCTGGACGTCCTAAATTACAGGAAGGGAAGTTGGTTGTTGGCTTCTGTTTCCATGGTGAATTGTATTTTGGGGTGCAGGCTGTTGAGGTGTGTGAGGAAGTTGTCCAGTTTTTCTTTCCCATGTGGCCAAATTACAAAAGTGTCATCTACATATCTAAGCCAGAGTTTGGGTTTGTGTTCGGATTTGTCCAGAGCGTTGGTTTCAATCAAAGGCACCACAGATAAAATCAGCAAAATTCTCCACAAACAAAATATCAGGACAGTCTTCGGCACTAACCAAAAAATAGTCAACATTCTAAGAAACCCCAAGACAAGATCCAGCTAGAAAACCAAGGAGTTTATGAAATACCATGCAAAAATTGCCCAGCCACATACATTGGACAAACCAATAGGAGAATAAATGCATGCATCGCAGAATACAAGAACGCAGTCAGAAAAGAAGAAAATTCTTCCTCCCTTTTCCTGCTCCTTAAAGCCACAGAACATGAAATTAATTTTGAAGGAACCAAATTAATCTCCAATACAGAAAACTTCAACAAGAGAATAATCAGGAAAGCCATCAAAATAGAGAAACACCCAAATAACATGAATAAACGGGATGATAACTCCTGCCTACCAGACATTTGGAAACTAGCCCTTATCAACAAATGAGTCCCAGCCATGAAAACCAACACCGGACCCAAAACAACACATGATGCCATCACCAATCTCCCTCACCAGACGCAAACCTAAACCCACCCCATAGATGAAAGGCAACCACTGCCCAGAAACCAGACCATGGCTGCATCACCAGCTGCCACACACCCTGACCCCCAAACCAAGCAAACTGACACACACCATGAACACATAGCCAGGCCTCAAACTCAGATCCAAACTAAAACCCGGAACATCACACCATAGCCACCAGCTCAGGATATCACATCATGGAACTCAGGAGGTTACACCACAAAACCTCATGTTTTGATGTTACAGCACAGCCAATGACCCAGGAGATTACAGCACAAGACCCAGGATGTCACAACAATAGAACTCAGAAGGTCATCACACAGCCCATGACCCAGGTCATTACAACCCAGGAGATTACAGCACAAGAACCAGGATGTCAAAACAATAGAATTCAGAAGGTCATCACACAGCCTATTACCCAGGTCGTTACAATACAGGAGGCTGATAGACACTCAGCCAATACCTCAGCCACACATGTTCTTATGAAAAAGCCAGCCAATCTGCAAACATCAACTCCATCAACCAATCAAGAAATGACAACACAGCCAACCTCCCCACCAGTATTTATAGAGAGATGGCAGCTCCGATCATGCTTTGCTCACACAAGCACGAAGCTGATAGCACCAGCCTGAAGATGGTGAGTGGAACCTCGTTGAAACGTTGCCAAGATAGTCTCAAACTTACACGGGAAAAAACCCGAACACTCCAAGATCTGCATATATATATACTGTGTATATATATATATATATATATATATATATATATATATATATATATATATATATATACTGTGTATGTATATATATATATATATATAGAGCCAGTGGTGTAGAGGCAATTACAACTGCCTCACATGTAATACTTCCCTGGTTCGAATCCCAGTAAGGGTATGGCTAGCTGAAGAGAGCTAACTAGCTCGAAATAGATCTATACTAGTCTCCCTTATTTATTATTTAAAAAAAAATTATCAGCTTAAAAACCTTACACACATGTAAACAAAAGGCAACGAAACAAATAGCTTTCTGTCGGTATGGTCTCTGGTGATGAGCCGAAAGACAGAAAAGAAAGCAGTATGCTTTCTCCCTTAATTGGGGCTTAACAGGGTGTTGTAATACAAAGTATATACTTATTCCCCTGCCTGAGCTGATAAGGAGAGAGCCAGTGGTGTAGAGGCAATTACAACTGCCTCACATGTAATACTTCCCTGGTTCGAATCCCAGTAAGGGTATGGCTAGCTGAAGAGAGCTAACTAGCTCGAAATAGATCTATACTAGTCTCCCTTATTTATTATTTAAAAAAAAAATTATCAGCTTAAAAACCTTACACACATGTAAACAAAAGGCAACGAAACAAATAGCTTTCTGTCGGTATGGTCTCTGGTGATGAGCCGAAAGACAGAAAAGAAAGCAGTATGCTTTCTCCCTTAATTGGGGCTTAACAGGGTGTTGTAATACAAAGTATATACTTATTCCCCTGCCTGAGCTGATAAGGAGAGAGCCAGTGGTGTAGAGGCAATTACAACTGCCTCACATGTAATACTTCCCTGGTTCGAATCCCAGTAAGGGTATGGCTAGCTGAAGAGAGCTAACTAGCTCGAAATAGATCTATACTAGTCTCCCTTATTTATTATTTAAAAAAAAAAAATTATCAGCTTAAAAACCTTACACACATGTAAACAAAAGGCAACGAAACAAATAGCTTTCTGTCGGTATGGTCTCTGGTGATGAGCCGAAAGACAGAAAAGAAAGCAGTATGCTTTCTCCCTTAATTGGGGCTTAACAGGGTGTTGTAATACAAAGTATATACTTATTCCCCTGCCTGAGCTGATAAGGAGAGAGCCAGTGGTGTAGAGGCAATTACAACTGCCTCACATGTAATACTTCCCTGGTTCGAATCCCAGTAAGGGTATGGCTAGCTGAAGAGAGCTAACTAGCTCGAAATAGATCTATACTAGTCTCCCTTATTTATTATTTAAAAAAAAAATTATCAGCTTAAAAACCTTACACACATGTAAACAAAAGGCAACGAAACAAATAGCTTTCTGTCGGTATGGTCTCTGGTGATGAGCCGAAAGACAGAAAAGAAAGCAGTATGCTTTCTCCCTTAATTGGGGCTTAACAGGGTGTTGTAATACAAAGTATATACTTATTCCCCTGCCTGAGCTGATAAGGAGAGAGCCAGTGGTGTAGAGGCAATTACAACTGCCTCACATGTAATACTTCCCTGGTTCGAATCCCAGTAAGGGTATGGCTAGCTGAAGAGAGCTAACTAGCTCGAAATAGATCTATACTAGTCTCCCTTATTTATTATTTAAAAAAAATTATCAGCTTAAAAACCTTACACACATGTAAACAAAAGGCAACGAAACAAATAGCTTTCTGTCGGTATGGTCTCTGGTGATGAGCCGAAAGACAGAAAAGAAAGCAGTATGCTTTCTCCCTTAATTGGGGCTTAACAGGGTGTTGTAATACAAAGTATATACTTATTCCCCTGCCTGAGCTGATAAGGAGAGAGCCAGTGGTGTAGAGGCAATTACAACTGCCTCACATGTAATACTTCCCTGGTTCGAATCCCAGTAAGGGTATGGCTAGCTGAAGAGAGCTAACTAGCTCGAAATAGATCTATACTAGTCTCCCTTATTTATTATTTAAAAAAAATTATCAGCTTAAAAACCTTACACACATGTAAACAAAAGGCAACGAAACAAATAGCTTTCTGTCGGTATGGTCTCTGGTGATGAGCCGAAAGACAGAAAAGAAAGCAGTATGCTTTCTCCCTTAATTGGGGCTTAACAGGGTGTTGTAATACAAAGTATATACTTATTCCCCTGCCTGAGCTGATAAGGAGAGAGCCAGTGGTGTAGAGGCAATTACAACTGCCTCACATGTAATACTTCCCTGGTTCGAATCCCAGTAAGGGTATGGCTAGCTGAAGAGAGCTAACTAGCTCGAAATAGATCTATACTAGTCTCCCTTATTTATTATTTAAAAAAAAATTATCAGCTTAAAAACCTTACACACATGTAAACAAAAGGCAACGAAACAAATAGCTTTCTGTCGGTATGGTCTCTGGTGATGAGCCGAAAGACAGAAAAGAAAGCAGTATGCTTTCTCCCTTAATTGGGGCTTAACAGGGTGTTGTAATACAAAGTATATACTACTAGAGCATATGGACACTCCATACACTTCTCACCAAGCACGAAGGCTGCTATCCCAGCCTGAAGAGGTAGTACTTGGTTGACAAAGTCGACTAAGATAGTGTAAATTACAACTGCCTCACATGTTACGTCCCTGGTCGAATCCCAGTACGGTAGCTACGGAAGGAGAGCTAACTACTCGAAATAGATCTATACATTCTCCTTTTTTGTCTTTTAAAAAAAAATTATCAGCTTAAAAACCTTACACATATATATATATATATATACACTTTAAGAACAGTGCATCACATAGAATATAATGACTTGCAACCCAACACTTGTTCATGTTGAAAGGTGTCCAAAATATTCTGTTAGGCAAATTTCAGCAGTTTTAATTAGAAATGTTTTGTTTAAGAAGTGCAAAGTAATCCCTTGCCTTTAAAAACCATACCTAGGAAAGATCCATCTCAGGCAATAAAACATGACATTTAATTGTTGCCTGTGATGTGTATCAGTTCATCTTTAACTGCAGCATACCACCAGCTCTTTTTTAAAAAAATTCAGACAATTAAACACCAATTTGCAGGGACAAAATTAGAGACAGGAATTAGTTCATGCACTAGTAGTTCTCCATTAATACATGATGCCTGAACTGGTGTTTGCAAAGAATGTGAAAGATAGAGAAATAACAGATATTCTTGTTCCATCCCTGGAGCTTTTTGGTGTAATGTCAATGAGCTCTCACTTGTGGGCATGTTTCACTAAAAAGCTAACCTGAAGATGTTACTGGGCTTGAGATGAAATTAATTTAGGTAAATAAATATAGACATTTAATCTTTTATAAAATATTACATTGGGAAATACTACAGTAATAACAATAGCAATGTGCAGCAACATTCGTAGTGTGCAATGAAAATTCTCGAAAGGATTTCACCACAGGAGTACTGTATTTTTCAACCACAGGAAATATATTTATCATATAGTTATTTTATCAGACAGACAGACAGACATTCTGGTCTAAGAAGGAGACTATACAATTTCTTGCTTGAACTCAATCTACAATAAAGAGGTGATAACTTTTGTGTGTTGCATTGTCACATATTCTCTCCTTTCTAAAAAAAATGTGAAAGATCATAAGTGAATTGAAATGTGAATTATTTACCATTTTCAACCGTTGAGTTATGTTCAGTGGCCATACTGCATCAGAATTCCCTTCAATGGATATCCATATTTTGCTACCTCTTAAATTGTCTCCCTGTTGGCCAACGATGAACATTTCATTTAAAAGCATTCTTTAGTTCAACTGAATTTCTGTGAATGTAGTAAAATTGATTTTCTTCAGGTAAAGTCATTCTGAGGAGTTGAAAAAGCTTTCCAAACATGGTTTAAAGATTAATTCAAATTATAAACTTATGGTATATGATGGGATGTTTTTGTTTTGGTTATTAGGAATGTATATTTTCTTGCTATAGTTTCTTTCACATGCTGAGTTTTTACCGGTCCAGGAATTAAATCACCTTAAGAACAGTATGCTGGTAACTGAAGCTTTGTGTTTCTTTGACCACCCACAGAAATAATAGGGCAAAAGTATCCTACATTAGCTTGCATACAAGTACAACATAATATGAAAAAAAAATGATGAGGGTCTTACAATCCATAAATTAGGGAGACTTTAATTTTTACTTCTGTAGTAATGCTCCTACAAGCGCTTCATGAGCTGCCATGAGAATTTCAAATGCTGCCTTTATGAATGTTCATAGCAAGGTGAACAATTTCAGATCACTTCTTAATAGGCTATATTTTTTAAAGTTTCAACTTGCTGCTTTTTAATTTAATTTTGTTTTCATCTTTATGCTTGTTCTTCTGGGGATACTAGAAATAAAGAGAGGACTGTTGGAGCGTTTGACTGCAACTGAATCCCATTGTGATCATTTCACCAAAGAGATTGCAAGCAAGTCAAAGGAGGTTTGCTAAGAACAAGCCATTTTTAGTGGCTTTGCCACTTGCAGGAGCTAGAATGAGACAAATATGCTACAACTGTTGAACAGGAGACAGCAACCAGGAATAACTAGTGCCTTCTACAACCTAAATGGACCCTCCAAGCTCCATAAACTTTCATAATGTTCTTTCCTGTTTCATTGCCTCAAACTAGTGGTGAAGTTGTTTGGTGCTTAAATCTTGTAATCTATGATTGTGGTAGAAGGCAGGGTCATAAAAGGCAGAGCAAAGAGATTTGCACTGAATATTATTTTAATTAAAATTTTATTTATGACTGTAGACTATATATGCAATAGTAAAAAAATGTATCTTTAAAGCAGGGAAGACTTAGTATACTTTTCATTAAATATGCATGGGAAGTACATTTGCTGAAAAACTTAAAAACTGGAGTCAGGATATTTTGTAGCTTAACTGTTCATATCATATATAGAATATATGCTGTATTTTGTAATTTTAACCTAGGTTGATATATAGCACAGTTAGAAATTTCTCCGTTTCTCTTACAACACAGCATGGAGTTGGGAAGGAGGTTTAAAAAAATAAAAAGCATATCCTTTTATGAACAGTAAGAATATTATGTTTCATAAGCTTTAAACCAATTCCAACTAACAGTAGAAAGCTAGAGCAAAATTGTGGCACAGCCCCAAGAAAATTAGATGTGCATTATTGTATACTCACTCTTGATTCTTGAAACAGTTAGGAAGCAACCTACCCTTTATATGCTTTTTCCCTTAGCATAAGCACAAGGAATGCCTATTATTTGTAAACTGAATTTGGTCTACTATATGTGCAAATAGTAATAAGAAAGATTATATTTTTGTTGACAAAAATCAATATCTAACATTAGGATACATACATAAAAAAACATTCTATTTCTATGACCTTCATTTGCTATTAAATTTTCATGACAAATGATAAGATTGCCATTTTGTGTCATACATCTATGTACACTATATACAAGTGTGAACATTTCACAGTGAAAACTTTGGATATTTCAGTGCTTTATTTCTTGTAACTTGGAGGGAAAGAATGATACTGAATTTTAATACAATAGTTGTCTTGAATCTAATCAATACTGTGTTTAATTTCCTGAAGAATTGTCATGCTGCTGTTAAATTAACGAAGTTTGGTCCAGTGTAGCAAATCTTTATATTTGCAAATGCCTAGCATGCTTCAATTGTTAATTATTATTTATCAGTTATCTTTCAGAATTACTTAATATCATTAGAAATCAGAATGCTGATCAACAATTTGGAAACCTTAAGGTTCTTTCACCTAGTTATTTACTTCATCACGTATTAATTATCTTGTATAAGTATGCATTGATGGTATGTAAACATTAAAAATCCAATTCAAATCATCAGTTCAATTTTGTCACTTGAATTGCTTTGAAGCATTGATTAAAAAAATCAAATCAAACCAATTAGATATGAATAATCAAGTCTATAAAGTCTACAAAGATCCACTGAATCAATCTGATGGCACCAAGTTCAATGAGATGCATCTAATCAATTTACCACTTCAGTGATCAAAGGAATGATTTGGTCAAATTACTTTAATATAGAATTTTCTCATCAAAGGTTCGCACAGCACACATATACTGCACATACTTATATGCACAAATACAAAACTGGAATTTGTATAGTACTGTTATAGGTTACAAATCATAATGTTTAACTAAATATTATTTCTAATTGCCACACATCAGCTGTGGATTTATTCCCAGATTTTGTATAACTATTTTTGGCCACTCCCAATATAAGATATCTGTATAGATTCAAATACAGAAGTAAGGCTAAGAAAAATGTACACAGTAGAAGCAGGCATTATTTGACATTTATTTAGAAAAACTCAATCTATTAGCCAAATTCATATCCTTTTCTGAATATTAATATAATTTAAATATTGTAAAATATTTGAAATTACTATACATGCCCCTTACCCATACTTTTTTTTTAAAGACTATGTGGAAACACAGAGACATTCCAGTAAGTCAATATATTGCTAGACGTTGTCAATTTATTTTGCAGGTTGCAAAATAAGTTCTTGACAATAAAGAAATAATTGTAGGAGAAGGACTAACATAGCCAGGAGGAGGAGTGAAAACAGGGATCAGCCTGCAATCACTACATAGCCACAAATGAACTAAGTCCAACTTCCCTTGACTGCCATTGCCCCATATCTAAGTATTGAGCACTAATTAAGAAGATTCCTGTGACATTTTAGCAATAAATCAGTTAAATTTAACCTTCCCATGTGGACCTGGTCTTTTGCAAATGATTTTTATTTTATTTTTAAAAACATTATCCCTATTGGGCATTAGATTAAAAAAAACATGTTTCTCTTGGTGCCTTATTGCATAATTTTGCTTTTGGTTCTTAGATCTCTCTCTGTGTCTCTCTGTCTCTGTCTCTGTCTCTCTCTCTCTCCATATCTTTCTCTCTCCCCCTCTCTCCCTCCTTCCCTCCCTCTCATCTATCTATCCATCTATCTCTGTCTATCATCCATCTTTCCACCCCAAACCACCCCAACGATGCTGTGGAGGTTATGGCCCATTGCCTGGAGGCTGTGTGGAACTGGATGGGCGGGAACAGGCTTCGACTCAACCCTTCCAAGACCGAGTGGCTGTGGTTTCCGGCGGCCCGATATAGTCAACTGACTCCGTCGCTAGCTATTGGGGATGAGATCTTGACCCCCACAGAAGGGGCTCACAATCTTGGTGTCCTCCTGGATGTATGGCTGTCTTTGGAAGATCACATCACAGCTGTCTCCAGGGGGGCTTTTTATCAGGTTCGCCTGATATGCCAGATGCGGCTCTTTCTTGATCGGGATGCCTTATGCACGGTCACCCATGCCCTGGTCACCTCCCGCCTGGATTACTGTAATACCCTCTACATGGGGCTCCCTGCGGGGAGCACCTGGAGGCTTCAACTGGTACAAAATGCGGCTGCGCGGTTGGTTATGGGGGCGTCGAGATACTCCCATGTGATGCCCCTCCTGCATGAGCTGCATTGGTTGCCGGTGGTCTTCCGGGTTCGCTTTAAAGTATTGGTTTTGGTCTTTAAAGCGCTCCATGGCATCGGACCAGGATACTTACAAGACCGCATTCTGCCAGTAGTCTCCCACTGACCGTTGCGCTCCCACAGAGAGGGTCTCCTCCGGGTCCCAATGCCTTCTATTGCCGCCTGGTAACCCCGAGGAATAGGGCCTTCTCTGTGGGGGCACCCGCCCTTTGGAACAGGCTGCCCCCGGGGCTACGAATAACCACTGACCTGAGGGCGTTCAGACGTGAGCTGAAGACCTGGCTCTTTGAGCAGGCCGGCCTGAGCTGACTCAAATGGGATTTTAAATAAGGGGTTTTAGATTAGTTTGGTTGGGGTATGAAAGTTTTAATTTATTTTAATCGGGGGTTTTAGATTTTTATTTGGGCAGCCCATAATTTAATTCTTTTTTAATCGTATTTATATCTGTGTTTTGTATGTATTTTAGTTGGCTGTTCACCGCCCTGAGTCCTTCAGGAGAAGGGCGGTATATAAAATTATGAAATAAATAAATAAATAAATAAATAAATCCATCTAGGAACCATGATTAACAAAACAATGTATGGTTTTTATGAATGGATAAGATATCTAATTAAAGAAACTTTAAATTTTCTCTGTAGTTAGAGATACTTTGGGGTTAAAAAAAAGCTTTCAATATTTGCTGTGTATGAAAAGTATAGGATTATAATCACCACTAATCTATTAGTGGAACTATTTGGAGAACTCAAGCTGAGAAAAATGTCTTAAAAATATAAATCCCATCAGTGCAGAGGTGGCATTCAGCAGGCTTTGACCAGTTCTGGAGAACTGGTAGCAGAAATTTTGAGTTGTTCGGAGAACCAGCAAATACTGCCTCTGACTGGCCCTGCCTTCATCTATTCTCTGCCTCCCATCAAGTCCCAGCTGATCAGCTAGGTCTTCTTTGGTTGCCCTGCATAGGAGAACAGAGCTGGAAAGCAGGTGAGTGGGTGGGGAGGAAATGGCGATTTTGCAATATCCTTCCCCTGCCATGCCCATCAAACCATGCCCACAGAACCGGTAGTAAAAAAAATTGAATCCCACCACTGCATCAATGTCAAAATGATAGTTGTTAGTTGTGAAGTTGTGTCCGACTCATCATGACCCCATGGACAACATTCCTCATCATGACCCCATGGACAACAGTTCTTCTTGTCCTCTACCATCCTCCCAAGTCCACCTTTCTGGAAAATAAGTAATCTGATCAGAAAATTAAAATAATGAAACAACTGGTAAAATACTAAATTTTAAAAGTGCATTAATTTATTTTCAAGAGTGAGAATCCAATTAATTTCTTTTGAGATGTAATTTTTTTCTACCTCTTTTAATTATTCAGATGCAGTGATATTGTCCTTCATTAATGTTAATGGTCTAATAATGCCATTACAGATGATTCTTTAATTTTTCAAAATGCATAACAATGATACATGACTGCAGATAGATTTAGTATTTATTGCAGATAATTGTCATGTAATTAGTAAATTTGATATAAACAATAGGAAGATTTCTTTTGTATTTGCTTTTAAACAATATTCCTAGAAATGGACATTATACCACATACCTGGACAAATTTTTTTCAGTTAGAATGTGGGTGGAGTGTTTGTCTTACTGTACACCTTATCATGTTATTTAAATGTATATGTTCCACACCAAAATTGGATTGGTTGTTTTGATTTCTTTGAGTGCTGTGGGGAATTTCCCAGTAGATTTAAAAATATGTTTGATATTCAAGGGACTGTAAGCACTGAATAGCTGCACGATGGGTATTTTCCATCATCCTTGTAATTGTTTGACATTGCAATTTAAAGAAAACTGCCTTATATTAAGCCAGACTAATAATATGCCTTGACTGGAAGCACAGCCACTTCTCTGAAATCTCAGAAATATGTATTTTTTAAATAGCATTTAATGCCTGATGGAGATACCAAATATTAAAAATATTAATTAAAATAGGAGGTACCACTAGCCACCACTAGCAGTGGCCCTCTGGATTCTATATGGGAAGAACAAACAAACTTTGGATAAAACATTTAATCAATGCACATTTGACACCAGTACTCAAAACAAGGACAATGGAGAACAAGTATCAGAGTATTTCAAATTCCTAATATACCATATTACAAATCTCTGCTATTTTGGAAAAAATAAACTTGTGGAAGAAAGTTTGAACTCACATTCAACAAAAATTTCAGGCTCTGTGTGAAGTTGCAACAAACCCAAAAAGTTTTTTAACACATTACATTGACAATTGATAAAATACTCTTAATCTGTCTCCTATCTATTTTGCATTATCACTCTGCCTTCCTCTTCCTACCCCTTCTTACCTCATGCTAATTTAAATCCTAGATCTATTTAGCCCCTCCGTGAATCTGATGAATTGAATTATATGGTAGTTCACAAAAATGTATATTTTTTAATAAAATGTGTTTTTCTAACAAGTATTACCAGACTCCTTCTGATTTATGTATGTTGCACATATGTGTGTCTGTGGCTAGATAGATAGATAGATAGATAGATAGATAGATAGATAGATAGATAGATAGATAGATAGATAGATAGATAGAATCTATTTGAGAATCTGCATGTCATTAAGGATTTAAAACTTTGGATATATTGGTTTTTAGGCTACATTAGGTTGAATTCCTTCAGGTAGCAATAAAAATCTACCGCATGCTACAAGTAGTGTTCGAAATTTTGCATCAGTAGTAGAAGCTAATGAAAGTTAACTAACCTAAACCCTGTAAAACAAACTCAATAATTGAAGTCACAAGCAAAGCCCTGCTTTAAATATTCAGAGAAAAATCTAATGGATTCCAATACTTCTTAGTCTTCTGATTAATTGTTCCACGTATGACCAATTTGTCATCAATTCTGAATTTTTATCAGACCAATAATGGCCTCTGAAATATCCATATTTTTGAAATCCCTTTGGACTTTTTCACAATGAGAACCAATCAGATAATCCTGTTTAATAAATGAGTACATTTGATCTTAGCCCAAAGTCTGAGAAATTTTAAATATGTTCCATTGTTTCACTTTTTCAGTCTAAGTAGTATCTCTCCTTTTCTCTTTTCCTCCATTGCTTAGGCTACATTCTGACAAGCTATCTGCATGCCCTGAAGTTTGCTTGCAAAGGTAGTTCAGATTAGATAATCTTTGGCATCTTCTGTGCTTTGAAAAGCAAATGTAATTTCATTGTCCTCATTTTTGTTACTTGCAGTTCCCAAGATCTTCAGCAGCTAGTATATGTATATTTTTAGTATATAGTATACTTTTCAGATATATGTAGTTTTGGCTTCTTAAAAATTAGTTATACATGAGCAAAATGGTGAACAGACATCTGTGTATGCATAAAATGTATGTGTGTATGAGAGAGAAAGAGATTCCAAGATTAGGATTAGTTTATCTATGTCATACATTTGTTTCTCCATCTCACTTGATCATGATAAATCTTGCTGGGTTGTGAAATCATGAAATATCCATGTATCCATATGTGACACAGAGCCTTAAGTGGGCAGTGGGCAGCACAACTAAGAGTTGCATGATGAAGGCAATGAGCTGATTGGCTAAGGAGTAAGACATTGAGTCAACATTAACTTCTTTGAACTCTCACTTTTCCTTCTCTATTTGTTGATTCCCCAACATATGCCAGATCAAGAAAATAAATGGAGCAGGGATTTTAGGGATTCTATTTTATTGTTGTAGAGTACGATTACAGAAACTTGAATTTCTCTCTGCTTCCTCTTATACCAAAGAGAAACAGGGTGATATTCTTTAGTTTCTTTCTGTTCTGATCCAGCCTTTGCAGAAGCAAGAAACAGACTCCCTGCAAAAAAAAAAAAAAACCCACACCTCTTTATTTACACATTGGGAATTAACTACATTCACCAACAGAAAGTGCCAGAAGGGAGGCTCAACCAATCTCATTGTACACATGTTGTACTCTGACAATGAAGGTAATAATTGTAATAAAAGTCCAGGCAAGGGTCCTGCAAGAAATTAACTGAAACAATAATCCTTATCAGCTCATTATGATAAATGCAAGGCTGTGAGCTCCCAGCCAGGAGGCTGCGAATTAAGTCAGTTCAAACAGAGAAATAGATGAACCTCAGTTCTGGCAAGGCAGTCTTTGTTGCACGAAACATAAAAGGAGCAAACTTTCCAGAAATGTGAATGGTTGTCTGTGACAACCAAACCACTCCCCTTTCCTCCTATTGATTCCCCAACCAGGGAAGGGCCATTCAGTGTCCACATTTGTTTTCTTCCAAAGCTGGGTCATTGTCCTCTGTTCTTCACCTCTCCTGTCTGCTTTGTGCATACATGCATCTGGAACAGGCCCCAGTTGTTCTCATCATCATCATCTCTGATTCCAAAGGTAGCTGCCTCTCTGGCTGGGAAATGCCTGACGGCCCTGGCTCTATTTTTGTGTCCGACACTGAGCATCCATCAGAGCCTTCCCCAGGCTCCCAGAACTGCTCAAGTTCTTGCCCAACCTCCTCATTGTCCGAGTCTGCCACCAACTCCACTGGCAGTTGGTGGGCCACAACACTTTCTCACACTTTGTCCTTTCCCAGGGCTGTTCTTGCATTCCTTCCTCAAGGTTATTTCTCTACTACAGTGTTGTTTAAGATACATTTTAGTATCATAGCAAATAGAACAGAACAAAAACAAAACTATTGAGTTATAAGCTCCCAAGAGAGAAAAAAGAGGAGGAGAAAAAAAAATAGAGCTTGTGAGAAGAAATTTGCCTGGAAAAAAAAAACAGGAAAAAAAATCATAGAGATATTCCAGGATAAGAACCTCCATCTAGGTCATTTAAACAATTTAAAATCCAGAAACTTTTATTACCTAAAGAATGTGTAAATGGATTTATTGTCCAACTCTACTTCTAATACATTAGAAACACTTGAAGAGAAACTTCAGATGGAATTAGGGAAACAACAGTTGCTGCAATGCTTGTGCTTTGGGTGGTCTATTTGCCCAAGCCTGCATTTGTACTTCATTTCTCCCCCGCTGTTATAAGTAAAAGTTGGATATTATACTTGAGAAACTACAGAACCAGACTGTAGCCATTTTGTGTCCGTAGCCTGACCTTTTTAAAAAGGACAGAAAAGTTGAGAAATATGTTTTTGTGAAACAAATGTGTTGGATTGCAAAGTTTGTCTTTGGCATAGGTTAGAGGACATTTGTACTGGGGCGTTCTGACATTATAAATGTCACCTTAAGGAATATTAATGTTTCCTTATAATTTTTCTGGAATGTGAAAAACAGGACATCTGAAAATATTGGAAGTTTTCCATGGAAGGTTGTATAACGTCCATATATGGAAAAAGGAAGTATTATGTAACTATGTGATTTGATAAACCTATATAAGCTGTATTCACTGAAAGGAGAGCGTCTCCTTCCTCTTAGAAAATGTTTCTTTTCTAGAGTGAACTGAGTCCAATACTGCAGTATTTTCCCTAATAAAGCATCCTATAACTCAGATTATCAAAAGTCTGTTGTTTTCATTTTTGAATGCTTATAACAATTTTGGCGAGAGCCAGCCGGAGTTAGACATTTTTTTCTTCCTTTGGATGGATGATTTTTCAGGACTGCAATGGCACCTCTCCGCTGGATTTGTGGAGGCAGTTACTGGGTCTTCCACCCAAGAGAGGGGAAATCGCTCTTAGAACCTTGACTGGTAATCTGGTTGTAGATGCTTGGAACGGCCGAAGTTTGGTGCACCGGGGGTCTCAGGTGAGCTGAATTTTAATTAGTAACTTTTCAAATTGTGTTGCAACATTTCCTGAATTGGAATGGGATTGTTCAGATGGGTTTGCAAATGATTTCTGTTTGACGTGTGTATGCAAGTTTAAACTGATTTTTTTTTCTTTCTTGTCTCTTTTCTCCCTATCATATTTTGTGTTAAGGGGGGTTATAATGAGAACAGAATGTTTCTAAAGTTTCAGAGTTCTCTTTTTGAGAGCTGGTTCAGCTTTTGGCTGCTGGTATTGAAGTATTATTCCCTTGATACAGATTGTACTTTGTATGGCTGAAATATGTTTGAAACAGTTTATAACTTTAGAGTGTATACTGAAATGTGTATTGGTTTGAATGCCTTAAAAGCTGTGTTAAACGGTTAACTGTTGACTCTTTGTATTGTCTCTTTTAATGCTGTGTTGAAGAGTTAAAGAGATTATGCCCAGGTGATTTATGTAGATCTGTGATAATATGTGGAAGGGTCTTTTTCCTTCGTAGTGAGAGGTTTCCTTAAGGAACATGTGAGTCAACTTTGCGAGAGAGAGTTGTGAACATTTTATCTTTGGAATAGTTATAAAATTTACAGCAAATAATTTTTATTTGTAGTGTGAAATGCCTAATAGTCTTACAGATGTGTTATTTACTTCCTCTGTTTTGAGGAATTATAAGTTGTCAATGTTGAGATTGAAAAGTGTAAGGAGTTTGTTCCTGGATTAAGCATTTATACTTTTGTAGAGTTGCAGCATATTTTGGATTATTTGTTTACTTCAGAAGGGATATAGATACTATACTCTATGAGTATAGTCTATTGCTGAAAATACCTAGTGATATACTGGCTAGAATAGTCAGGGCAGTTTAGTATAAGGTATTAACAACTGATGTGCCAAGAGGACAGAATCTGGTTCGAGTTTTTTCCTTAGATGGGTTAGTTTAGAGATGAATTGTCAGCTGAATTCTTGAATAGAATTAGAGTTAGTTTGAATAAGTGTTTATTTTTTCTCTTCAGAGAGACACCAGAATACTAAGCGTTAATGAAATTGTAGTTTGTGACAGAGGCCACGGAAGGTTTTTTTTTTAAGTTGTGATGAAATGGAATCTTGTCAATGAAATATGTTTTCTGTGTTCGAAGCTGTTATGAAGCAAGAGAGAGAGAGCAGAGATAAGTCAGATGGATTTGGACTTGTAATAGTTAATAATATCACAAGATTGGATCTTCATATTCATATTTATCTACTGGGAGTAGATGGAAGCATCCAGAGATGGGGAGAGAATAGAATTTCTTTCCTGGAACAGAAATAGCTGCTGAAAAAAGTAAGCAGTGTGTTGCTTGTGGCATTTTTAGAGAAATTTGCCCGGACAAGCAGAGAAATGCAGCAGAGGCTGTATACCCTAATTGGAGATTAGGGGGGTCAAAGGCTTTTAACACTTGCATCTCATCAGATGTAAAGGTGAGATTTGAGGAAACAGTTGTGGTTTCCTGATAGATACATAGCCAGAATTTGTTTTTTGGCCAGGTATGATGTATCTAGTATTAAGGGAGAGCCTTTTGATGTTGCTATTGTTCAAGATGTGTCTCTAAAAGGAGGACACTCTGAGATAACATTGGATGCTATGTGTATACCTGAAGCAGGTATGGACCTTTTAAGATGAGATGCTTTGTCCTTATTAGGTTGTGCTTATCTTTCTGAAGATAAGTGTACTGTTCAGTTATTGACTGATGAACAGGAGAGATTTATAGATACTATTGTGTTGGAAGTAAAAGAGAATAGAGGTATTTTGACTATTACACTTGTGATATTAGTGATATATTGTGCCAGTGAGGTGGAAACAATGTGATATTTCCCTGGAAGGGAGATGTGGCTTGAAGCTAGTGATAGAGTTCCTGTTAGGGGATGGGCTAATTGAGCCTGTGATGTTTCCGTACAATATATTCATCTTGCCTGTAGAGAAACCTGATGGTTTCTGATGTCTAGTGGTTGGTTTCATATAATCACTTGGTGATTATTGTGCCAAAATCCCTATACATTGTTAGGGGAAATTCCATATGAATACAGGTATTTTAGTATGATAGAGTTGAAAGACCCTTGGACTTGCCCAATATTGAGGGCTGATCCAGATACACATTGAACTTGACAGTATCGATGGTGTGTTTTACCGAGAGGGCTTCTTAGAAAGCTCTAGTTTGTTTGGACAAGCTTAGAGCAGGTCCTTGGGGGTTTTGAACCGCCTGTGAGTATAATGGTCTTAGGTGAGATGAAAAGAGATCTTGAGAAAGGTGTGTAAATGCTTTGTTAGAGTTTTTAGGACAATAGGGCCTAAGAGTTTTAAGGAAGGAATTGTAATCTGTGGAGTCTGATTTAGGACATTTGATTAGGTATAGAGTATCAATCCAGAGAGAGGATTGAGAGGATAGTTAGATAATCTATGCTGAGAACTAAGAGAGCTCTTGTGTTGACTTTTTGTCTGCATTTAAGGAAACTTTTCCATTTGTTTGTAGCTGTGGAAGAGGTATAGCTGAAGGTGTTTGTTCTAGCTCAGGTGTGAGCTGGGAAGCAGAAACTTATAGTTCTGTTTTTGGTTGACAATTGATGGATTTAATAGTGCTTTAGTAGTTTTAGTGTTTTAATGCAGGAGGCATATGTGGCGTACATATGTTAGATTTTTAAAGCAATTTTATTGTTACGGAGATTTTTTTTTCAATTGGCATGAGTTTAAATTCAGTTGAATTCCTTTTGAGAGAGAGACAGGAATGGAAGATATAGAACTATATATGATTGTATTGAAGTTCTAGATTTATTGACAAAAGTGAGAGAGGATTTGGAAGATAGCCCAATAGAGGGAGGTATTAATTCATTTATTGATAGATCTTCTTGAAATAAAGAATGCTTATCTGTTGTGTATTTTGCTTAGGTGTGTGAAGTGTTTGCTTTGGTGCAAGCTTTGAAGCTTCTAGAAAATGCAGTGGGTATGCAGTGGCTGAAGTTATTGGCTAAAAGAAGTTTTCCGAAATGAGATTTTGGGAAATAGATTAGCAGATGAGGCTTATGTATGTATATATAGATGCATGTATGAGAGAAATACCGATGATGGTTTTAGTTCCTGTTTTGGAATGGGATGTAAAACCAGGTTTCCTTGATGAAGAAGAGAAACAGATGTTAGAGATGTGGAGTATAGAGATTACATAAAGTTAATAAGCCTGTTATGAGGAACATAATAGAGAAGGTACATGAGGGTACTTATTAGGAAACACAAGTATTTGTGGCTTGTGTGAAGAGAGGATATATTTGTAGAAGTATGTACACTATAGTTATGCAAGTGAGTAGAACATATATATATATATTGTGTGAATGCATATAATCCTGATAGGAGGAAAAGATTTGGCTATTTGGCCATTTTAAAGAATGTGAGTTGCTTGTACTGTAATGTCAGCAGTGAGTACTTTGAAATATCTGTTGGTGATTGTTGATCATTTGAATGGCTGGAAGCTGTTCTGTGTACGAGAGTGAATGCACAAATGACTGTGAAGTTAATATTGGAACAGAAATATAGATAGATAGATAGATAGATAGATAGATAGATAGATAGATAGATAGATATGATATGATATGCATTGATAGTGCATTTATGATGATAGAGGTACACATTTTACTTTTCATGTGGTAAAAGAGGTATAGGAAAGAATTGGAAATAGATTGGCAATAGACCTGTTGGGTTTTTTCCTCAGGTGGGTGAAGAATGTGAACTATAAAACAATACATTAAAGAAATTAATGTTAGCAGTTTAATTACCCTGGATGAAATGTTTACCTCTAGCTCTATTGTGAGTGTGTGCTTGTTTGAAAAAAAGATGTTGAAATTCCACTGTATGAAATGATGTTTGGAATACCTTATACTGGAAGTGTGGGTATGTCTAGAATTGTATTTGAAGATATTTTATTTTGTTTAGAAAATATATACAGGGACTGTCCCAGTGTTTTTCTCTTTTAAGGTTTAGAGGACTTTTGGCACAAACACCACCGTTTGAATTTCGAGTGCATGATTTTAAGAGTGAAGACTGGGTCCTGATAAAGCAGTGGAGAGCTTTTGGGAAGCTGAGGCCTATCTGGGAAGGATCGTTAAAAGTACTGTTGACTACTGAGTCTGCTGTTTGGACATGTGAGTGAGGCTGGACACATCGTTCGTGTCTACAGGGATTTGTGGATCCGGTTCCTGTTTCCAGTGGAAGCAAGCTTCGGAAAGACTGGACTTTTTCTTTTCTATTTCTTTTAGATAGTGGGGATAGATAATTACATGTCTAGTTTAGCTTAGGTTTGTGGAACTTTGAGATGTATTGTTGATTATTTGGTTGAATGTAATACATTTTTTATTATTTTAAGACATGAAATAATAGACTGTTGTACACAGGTATTATATCCCCTGTGTGCGGAAGAAGATGAAAAGGTGGATGTAAGTTCCCAGAGACCGGTTGTAAGTTTTGAAGTGTAAAACTACATACGTTAAGGTGGGTGGGGGCCTAGTCCATTTGTGAATATGATATGGATAGTGATTATTGCCTTATGTAGGGTAGGTATGGAGGCTTCTGAGATATTGTCTGGTTATTCATTAACATGGCAATGGTTATGTTTCCAAACTGAACCCGACAGTACTGAATATGAAGGGCAGATATCACTGACATTGATGAAACCTATGGCTGAAGTTGGAATCTGTATAAGATCCACCTTAGATGATGGTTCATATTTGAGAAATAGCTAGCATGTAACCGCACATATGACATATGACATGAGGACTTGTCTAAGAGGATGGAACAACTATATGATCATTGCTTTGACCTGTATGGCAATTATTCTCCTTCCTATATGAGACTTAGAGCTCTGGAAGAGATGTTATTTATGCCATTCATTGAATTAAGAAGTACTCTAATGAAGTTGATGTTTTTGTGTGACAGTTTAGTTAGTGCAAAATGTCTATTTATCTGGAAAGGTCTATGTACAGTTAGATGTTTAGAGGTACCAAGAATTCTACAGAAAAGTGTAAGATACTGAAAGGAACAGAGCCTAATGTGATAAGTGCAAATGTTGTTCTGGAATTAATGGGAGTAGCTTTGAATAGTTTTTCTTTTTGTGTGAAAGGAAAGACTACAGTTACAGACATCATGTCTATTTGTTTTATAAAAGTTCCAGTGTCAAAAGAATTTTTATGGTAGAGTTTATCCTGATGATATTTTGTATATTTGTACAAGGTGATACTTTGTTTGGATTTCCTGTGAGGCCAACAAATAGACTAATCAGGAAAGCTGACAATTTTTCAGCTTATGATTGTATTAAGTATAAACATGCAGATGACAGAACAATTTATACTTATTTACCTACTGAAGAAGTTTTTTTTATTGAATGGAGGTTGAAGACGTAGGTGGAATGACACATGTGTTGTATTTACCTAGAGGTTGGTTAATGTTTTGTAGAGCATATGTATATGCATTGATACCAATTAATACAATGAGTGTGCAATTGGTCGTTTAATGACTGTTATGGCAACTGCCCATACTAAGGATGAACATGTGAAGAAATATAGAGGACAATGTTAGTGTTTAGTGATACTTCCTTTACGGACTGTAATGATATGCAAGTTGTGTTTCTGCTGTTGTAAGATTAAGAAACCTGAGGAAAAACGCAAGATATATAGTCAATAAGAAGTTAGGCTTATGTTGAGAGAGCTTGATGATAATTCTCAAGTATAAATTGGTAACAAAAAGAAAGGGAGGAGTTGTTATAAGTAAAAGTTGGATATTATACTTGAGAAACTATAGAACCAGACTGTAGCCATTTTGTGTCTATAGCCTGACCTTTTTAAAAAGGACAGAAAAGTTGAGAAATATGTTTTTGTGAAACAAATATGTTGGATTGCGAAGTTTGTCTTTGGCATAGGTTAGAGAACATTTGTACTGGGGCATTCTGACATTATAAATGTCACCTTAAGGAATATTAATGTTTCTTATAATTTTTCTGGAATGTGAAAAACAGGACATCTGAAAATATTGGAAGTTTTCCATGGAAGGTTGTATAACGTCCATATATGGAAAAAGGAAGTATTATGTAACTATGTGATTTGATAAACCTATATAAGCTGCATTCACTGAAAGGAGAGCGTCTCCTTCCTCTTAGAAAATGTTTCTTTTCTAGAGTGAACTGAGTCCAATACTGCAGTATTTTCCCTAATAAAGCATCCTATAACTCAGATTATCAAAAGTCTGTTGTTTTTATTTTTGAATGCTTATAACACCCGCCCACAAGAAAAAAAGAACCCACACATTTGTTTTGTTGAGTGATCAATCCTAGAGAAAATAAGAATATGCAGTCAGGCCTGAAAGATTGTTTCCTCTGGAGGACTCAACTGAATTTATGGCTAAACAGTGTCTTCTTACAATGCAAACTGTCATCATAGTGTTTGAGCAATTGTTGTCTATAAATAAGAACTTGGATTCATTAAAAAAATGACTTTGAGGCTTTTACTTGAAAGTATACAGAAAACTCTCTGCTGTTATTGAAGCCCGTGTGAGAGACCCAGCTAAGCAATATCCCTTGAGAATGATTGCTCAGCAATTTCAAGCTAATAAAACTATAAAAGTCAACAATGCTACCCAATTGAAACATTCTCCCTCCTTCAGTTTCCCACTCCTAAGACAAATAGCTGTATTTCTGCTTGTTACAAAGTCTCTCCTATTGGAAAAGACATGGCTTCATCAAAGTTCACTCTCACTCAGAAAAGAAATCAGGTTGTTCTTCATACATCATTTTTAAAACTCCCTTTTAACAACCCTATAATCTCTTAATCCAAGGAAGAATTGAGGTGATTAGATGAACCTTAGCTCTTACTGGCTGAATACTCTTCCTGACACCATGTGGAGTTCGCAACAGATATTTTTTTCTTTGTTTCCTAGGAGAGAGAAATAACTGCCACTGTTTAGGATTGAACTCTCAACCTTCTGATTGGGAAATGTGCATGTTCACCACTAGGCCACCATACCACTCATTGCTTTTATACATCATTAAACATATTTAATGTTAGTTGTTGAGTTTCAGTTCTTCCATTGCTACTATGAATAGATAGAACTATGTGTATATGAACGGTTATATTGGCCTAGTAACAAATTCTACTGAGTTTATCATCACATGCTGCTATAATGAAGCCATATCTTGCCATCTTCCCATTTTCTTTCCTATTTGAGTTTTTTATGATGGAGAAGCAAGTTCTCTCTTAGCTTTGCCCTTTCTGGATTGTAGTCTTCTAAACAATGTGCCTGGATTGTAGTCTTCAACTCTGAAGCTGACCTGGCTGGAGCCATATTGGAGATTCAGTGTTGCCACACTGGAGCTAAAGTATAGGGATGGGGGATTAGAGATAGTGCGGCTGTGTAATCAAAACAAAATACTCCTGGGAACCAAGGACGTTCTCACACCTGGCTGGAGAAAGGAAGAGTGATGTCACCTGATCAGCAGACACTGCCTTGATTAGGCCATGTGACCAATTGTTTGGAATTGGGGGGGGGGACTTTCACTTTTAATTAACTTTAATTAACCATGTGACCTTTCAGAGTTGGTTTTCACCAGATTTGTACTGATATATTTCCAATAAAGTTATTCTTTGAGGGATCTACCTGCCTTGGAGTTTTTGCTTGCGATGGATTTATTAGATCTATCTATGGATCTATTACTTGGAACCCTGACATTGCCTGCTACCAGTCATTGCTCTTCAGATTTGTTCACAACCAAGCAGGACCTTGAAAGTCTATTTGATATGCCGATTGAGGCCAAGAATGAAAGTAGATTACTTCCTGTTTGGTTATGTACATTCTCCAGATGCTGGCACCGAACCTTGACATCATCATTTACCCATCCTGGGATAAAAAGTTATAATTAGATATCATCATCATATGATCATATGGATTCCCAAACAGAATAGAATAGAATAGAATAGAATAGAATAGAATAGAATAGAATAGAATAGAATAGAATAGAATAGAATAGAATAGAATAGAATAGAATTCTTTATTAGCCAAGTGTGATTGGATACACAAGGAATTTGTCTTGGTGCAAATGCTCTCAGTATACATAAAAGAAAAGATACATTCGTCAAGAATTAAGAATCATAAGTTACAACACTTAATGATAGTCATAGCGTACAATAAGCAATCAAATCATACTAGGGAACAGTCAATATACATTGTAAGGATTTTTTCTGCAATCCTAATTACTCTCTGAAGTCTGTCTTGTTGGGTTGCAGAGGTGCAGATGACAGACTCAATAATTCCTCTATAGAACTATATAAGCAGCTCCTTGGGGAGTTTGAGCTTTCTTTAATAAAGTTTTTATTTTAAATAAAGTTTTATTTGAGTTTTCACAAAAAAAACCCCAATACAATTAAAACATCTTTTTTGAGAATAGCATGGTCCCAGGTTGTCACTTCTCTATACAGACACAAACTCAATATCATATTCATCTTTATATTCTATTCCATATCTTTTTACTATTTTAACTTTCTTTCCATAACTTTAATTTACTCAATATTCTTAATTATCGCATATCTAAATCCAATTATATATCTTTTTCTAAATTCCAATGTCTTTCTACTCATTGTATTTATACTTTATCTGCCTGTTCAAATGTCATGTCATCTTTTATCAATAAACAAATTTTAAAATATGACATCTTTATATCTCATAAAATACACACTATATTCTTTAAACAAATATATATATATCAATAGTAGATAAGATACTCATTCCCCTCCAATTTGATTCTATCATCAATATTAGTTTATTTCCAATTATCTCACATCCAAATTCAATTATATGTCTTTTTGCAAATCTTAATATCTTTCTATTCATCACATTTACATTTTTATCTGTCCTGTTTCAATTTCATATTGTCTTTTCTCATTAGACAAATTTTCCATTTTATGTGACCTCGCATTCCTACACAACTGCCGAGATCAAAATTTAATCCCCATAAGCTTCCAATTGAAATTCCACACCAACACAGCAGCCACCAAACGCATCCTAAAAAGAACAGAATTGGCCCTAATCAGAAATGAACTTCACACAAAAAGATTCCTAGACCAAATCAACAAAGATCTCCTCACACTTCACCTCAGACTCAGCAACAAGATCCACCCCGCACTTTGGGATAAAACCAAACAACTTGCTGTCTGGAGAGCCGAAACACAGACCACCCTCAAGACAGACACACACACCAACAAACTCAGAAAACTACAACAACGTCAAAAACAAACTCCTCCCCCCTCACAGCCACACATGAAACAAACAGTGCACAACATCTCAGACAAGATCCTCAGCGAAGCCGAAACCAATGTCCTTTCGAAAGGATTCAACTTTGCTATTGCCCCCAAACACATCCCCACAGAAACCATCATATGCGGAGTTGAAACCAGCCTGACCAAAACCAACCCTGATGATGCGAACAGAATCAGACTCGAAATTACCAACTTCCTCTGCACTAGCAAACCACCCAAAAGCAACTTATCCAAAGAAGAACAAACTGCACTACTTAACCTGAAAAAAGACACCAGCATAATAATCCTACCAGCAGACAAGAGCAACGCGACAGTGGTTATGAACACATCCGACTACCAAACCAAGTTAACCAACCTACTCCAAGACCCCACATACAAACCCCTACAACACAGACCCCATCACCTACCTAGAAAAAACCACCAGATCCAAAATAAAAGCCTCCCCCATCAGCGAAGAAATCCAGCAAAGAATCATACCCAGAGAGAAATCATCCAGATGCCCTAAGCTTTATGGTCTCCCCAAGATACACAAAGAAGGAACCCCACTTAGACCAATAGTCAGCTCCATAGGCTCACCTCTACAAAACCTAGCCAAATTTCTCGCCAAACAACTACAGCCCTATGCTGAATCCATCAACTCACATGTAAGAAACTCATTCCAGTTCATCGAGATCATAAAGAAACAAAACTTACAACCCAACGATCTATTAGTGAGCTTCGATGTCATATCCCTCTTCACTCAAGTGCCTATAAAAGAAGCCTTGACAGCCATCCAAAATAAATACAACCCCCCCAAGTACTTCCTAGATCTGACCAACCACTGCCTATCCAATACATACTTTACCTACAATGGACAAAAATACAAACAAATAGAAGGAGCACCCATGGGATCACCCCTCTCACCTGTCATCGCAAACCTTTACATGGAACACTTTGAAACACAAGCTCTAGAAAAATATGATCACAAACCCAAACTCTGGCTCAGATACGTAGATGACACCTTCATAATCTGGCCACACGGGAAAGAAAAACTGAACAACTTCCTCACACACCTCAACAGCCTACACCCCAAAATACAATTCACCATGGAAACAGAAGCTAACAATCAACTTCCCTTCCTAGATGTCTTAGTATACAAAAAATCCAATGGCTCCCTAGGACACACCATCTACCAGAAGAAAACACATACAAACCGCTATCTACACGCACTCTCACACCACCACCCAGCACAGATCAATTCCGTAGCTGAGACACTCATCTCCAGAACAAAATGCTTAGCTGATGAACAACATCTAAAAACCGAACTACACACTCTCACTAACGTACTAACAGCAAATGGATTCCAAAGAAGAAAGATTACTCACCTAATCCAAAAAGAAACCCCAACCAAAATCCAAGACAGAGAACAAGAAAATGGCAAAGCCCTCCTCCCATATATAAAAGGCACTACAGACAAAATCAGCAAGATCCTCCAAAAACACAACATTAAAACAGCATTCTGCACAAATGGAAAAATATCCACCATCCTAAGAAACCCTAAAGACAAAATTGAGTTAGAAAACCAAGGAGTATACGAAATCCCGTGCACCTCCTGCCTCACCACATACATTGGACAAACTAACAGAAGAATAAGTGCACGCATTGAAGAACACAAGAACTCAATCAAAAAAGAAGAACCGACCTCTTCCCTGGCCCAACACCTCAAAGCCACAGGACACAAGATTGACTTTAAAAATACCAGAACTATCGCCAAAACTGAACACTTCAACAACAGAATAATCAGAGAAGCCATAGAGATAGAAAAACGCCCACACAGCATGAATAAACGAGATGACACCTCCCGCCTACCAGCCATTTGGAAACCCGCCCTCATTAACAAAAGAGTACCTAACATAAAGGACACCAGACCCACACCCACGAGGGCCACACAAGAAACTACCACCACACTTCCATGCAGAAAGCAGACTCACACCCACACAGAAGATGAAACACGACCACGGACCAGAAGCCGTACCACAGCTGCATCACTACCTGCTTCAAACCCCCCCAACCCATACATGAAGGGAACTGATGCCCACCATGAAGATGTGGCACGACCACGAACGCGAAGCCAAACAATAGGATCACAGCTCACCAGCTCAAATCCCCCAGCAACTGAGACTAACCGGAGTACAACCAAACCCCCACCAGAACAGAACACACCCCCAGCCAATCAGAACACAGCCAACCCCCCTATCAATCAGAACACAGCCAAACCTCCAACCAATGAGAACACACCCCCACCCAATCAGAATACAGCCAAGCCCCCACCCAATCAAGTCACACCCCCACTAGTAGTTAAAAGGAAGAAGCAGCTGCAAGCTCACATCACTCTGAGAAGCACAAGGCCGAAGACACAAGCCTGAAGATGATGAATGAGACTTCATCGAAACGTCGCCTAGATATTTCCAATTCTACGCGGGAGAAAACCCGAAGAACCAAAGATCCACATATATAGCAATAATAGATACAACACTCATTCCCTTCCAATTCAATTCTATTAATATCAATTACACTCATACTTCCTTGGGAACACTTATAAGCAATTATCTCATATCTAAAATCAATTATATTCATACTTTTATCTATAAACTTTTCATGATTAATCAAAGTGTTCCCCTGCTTTCTTAATTCCACTCTCTCTTATTCCATTTACTTATTAACTTATTACATTACAATAAGCATTTTATCCATCATTTTAATCACACATTTTCCCATATTTTCTAAAAAAATATTTCTATTTCTAACATAATAGTACTACTATATGTACCTTTGCAGAATCCTTTTTTCAATTAAATTCTCACCCATTATCTCTAAATAGGCTTATTATTCCAATTCTTATGCCTTTTCCCTGTTTCTCTATATTCTGTTTCTGTGTTTCCCTTTCCTTCTTCCCCTCATCTTCTCCCTCTCTTTTTTGCCCCTGTGTCTCTCTACTTCTAATTCTCTCTTCTGTAATCCTCTCTTCTGTTGCTTAGTATTGTAATTATTTTTCAAACTATTCTTTTTTTTTTTTGGTTATTTTAAGTCCTAAATTTTCCGCTCTTTCCCAACTTTCCCTTTTTTCCCTCACACAAGGTTATTTGATCATTAAAGATGGCTTCTTCTTTGTCCCGATCTTCTTGCTCCACAAGTATTTCTTGTTGTTTTTCATAGTTCAGGATCTCCATTTCTAATACAGAATATGTATGAAATACGAAGCCAAAAGAACCCCTTCCTTCTAATGCATCTTCTTTGTATTTTTTAAGTTCCATTTTCAGTATTTCTCAGAGTGTTGACATTTTAAACACATTTAAACAACCATCCAATTCATTGTAATCATTTAAATCCAATAGCTAAAAATGTAAAAATGCAAAAATCACCAAATAATCCAAAGCAGTTTCTTCTTGCTTCTTTTTTCACTTTTTCTTCCTGAGGGCTCTATTATTTTGTTGCAAAGTTTCAGTTAGAATGTATCTTTTAAGAATCTTGTTAAAATTTCTCTGTGAGTTCTTTTTAATTCCAAGCAGTCTCCTCCATTTTCCAGATCCCACCTTATTCTTATTCTTGCCTTTTCTCTCCTTTTCCTTCTTTTAAATATTTAAGTATCCAAGAATCTTTATCTTTTATCCCTTTGACATTTTATTTCCAGCTTAATTGCCTATTATTGTCAAAGCGGATTTTTTTTCACTTTCTCTTAACTGTCAGTATAAGGAAAGGAGGGAGAGAAAAAACAACAACAACAAATCATTTCCCTTTTGTCTCTCCTTCCTTGGGAACAAGTTAATTTTTTATAGTTAAAATTCCAGGGTATCTTATGTTCTTGCTTTTCAATTCAACCCGGTCAGCCAAAACTTTCTCTTCTTATCTTCCTCCTGCACTTTCTTTTCCAGTTGAGTTCTTCTTTGTGGTGGCCATTTCTAGCCACCACTACAACCGCCTTCGGGAAAGGGAGTAAAGATCATCTGGGGAGGGGAGATGTGGCTCTCCTTGACCCTGCTGACAGTCTCCCCCTTCTTCACCACCTTTACGGGGTGGCTTAGCCCCGAAACCAGCCGGCTCGGGGCACTTCAGCAGCGAGCACAGCCAGAAACTGCACATGATCGCAGATTCCCGACTGTCTACGAAGAAGCTCAAACAGGAAGTTGGCAGTTTGAGCTTTCTGAGTTGGCGCAGACAGAACATTCTTTGTTGTGTTTTTTTTTCTTATGTTTTTGATGTTAGGTGTCCATTTTAGGTCTTATGATATGATAGAACCTAGAAATTTGAAGGTCTCTACTATTAATATTGTGTTGTCTAGAAGATATTTTTATTTATTTATTTATTTATTGGTCTTTTATACTGCCCCCTCTCCCGGCGGCACTCGGGGCGGTATACAGCCAGATAAAATGCAATGAAAAATACAATATTTAAAACAGTTAAAAAGATTAAATAGGGTGGCTGATAAATAAAAGCAATCAAGGTTAAAAGTTTTAAAAATTAAAAACCATTTAAAACCAATTAAAAACCCTACAAGGAACTCTAGGCCAGACCAGCTTGATGGAATAAGTGGGTTTTCAACGTGCGCAGGAAGGTCAAAAGGTCAGGGATGGTTCTCATCTCTGGGGGTAATTTGGTCCAGAGGGAAGATGCTCCCAGAGAGAAGGCCCGCACCCTTGGGGTCACCAGCCATCCAGCCAGCGGCACCCTGAGGAGGCCCACCCTGTGGGAGTGCACTGGCTGACGGGAGACCGATGGTGGCAGTAGGCGGTCCCATAAGTACCCAAGTATATAGCCTTAAACATGCAACACACAAACACTGGGAAATTATCTCTCCCTCCTACTAAAAAGACTGGTACAAACCATAAACAAAATACGACAACTACCATAAAACAGTGTTCCTCTTTCCCAACCTCCACAGACAGTCCAGAAGGGTACTGTCAGACCTTTGAGGCAGACCAGACAAGTGAATCAAAGTTATGAATGCTAGTGCTGCTCGAGTCCCTTTTTGGGAGAGGGAGCGGTATAGAAATCTGATTAATAAATAAATAAATTTTGTTGTAGTGTTACAACAAAAGAGAAAACAATTACTACCAACTTCCATTAAGGACCTGTATACTGCACAAATCAAAAAGAGAGCTGTGAAAATATTTACAGACCCCTCACAGTCTGGACATAAAACATTTCAACTCCTACCCTCAAAACGATGCTTTAGAACAGGGGTTGCCAACCTTTTGAACTTCAGAAACCACCAAACTCATACTTTTAAATCCCAAGGACCACTAATACTATTTTTTTTAAAAAAGCTAATATATTTAATATAAAAAATTATGTTAAATATAAATTTATTGTATACACACACACACACACACACACACAAAGAGAGAGAGAGTTATTTAATTATAACAAAAACATAAATGCTTAATGATAACAAAATAAAACGTTCTGGATTGGAAGCCTCCTCCCCACCTGCACCTTCCAAAGAGACAGAAAAGCGGAGCTGAGGGGCCTCGGGGCAACTGCCACTGGGAGAAGCAGAGGCAGAAAGAGGGCTTTGCTCTCCTTGGGGGACAGCATCCCTCGGCCACCATTCCAGGGGCTTCTCAGCAGGCATCTGCCTACAGAAGGTCTGCCGCCCTCATTGATTAATTGGGGGAAGGGAAGGGGAAGAAAGTGGGAGTTCCTTTCAAATCCTGGGTGGAGGATTGAGAAAACTCAGCCGAGGAAAAGCTGAGGGGTGGGGCTTTTCCAGCCTCACCTGGAGACAGGCAAAGAAAGATGTCCCTGGGGGCACTTCGCTGCCAAACCCAGCCATAGCCAGTGATTATTTGGCATGGGGGAGGGGGAGAGAGACAGCATCTCTCGTATTAGCAGGGGTCTCCACTGGTTTGTTTTTAATAGTCAGAAGTCAGCCAGAACTGGTGTTTGAATAAGACTTGAAGAGGTGGGAGGCGATTTTATTAGTGAATTGAAAGGAAATCACCTCGGTGGCTGGGCGCCCTTTCGACCAGGCAGCATTTGCCTTCCCATCTGAAGGAAGGGGAGGTGGAAAGGAACCCCTCGCTTTGTCCCCTCCCCACTTCTCTCCCACACTTGCTTAGCCAAGGGAGCCCCCCACTCACTTTTCTTCCTGCTTCCTGCTGCTTCCGGGCCTCTTTCCAGCCATCCATGTTACACAGCGTCCCCTCAGCAATGCCCCTCGCTGGTAATTGTTGGTGCTCGGCGGAGACGGACTTTCTCCCAACCACAAGGTGCCCAAGCTGGAACGGCACCAGACCCAACAATCCTTCAGAGGAGGCTCCATTTCCTTCGCTTTACTCTCCCCCAGAGTCATCTGGCCTTAAGCGCTCCACATTTGTTATCAATTGGGAGACGCACAGAGTTTCTTTCTGGCCTTGGTGTCAGATGCTCTTTGGTACCTTCACTCCTCTCACAGAGCCAGGCTGGGGCTGGGCTCCTCCGTGCACTTCTGCTCTCAGTGTGCCCAAGGCTGACCACCCTCTCCCTGCCTCCACTCTTTTCACCTTCTCTCTCTCTCTCACCCCGCTCCGCTTTTGGGAATTCCTAATCGTAGATGGCCTCTGAGATTGGCTGTTTGGTTCTGATTCTGCTTGGGCACCAACCTCATGCAGCCTTGAACCTGCTGTTGCCCCGCTCTGTCCTCAGTTCAGGTGGCATCGGTGGCATGGGCATGGGTTTGCTCAGCACTGGCAGTTTCTATGTGCAGCAGAGCAAAGCTGCCTCAGTGGTAGCACTCGAGTTGCCTTAGCATGGTTGGTTATTTCAGAATTGCCCTACCCAAAGAAGGAGGTGCTGGAGGAAGAAGAGACAGTAGTGCAGAAGCAAGCAACTCATGGCGCTACCACTGCGGTGGCTTTGCCTGCATCTCTGAGGCTTCGATGTTGGGAGAGGCAGCGAGGGCTGGAAAAGCTGAGAGCTGCGCACGGTTCTGTATCCCTTTCCTTGCCTGCCTGCATGTGGATGCAGGGGGAAAGGGGGAAGCAAAGAGAGAGAGGCAGGAGCAATTCAAAACTAGAAAACTAATGGGGAGAGCAAACAGTGAGCGTCAGGGGAAGAGACTGTTGTTGCCGCTGCCCGCCATGTTTGGGAGCTGGTTAGTGTGTACATCTCAGGGACCTGACTTCGGGGTCCCTCAAAGAGCCGGGAGGCATGAGAACTGCACGGCCCAGATTAATTGCTTTTGGGGGCCATTTCTTCTGTGGTCCACCAAAATTTTTCCATGGCTCACCAGTGGGCTGTGGCCCATCAGTTGGTGACTGCTGCTTTAGAGCACTGAACACCAGAACAACTAGACACAAGAACAGTTTTCCCTGAATGCCATCACTCCGCTAAACAAATAATTCCCTCAACACTGTCCAACTATTTACTAAGTCTGCATTAGTATTGCTATTAATGTTTTCATCATTCCTATCACCCATCTCCTCCCACTTGTGACTGCATGATTATAACTTTGTTGCTTGTATCCTTATAATTTATATTGACTGTTTCATAGTATGATTTGATTGCTTATTTGTACCTTATGACTATTATTAAGTGTTGTAACTTATGAATCTTAACTCTTGATGAATGTATCTTTTCTTTGCATGTACACTGAGAGCATTTGCACCAAGACAAATTCCTTGTGTATCTAATCACACTTGGCCAATAAAGATTTAATTAATTCATTCATTCATTCATTCATTCATTCATTCATTCATTCGTGCAAAAGTGTCTTACAAATTTTGATGTGTCTTCCTACTCCCTGCCCTAAAGAAAACTATGGAGGGTCAAGTCTGAGACATATTCTTGAATCAATTTCTACTTTGGGTACAGATTTCTCTTACTGAACTATTGTCTGCCTTTTCCTTCAAGCTAAACACATCATCCCTGTCTCAATGTGCAATCAGCACAACATGGACCCAGTTACACGTCATGTCCCTGGCTATCTTAAAAACCCAGGAGGATTTGGATTCACTAAACAGATGATCAAACTAACAGAACAGAGAGCTCTTTTATGTTCTTCCACTGACTCAAATTCATCTCAAATCACATTATGAGACTGAGTCCCAGCTATCACAGTTAGTCCTTTTCTTTGTGGTTGATATCGAGAGCTATCAGAGTGCTCAATTTTAGTTGCCTCTTTCACTTTATTTTCAAAAAAATTGCATTATTTATTAATATTTGTGATTGTACAGCTGTCTGACTTGCTGCTGTATATTATTTCAGAATTCATTTAGCATAATTTGTGCTTTTCTTTCATGTGTGTGTTTCATAGACAGATTTTCACATGTGACTCATTTAGAACATCTCAGGTCTGTGTGAGAATTAATCTTGCAGCTGATCAAAGTTCTTTTCAAAAGAATGTAGTTATGAAGGTTGAATAATAAATGCAATTTGTCAGCATAAATAAAAGTTGACATTTCCCTTCTTTCATATTAAAGGGTCTGTCCCACCTGTAGGATCATGTTTTTTTAATAAAAACATGGAATTCAACAACTTTATTAGGTGTAAGTCTGCTACATATGTTTATGTTCAGCTGAGCTAAAATAGATTGACAATGGAAGTATGTGTGTGTGCATAATGCATATCTCCATTCCAACTAATTTCCTCTTAGTAAATTTACTTCCATGTTAGTGATAAAGGATAACATCCTAAGTAGGTCTCTTTTTTAGCCTCTTAAGAATAGAGGAAGTAAAATGACACACAAAATTTCTCCTTGAAATAAATAGGAAACTATATTCAGAGATGTACAGATTCAAGATTCTTTCAAATTAAAAGTGGTGATATTATTTCCTACCATGGAGGAGAAATTAGTTGGTCTTCCTTGTCCTGGCAAATGAGTAAGTAGTGTTCTAGTTGTTACCATAGGGAACAGCTACCATGGTACCCTCCACAAATTTGATAAAATGTAGAGAACGTAGCATATTGTCAAGTGTATCAATAATCAGTATCAGGAAAGCTATGACAAATCTAGACAGCATACTGAAAAGCAGAGACATCACCCTACCAATAAAAGTGTGTCAAGGCTATAGTTTTGCCAGTTGCAATGTATGGCTGTGAAATTTGGACCATAAGAAAGCATCAAAGAATTGGGGCCTTTGAACTGTGGTGCTAGAGAAGACTCCTGCGAGTCCCTTGGATTGCAAGGTGATCAAACCAGTCAGTCCTAGAGGAGATCAACCCAGACTGCTCTTTAGAAGGCCAGATCCTGAAAATGAAACTCAAATATTTTGGCTATCTAATGAGAAGGAAGGACTCACTGGAGAAGAGCCTAATACTGGGAACGATTGAGGGCAGTAGAAGAAGTGGATGACAGAGAATGAGGTGGCTGGATGGAGTCACTGAAGCAGTCGGCGTGAGCTTAAATGGACTCCCGAAGATGGTAGAAGACAGGAAGGCCTGGAGGAATGTTGTCCATGGGGTCTCAATGGGTCAGACACAACTTCACAACTAACAACAACAACTAGATAATATCATTGCAGGACCTAGTACAGTCGCCACCTCATTACAATTTGGACTTTAGCAGAGTAATTCAGAGAATCAGAAAATACTACCTCTGACTGGAGATTTTACAGTATCCTTCCCCAGCAACACCCACCAAGCCATGCTCACAGAACCAGTATTAAAAAAATGGAATCCCACCACTGAATGCATCATTTTTTTTGAAAGTATCTGTGCTTCACAATCATAGTTTTAAATGGTAGCACTTGTTTGTAAAACTTTTTAATTTTTTATAATCAAAGTTAGAGATTGCATTTCACTTTGTGTGTTTTTAAAATTAAATGCACTTTCCAAACTAAACCTATGTAGTCAAAAGTCATACTAACATGTCCAAATGTCCAGTGGAAATTAAATTACACAGCATATAAAATTACAGACATGCTTCATAACCAAACTGTTGGGCCTTATTGATGATCATTTGTTCATTTGGTTGCTCTTAATGTTGATATTTTTAGGATTTTAATTATCTTAATGCAGTATATAAATGTGAATAATGAAACATAGTTGTGATCATGATTATCATTTCAATATACCATTAAAGAGATAAATGTCATCAGTTTCGCTGTGATGGAAACTACCATTTTTATTTTTTTAGCATCTCTGGATAGAAACAGGAGCTATTGATGAGATTATGAAGTTGGGCAATAAAACATCTACAAACAAACAATCAAGCTCCTAGAACATCAACAACTTTATTGTTCAACCTCAAGCTATGCATATTGTTTTCTCTTGAGAAAAGCTATTTTATCTAGCATACTTTTACAAGTGTTCATTTCATAGGGAGTTTTTAAAGAAATATTTACCAACCTTTCTACTGAAATTGATGCAGTTAGGTGATGCAAAAGTGCTAATTTATAGGTGGATTAGGTATAGTATCACTGTGCCAATGTTATACCCACAGGCAAATAAGGACTAGATACTAGGTTAGTAAACAACATGAAGAATTTATGAAAGACGGAAATGAATACATTGCCATGCTGACCACCTGAAGTTATCACTCAATAATGCCATTCTTGGATTCTTTTGCCTTACCAACAGGTAGACTGAAATGACTACCTCTGGAAGCTGATTTGGGGTGTTTGTGAAAGAGATGCATATAGTTATTTGTTGATTTAAGTCTTTATTTGTTTGGGTGCAAAAGTAATTGGGGTGGCCCTAGATATCATGCAGGTTTGTTTTGGGAGGAAGTGAGTTTCATTTCAGTTGTTGTGCCTCTATCAACCAGAAGTTCTGACTTTATACTCTATCAAGATTCTCAAGCTGATTCCTTTAGCTTTTTGCTAATTTTCATAAGTTGAATTTTTTTTAACCTTTCACTAAACACATTGGCATTGTTTCTAACTGCATAAGCTATTCCGCTGGCAATAGCTGTTTATTCTTTGCATAAAGAGAAGAATGGGGGAGACAAACAAACTGTCAAAGAAAATCAGAGCAGTTCTAAATGTTCACATAATTTTGTTTCAATGTACCAAAAGGGAATTCAAAGACACCACATTCTATTCATCTTTCAGTTAATCAATTTGGTTTATGAAAGGGCAGGCCAGAATTTAGAAAAGAAACATACTGCACTTCCAATTGGCATGACTATTTATTCAACTAGTCACATATTTAGACTTTACCGGAGTCTGTGCATTTATTTTAGACATATACCTAGATGCCAATCAAAGGTGATATTCAGCAGGTTCTGACCAGTTCTGGAGACCCGGTAGCAGAAATTTTGAGTAGTTAAGAGAACTGGCAAATATCACCTCTGACTGGCCCTGCCTGCATCTATTCTCTGCCTCCCGAGTCCCTGGGAGTTCTTTTGTTACCCTGCACAGGAGAACAGAGCTGGAGAGCAGGTTAGTGGGGTGGGGAGGGAATGAGATTTTGCAGTAACCTTCCCCTGCTACACCCACCAAGCCATGCCCACCAAGCCATGCCCACAGAACCGGTAGTAAAAAAAAATTGGATCCCACCACTGATGCCAATTCTTCCAAGGCTCAGGTTATATCATATTATACAACAACAATAAAATAGAAAACTAATAAAGCTGTTGCCAAATCCTCTTCAGTCAAATGGTTTCTGAGTTTTATGTTCAGTCTCTACAAAGTGCCCAAAGCATAAAAAGCCATAGAGCTCAGATCAGATGTTTTACTTTCCTTCCCCACACACATATACACTTCCCCCAACACTTAATACTTGTTTTGACTAAATGTTCAGCACTAACCTTTATTGTTTCCACCCTTTTCATAATTGCAGCATCCTAAGGGGCTGTTACAAAGAAGAGGGAATAAACATGTTTTCCAAAGCACCAGAAGGCAGGACAAGAACCAATGGATGGAAACTAGTCAAGGAGAGAAGCAAGTTAGAACTAAGGAGAAATTTCCAGACAGTTGGAACAATTAATCAGTGGAACAACTTTCCTATAGAAGTTGTAAATATTCCAAAAGTGGAAGTTTTTAAGAAGAGATTGGATAACCATTTGTTTGGTATGGTATAGGTCTTCTTCCCTGGGTTGTATGAATGGGTTCAGATGTACATTCATTTAGTGTCCAATTTATAAGAGGTAAGTTGAGGTCCCCAAGAAAAATGAGAGGGTATGGGCAGGAGGCAGCCGATGTCAGTATTGAAGTTAGCTTGTATGCATGAATTATATCATAGTCAGGGGCTCGATAGCAAAGTAAGAAGCGGATTGAGGTGTTTAAGGACAGTTCACAGATGATGGTGTCTGGAAGAGTGAGCTCTTGTATAATTTGGATTTTTTTTAGATATAGAGACTTTTTGTATAATATAGCAACTCCACCACCTCTATGGATTTTGCGATCTGATCAAAAAAGTTGATATTCTCTTGTAGTAGTAATAAAATCTGGGAAAGATGTATTTAACCACATCTCCCAGACAAATATAATGTCAAATGTGGCTGAGCTTAGAAGGATGAGGAATTCATGCATTTTATTTGTGAGGCTTCTTGCATTAAGTAGTTTGCATTTAAGATATGAAGTAGTGGGTCTGGAGGAAGTAAGGGGCGTGCATCCCTAACGTTGGATGTTTGGGTGATGGATATTGTGATGTGGGTTGTGGCTCTTGCTTTTGATACAGTCAGCATGGTAATCAATGTATAGATTTGTATTACCTAATTCATGTAATCTATTGAGCTCAGAATGTAGCTCCCAGAATAGTACACGTTGCTGTAAGGTTAGATCATGGTGAGAATGAAGGTTCTTATGGTTGTTGTTGCTCTTTGTGAGTAATTTATTGAGAAAATGAATTTGTGTTTGCTTGTTTCGTTTTTGCAAACAACCCTGCAGAGGCATGGGATCATCAAGCAGTCTTTGTTTTTAAGCTCAGGACCAACACGGGAAATATCAAGTATATGTTATGTAACGCCAGGTCCGTTGTTAATAAAGCCCCCCTCGTCCATGATCTGATTTGTGAGGGGGGTGCGGACCTGGTGGGAGTTACCGAGACCTGGCTGGGCCAGGAGGGGGGAGTCCCCCTGGTGGAGATGTGCCCAGCCGGGTTTCGGGTTTTTCATCGGCCGAGGGCCCAGGGGAGGGGAGGGGGGGTTGCGGTGGTTATTAAGGAGGATCTGTGTCCGAGGGAAGCCACTGTGTCTCAGACGACCGGGTGTGAGCTCCTTTTCGTGAAGTTCGGTTCCAAGGTTCAGGTGGGTTTGCTGGTCGCATACCTGGCTCCCTGCTATGCGGCAGCGGCCCTGCTTGAGCTCCTTGAGGTTATAGCTGGCATGGTGGTTGGGACCCCCAGGCTTATGGTCATGGGGGATTTCAACCTGCCATCTGCTGGCGGTACCTCGGGGATTGCCCAAGAGTTCATGGCTTCCATGACGGCCATGGGCCTGACCCAGTTAATTCGGGACCCTACTCACGTGGGAGGTCACACCTTGGATTTGGTTTTCGTCTCTGATCAGTGGCAGAGTGATCTGGGTATAGGGGATATAGTTGTAGAACCCCTGTCATGGTCGGATTACTCGCTCCTGAAGCTCGACTTCCGTTCCGCACCCCCTGACCGCAGGGAGGCGGGGCCATTAAAATGGTATCGCCCCAGGCGCCTGATGGACCCTGATAGGTTCCTGATGGAGCTTGGGCCATTTCCCGAAGCTCTCACACACGACTCGGTTGAGGGCTTGGTCGCCGCCTGGGATAGGATGGCTGCTGGGGCCCTTGACCAGGTCGTGCCCTTGCGGCCTCTGACCCGGTGCCGATCCCAAATCGCTCCTTGGTTTTCTGAGGAGCTAAGGGAGATGAAGCGCCAGAAAAGACGCCTAGAGAGCAGTTGGAGGGCTAGCCATTCTGAGTCTGACCGAACACTTCTACGATCTTATATTAAGACGTATTTAGTGGCGATGAAGGTGGCGAGGAGGACTTACCTCTCCACCCTTATTGCGTCCGCGGAAAACCACCCAGCCGCCCTGTTTAGGGTGATCCGCTCCCTTCTAGAGAGGGAAGCGCGGGAGGATCCCTTACAGGGACGGGCTGAGGAGTTTTCTAGTTTTCTGCAGGATAAAATCGCTCAGATTCGGGACGAGCTGGACTCCAACTGGGCATCTCCGGGCGGGGGGGCGGGGGTGGAAATCGGTGAGGCCAGTTGGGTTGAGTTCGACCCTGTTACTGTAGAAGACGTGGACAGGGTGTTGGGGGGACTGAATGCCACCACCTGTTTGTTGGACCCGTGCCCCTCCTGACTGGTTTTGGCCACTCGGGAGGTGACACGAGGCTGGTTCCAGGGTATTATAAACGCTTCCTTGAGAGAGGGGCTTCTACCTACCGCCTTGAAGGAGGCGGTGGTGCGGCCCCTCCTCAAGAAACCGTCCTTGGACCCAGCATTGTTATTAAATTACCATCCCGTCTCCAACCTTCGCTTTGTTGCGAAGGTTGTAGAGAGTGTGGTGGCCCGTCAGTTTCCCCGATTCCTGGATGAAGCGAGTTATCTTGACCCCCTCCAATCGGGCTTCAGGCCCGGGCATAGCACGGAGACTGCGTTGGTCGCGTTGGTTGATGATCTCTGGAGGGCTCGGGACAGAGGTTGTTCCTCTGTCCTGGTCCTGTTAGATCTCTCGGCGGCTTTTGATACTGTCGACCACAGTATCTTATTGCAGCGGTTGGAGGGGTTGGGGGTTGGAGGCACCGTATTACGGTGGTTCTCCTCCTTCCTCTCCGACCACTCGCAATTTGTGTTGACGGGGGGGCAGAGATCGTCCCCAAGGCCCCTGCTTTGTGGGGTGCCTCAGGGGTCGGTGCTCTCGCCCCTGCTGTTTAACATTTATGTAAAGCCGCTAGGTGAGATCATCCGTGGCTTTGGGGTGGAGTTCCATCAGTACGCTGATGATACTCAGCTGTACATCTCCACCCCGGGCCACCCCAACGAAGCCGTCGAAGTGATGACCCGGTGCCTGGAGGCCGTGCGGGGTTGGATGGGTCGTAACAGGCTTCGTCTCAACCCGGCCAAAACCGAGTGGCTGTGGTTTCCTGCGCCCAGATACAGCCAGCTTATTCCTTCGCTGGCCGTGGGGGGAGAGGTTTTGACCCCCGTGGAAAGGGCGCGCAACTTGGGTGTCCTCCTGGATGTACGGCTGTCTTTGGAAGAACATATTGCAGCCGTCGCCAGGGGGGCTTTTCATCAGATTCGTCTGATTTACCAGTTGCGGCCCTTTCTGGATCTGGGCGCACTTCGCACAGTCACTTCCGCCCTCGTTATCTCCCGCTTGGATTATTGCAACGCTCTCTACATGGGGCTCCCCTTGAAGAGTCTCCGGAGGTTGCAGTTAGTTCAGAATGCAGCCGCGCGGGTGATCATGGGCACCCCTCGAGGCGCACACGTAACACCACTTCTCCGCAGGCTGCACTGGCTTCCTGTGGCCTACCGGATTCGATTCAAGGTGATACTGATGGTATTTAAAGTGCTCCATGGCTCGGGACCTGGGTACTTACGGGACCGCCTGCTGCCATCAACAACCTCCCGCCGCCCAGTACGCTCCCACAGGGTGGCCCTACTTGGGGTGCCGCCGCCTGACTGTTGTCGGCTGGCGGCCCCGAGAGTTCGGGCTTTCTCTGTGGGAGCTCCCTCCCTATGGAATGATCTCCCCCCGGAGATACGGGCTATGACGGATATTCTGACCTTCTGGCGCGCAGTGAAAACCCTGCTTTTCGAACAGGCCGGCCTGGCCCAGTAACTGTGTTTTTTGGTTTTAATTAATCTAAATTGGGGTTTTATTAGTTTTAATTTTTAACTTAAATTTTGAATAGACAGCCGGATCTAATTATTTAATTTATTTTTAATCGTATTTATTGTGTATTTATTGTATGCTTTTAGTAGGCTGTACACCGCCCCGAGTCCCTTTTTGGGAGAGGGAGCGGTATAAAAGTGTGATTAAATAAATAAATAAATAAATAAATTTCTTCAGGGGAGATGGTTGATGCTTGATTTTCTCTGATGATGTTTTGAACATTAGAGGTGTTATCATTGTCATTGACTCTAGACCAAATAAGATGGCATTTTGTCACTTCCACTCATGCTCAACGGCTTCTTTAATGAGGATGGGGATATCAATATTTGTAGGATTTGTTGTTTTTTGTGGATTGGGTTTTGATTGTGGTTGTTGAGCAGAGATATGTTTTATAGATGTTTGATGTTCCTTTTTTAGTGCTGTCTCTCTTTTTTCAAGGTTTGCCATTCTAGTTTGTATGGGATGCTACATCAGGGATGCTACAATGGTGTCAAGGATGTTATACGTGTTTTAATGGTATCGACTCTTTCAAACAGGGTAATGTATTTTTCTAGTTTGGGTCTGCATGGTGGACAGAAATATAGAAAAGCATTGGAGGATTTTTTAAGAATAGAGCCATTTGCTGGGTAATCCTAAGCAATTATGGTGAGTGTAGTTGTTACAAAGAGAACATTTGATGTAATCTTCATTCTCCTTTAAAGATTCCTTACAAATAAGGCAAGAGCAAGAGTCTTGTGGTTCTTTAGTAGGGGTTTCTTTCTTTTTAGGTTGAAGTTTGACATTGGATTGTTTTCCTGGCATGATGGGTTTGTTAAGATAGTTTGTTGATTAGGTTGTTCAATCAAACAAGGTATTATGGTAATCAATAAAGTAATATCATGCCAAATAGTCTATTATACTAATCACACTAGTCAATTAATTTAACTAGTCAATAATCACCCTAATAATTAATTACTCTAATCAATAAACACACTAGTCAATTAATTGTCCTAATCATTAATTTGCACTAAACATACTTATCATACTAATATTCAAAATAGTTAACCAAACTAATCAATAATCACTAGTTTATGATAATCTATAATAATATATTACTCACCAATGATAAATAATTGTAAAAATTAATTAATCAATTAATAAGATCAGTTAATCAATTAAACAGAGTTATATTGGGAAAAATTAGGGCAGGAAGAAAATAATGGGAGGAAGAGAAGAAGATTTGGTTTGGATGGTCCTGGGGGGTATAGGAAGAGGGCATATATTAGGTTGGAAAATGAAAGTCTTTTGGCAGAAGGTTACTCTTTACTCGTTTCTTCAGATCTTCAGATTTTGGGGAACCAAATCTGTCCTCACACAGATCTTCTTGTCTTTGGGCATATATTAGGCTGAAAGTAAAGATGAAAGTCTTTTGGCAGAAGGTTAACCTTCCATCCTTCTAAGGACTCAGATTGTTAGGGACAATATGCTGACTCTATAAAACTACTTAGAGAGGGCTGTAAAGCACTGTGAAGCAATATATAAGTCTTAAGTGCTACTGCTGTTAATATTCTTTGCTATGAGGTGTATTAAGAATTATTTTGATATACTGGGGATCCATATCTGCAGTGGGGAAGGTCAACAAGATAAGAAAAATAACTTTAACTACATGGTAGAAACCCCATATTTGTTTATGTGTCTGATCAGCACACATAAAACTGAGCAAGGCTTCAATTATGCAGTCACAGCCACCATCTTCAGGTTTTTTTGACACCCTCTCTCCAGTAAATGGCCCTGGACATATAATTCCTTCTCAAGGTCTTTTAATTCAATTTCTGCATACCACATAGAACTGATATTATGATGAATGTTTGTCATGTTTTTAGAGATCTAAGAATATCTATAGGGAATAGATATCCATATCTAAATTCAACAGATCAAATTGGCATCTTCAGTCTCAAGAGACTATGGTATCATGCTCTGAAAAGAGGTCCTAAAAGAGCATCTAGTGTGGCTAAAAAGGCCAATTAGAGAGTGGCAATCCCTTCTACACTGAGCTCTGTCCAGCCACTGGATGTCAATAGTTCCGAGACTGCCTCTTTCCCTCAGCATGCCGAACAAGTGTCTCTTCAAATTGAAGAAGGCCATGCTGCATCTTTAGTCTCCAAGTTAAACTATCAGAGGTCAAGGTTTCCCAGCTGTTGATGTCCGTTCCCAAGGCCTTTAGATCCCTCTTGAAGATATCCTTATATTGCAGCTGTGGTCTCTCTATAGGGTGCTTTCCCTGCACTAATTTTCCTTACAGGAGGTCTTTCAGAATCCGACCATCAGCCATCCTCATGACATGCCCAAGCCAGTGTAGACGTTGCTGTTTCAATAGTATATATATGCTAGAAATACGTTCTAAGACTGTGCTATTTGGAACTTTGTCATGCCAGGTGATGCCAAGAATACATCAGACACAATGCATTTGAAAGGTGTTCAACTTTCTCTCCATTCTGCAATGCATAAAGGGTCAAAGACACACTGCAGTACAAGAGTGTGCTCAAGACACAGGCTCTATAGACTGGAATTTTTGTATGTTCCGTTAGCTTCTTATTAAGCCAGAAGCCATACTCTCTTTTTAAGTCTGGAAAATGTGGTGGCCGTTTTACCAATATGTTTATTCAGCTCAGTGTCTAAAAAAAGAGTGTCGGATATAGTTGAGTGAAAATACACAAAGTCATGGACAACCTCCAGTTCTTGTGCAGAGATTGTAATACAGAGAGGTGAATCCATGTCTTGACCCATGACTTGTGTTTTTTTCAGTCTGATTGTTAGTCCAAAATCTTGGCAGGCCTTGCTAAAACAATCCATAACTTGTTGAAGGTCTTCAGCAGAGTAAGCAATAACTGCAGCATCATCAGTGAAGAGAAAATCACACAAGCATGTCAACTGGACATTGGTCTTTGCTCTCAATCTAGAGAGAGTAAAGTTTTCCATCTGATCTGGTCCAGAGATAAATATCCTCTGTTGCAGTTCCAATGCAACAGGGATCTTTGGGATCTTTTTTGCATGACAGCAAAAAAGATCCCAAATAGAGTTGGCATGAGGACACAGCCCTGCTTCACTCCACTTTGAATATCAAAGGAATCTGATGTTCAGCCATCAAAAACTACCTTGCCCTTCATTTCCTCATGAAAGGACCTGATGATGTTTTATTTATTTATTTTTTATTTATTTATTTGATTTGTCAATTGCTTAAAAGATAATAGGTATAATTATAAACATGAGTAAGAATATAGGAAATAGGTACGAATAAATGGGGACAATAGGACAGGGATGGTAGGCACAATTGTGCACTTATGCATGTCCTTTAAAGACCTCTTAGGAGTGGGGTGAGGTCAGTAGTGGATAGTTTGAGTTTAAAGAAGTGTGAGTTTGAGGATGTAACAACGGAGTGAGGTAGTGCATTCCATGCATTGACCACTTTGTTGCTGAAGTCATACTTTCTGCAATCAAGTTTGGAGCGGTTAACATTGAGTTTGTATCTGTTGGGTGCTCTTGTATTGTTGCGGTTGAAGTGAAGTAGTTATTGACTGGTAGGACATTGTAGCAGATAATTTTGTGTACTATGCTTAAGTCCAACCGTAGGCGGCGTAGTTCAAGATTGTCTAAGCCCAAATTTTCAAGTCGGGTGATTTTGTTGTGAGCAGAGGAGTGTAGTACTCTTCTCATGAAATACGTCTAGACTCACTCAATTGTATTAATGCCGATTAGTGCGGATTCCAGACAAATGAGCTGTATTCGAGTATTGGTCTAGCAAAAGTTTTGTATGCCCTAGTTAGCAATTTAATATTTCCAGAGGAGAAGCTTTGTAAGATTAGATTTACAACTCTTAATGCCTTTTTGGCAACGCTGTTACAGTAAGCTCTAGCACTTACATCAGTAGATATGAAGACCTGAGGTGGACATCCAATCTTGGGGAGGATTTTATAAAGGCCGTCCCTACTCTAACCAAGTCAAAAGTCTTCGTTAGATCTATGAAGGCTACAAAAAGTGGCTGTCTTTGTTCCCTGCACTTCTCCTGCAACTGTCTAAGGGAAAATACCATATCAGTAGTGGACCTGTTGGCTCAGAATCCTCACTGTGATTCTGGATAGACTCTCTGCAAACACCTGGAGCCTCTTCAATATGACACAGCCAAGCAGCTTTCCTGCAACACTAAGAAGAGAGTTGCCACAGTAGTTGTTACAGTCACCCCTGTCACCTTTGTTCTCATACAGTGTGATGATATTTGCATCCTTTTTTAAAAATTATTTTTAATTTTAATTATGCAAATACATCTTCCATCCAACAAAGACAGAAAATTTCATGCAGTTCAATGGGGATGATCCCTTTGCAGCACTTCAGAACTTCAGCAGGGATGTTATCTTTCCTGGGTGCCTTGCCAGAGGCGAGGGAATCCAGGGCCTTGTTGAATTCTTCTAAAGTTGGTTCACTGTCAAGCTCCTCCAAAACAGGCAGGCACTCAACGTTATTTAATGCTTCTTCAGTTACAACATTTTCTCTGGAATATAACTCAAAATAGTGCTGCACCTACCATACTATCTGCTGTGCTCGGTCCTGGATGACCTCACCTGTAGCCGACTTGAGGGGGGTCAGATTTCTTCTGTATTGGACCTAAGGGCTGTTTGATGTCATCATACCTCCCCTTGATGTTGCCTGTGTCAGCTGCTATCTGGATCCGAGAGCAAAGCTGCAGCCAACAATCATTATAACTTCTCCAGGCAGTCTGTTGGGTTTTACTATGAGCAGCTCACAGAACTTGTAGGTTATGCTTACTGGAACAGGCTTTATATGCAATTAAAGCTCTCCTCTTTTCCTCGATGGCTGACATCTATGTGCCTGATCAGCACACATAAAACTGAGCAAGGCTTCAATTACGCAGTCGCAGCCACCATCTTCAGGGGTTTTTTTTGACACCCCCTCCCAGTAAATGATCCTGGACATATAATTTCTTTTCAAGGCCTTTTAATTCAATTACTGCATACCACATAGAACTGATATTTGATGAATGTTTGTCATGTTTCTAGAGATCTGGGAATACCTATAGGGAGTACATATCCATATTTGAATTCAACAGAGGGCAATTGTTATTTTTTTTCCCCATCTGTATACATATTTGGTTTTTCTTCCACAATCTTTCTTCTAACTAAGAATACTATTCTTAAGTATAATCATCTGCTGATCTTCTTCCATATTTGTATCATATGTGCAAAGTGTTCCTTTAAAAGCAATATAATGTCATATTGTGATGTGGCTAGGAGTTAATGGTGTTTTCTATGAAAATTTGTGCATTTTCTGATATTTTTTGCTTGCTTTTGGAAATATTTCATTTTAGGTACAGTATGTTGCTGACATAATGTCAAAATGCTACAACTTTATATAATATAAACACTTTGCATATGCCCACACATGTTTATTACATATTTACATTATTGTATATATAGCTATGCAAATGTTATAGATAATTTAGGAATAAGTGTTTTCCTTGTTTAGACTGCCAAAAGAAAAATCTTTTTCTTTGAGGATATAAGATTTAAATGCAACAGCAGTTGGCTGAGTCAAATTTTCATATAAATTAATACCACTATAGTATTTTAATAAAGCCACAGTGCTTTTGAAATTATGGAAACATCAATCACTTAACACAATTATTGACTTCATGCATCATCTGGCTCATTTTTTTTTGATAAAGTTGTTGGGAATTTCATAAACATCATACATCAAAGGGCTATAAAATTCCCTGTTGAGCTAGTTCTAAACTTTCCCAGGGACCATTGTTCTAAGAACTCCCCCAAGTCAGTGGTTTTGTGATATGCCACAGTGTAATTAAAATGTTGACATATGCAAAGATTTGTAAAGTAGATAAAAATGGTGTGTTGCGCATAGAAGTTTAAAGGCGAGGAGCAGATGGCTTTATATCCAAAGATGTATGAAAAGTGCCAATAAAGTATGTTTATCCTTCATATGTAAGGAGACAGCTTACATATGTAGGATAGACAGGAAGATATATTAATTGTCAAAAGAAAATGGACAAATTCTGGGAATTGTTCCCTCAGAATAGGGCTGAGGAAGATATTGTATAAATATATATAAGTACAGGTGCTCCTTGAGTTATTACTTTAATGGAGCCTGCTCATTATGATTGCAAGTCATGACAGTCATTATGTGAGGCATGCTTAATGATCCCCAACCATGTTTTCACCAGATGGTTATTAAGCAAACATGCAGGTCATTATATGGAGCATGGAGTTTAATCCTAATACGAGTGCAGGCCCAAATCTGCCTGCCTTGGCCTCCCCAGACTTCCCCAGTCATCTCCCAGCCCCTAAGGCATTCCATATGCTGCTTTACCTATCTCACACTGGATCCATTCAAAGGACCTTCCCAAGTTTGTCATGTTTATGATTCTTATACTCCATGTTTTACTCCATAAATTATTGTGGTCTCATGAATACTAGATTCGACAATGCAAGAGATAATTTTAGTTCCTTATGTTGTTACTGTTGTTGTTGTTGTTGTTGCTGTTGTTGCTGTTGCTGTTGTTGTTGTTGTTGTTAGATCTCCTGGAGCACTACAGGCTTTGTTCTTGATGCAATTTTGATTGGCTCAGCACTCCAATTAAGTGATGTTAAGTTGCCTCCATTTCTAAATGATCTGCCAGGCAGTGCACTGGTAGAGTCCAAACTCTTTAGAAATAGATTTGTATGCTTTTTCAGACTGGTGATCATCAGCAACTGTTTTTTTGGGAGGTCCTCAGAAATCTCCTTTGATCAAACCCTGACACACTTCCATATACCTATGTTGTAAAGATCACACCTCAGATAGTAGTACTTTTATTACAAGTTACAATTGAAAGATCATGTTTAGACACAAATATTGAAAATTCGAAAGGGTTCACAAGCATTTTAAGCACCACTATAATTGTCCCAAATCTAGATATGCTATAAACACTGTCATTCAGCACTATATTGTCAATCATTTTATCATATTTATCCATGTAATTTTCTTGATAAATTACAGGAGAGGTTTCCTATTGTCTTCTCTCATGCAGTAGAAAACAATACCTTTGACGTTATCACTAAAGTATTCATCTGCTTCTAGCATATTCATATATCATTATTGCCCAATATAAGTTGGTCATCCAGTAACTAGGATCAGCTTACCTTGGAGACCCTGCTGACAGTATGTTGTCATCAATTTATGACTACAATTGGGACCAGAATTTCTGCTACTAAGCAAGGTGGTTGTTAAGTGATTCTTGTCTGATTTTATAACCTTTCTTTAATCAGAGTTGTTAAGTAAATCATTGCTGTTGTTAAGTGAATCATGCAGTCATTAAGCAAATATGGCTTTCTTCATTGGCTTTGTTTATAGAAGGTTCTCTTGTAGGTTGCTAATAGCTATGGCATGACCCCAGGCTACCACAACTATCATGAATACGAACTAATTGGTAAGTGCTAAAATTTTGATCACGGGACTCTGGGGATGTTGCATCTGTCATAAGAGTGAGGACCAGTTGTAAGTCACTTTGAATGGTTGCTAAACAAATAGCAATAGAACTTAGACTTATATACCACTTCACAGTGCTTTACAGCCAAGGATGGGATTCAAAAATCCCAGAAACCAATTCACTCTCTGGTTGCTGGATGGGCATGGCCATGGTGGGCATGGCCTACCAGAACTTCCTGTTTCCGGCTTCTGGTGGTCCACCCAGGGGAGGCCATTTTCACTCTTCCAAGGGTCCAGAGGCTTCCCCCGGGCCTCTGGGACAGCAAAAATGGCCTCCCCTCGGCTCTGGAGGCCCACCAGAAGCCGGAAAAAGGCCATTTCATGACTTCCAGTACTTCTGGGAGGTCCATTTTTTTCACCCTCCCAAGGGTCTGGAGGCCTCCCCCAGGTCTCTGGGGGGGTGAAAACAACCTCCTCTGGGCTCTGGAGCCCCTCTGGAAACAGGCACATTTCTGGATGTCGAGCTCTGGGCATCGTGTCAGCCATTTGGAACCCGCCAGCTTCATAGGGGTTCGAATGGGAGACTGATCTCAGCTTCCCAAACATTACGGCAGAACTGATAGACGGAATAATCCTGGAAATGTGATGTTCAGTGTGGGGTGCTACAAACTGGAACTTTTGCAGCTCTTAAAGCAGCACCAGCCTGGGATTGCAGCGTCTGTCATTCGGCAAGGGGACGAGGCTGTCAGCATTGGACATGATCCTCTGGGGAGGGAGTGGCTCTGACATGAGCACATGAGATGGTGGATTTACAGGGATGGCACAGAGGGGAGGGGAGAATCAGGATCAGAGGATCGAGGAATTGGGATGAGAGAGGGCTTTTGTTAGGCATTTACAGACCCAGGATGGATTAAGCTATAATCAATGGGAACTGGGGTAATCAGCTGGAGGCAGATGACAGGAGATAGGTGCATGTAGGAGGGGGCATGACCATGTCTATAAACATCACTGGAAAGCAGGACACTCCCAGGACTAACCTTGATCGGCTTCCAGCCATTCCTACCATTCCTGTTATCACATGAGCTGTGAGAATTGACATGGTTATTGTTACAAATCTTCAAGTCCCTAGAAAACCAGCTGAGACTGGACTTCCAGAAGGCCTGCTTTTACCCCTCACAGAGCCTCCATATAGATCCTGCACTTACCTGCATCACGTGGAAATTCCTGGGAGGGGAGGGGCAGGGTGAGCAGGACCAGCCAGTTGGTTGAAATACTAGTTTGGCAAACCACATGTAACTTTAACATCTGGTTTGCCCGAACTAGTCTGAATCAGTAGAATCCCACCCCCTGTTTACAGCCTTCTCTAAGCAGTTTACAGAGTCAACATAATTTCCCCCAATAATCTGGGTCCTTATTTAAATGACCTCAGAAGGATGGAAGGCTGAACCAACCTTGAATCTGGTGAGATTTGAACTGCTAAATTGCAGACAGCTGGCAGGCAGCAGAAGTAGCCTGCTGTACTGCATTCTAACCATTGTGCCACCACACTGTTTGTTTATATGTTGAGAACTAGGTGTAGATACTCTGGGCCTACTGTCCCAAGGTTCATGGTTCATGCTTTCCGGGAACATTCCATGCAAAAAATTGCAACGTTATGCTGGCTGAATGTGTACATCAAGACAACACAAGCAAAGTAATTTTGAGTGAAACTATTGAAGTAGCTTTTTCCAAGTTAAGAGGAAAAAAACTGCCTTCAGTAATTTCACTCAAAATTACTTTGCTTTTATGCATACCTTAAATCATCTCTGATTTACTAGATGCCATATTTGTTTTAAACAATGCTCTAACCATCTGTGTGGCTTCTCCATGTCTGAATCTAAATGAGAGATTGAAATGCCACCCACCTCTCTCAAAGTTAGCATGCTATGCAAATTCTCTGTGGATAATATGAGCCGCTGTAGTCATTGTATTTCTTTGAAAAAGATAGTAAATCATGGTGTGACAAGGAATAAAAACCTAATGTACACAGAAACTGCTACATCATCAACGAGGGGGGGGGGGATGCTTATAAAGTGCCTGTGATTGCCTGACCTGAGGGATATCTCTGAGCTTAGAGATCTTGTGAAGAATTTGGCAGTTGAGAAGCAGCAATATATTCTTATGGAAAAGATATTAAGATTAGAGTTCCTCTGACCTGGATTTAAGGTTTATTACAATATAAATGAATGATTCAACTTTGTTTCCTTGTTGGAGACAAGCTTCACTTTTGTTTCCCTCTATTTTTGTGTGTGTGTGTGAGAGAGAGAGAGAGAAAGAGAAGATATCTGATGGGGACATCGATTTCCTTAGTGGAGAAGAAATGAATCAGATTCTCAATAGTGTAATAATGTAAAGTTTCTTCATCCAGTCCTTCAAATATTCTTTCCTGCTCAGCATGGTCCTCTTTCCTTCCACCCTCATAACAACAACAATATATTAATTGTTGCTCATATACAACCTAAGTAGAAATTGACATACCTGATTAACTAGGATTACCTCATTAGAGTGATGGATCAATTTTGTTTGGTTAATTGACTTTTGCAGGTAATGCAAGCATTAAAGAGTGGGTCACTTTGCTGAACCCTGAATCCTGGATGCCCTTCAAATATTCTTCCCCATTCGGCATAGTCTTCTTTCCTTCTACCCTCATAACAACAGTGAGGTATTAATTGTCGCTCATATAGAATTGACTTCTGTAGGTAGTGTAAGCATTCAATAATAGGACCCTTTTTGCTGAATCCTGAACCCTGGATGGTGGCAGTTTGTTATGCCATCATTCCTGTTACTACTGGTTATTAGTACACCCTCACAATAGTTGCTATTTTCAATCCCACAAAGGCAATTTGAAAACAACCCATAATTAAGTTTCAAAACTGCTAGTTCAAAGCACTGAGAATAATCAAAATCACTGCCTCATCCCAAGATGACACAGGTCAAAAGTCTCTTCAGAAATGCATGCTTGTATATATAAATACAAACACTGTATTAGAGTGTGAGGGATTTCAAAAATTCCTGTGTGGGAATTGAACAAGCATTAAGCCCATGATGGCGAACCTATGGCATATGTGCTGGAAGTGGCACAGAGAGCCACTTCTGCTGGCCCGCAAGAGGTTGCCCCACTGCACATGTGCATGTGCACACCACCGCCTGCAAGCTGATTGTCTGGTATCTGGAGCACATGTGCAGGGGGCGGGGGTGCACAGGAGACACACACATATGCACAGAGACGTGCAATGCACAGGGGATCTCGCATGCATATGTAGAGACGTGCGGTGAGCGTTGGGGGCGTCATGCATGCAGGTGCAGAGACGCATGGCATGTGGGGGGATTGCACATGCATGTGCACCCAAAATCTCCATAGAACTAGTTTTACAGATGCTTTTTTATTGTGGTCACAAACACAAGGCAGGCAAATCAGAATAAATTGGCTCAGGTCTCAAATAGAGCTAGCAGCATGGTGTGGTGGAAACTGATTTTGAACTGATACAAGTCATTGTGTGGAAGTACTATGACTGAGATGCAGATATCTGGAGAACCTCTAGATTTCAGGGAAAAGGTGACCTCTTATTTGCTATCTACTGATCATCCAGATATTCATAGGCCAGATTTGGTAATCCTATCTTAGATGACTGATTGTGGAATCTTAGGGGAGATATTTTCCTACTTTCCATACTTTTTAACACAAATCCCTTACTAGGTTAGCACTCATAGTGTGCGCACGCACACACACACACTCCTCTTAAAGCTCTACTATGAGTATACATGTATGTATATACACATACATGCACGCACGGACACACTTATATGTATGTATACACACACGTATGTATGTATGTATGTATGTACAGTATATACACACACACACACACACACAAACATACATACAGCGTGGATTTGAGACTCAAATGCCACACAACATGGTGAGCTCCCATTACTTCCCCAGCTCCTGGCCAATTAGTAGTTCGAAAGCATGCAAATGTGAGTAGATGAATAGGTAGCACTTCAGCAAGAAGGTAACAGCATTCCATGCACCCCAGCATATAGTCATGCTGGCCATATAATCATATAAGAGATCTTTGGAAAATGTTGATCCCTTTGACTTAGAAACGGAGATGAGCAGTGCCCCATTCAGTTGGATACAACTGGACAGGAGAAGCCTTTACATTTGTACCACTGTACAATGCATTAATGAACTAAATAAATGCATGTTGCACACTCTGCTTAGGCCAAACAACCATCTCAATTTGCTTAGTTCACAGTCTTCAGTATTGAGCCTGGCACTAAAGGAATATTTTGTGGAAAAATATTTCTTATCCCTGGGGTGGGGGAGAGGAGAATGTATCTATTGCCATATAGTGTCTAAGTAAATATTAGAAATATAAATCATGCTGTGTATTAATAAGCTGTGATAAGCTAAACACTTTCAACCTTGCCTTCTTCCTGTAAAGAATAAACAAAGTAATTCCCTCTGCTGTTCCCTTAAAAGGACAGGTTAGTTTCTCCATCCTCCATTGCTTCCTCAGAGGATGCAACTTGCCGATAAAAGAATCAATGTTGACGTTTTGTTTTAAAGGACATTGCTTACAGAAACACTTTCTACCTAAGTCAGTTATAGTGGAATCAATATTTAGTGTGCAGCAAGCGGCACTTTTATGATAGTTTGAATGACACTTTTCCCAGATAAGTGAAAATGAGCAGCACTTGCCACTGAGCATCCCTTTTGACAGATTCACTGAAGCATTCCCCATATGACCTCTTCCAACTTTGAAATGAAAATGAACACCTACTAGAGGCGATCAGACTCACAACTCCCTTTGAAATAGAAAACCCTCAAATTAACCGGCATTAGAAAGTCATCCTGAGTATGCTCCCAATTCTCCAACAGTTGTTATTTCCACTATCTAAAGAAAAATAAAAAGATATGTTTTCTCAAGCTCTCAATTGTTATTTTTAGGAACAGACAAAATATTGAGTGCATGTGATTTCTTAAGGGTCCTTGTTTTCATGTCTAGGATTTTGTGAGGGATGATTTTAAAAATGAGACTCAGTTACTGCAATAAACTACAATGATCCTTCTAAGGACACCTTTTGAAAACAAGGTCACCATTTACCATCCTGTAATTGACATTTCACTGAGTTTCTAGGACTTCTCAAAGATTTCTCAAAGAAACTCATGACAGTGCAATTCAAGATTACAGTTAATACATGAGCACTGAATCATTTGGTTCAAAAGTATGTATCAACTCTCAAAGCATCCCTGAACTGCTCTAGAGTTGCCATGGGCAAGGGGGATGGAAGGGAGAACTTTGCTGCTACCTTAAGGAGTGGTATCTCAGTCAAAACAAGGCACATTCCACCCAAATTGCCAAGACTGTCTCTACGGGAACCCACAGTGGCCGGAGGGAGTGACTTTTACAACCCATGAAATTGCTTCGTTGGGAAATGTGACTAATGACACATACTGGGGGAAGGGAAAAATAGGGTCAGAGACAAAGCACAAATTAACTAAAGTCAGAGTTGGCTCCACCTGGTCCATGCCGGCATGAGGCTCCTAATAAATAACTGGATTTCTTTTGAAGCTTGGCTTCAGACTCATGATTTAATTAGGGCATCTATTGGAATCCTGACAGTGAGCCAACTCTTACATCAATTAATTCGTGCTTTGCCTCTGACCCTGTTCGCTCTCCCAATATGTGTCATTAGTCACATTCCCCAATTCTAAGTAATCTGTTCCTTCAAAAAACTATGTACATAGATTTTTTGTACATATTCTCTCATCCTCTCCTTTCATCTTAAAAAACCATCTTTCTGAGGCAGAACTAGCTTGTCCACTGCGACTTGAAACAAACAGAGCTAGTAGTTATACTACTACTCTACACAGCATTGTAGTCTTCTGGTTAATGTAACATTTCCATATAAACAAACAAACAAACAAATAATCATCAGCTGAAGTAGCCAATATGTGAAAAATTGCCAAGGATTTGAGCCAGATTTAACTTTTAAGTCAGAGGCATTTTTACATCCAATGCAGTATATTATCAGTCTTCAAAATATTTCTAGTGTCGGTACATTTCCTAATGCACTTCCTCCACCCCCAAATTATTAAAATACTAGACTTTAGAATAAGGTGCAGAAAATAGTCCATAGAAAAATCCTTGGAAGGCATTACAAAAAGTGGTATAAAGAACTTTCTGAGTTAATTGTTTAAAGTCAATTTAAATTGGGCCATATGGTACATTAAGTAGAATGAGACTTTGGTGCATTAAAACATTTCTAAACCAGTAGTTGTCTATCCGCATTTGTCAAGAAAACAAATTTCAGGCAAAGGAGACCATTACTGGGCACAGGGTGAAAATTAAAAAAAAAAAGAATAAGGCTATCTGGAGGCTATAAAAGATTTATATCTGTACTCTGACACTATAGAGAACTGGTTACCAAGATGAAAACAAAGTAATTGGATCTCTGCAATGACATGAAGAGGCACAGTGCTCAGTCTAATCAATGGCCATATGAGTTCATAGGGGTTTGCTCTGGATACATTGGTTAGCATAGTGGTATAATTGGAAAATGAATCCGTGGTAAATGGGCTGGCAATGCTTGTTTCTTAATGATGATAAAGAGCCTAAAATGCTGTTCAAATTGAATTAGAATTATTCTACTTTCCTCTCCTAATAGAAAACTTCAGACTGTTTTGGCTAAACATGTGTGCCGGAGCTGTAAACGGCAGTCTTCACAACAATTGTGGTCCTCTTTGGATTTGCTGATTTGAAAGCAAGGTAAGTGATGGAGACCTGGTGGCAGAAAGCCCTGGATTGGGAAGACTGGCAGTGAATGATTGGTTTCCCACCTCCAATATTGGGGTGTGGGCTTTTTTGGCTGCTCTGATCCCACTAATTCAAATATACTAGTTCTTTTTAGTATCCCCATGTCAACAATTTAGGATCTGAAGATCAACAAGACTGAGTGACAGGGCTGGTGTAGTATTAGAGCGGAAATATGATTAGTGTTGTAAAACGAATATAGTTATAAGAATTGGTTAACCTGTGTATTCTTGGGATGTTTTTAACCTTTCCCTTCTCCTTTTACTTTTATTTTGAATGAACATTCTTGTTGCAAATTGAAGAAAGGAAAATCCACGACTGGGTAGATGCTAATTCAAACAGTATTCTATTGGTTGAAGAAGCATGAATTTATGTTGCCTGGGACAGAGTGAAATTTGAAAGCAAATTATCTAAGAAAAGGTCATAAAGAGGAGGAAGTAACGTTACCTAAGTGATGCCTATGTGTTTTGTGGTTGCAGTTAGGCAACCACAAAATAATAGAAAATTATTTTCCATTTCCTGCACTCATTACTGGAGGGCTTTCTGATATATAAATGGGTATATTTATTCATTTGTTGTTTTAACTACTTAGTTGGGCTGTTAATATCTAAACTTCATGCAACTCTCATCATTTGTCAACTGATCCTATAATTTTATACTTTAGATCATAATTATCATAATGTAATGTTCCAATATGTTTAATGGTCAACTATGACATAAATTCATAGCAATTAAGGAAAAACAAGAGGTAAAAATAATGAAGATAGTTTAAGCTTCTTCTCAGAAATCTGCTTCCATATATGCATAGGCTGCTGGCTCTACTTTTTATTTCTGCAATGAAATAAACATGTACAAAATAGTACTTATGCATTTTCAATTCAAAACAGAATTATCTAGGGCATGATCCTTTCTCCCATTCCATGAATTAACCCAGTACTACTCAATCTGGTGCTTTCTATGCTAATTGGATTTCAATTCCATATTTTTTAGTCGATTTATTTATATTAGCTGGATATTCTGAAATCTGTAGCACAATGTCTTTGCAGAATATTAAGGAAGTAACATTGTGTTATCTCTATTGAAATAGTGTGAAAACAAGAGTTAGATCTACTGATATTCATCTCAATATTAACATGGGGAAACTGGCAAGTTTGACCATCAGGATATGTCCCATTTTTCAATCAGACTGAAATTTACTATTTTACATGAGATAGATGAAAGCAAATGGTCACATTCACTTTTTAGAGATTGCTCCACTCCTTAACTATCTTAAACATCTTGGTTAACTGTACTTCTCGATAAAGAATAAAATGCAACTCCATTGAAAGATAACGGAACTCAAATATCCATTCAAATAAATAAATAAATCAAGCACATAAATAATAATAATAATTTCTCCAACATAAGATGAAAAACTCATTTCAATTCTTGTGAAGACCACATTTTAAAACTTCCTTTCTGGAATACCTTCTGTGACTATTTCCTGAAAGATTCAAGTATTGTTTGCAATTCATAAACATTCCTGCAATTTATAAGCTCTATTTCTTTATATATGAATTTTGCTTTGGGGTCTACAACTGAAAAATGTTTTTGAGGGAGGTTTATCTTATCAAAACCACATTCTCTTCAATGCACATTAAGGACTTATGCTTAAGGTATACATACCTGAATTCACAATTATATTATAGGGCAGTAGTGGAATCATCCAGCTGCTCAGCCCTGAAAATTATCTACTAGAAATGTGGCATATCTCATCTATATGCTTTTATCATAGATTCAGGACTTCCAGGTTGTAATATGTGCACAGTACCCTAGAAATCTCATATCTAGTCTAATGAACACTATCAGCCTTATTATTTTCAACAGCAATTATTATTGGACCTGTGCAAATTAACTGGGTATCCTCAAGCTTTTGCTACAATGTCTTTTGAACTAGTTTCCCTGCATCGTTTTAAGAAGGGATCATATGAATAAGGAAAAGAAAGGATAACACCTGAACAGTTTAACCAAAAGCCTAAATTTGACTGCAACAATTCAATGATTATCAGGCTCTAACTTTAACATTTGCTATATTTGGGGGGGGGGAGTTTAAAAAGCAGACATTTTGTGGGGGATGTGGATGGCAAGAAAGACAAGCTAGGCATGATGCTAAAGCATAGCTATTAATTTGTCCATATGAAGTGTGCAGCTTTGCAATCTCTGTTGCTGGACAATTTTGACCATCCTGGGAGATACCCCTTGATCAGGAGCAAGCCTCAACTCTATTAGGGGAACAGTTTGTGAAAATACTAGCCAAGAAGCTGTCAGGCATAATAAAACGTAATGGCACTGAGATAGACAGACCATGAGAAAGAGTCTGGCACATAGCTGCAGTATTCATATGTTGCCTATTCCTAAAAACAATCAATGATTATGCATCTGTGGGGGAAGGACTCAAAAATGACAAGATGATAATTGTGACCAAGCAGCTGATGCCCAACCCCTTTATATCTGTGAATGATGCTGACACATGTAAAAAAAAAAAGATGAGGCTTCAATCGCGCAATCATGATTGCCATCTTGAGTGTTTTGACCTTTACTGCATATGTCCTCATTATTCAGTCACTCATTAATTTATGGCAGAGAGACTTATGTCTGCCCAACTTTTTCAAAATTTAAAAGTAAAGTTTGACCCAAGACTGTGTAGTAGACTGGTCAGCCCTAGCCATTTCAGAGTTCTGAAAACTGAGCTAAAATTCCAGATGTCCTGCAACACAGATGTCTTCATCCTATTAGTGCAGGAGGGAGCAAACTTCAAGTTTATGACTTGCTATGGTAAAGAAACAGAGAAATGAACTTACAAAAAGAAATGGACAGTGAAGATGTCTGAATTTGCAGAAATGCCTAAACTAATTTGTTTGTTAGGGAAAGAACTGTTACTACTTTTATATTTAAAAAAATAAAAACCTTTAATGGACTTTTGAATTGAATTGAATTGAATTCTTTATTGGCCAAGTGTGATTGGACACACAAGGAATTTGTCCTGGTGCAAATGATCTCAGTATGTATAAAAGAAAAGATACATTTATCAAGAGTCAAGAATCGTAAGTTACAACACTTAATGATAGTCATAGGGTACAATAAGCAATCAAATCATTTTTTTTACTACCAGTTCTTTGGGCGTGGCTTGGTGGGCGTGGCATGGCTTGGAGGGCATGGCTTGGTGGGCAGGGCAGGGGAAGGATACTGAAAAATCTCCATTCCCTCCACACTCCTGGGGGAAGTTTACTGCAAAATCCCATTTGGTCCCCACCCAACTACCTGCTTTCCAGATCTGTTCTCTGTGCAGGGCAACAAAAAAAGACCCAGCCAATCAGCTGTGACTTGAGAGGCAGAGAATAGATAGGGGTGAGGTCAGTCAGACGTGGTATTTGCCAGGTTCTCCAAACTACTCAAAATTTCCACTACCAATTCTCCAGAACCAGCTGAATACTACCTATAGACTTCCAAATCTAGATAGGTACTAACCAACCAATCAGACATTGGATAGTAGATGAGGATCACAGGGCAACAGTGGTGATAGACGTAATGGTGCCAAGTGACAGCAATATCAGGAAGAAGAAATATGAGAAGCTGGAGAAGTACCAGGGTTTGAAGAAGAAACTAGAGAATCTCTGGAAAATAAAGATTAAAGATTATCCCAGAGTTGATAGGAGCATTTATTTATTTATTTATTTTTATTTGTCAATTGCTTTCAAGATAATAGGTATAAGTAAAAACATAATTATGAATACAAGGATACATAATACATATACATATGCATGAGCCGAAAGACAGAAAAGAAAGCAATATGCTTCCTCCCTTAATTGGGGCTTAACAGGGTGTTGTAACACAAAGTATATACTTATTCCCCTGCCTCAGCTGAACAGGATAGAACCAGTGGTCTAGTGGCAATTACAACTGCCTCACATGTAATACTTCCCTGGTTCGAATCCCAGTAATGGTATGGCTAGCTGAAGAGAGCTAATTAGCTCAAAATAGATCTTTCCTAGTCTCCCTTATTTAATTATTTATCAGCTCAAAACCTTACACACGTAAACAAAAGACAATGAAACAAATAGCTTTCTGTCGGTATGGTCTCTGGTGATGAGCCGAAAGACAGAAAAGAAAGCAGTATGCTGTCCTCCCTAAATTGGGGCTTAACAGGGTGTTGTAGCACAAACTATATACTTATTCCCCTGCCTCAGCTGAACAGGATAGAACCAGTGGTCTAATGGCAATTACAACTGCCTCACATGTAATACTTCTCTGGTTCGAATCCCAGTAAGGGTATGGCTAGCTGACGAGAGCTAACCAGCTCGAAATAGATCTATCCTAGTCTCCCTTATTTAATTATTTATCAGCTAAAAAAAAACTAACATATATATATATATATATATATATATATACACACACACACACACACACACACACACACACACACACACACACACACACATATAAAAGAAACATTAGGACAGGGACGGTAGGCACATTGGTGCGCTTATGCACTCCTCCTACAGACCTCTTAGGAAAGGGTTGAGGTCAATAGCAGACAGTCTAAGGTTAAAGTTTTTGGGGTTTGGGGAAAAAAACCACAGAGTCAGATGGAATATTCCAGACATTGACCACTCTGTTGCTGAAGTCATATTTCCTGCAATCAAGTTTGCTGCGATTAACCTTGAGTTTATATCTATTGTTTGCTCTTGTGTTGTTATGGTTGAAGCTGAAGTATTCATTGACAGGTAGTACATTACAATTCATAATTTTATATACTACACTTAGATCAGAACTAAGGTAGCATAGTTCTAGGTTTTCTAAGTCTAGAATTTCAAGTCTGGTGGCACAAGGTATTCTGCAATGAGTAGAGGAGTGGAGAACTCTTCTTGTGAAATATTTCTGGACTTTCTCAACTGTGTTAATATCAGATACGTAATATGGGTTCCAGACTGATGAGCTGTATTCGAGTATTGGTCCAGCAAATGTTTTGTATGCTCTAGTTATTAGTGTAATATTTCCAGAGAAAAAGCTACCTAAGATTAGGTTAACAATTCTTAACGCCTTTTTGGCTATGTAGTTACAGTGGGCTCTAGCACTTAAGTCATTTGAGATGAGTACTCCAAGATCCTTGACAGGGTTTGGATCATCAACAAGGTCTTGATTATTCAGCCTGTATTTTATTTTCTGATTTTTTTTGCCAATATGTAGGACAGAGCATTTATTTGTTGAGATTTGAACTTGCCATTTGTTTGACCATTCTGATACATAGTCAAGGACTTTTTGAAGGGTAGCAGTATTATCTGTGGTGTTGAATAGCTTTACTGTATATCATCAGCGAAGAGAACACAGTTGTTCTTGATATGATCATAGAGATCATTTATGTAGAGTATGAAGAGAATTGGTCCTAGAACTCTGCCTTGGGGGACACCACTATTGACAGGTACAGAATTTGATAGGACGCTCCCATTTTTGAACATTTGTTGTCTGTTTGACAGGAATGCTTCTATCCAGTTATGCAGGTATCCAGAGATACCGTAATATTTAAGTTTTAGGAGTATTTTGTCATGTACCACTGCATCAAAGGCTTTACAGAAGTCTATGTAGATTGCGTCTATCGTTTGCCCTGATCGAGTTGTGTAGTCCATATGTTTTTGTAGTGTAAGAGTTGCAGATTACAGGATAGTTTTTTCCTGAAACCAAATTGTTTATTAGAAAGTAGATTGTTTGTTTCTAAGTGGAGGATGATGGATTGGTTAATAATTGATTCCATGACTTTACAGGTGATGCAGCATAAAGAGATTGGTCTGTAATTTTCAACTAGGCTGGGGTCTCCCTTTTTGAAGATGGGGATGACCGTGGCTTGTGACCATAGGTTAGGCAAGGAGCTGGTCCTGAAAGATTTTTCAAAGATTATGCTTAGAGGTTTGGCTATGGCAGTGGGTAGCTTTTTTAAGAAGTAGGTACATATTCTGTCCAGCCCAATAGATAGAGATGGTTTTAGATTGCGCAGTGCTTTTTCAACAATGTCTTCTGTAAAGTCGATATGTATTAGATTGTTGTAGTGTCTGTGGTTCAACTAGGAAATACTGGGCATGATCCATTGCTGTTTACAAATACTGAGCCAAAGAATGTGTTGAAGAAGTTGGCTTTAATAGTGTCATCATTGCAGTCTTTACCATTAGGTTCTTTCAAGGGTGGGATGGATCTTGAGTCTTTTAGTTTGTTGTTTATAAAATTGTAGAAAGCACGGGAGGAATTGGTGTGTAGAAGGTTTTCTGCTTGTTTAATGTGATAATTGGTGCATTCAGTTTTTATCTGGTGGCATAACTTTTTGTATCAACTTTTGATTTGTCCTTAGTTGGGAGAATGGCTCGATTAGCCCTCAAGAACAGATCCCAGGACTTCTCTGTTATTGAGTGTAGTCCTAGAAATAGTGAATAGTGTTGAGATAACTTTGCAAAACCCTCAAATTGCCAGACGTTTGGTAAAGGACTCAAAAGTGAGGAAGGGTTTTATTTATTGTTTATTTATTGAAATAACCCTGTCACAATGTTAATTTTATTTTAAAAAAGCTCTGGTAAGAATTGATTTCAGACCTACTCATTTCTCCAGGATTTGCCAAATATAGAAATGAAATTGCAACATACAATATTGTCTGTAACAATCACAAAACTGGTGGAAGAGCTAATGAGTCTGCAAAATATTTCCAAAGGCTATTAATTTGATTTATCTGATTCAATTCACTGTTTCAGAGCAAATTCACTGTGTGAATCCACTTTGAAGAAATGATTGACTCAAAGCTTTGTCAAATCAAAGCAACCCTCTCAACTTTGTACAGCCCCAGCTATTAGACAATGTCTAGATGGAGAGAGACTGAACAAATAATCATAGTTCTTCATTGATGATGTAATGGTCAAATGTATTTAGGATAGGACCAATGGGAAAACTGTAATGGTGCCAGTATTATATTTCATTCACTGGCTGTACTTTGGCTATCAGCAATGTACAGGATCACTCATCTGGCTCACTTAATTTGCATCTCTTTCAAGCAGACATGTCATTTACTGAGATTGTATTATTACTTTCTAAAACTACAGTGAAGTTCTGAAAAGGAGATGGCTGAAAAAGATGCTATATGAGAATTTGTGCAATGTCCTTCCTTCCAGAATAGTTGGCTCTTTGCCAACAAGAAATAATTATTACAATTTCTCTATTCTATTTTGGATTGATTTTATATATTTAAGTATTTGGTATTCACAAAGAGTAAATGTTCACTGTTATTCTACATCTACATCAGCTCTCCAGTCATCTGGCATATTTGTTAAATTTATAATGCAGAAATGAACATGTTCAGTATCATTAAATATAATGTGAAACCAAGGAAGAATCAGTAATCACTGATGACAGGTGTGGACAACTATGTGGGAAGCAAACAACGTTTCAGTGATAATAGGAGAATTATATCTGAATGGGAAAAGTGCAATAAAGATCTAGAGCAGGGCTGTCAAACTTATGTCATCACAGTGGCATCACCTGATATATTGGGAGTTTCTTCCCCTTCACTAAACTGGGTGTGGGAGTGGCCAGCACGTGACATCCCTGATCTAGAGAATGCCACTAAAATTTTAATAAACCATCAACAATGTGTTGAATGCTCCCCTTTGGCTGCAGTCACTTTTTTAGAACTCCTTTAGCTTTCCTTCTTTCCTTCCTCCCTCCCTCCCTCAGAAACTATTACCCCCTAATAATTTTCAAATGTTCACTCTTTGAGCAATTTTTACAGAACCCAAAATGCTTATTTAGCCTGAAAATTTGTCTTGCCTAACGAAAATATGAAGTAGCTTACATTAACAAACCAATAATTGTCCTTTTATAAGTCCTCTATGCCATTTTCAATATTTTGGTTGATCATTATCTAATCTCTTTGAAGGAAATATTCACAAATCCAAGGCCATGTCCAAAACATTTTGTGCATTATACATGTTTTTTTTCCTTTTTCAGGCCATTGAAAAGCTATTTAATTTCATAACTGACATAAAATCATCCCTCATTTTATACTTCAGCTGCAAAATAGGTGTCAAGGGAGCTAGTTTTAATTCAAGTTTCATGAAGTTACTTGCTAATGTTAGGAATATTATACTGTGAATATTCCCTCTGGAAGCATTCATGAGGCAGAGTTTCAACTAGGAGAGGTTACTGAACTTTGAAAGCTGGAGATTTATAAAATGTCTATCAAGAACTGGTACCAAGGTTCTTGATGAACAGAATATCTTACTTTGGGTTAAAACATTATCAACCTCTCTCTTTTTTTTAAAGAAGATGACCCACAATGATATCACTGAACAGCCAAAATGTTCTTTATCCTTTCTGGACAAGATTCAAGATTGCTAGATTTTTAAAAATGTTAATGTTTAGGAACTTGGTCTGAGAACAGGTCAGCATAGGCATCCATTTCTGACCACAATAATGTCAGAAAGATGTGCTTTATGGTTTCACAATTAAAGTTCCAGTCTTTGTATGTAGTATTGTATTGAAATACTGTATAAACTATCACAGTATTCAGAAAATCGGGTGATTTTCTCAAATCCTTCAATTATGTTCAGTCCAAAGCACTATCTAATGAAGACAACCTGAATTCTTCACTTGTAAGGATTGCATGTTTCTTCTGTCTGTTTGTTTGGCTGTCTGTTTATTCAGTGAACCATTTAAACCATCTCAATTGCCAAACCATCTTAGAACACAGAATGTAGAACAACAGGGATGAAAGGGAGGTCTTTCTGAAATAGTTGTAAAAGGAAATCTTTGTCACAAAAAGTCTAATGAGGTTCATAAATTTCAGACCTTCAAGAGACTTATTGGGCTTAATAGAAGTGTTTTATGCAACACTGATGAGATTCTACTTAAATGAAGTAGAAATATACTGTACTTTATTGTTAAAAGTCTTGGTTGATAGTATTTATTTATTGAAACGATTATTAAAGTTGACTCATACAAAACCAGGTTTGTATTTGTGTCAAATCCTTTTGCAAAATAGGTTCAGCATTCATTAAGTTGCTATTTATAATTAAATCTCTAGTTCTATCAAATAGTCCAATTTCCATTCCTTGTACTGAACAAATTTACTTTCACACTAAAAAGACATGATCAAGAAATGGGAGCAAATCTATTAGACTGGGAGTCCAGAAATTATTTCTATTTTTTCCCAAAACATCTTAACTGAGCCCAAAATAGAAATTTGCTGATTTTTAATTCCTATTATTTTAAATTTGAGTGCATGCTTCGTAGTAAGTGGCTCAAAAGACTTAGTGGTTGATTTAGTTAAATAAATAATCTGGAAGATAGCCTGCTCTCCCCTTGGGAGTGAGTGGTGGAAACTGTGAAGGAGTACCCTTTAAGGGTTAACATATACATATATTTTCTCTTCCAGTACCCATATATTTTCTCTCCCTGAACTTGACTCTGCAAGAGATCTTTAGCTTCAGGACAAGTAAAAGTCAGTGTGTGTTCAGGGAAATCCATAGCTGTCATGGGCATAGTTGATTGCCTTTTACTCTCCTGATGTAGACAATTGTTACCAGCTTCAAGCACTTTAACACCTGCTTTTCATCTACGCATTGGCTACTACTCTGCAAGCAAAACAAATCACTTAAATAAGACATTAAAAAAAAAATCCACAGTGTGAAAAATGTGTTTCATCATCTAATATGAATCTAGCAGCCTAAATAAGCCTATATAAGAGCCGAAGTGGCACAGTGGTTAGAGTGCAGACTGCAAGCTACTTCTGCTGACTGACTGCTGCCTACAATTTAGCAGTTCAAATCTTACCAGGCTGAAGGTTGACTCAGTGTTCCATCCTTCTGAGGTAGGTAAAATGAGGGCCCAGATTGTTGGGGGCAGAAGTTTAAGTGCTGTTGCTATTGCTATTATTTGCCAAATAATTTTTCAGCACTTCTGAATTACAGCACAGCAGATAAACAAAGTTCCATTCCTTTAAGAATAGAAGAAAAAAAAACATGTGTTTAATTAGAAATAATATGAGTTGCATAAGGAGGAAAAGGGACAAAGGTAGACATGTCTGTTTATATTCAATGTAGTAAGATTTTTTTAAAATTGTAGGTAACTATAGCTGGTATTGGTGATTTTTTTTTTCTAAAGGAAATTATTTTGTCTTTGATATCTAAAGGGAAATAAAATGACTTTTTAAAATTTTTGCTCCCATGGACTGTAATACTGTGTTTGATATCTTGCCCATTCTGATCCTAGCCTCTAAAGATGCTACTGTGTGGTATGCAAGTTAGAACAGTAGACTAGAGCAAGAAAACCCAGCTTTGAATTTGTGGATTCATGGCAAATGTAACTCTAATAATTATGGTGACTTTGGGAAACTCATTCTATCATCCTATCTCGCAGGTTTGTGGTGAGTGAAAAAAAAATCAGTGAGTTTTTTAAGCTCCTGTAATAATGATATGCTTTATAAACTGATTTATATCTACAAGGACATATTGCTGCTTTCATAGAGATTAGGGTCTCATCATTTTTTATATTTTTAATCTCTATATGAAAGTTATATTGCTTTTAAAATATTGTAATTGTTTATTCAGAAAAAAATATATTTTAACTATCTTTTCTTTTAGGATTCTTTTAAGTAAGATTAATAAGTAAATATGCCACTTTTTTCTTTTTTTTTCTCCTGATGTTAAATCAAAACTGTGCAACAATAATATTTCTTGAATCCTTAATCAGAGCAAATTTTTCAGTTATGTTTGGGTCCAATGTAATTGCATTTTAGCATAATTTCAATGAGTAACTTCAGTACATGCTTACAGAGCATTATGAAATGATAAATCCTCCTTAATAATATTTGGATTTTGGTACTTCTCCTTTGAAGCAACAAAGCTAGGATACATGAATCCCATGCAATATTTTCCTTTGTCATCAACTTCTTATTGTACTGAATAATAACTTTACTGAATTACAGCTTGCCTAAAAATGTTGAACCCAGTCATATTTCACACTTTTGTTGAAAAATATAACTCTAGTTATTTTGCAGCCCATTAATTCTCCTAAGCTTGTACTGTCAATTTGATTTATAAATGTATATATCTTTCTTTTCTTACAATCATTTCATCCAATATTCTTTTCAGAGTTTTATTTTGTGATCAATTTTTTTACAAATAGTAATATTATCATGCAAAGTTTTAAAGCCTTTCAAAATTCCCCCACCTTTGGAGAAGGTGCCAGGGGAAAGTTGCTGTACATGACCTATCTTAGCCACAACAAGAATTAGCATTAGCACCACTAGCAATATACGGTACTTGAAAAGCTGGGCATCAGTATTGTGAAGCTAATGGAGATGCTTCAGTGCAAGGAATACATGCTGTATATAAGATATGGATTTTGATGCCTGTAATGGCTGTGGTTTTATTGCTATGAGCCAAACACAGTGTGAACTAAAAGAAGAAAAACAGCTCAATTGTAGCCTTGAAGGGCAGGTACACTGTAGTAGGACCTGGAGCTGACCTGACTGTTAGACAGGGCTGGGGTGGGGAGATCTCAAGTGTGTCATCTTATTGATAGAGTGAAGTATATAAGTGTTGAGAACTGGAACCCTAAGGGCAGCATCCACTTTCTTAGCTGCTGTAGGACATGCTGTCACAGTAATGCAAAATTATAAAGAAAGAGAAAAAAAGAAGTGGATAGTCAAAGTTTGTTGCTGGATTGGATAGAGACACAGGACAATCGATGAAAAGTGGAGTCAGGCATATAGGGCAATTGTTGATTTCTGTTTGGGATGGAAAGATGATTCAGAAGGATAATTTCCAACCAAGACCCCAGACTCTAGACTAAAGGTCTGGAAGAAATTAGACTGATTGCAATATGTGATTTCATCCAAGATTTGGGAAAGGACTGAGGGGAATTAGCTGCCAAACAGAAACTCTGGTTTGGTGGTGGTGAGGGAACTGGAGAGAAAACCTGGAAAGAGGTCCTTCTCCCAATGCAGAGACTGATGGTGTTTTAGCTGAGCTGAGAAGAAAGTCAAGCAACACTGAGCCCACTCCAGTGATCCCAGTTCTTTCCTCTGTTTCTTTTTTCTTTCTTATGAAGCCTAAAAGGAAAGAGGGAGACAGAGAGAAAGGAAGGGAGCAGAAGAATTAGAGGTCAGAAAATGACTTATAGGAAGACATGAGTAACCTAATACAAATGTTCTATCAGGTATACCATGTTGTACATACTCTCTGTAAATACCTTCTGTGTTTCTGTGTCCATTGCCATCTTTGGTTTGTAGTATATGGTACCTCTGGTCCAAAAATGAATCATATGATGAAGCCAGAGATGTATTACTTAAGAGTGCTCATTTATTCATGTCATATTGTATGTTTCTAAAAATGAGGAATGAAGCTATTTATTAGGCCTGAGTGAGGAAAATGCTTTGTATTATGGAGATAATACTCTTCACTTTGTTGAGATACACTTTATCAGTGCTTTGCTGCTCTGGTGGCCACCTCTATTGAGGTTCTTCTGTTTTTTCCATTAGTACTGCCTATTAGAACCACCATAGAAGGGTAGGCATAGCAGAATAAAGCAAGATATGGCTTCAGTCTGCTATCCTTCCATGAAACAGCTTTGAATGAATGCTTCACTGGGAGTATTACTGAAGCAGCATATTCCTTTAAAGCTTTGCACAGATCCACAGTACAGCTGGTATTAATATTGTGAATGGGAGTTTCCTTATTGGAAATTTAAGGTGGGTACTAATATTGGAGAAAATGTTTAAACAGCCCTATATATAGGACTTCTCTATTATTGTCTTCTCTGTACCCACTATTAGTTTTACAGTCTGATATTTAGTATCTTCCTCAATAACCTAGACCTGTGATGGCAAACCTATGGCAATGTGCCATAGGTGGCATGCAGAGCCATTTGTGTTGGCACATGAGCTGCAGGCAAACTTACCTCATTGGGCACGTGCGCACCTCACAGCTGATTTTCAGCCAGTTTGAGGCTTTTTTCGGCCTCTCAAATGCTTGAGGAAGGCTTCTGCAGGCTTCTGCAGGCTTTGCAGGCCAAAAACTAGCCCCATTTCATCACATCCTGTTTTTCTGGAAGTGACAAAATGGGGCTAGTTTTCAGCCTGCAAAGCCTGGAGAAGCCTTCCTCAAGCCCTTGAGAGGCTGAAAAAGGCCTCAAACTGGCCGAAAATCAATTGTGAGGTGCAGTGCAGGTAAGGGGGCTAGCGGGGGTGGGTGGGTGAGGATTATATATGCATGTGTAGGGGGCATGAGGGGTGCACATTGCCTTCTGATGCTGGCACACAAGTATGTGTGTGCAAGTGTGCACACAATTTTTGGCATAGGAGCCCAAAAAGATTAGTCACCACTGACCTAGACTGAAAATTGTTCATGCAGAGAAAAAGGGAACGAGAGAGGAAGGAAGGAAGGGAGGGGAAAAATGACCATCTTTTTGAAGGAGAGTTCCCTCCCTCAAAAAAAAAAAAAAAAACAGCTCTAAGAAAATGTGCCTTGCATGTAGATAATCTTGTCTTTTAAAGTTTAATCAAGATTATTAATTCATGCAGATTTCCTTTCTGTGTCCTACCATTGCACCTGTGCTTATAATGTTGATCTCCTGCCCTAGAACTGTCTTCTAATTTTAGCTCTCATCTTGATGTAGAGAATTTTGCTGTAGTTTGCCACCTGGCAACTGGACATTATTTTGGATAAGAAACCATATGTTCTAATAAATGCAGGTCAAGGATCTTGCCTGTACAAGATCAGGTAGAGAATCAACAGATTTTTCAGTCTGAAGAATTTCTAACTCTCCAACTTTTGTAAGTCCTCATAGTCCCAGTCTATACAGGCATTGAAGACAGCTACAGCAAAGGGCTACAATCTCTCCATTCATCCTGGGAAGTTCAAGTTCTGTATATGGCTTCCCTCACCTTTCTATGGATCTGGACCAATTTATTGCAGCATGGTAGACATCTGCAGGGACATCCAACTTATATATAGCAAGTAAAACTGAATTGCTATTTATATGATTTCTAATATCTTTTGAAGTTGTCTTTATTGTATCCCCTCCTCTTCCCATCCAAAATATATTGTACTGTATTTGGGTTAGTGGTAATAAATATTGTAAAATAATTTTGGTTAGGGTTAGGGTGGGATCACCACTGTCACCCGTTATTGCACATGGGATCACCACTGTCACCTGTTATTACAAATCTGTTCATGGAAGAATTTTAATCCAGAGCCCTGGCAAATGCCACCCATAAACCCAAAATATGGCTAAGATACATCGATAACACATTTGTTATTTGGCTTCATGGAAAAGAAAACCTAAACAATTTCCTAACACAACTAAACAGTACACACCCCAAAATCAAATTCACCATGGAAACGGAAACAAACAAACAACTACCATTCCTAGATGTACTGATCTACAAAAAAACAGAAGGCACACTAGGACACACCATATACCAGAAGAAAATACACATCAACTGTTATCTAAACGCTCAATCCTGCCACCACCCAGCACAAATAAACTCTGTAGCCAAAACACTAATTACCAGAACCAAATGCCTGACAGACAAGGCACACATAAGACTGAAATATGCACCCTGACCAAAATACTGATAGCTAACAGCTTCCACAAAAACAAAACCATGGACCTAATCCACAAAAACACACTGAAACGCAATAGAGACCCAGAAGATGAACAAACCTGTGGAACAGCTGTCCTGCCCTACATAAGAGGAACAACAGACAAAATCAGCAAGATACTACGCAGGCATCACATCAAGACTGCCTTCAAAATGGACAAAAAAATAGCAGCCATCCTAAGAAACCCCAAAGATAAAATTGACCTAGAAAACTAAGGCATATATGAAGTACCCTGCACATCATGCCCTGCCACATACATAGGACAAACCAACAGAAGGATAAGTACCCGCCTTGAAGAACACAAGAATGCAATAAAAAAGCTGGAACACACTTCCTCACTAGTCCAACATATGAAAGCCACAGGTCATAGCATCGACATCAATGGCACCAAAACCCTGGCTACTATAGAAAACTCCAGCTACAGAATCATCAGACAAGCCATAGAAATTGATAAAAGACCTAATAATATGAATAGAAGAGATGACTCTACTGACTATCAATCATCTGGAAGCCTGCACTCACCAACAAAAAAAATATCTATACCACAATCCAGGCAAGCACCTGAACACAAACAGACCCTCCTGACACCTCCAGCCCAAGCACGCCCCAGCCAGCTACCCGAATAAAACCTAGCTTCCTAATAAATAATTATCGGCCATTCACAAGAAACCAAGCTGCACTAAGAAACCCCAGTACACAAAACACAATGTTGCCAACAACATTGAATCAAGAACACAGCAACTCGAAGACCAATAAAAACAGATCTAGACTTCCAGCCAATCAGGATGAGGAAAAAACCATTCAAATATAGCAGAAAGCCAGCACCAAATTCAAACAAAAAATGGCTGCCAAGCCTGACACACAAGATTAAAAAAATCCAATACACAAGCCTGAGGATGGCAGATGAGATTCTGCCGAAATGTTGCTATAATAAAAGCACAAATATTAAGATGTGGGAAAATACCCAATATATATATAAGACAAGACATATCTATACTGCAAAGAATCTGTTCCCGGAAACTCCGCACAGAACTCAGAAAACATCTAGACAATGGAGAAAAGGACCTGTACATTGACTACCGTGTTGATTGCATCAAAAGAAAGTCACAAAATCCACAACTCCACATCCAACCTACCCCATCCAATCCACCATCACTCAAATCTAGGCATGCATGCCCCTAACTACCTCTATTCCAATTACAACTGGCTTTAAATGCGAGCTACTCCATGCAAGAAGCCTTGTAAATAAAATACCTGAATTTTTCCTCTTACTAAATACGGCTAAATTAGACATCATATTTGTCTGTGAAACATGGCTCAACGCATCTCTCCTTGACTCCATTATCACAGTAAGAGACTATCATGTTTACCAATCAATCATGAAATCCGTAAAGGAGGTGATGTTGCTATCTTCTATAAAAAGTCCCTACATTTAAAAAATATTCAAGTTACCCAGGAACTTGTCTCAACTTTTGTCTCAACATACGTCCACACAAAAATCATCATAATGATGGGATCCCCAATTATAATTTCAAAAAAGGCAACTATGATCGTATAGACAATGATCACTCATTTCTTGATTGGCAACTCTATTCACTGGATGCAATACTATTGATGACCATTACAACATATTTTTACTTGAACTCAAAAGAATAATCAAACTATATGTACCAATAACAACTCCCAAAACCAGAAAAAACAAATTACCCATAACAATAAGAAATCTTCAGTCCAAAAAGAAATCACTTTGGCAGAAAAACATATCTGGTCATGTTGCCAACTTCAAAAGCTTATACAAAAATTTATTCCACCAGATAAAGACTGAATGCACCAATTATCACATTAAACAAGAGGAAAACCTTCCATGCACCAATTCTCCTGCACTTTCTACAGTTTTGTAAACAACAAACTAAAAGACTCAAGGTCCATGCCATCCCTGAAAGGACCTAATGGTAAAGACTGCATCAATGACACCATTAAAGCCAACCTCTTTAACACATTCTTTGTCTCAGTATTTGTAAACAGCAATGGATCATGCCCAGTATTTCCTAGTCAAACCACAGACAACTACAATGATCTAATACATATCGATTTTACAGAAGACAATGTTGAAAAAGCACTACGCAAATCTAAAACCATCTCTATCTATTGGACCGGATGGAATATGTGCCTACTTCTTTAAAAAGCTATCCACTGCCATAGCAGAACCTCTAAGCATAATCTTTGAAAAATCTTTCAGGAGCTCCTTGCCTAACCTATGGTCACAAGCCACGGTCATCTCCATCTTCAAAAAGGGAGACCCCAGCCTAGTTGAAAATTACAGATCAATCTCCTTATGCTGCATCACCTGTAGAGTAATGGAATCAATTATTAACCAATCCATTATCCTCCACTTAGAGATAAACAACCTACTCTCTAATAAATAATTTGGTTTCAGAAAAAAAAACTATCCTGTAATCTGCAACTATTACACTGCAAAAACTTATGGACTACAGAACTCGATCAGAGCAAAGCAATAGACACAATTTACATAGACTTCTGTAAAACCTTTGATTCAGTGGTACATGACAAACTACTAAAACTAAAATCTTATGGTATTTCTGCATGACACCTGCATAATTGGATAGAAGCATTCCTGTCAAACAGACAACAAATGGACAAAATTGGGAGTGTCTTATCAAATTCTTTGCCTGTCAACAGTGTGTCCCCCAAGGAAGTGTTTTAGGACAAACTCTCTTCATATTCTACATAAATGACCTTTGTGATCATATTAAGAGCAACTGCATTCTTTTCACTGATGATGTAAAGCTGTTCAACACCACCGACAATACTGCTATCCTTCAAAAAGACCTCGACTATGTATCAGAATGGTCAAACAAATGGCAACTTCAAATCTCAACAAATAAATGCTCTGTGTTACATATTGGCAAAAAAAAATCAGAAAATAAAATACAAGCTGAATAGTCAGCTTGTATTTGATGATCCAAGCTCTGTCAAGGACCTTGGAGTGCTCATCTCTAATTATCTAACTGCTAGAACCCACTGTAACTACATAGCCAAAAAGGCATTAAGAGTTGTTAACCTAATCATATGTAACTTTTTCTCTGGTAATACCACACTACTAACTAGAGCATACAAAACATTTGCTAGACCAATTTACTTGAATGCAGCTCATCAGTCTGGAACCCACATTACCTATCTGATATTAGTACAGTTGAGAAAGTCCAGAAATTTTCCACAGGAAGAATTCTCCACTCCTCTACTCATTGCAGAATACCTTATGCCACCAGACTTGAAATTCTAGACCTAGAAAACCTAGAACTATGCTACCTTAGGTCTGATCTAAGTATAGTATATAAAATTATGCATTGTAATGTACTACCTGTCAATGAATACTTTAGCTTCAACCATAACAATACAAGAGCACACAGTAGATACAAACTCAAGGTAAACCACACCAAACATGATTGCAGGAAATACGACTTCAGCAAAAGAGTGGTCAATGTCTGGAATACTCTACCTGACTCTATGGTTTCTTTCCCAAACCACAAAAACGTTAGCCTTAGACTGTCTACTATTGACCTCAACCCTTTCCTAAGAGGTCTATAGAAGGCGTGCATAAGTACACCAATGTGCCTACCATCCCTGTCCTCTTGTTCCTTTTTATTTTCTTATATGTATCCATTAAATGTATTCACAACTATGTTTATACTTATACCTGTTATCTTATAATCGCTTGACAAAATAAATAAATAATATATATACGCACACACATATTTAATTATTAATTATTTAATTATAACAAGATCGTAAATGCTTAATCATAACTATTGGACAGAGCGAAAGGAAAGGAGGGACCTCTCTTATCCTTTGGGTGGGGAAAGAGGGAGGATTTAAGAAGCCACATGGTGCCTGGAGGCTGGGAAGATCTGGACATGGAGGAACTGGCTCCCCCTCAAATGAAAGAAAAGTAGAGCCATCTCATATCTCCCCCAAGTCAGAGGAAACTTCTCCCTCCTTTGCTAGGTGTGGCTGCCTGGAGTTAGTTGGGGGAGGGAAGGAGGGCCAGGCTGGAATCGCCAACAGGCTCCTAATAACCAGGTAACACCCCCTCTTCAGACTCCACATAAGAAGAGGATTCCCGGAAGCTAAGCTCCAAGTTTCTCCTGTCAGTTCCAAGCAGAGAAGAATCCCTCCCTGTGTGGAGGCTGAAAGGGGTGGTGTCGAGTCCAGAAAAGCTGGAGCTCTCCCCTGCACAAACAGGCTGGTTATTAATAGCCCATCTTCCTCAGTACTCTTTTGATCTGGGAATTTGGTTTCTCCCCACCCACCCCATGCCAAAGAAAAGCCAGTCCAGCTTCTCCTTCCCTCCTACCTTTCCGGCCACTCAATCTTACTTCAGACAGAGGAGAGCGCACTGGAAACATGTGCTGGCTTTACCAACATGCCTTTCTCCGCTCGCTCACAATTCTTCACATTCCTCCAGGCCTGGCTTGCTGAGGGGGAAGAGCAGCCCTGACATCTCTACTGCCCTCTCCAGGAAAAGAAAGCAAGCAGAAACAGATCTTGCTGTGACAAAAGAGCAGAGATTGGAAGGCACAGGCAACAGAAAGTGGCGCATTTCAAAGGCAGCAGTTTCCATCTTCTCTTGCCTATGTCTTCCTTGATCTCAGCTCTTTCGCCCCAGCAAGTACTATCTTTTGACTCACTTTTCCTGTGCTTTCCCTGGGCAGAGATGGCTGGGGCCATGATGGGGGGGGAGCAGCAGAGCGCTGAGAGGGACGAGAAAACTGACACCAACGCCCCATTCTGGACTTCTGAACTGGATGGTGAGCGCAGACTTGCCCACTCTGCCCCCTCCCACCACCGCCAGCCAGTACTTTACTTGCCCTGGGCCATCCCTAAAGCCTGTGGCCATCGAAGAAGAGCCCAGGCCAGGAGACGCAAACTGGAAGGTGTGGGAGTATTGCGCAAATGCAAATAGCACGGCGTTCCTACACCTTCCGGCCATCTCCATTGCTGCTTCAGCCTGCCTGTGCCGCCAGCCCCCTCTTGCTGCAACGGCGCCATTACCTCATCCTGCCCAGCGAGGACTGCGTTACTTTTTGCAGGTTTGCACTCGGCTGAAGGGTGCGAGCCAGCGGGTGGGTGGGTGGGCTTTGGGGGGTGCTTTGGGGGGACATTTCTCTGTGGCCCACCAAAATTTTCTCACAGCCCACCAGTGGGCTACGGCCCACCAGTTGGCGACCACTGATCCAAAGGACTCAATAATCATTTTGGTTATTTATTTATTTTATCATTTCATGCTATTGTGCTACTACAGTATGTTTTTGAAACTACACCATTACTGTAGTGTTTTACAGTTCAAGGGCAGGATGCTTTCTATTTTCCATGTAATACCATAGCCTGACTGTACTGTTATAAAGTACTTTATACAAAGTTCTGAATAACTTTACTTCAAAGTCCTTTCAAAAGCAAGAAGGATTTTCTTTTGCTTGTAGGCAGCCCACAAAAGCACATGTAAGCTGTTTTCTATCTCTGTTTTTTAGTATCTTTTATTGAAGAATATATAGACCCTAAAACTGAGCATACTGTATAAACATCGTATCTCATATCTGCATTTATCTAATTTCAAAGCTGTTCCACAAAATACTTTTTAGTACCAAGTTTTGAAGTATCTTCTTTTTATCTACCCTTATTATCCAGCTTCTTTGGATGATCTTAGCCTTTAATGTTATACAGTACAAGAGGGAAAAAAACCTTTCATTACACACTTCTTCTGTATGATGTGTTATTATACATCTCCATGAGGTTTGTGAAGAATGATGTAATGCTTATTTTAGGCTAGTCATTCGCAAACTTTGTCAAATTTTTGCTTTTCATTTTCTGTACATCCTCTTCATTTTTTAAATGTATTTTGTGCGATGAAGTAACTGGGCTTTGCCTCTCTTCCAATTATCAGGCTATAACAAGGAAAAAGAAGGAAAAGAGGTCATGACACACCAACCTCTGAATTTTCCAAGAGTAGGCTAGCCTAAGCTTGAAGATCAATCTTCAATAAAAGTTTCATTTCTTTAGTCTCACAGAAAGTGTCCTTGGACCAGAATTTAATTATAAGTCTCCAGCACCTGATGTGAAATAATTTAATTAGTTACTCAAACTCAAAAGAGGTTTCTCAGACACTCAGCATAGTGCAGCCAGATAAGACTTTTTATTGCCACTAAACTGGGCAGCTGATTGTCCCTTGCCCAAACAAATATGTAGTTTCTTTTTATACTCATTTCAATTTAAGCCCTTTGCTTCTTGTCCCAAAGGTGTTTTTTCAAGAGGCAACTGGACTTACTTTTCTTTTCTTCTTTTCTTTGTCCCAGAAAGTTCAGTTGCCTCTTGAAAAAGCACTTTTGGGACAACCATGACTGTCCTGGATGACTGAGAATCTCTATAGACATTCTTTGCTTCTTATTGTCCTATTTGCCACATTTCATTTATCAAATTTAGGTACTATCCACCTTATTCTCAGAAAAAAATACTTTTGCCTTATGTTTCACAGTTGTGAAGTTGAGAAGTTTTTGGTTATTGATATAATTGACATCTTTGTCCTGAGAAGTATTTTCAGTTTATCAAAACTGAGAATTAAACAGCAACATTAGTAAATAATCTCTTAAGAGTCCAGAAAAATCTCAAATCTTGTCTTCTAAGGTTGCAAGGCTGATAACAACTATTGCCTTGTTTTAACTGATTTGTATGTCCTTTCCTTCTGAAGGGTAGAACATATAGTACAGTGATGGGATTCAATTTTTTTTTTACTACCAGTTCTGTGGGCATGGCTTGGTGGGTGTGGCAGGGGAAGGATACTGTAAAATCTCCAGTCACAGTTGGTATTTGCCAAACTACTCAAAATTTCTGCTACCGGTTCTCCAGAACTGGTCAGAACCTGCTGAATACCACCTCTTATACAGTAGGATTTTGTTCTAATTTAAGGCTCATTTTCATGTCCTGCAAATTGTTGGCATGTCCTCATGATGTTCATTTTATCTAACTTCCAGCTGGTAGCAGAGGCAACATAAAGCCATAGTTAGCTGTTTCAGGTGTTATGTGGAATATCCCCACTTCTCCTGGCTCTATTTAAGCATTTGGAAATGATTCTTCAATAATTTGGGTGATGACATGGTCAGAATAACTTCTGCTGCTGCATTTGTCCTTTGGTCATAGGAAACTTCCTCCATGATTTTTCTGGCTTGGTTTTGCAGGAGAGTTGAAACATACAGCATCTGCAGAAACATCTGCCTGCATAATGCCTGATTGGTGCCTCAGAAAGTATTGGTGAGGCATTATGAGGCTACTTATAAAATAGGTCCAGTACAAAGAACCTGTTTAGTGTAAAAAATACTAGCTCTCTGGAGTCCTATGTTTTACAGAATGTCCATTTATGAATGTTTCATACCATTTTTCCCACATAGATACGTCTGGGTGCTGTAAGACAGATCTATGATGATTTGCCACAGCCAGCTTACCATGACCAACCTGCCACAGCCAACATGCCATGGCCAATTCGCTGCAGGAGAACTCACCAGAGCCATCTTGCCATAGGACAACTCGCTGCAGACAAGAGTTACACTAATATGGTGGAATAGAATTATTTTAAAAAGATGCAAAAGGAAGGACAAAATGAAATTTGAATGGCAAAAATTAAAATATTTTTATTTATTTTAAATAATTAAATATAATTGTTAAATTGTCCTGCAACGAATTGTCTTGCAGCGAGTTGGCCATGGCAAGTTTGGCTGTTGCAAGTTGGCTGTGGCAAGTTGTCCCATTCCCCTGTAAGATACAGCTACATCCTGCTAGTGCTGCCATTCTCTTATGACAGTAGTTGAAGATACATCTTCCTTCTGCTTCACTGCTGATTTTTACCTCATAGCCTTATTCAGGTCCTGTTAGCTCAACTGAAAGGTCACAGGACATAGAGAAAGGGAAGCATGGCATGAACTAGGAGGAATTTTCCAGTTTTTTTCACACTCCCTTCCTTTCAAAGGCCTATGATTTATCAAATTGGGCTAATTTTGAAAACAGATTAGATTGATGTTTTTAAAATATGTCTAGAAAAGACTCCAACTGACAGGTCACGGGGCTGAAATTCCTGGGTGAGTAGATTGACAAAGGCTGAACCTGCCATTCCAAAGACCAGACTATACTCAGCCCAGCCCCCACATGGAAAAAAGCAAGGGGTGAATGTTTCTCACAGTGTCAGGTAATAGTCAATGGGAGGGATCAAAACAAACCCAGCCAATTCCACCAGCTGCTGCCTTTCATTTGTCCCACATTAATACTGCAAGGGTAGTACCACCTGAGGCAGAATAAGACTCAGCCATCAGTGCAGCATAATTTATAGCAGCACAGTTTATCCCAGTACGTTTTTCTTCCAACTCAAGCACTGGAGGATGGACTGTTAATAGAATGTAAACTCCAAGCCCCCATTGAATAGAACTATGCAAGGTTTTCCAATTTTCTGGATATCTGTAGGAAACTAATATTGAATCATAAACTATGCCAGATTTATCTGAATAAAGGGGGAAATGTCTTTTTAAAACCCTGCTTCTGGATCTTTCAACTTTGACTCAATTCATTGTAGTAAGAAGAGAAACCAAAGATTAGCAGTACAGCTTAGAGTTATATATTATAAAACCTGTACAAAGAGGCACTTGAGTTAAGGAAATTTCAACATATGCAAAAATCATTATGCCTGCTCCAAAGAGTTTGAATTCAAAAAGCTTAGAGTTTGGAGAAAGGGCACTATATTGAATCCACTTCTCCTTTCCTCCTTTCCCCTCCATACATTGATTGTTCACTGGTTTGTCAATAGGATAGTTGCTTCATTCAACAAATATATAGACCCAAAATAAATGCATACAGTAACCTAAGATAAAATCTCCTTTCAAGAGTTAAGAGTCCCTTTTGAATAAGTCAAGAGTTTCTTTTGAATAATAAGTAGAAAACTATGACTACATTGCAGATAATACGTTCAAATTATATAAAATGGTTATAAATTTGGCTTTTAAATGGTTTTTAACTTTTCTAATTCCCCACTCTTAATCTCTTAAAGCCTATCTATTTAATTCTTTTAATTTATTTTAAAAATTTATTATATTTGTATTTATATGTTTTTATCTCGCTGTGAACCACCCCAAGTCCTTAGGGAGAGGGGATGGTATACAAATTTGAATAAATAAATAAATGAATAAATAAATAAATATTAGAATCAAAGTATTAAGCACAGATATGACAAACATCTGTAGAGATTCTCAGTCATCTAGATTATGGTTGTCCCAAAGGTACTTATTTAGGAGGCAACTAGACTTTCTTGGGTTTTTTTCTTTGAAGATGTTTCGCTTCTCATCCAAGAAGCTTCTTCAGCTCTGACATTCCCCACTACCCTGTCAGAGCTAAGAAGCTTCTTGGATGAGAAGCAAAATGTCTTCAAAGAAAAAACAAAACAAAAGAAAACAAAAGAAGGAAGTCCAGTTGGCTCCTAAAAAAGCACTTTTGGGACACAGATATGACAAGTATCAAGGCAACAATGCTGAAAAAAATTGAAAGAAGAATATATAGTACATTTTTCTAGTACTAAGTGTCATTGAGAAGATTAAAGGTATATTTGAAACTAATGAAAACAAACTATTCAGAAGCAACAAATAAAATAGTGTGACGATGCCTGGTTAGTGTCAGCATTAAGACATGTTTGCCTTTGTTAATTCAGTTAATCTTCATGTACGTTGTGCTGCAAGCGATTGGCTGATTTAGCTACAAATCTGCTCATGCTTAATGAAGGCATTGCCACCAAATTAGAATTAAGCCCCTGGATCATTCAAATTTAATTATTTCCTGCTGTGCCCTTTCTAATTCCTTAAAATTGGCATCTTCTGAAACACTGGTTCATTGGCAGTATTGTTTTCCCTTCTGTTTTCCTTTGGTGAAAATAGTTCTTGCACACCATATATATTGAACAGTTCGGGTGACAGTTCAATTTTATACATAGTTACTCTGTTCAGAAGTTAAAAGCAGTATGTTTTACAACAGTGTTCAATTAACTCATAATAAAAAGTATGGCCCCTTTGTTCTAGACATATATGGTTGAACATGTCAAAAGTAAAGCTGGGTGAGAACTGGACCACCTCTGCAACTCTAACCCACTTTTTCCCAATCTCCATACATTTCTGCAGAAGTTCTGAGGGGGTTGGCTTTTATGCAAATGCAGGTCTCCAAGTGATACACAAATCAAATTAAGCAAACTCATGGCAATGCCGATTGTTGTATTATGTAGTCATTTCTTTATTGCATGGTGTTATACATTGCTCTTTTCCTTGGAACTCAAAGGTATATATGGAATTACAAGATCAAACAATAGCAACTATCTAATCAAAAGATAATCTGCACACAGTTAGGTCTCAAGCATTAGATGAAACTGCTAAGTCTTTAGTAAAAAAGGAGATGATTTGGGGTTTGTGTGTGTGTGTGTGTGTTTCAGAAGAAAGAGCCTAGTATTTCACAGCATGGGGACAGCTACAGAAACAGTATGGGGTAAAAATATATTTGAACTATGTTGTTTGACAGTGTTGAGCACTACTGTATGTATTGATTATTGCTTTGTATTAGGGTACCAGTATGGAGAATCCAAACACTGGTTCAGGCTTTAGTTAAGTGATATAGCCCCTTAGGCCACTGATATAAAAAAAATATTTAATGATATTCCAACAGGCTAAATTACCAAGCTTGATCCTGAGTGATAGATTATATAGAAGCCATCTGATCAATCAAGAATTAATGGGATGCAACTATTAGAGAGTTGGAAAGATATAAGAATACTGACTGAAAAATACCAAATGAAACAAATGGAGGACAAAGGTATAGACTCAGATATCAAACACTTTTACAAATAATATCAAACATTTCCCAAGAGATTGCTCCAAATTACATTTGTCTTCTTTGTTGACAAAGTACATTTTTTCAGTTGTTTTATTTTTACTAATAGAGCAATATTTCAAGACATTTATTACTATCTTACATTGCAATCTATATTGCTTTATACTTCTGTATCAATACCATTATAAATATATGCTCCTGCCACTTTCATAATACCGTGCAAGGGAGGTAAAAATCTACAATTATTATTGCAAAAAATTGATCCATTGAAGGACTGAGGTGGTAGTTCTTTAATAATTAAACTTTGCATTTATGAATAAAGCTACTAAAGCTTATGTATATTGTGGCATATATATGTATGTATGTATGTATGTATGTATGTATGTATGTATGTGTATATGTGTATGTGTGTGTGTATGTATATGTATATCTATTGTTCACCTTTATCTGTTTGCACTGGCTCAAAATTAGTGTTCAATAGAATATAATCTTTTTTTATTCTAGCTCAAAATAATATTCTTAATGCTGTACTAATATCAGCATTTAATTACTCTGATGTTTAAGTTTTAAAAGGCTGAATCAAGATGTAGTAACATTGTGTTAGGGCAAACATATTTTTTGTAGCTAATAATACTGATTTCTTCCCTGCATATTCACTAATGACAAATGGGATGGAATTCAGGTAACAGGTAATTTGAAAGCTCCAAGAATTAAACTGATACACCGGTGATGCATTTTGTTACTTCATAAGAGTCAGAGTCAAAGAGTCACAGAGTCAGAAACTACTTCATGGATCATTTGTTACAAGCCCTGTTCGGTACAGAATCTGTTAGTTGGTTATCTACCCTTTGTTTTAAGCCCTCAAGTGAGAAATAACATATCACTAGGCAACTTCATTCAAATAGTTGACAGTTGTTACCATTAGCAATTCCCCCTCAATATCTAACTTGAACCTATTACCCATAGGCTCAATGCACTGGTCATAGTCTTCCCCTTCAGAGTCACAACCCTTTTAAGTATCTGAGGAGTGCGGTTTTATTTCTCCTCAGTCTTTCCCTCCACAGGCTAAACATACATAATTATTTTGATAGCTCCTCATACAATTTATTTTCCAAATCTCTCATCATTTTAGAAGTTCTCCTCTGAATATCCTCCAGTTAATTGATACACTTTTAAGACTGTAATGTCCATTAACTGGACATAATATTCCAAAGACTGAGTAGACTGGGCCAACTATTTCCCCTGAAATGAACTCTAAATTCCTACTAACATACTCAAATAGCATTTGCCTTTTTAGCAACTGAATCTTTTCTCATGTACTATTATAAAGGCAGAGATCTTCCTTCCTATACATTTTTTGACACTTTTTTTCACATGAAATGCATGATTTGACATTTTTCTTCTTGTTAAATTTGATCCAGTTCATTTCAGTCTTCTGGCTAAAGGTGTGTGTGTGTGTGTGTGTGTGTGTGTGTGTGCATAGATATTATACCATATCTATGCCATTTTTCTGATGTATTTAGCTAGTAACTCTGCGAAAAATAGAAATAATATTAGCTGTCATGATTTGTTTGTGACAGTCCAGTGCTGGCTCTTGTTAATTGTTGCATCCTATCAAAGTGATCACAAACTATTTAATAATCTTATTTAATAATCTGCTTGAGCAACATGCCTAATACAGACATCACGATGACAGGTGTCTGACTTCTCAATTCTTCTTCCCTCCCCTTTTTAAAAAATAAAATAGGGACAACATTTGCTCTTCTTCAATCTTCTGAGACCTTAAATTTTCTTTAGTACTCAAATATTACGATTAATGATTCTACAATCACCTCTAGTTGTTCCTTCAGTATCCTTGGTTGAAATTTATCTGGCTCTGGAGACTTGAATTCATTTAAATTATCTAAGTGTTCTTTTACCCTCTCCTTGTCTATCCTGAGCTTCAGCTCCTTCTTCCACTCCTGGCACAATGAGGACCAACTAGGATTTTACTTCCCTTTTGAAAGAAAATAGACATAAAATATGAATTAAGACATTATGGTTTGTCATAATTATAAATTACCAGCTCATCCTTTTCTCCTCCCTATTTCTCCTTTTTGTCTTTCTGTATGCTCTGATATACCTAAAGAATAGTTGTTTTTGAAGCTTTGAGGGGCATTTTCACACATGCTCATTCTGTACTTTAGGATACACTGTATTGAGAGTTTCACAGGAATTTCTATTCTTCACAGACACTATTCTATTTCAAGATTTCAAGCCACTAAATGTGACATATCTTCTATATTAATTTGTCAAAATTTGTTCTTCTTAAATCCAGTGTACATGTGTTGTATTCGTCCTCCATCTGATAACATGAAGTCAAGGATAATATATACACTTTCTCCCAAAGTTGTAGTCATTTTCACTTCTTCAACCAGTTCCTTTTCCTTAGTAAGAATCAGACAGTAGAACCTGTTCCTTACTGGTTCCTTCTTCATTCATCATTGGACAAATAAAACTATCGACAAGAAAGGACAGAAATATATTGCACTTACAATTCTTGTCTGAAATAGATTTTTAGCAGTATCAGGATAACTGAAGTCTCCCATTACCACCATCTTTAAAAGCTTGGTCTTCCATAATTTCTGCCTGATTAGGTGGTTTATATATTGAATTGTATTACTATATTACATCATCAATAACACTATTGTTTCTATAATTTTATTGTTATCCAAACACTCTCAGCAGGTGTTCCATGTTCCAGATAATTAATTTTGTTTAAAAGATATGCTTTTCTTTCTAGTGGGTTTTATCCTTTTGAATAATTTGTAGCCTTTTAAGGATATGTTTTAAGCATATGTGTCATTTCACCAAGTTTCATTATTGCCTATGAATCATACCCATCTTCTTGCCTTAGGATTTCTGCCAATGTTCCTCCTCAATTGTCCCACTTCATGGTCTTTAACCTTAGCCAGCATTTTAGGATCTAGTAAATTGTAAGAACAAAGTTTGAACAGAAGCTTAAACTCATCATTTAAAAAGGTTTATTGGTATGGACCTGTGCTGAATCAATGCACTGACTGAAACTGTTGTAACAATATAAAATACTCTGGTTATTTTTACTCCCTAAATTCTGCAAATAACTACTTCTCATTCTGGCTATTTGTCACAACTGACCATGTGCCATCAAGCTGGTGTCAGTTCTTAGTGACCATATAAATAGACCCTCCCCAAGAAGATCTGTCTTCTTAATGCCTTCCAATGGTACACCTATTGGCATTTGCTATAGTACTGAAAATAAAACTGACCCTTTGGAATTTGGCATTCCAATTAAAAAGGTATAAGTAAAGACTCTTCATTATATTTCTTCTCTATGTATAAAAAAACCCACCTTCAGATGTGCCTGTTTAGTTAGACTAGTTAGATAGTAAGTGAATTGAAAAACATGTGTGCTTCAATTAAGTGATTGTACCAAGACAAGATAGATGGGAATTCAGTTCATAAAAATCAATGAGGTTGTTTGATAATCCCTTATTCAAGTTATGAAGTGACTTGTAAGAAGAATTGGGTATCTCCATGAATGGCTTCAAAGTTTTCATGTTTTAAGATCCACAGTGCTGATTTTTTTTCAGAGTGCTTCGCTGTGTGCAGGATAATATAAGTGGATACATTTTTAAGGTTTTTAAATTAGTAAAGATTGATTAGTAACAAAATATGTATTTCTACTTCTACCCATTCCTAGAGAAAAGGAAGGGGATACTTGTCATGATACTTGTCATTCTATTTTGGTTCTCAAGCAGATTATTTTGTAAGGTGAAAGTAACATACAGTATATTACTTATGAAAACTCAAGAGTGACAATGTAATTGATTTCAGATGGACAATACTTCTCAGTTGATATGGAAGCTAGATATCCACAGGCTTCTGACATATTTATTAAAGATAGATATAAGATTTCCTTCATAATCTTTCCATCATTTATAGGAGAGAAAAGTAGGACTCAGAATGTAAAACAGAAGTGGAAACTGAAGAAAGAGGAAAAAAGAGTAGACCAGAAAGAATATTCTTTGAAAATAAGGGCATCTTTGATTTTCCTTCTCTGTAAGGGTGAACAATGGCCTATGAAGTACAACAATAGAACTTCCTTGCATCTTTTTGCAAGCTGATCTTGTGAATACGTTCCTTTTCTTGTTCTTATCAGTACTTTAAGTCTGCACAGGCATTTGGACACAAAGCAAAGAGAGCTAAAGCAAGAAAGGGTGTACACTCACAATTTCTGCTCTTTAAATCCTTAGTTCTTTATAAAGATCTTCATGAGTTAACCAGAGATGAGAAAAATGATTGTAAGCATTGAAACTCTCTGGGAGATTATTTGTAGTTTAATTAATTAGAGGAGGCACATCAGCTTACTTAATTATCAGTAATAGGCAATAGTGCTCAATAATTATCATCATGGGGCTATTCCAAACATCCACATTGGCATGTTACTCACAGTTCTTCAACCTGCAAAATAGCATGTTGGGATAAACTGCATTTGCCACATTTTGGAATCCTGTTCTGTCATAGTAACAAGGCTAAGAAATGGGGCTGTCCTTACTTATATAATGAATGCCATATTAATAAAAACAATGGATAGATTTATCTGACTTTGTTTTCCAATTCACTGAATGCCCCATGCATTCTCCCATGCAAGAGAAAAAAATAATTACCAACCACTCTTTATTGTGAGTCACCTTATAGAGGAGATGAGTGGCATAAAATCAAACAAGCAAACAAAGGAGTGAGTCCTTAGTGTTCTCTGAGCTTGCTTGTTTTCTTGCAGATGTTTTATTGCCCAACTATGTAACATCATCAATGCTGATAAGAAGTGGAATTTGCTCTCAGTTTATGTGCAAGGGTGTCAAACTCACGTCATTGTCACATGACATATCAGAACTGTTTTTCCCTTTCACTAAACTGGGCATGGCTGGGGCCAGCACATGATGCATTTAGTCATTGGGCTGCGAGTTTGACACCCCTGTTCTAGTGTCTTGCCCAGTCAGTGTTGGTGGGAGTAATCTTAGAGATTCTTTGGTTGGACTGTTTACTGATAGCTTCTTTGGCAGTTTCTTGATTGGGGCTATTGTTTTCTTGATTGTTGGTCTGATATTAATCTTGTTCATCTATGCTGATCTGAGTGTTGATTGCTGGTGGAGAGATGCTTGGGTCTTTTTGTTCCCTTTTTGGCTGGTTGATTGTCTTGTTTGCATAGTCTGTAGATACTGCTAATGTCTATGTGTCTATTGATGGTTAATTTGCCAGAGTGCCAGGTCTCTACAAATTCTCTGGCATTTTGAGAATTGGCTTAGCTACTTGTCAAGTAAGGATGTCAGGTGGGAGGGGAATTGGAGAGAACTTTCCTGAATATTCTTCATAATAACTTTTCCAAGCCTTGTTCATTTCTGAACAGGGATGTCTATTACACACATTCAGACATGCAGCCAACTAGTAACAGGTTCAGAGAATAGGCATCTGATAAGCCAGAAGTCAAAATCAGACAGTGATTGTGATTCTGATAACTTACCTCCTGTTGAGTCTATGGATTGTCAGCCTCAGGAATCTTCAAACCATGATTCATCTGAGGAGGCTGAACAATCATAGGCATCTCCTGATCAACTTGAATAGCCAGAGGATGAGGCATGTTCCCCAAACCCTAGATCCTGACACATGCAGAGGCAAGCAGAGCAACACTACTTGATAAGACTGCTTTACAAAGCAAAGGGTAAGGCCTGAGTAATTATACTCAGCTGCCTGTGGATAGATTTATATAGCTGCTTTGCCAGTCAGTCTCTACTGTTCCAACTGTTCCAAACAAAGCATGAATGGAATAGATAATGTGGTACAACCAGTATCAAAGGCAATCTTTGTACAATTCATGATATCAATACCTGAAGCATTGACGGGAAACAGTTATAGTCTTTAAAAAAATTAAAGGTAGTTAAAACAGTAAAACTTTCCCAATTTAAATTGACCTTTTATGTCATATAGAAAGTTAGCACCCACCCCCCTTAGAAGTATGAAATATTTTAGGAAATATTAAAAAGGCAGAACATTACATTTTCCCTAAAGGAGAAATGTGTTTCTAAAAACAGAAACTCAGAGCCACAGATCCCTGCCCACAGCAGATATTAGGTGCACATTATGAGAGACTGGGCCAGCCTATCTATAAAACAATTAGACCTTCAGCTCCAGGGTGATGGGATTAAGGCATGACCCTCTAGAATACATTAGGATTATCTATTAGCAAAGCTCACCGCATGGCACAACCACGCCCTTTCATTGCAGCACCCAGTAAGGTTCAACCAAACTTATCTCAGACAACCTCAGCTATGATCCCTGCATACCCCACTGGGAGTCTGAAAACTAATAGAATATATTTTTTGCACATGAACAGGAAGCTCAAGGGTATGGCCCAGGAGAGGGTATAAATACCACTCACTATCCACTCCTGTTCAGCTGCCCAGGACCTCAAACCCATGTGGTCCTGTCCATCAATAAACCATCTTTCCCATCAGACTCCATGTTTCCAGTGTCTTTCTTCCCACTTGGAACTAAACCCAGATGGATATTTCTTCTAACAGTAGCATGGGACTAGCATTCCTGACCATTTATTATTCATCACTGAACTAGCACTCTTTACCAAATCTGAGTTTTGTTTTGTTTTTAAGGAGCCTGCATTAGACCTGATAAGCAGTATAGAAAACACCAATCAAATATCATTGAGACAAATATATGCAGATTTGGCATATTCTGCCAAAATGGCAATGGGAGGCAATTTTCAATGCCCAGGTGACATGGCCATAGCAGTTTAACATAGTCAAGAGGAAAAAGATCTTAATCCTTGACTGTATCTGGAATAGATTTTTAATGATGTGTGCCAGATTGTATTTTTTGCTAAAAAATTATATTGGGATGAGAGGAAACCAACTATTTTAAAACTGAAATAGCTAAGTACAACTTTAAGCTGTGTCAACTTTAAACTAAAGCACAGGCAATGCCATGAGGATATGGCAGAAAAATGCCATTGGCAAGGCATCTTCATGTTTTTCCCCAGAGTCAAGTGAGGAAGAGACAATAGCCTATTGTTCCAAACTTCATCATTGCCTTTCCAGAACAGAAACTCAATGCTTCAGTCCTGCAGTGCAGCAAAATACATGACACCAACAAGAAATTCTTCTTTTCCATGGCTGCTCAGCTCTTGCTTTCATTACTATTTGAATTGTATCATTAAATCCCAAATCAATCAAGCAGAATCAATCAGAATAGAGCTGGAAGGGATTTTGGGAGTCTTCTAGTTCCTCCCTGCTCAAGAAGGAGACCATATAACATTTCAGATAATGCTGCCCAGTGTCTTCTTAAAAACCTTCAGTGTTGGAACACCCACAACTACTGGAGGCAACTGTTCCACTGGTTAATTGTTCTCACTGTTAGTAAATTTCTCCTTAAATCCAGGTTGCTTTTCTCCTTGATTAGTTTCCATCCATTGTTTCTTGTCTTGACTTTTGTTGCCAATCATCAGTTGCAGGATCTGCTAAACTGTCAATTTTTTCTTTTTATCATGAACAATATTCACTTCATACTGTTTTGGAATTAACATGGAACTTTGACTGCATTTCGGGAGGCTATCTCTGAGCTTTGATAAATTTTACATTTTAAACTAAGTAATGGTGAAGCTATACATCTTGGGCTATTACGTTTAGTCATGCTCTTTAATTCAGATCAGATAATTAGATAATCAGAGTTGGAAGGTCATTTATTCCAAACCCTCACCCAAGCAGGAAACCCTACACCATTTCTGACAAATGGTAGTCCAATCTCTTCCTGAAAGTCTCAAGTGATGATGCTCCCACAACTTTCAAGGGCAAGCTGTTCCATTGGTTGATTGTTTTCAATGTCAGAAAGTTTTTCCTTATTTCCAGGTTAAATCTCTCCTTGTTCAGTTTCCATCCATTATTCCTTGTCTGGCCTACAGGCGCTTTAGAAAATAGCTTGACCCTTCCTCTCTGTGGCAGCTCCTCAAATATTGGAACACTGCTATCATGTCTCCCCTGGTCCTTCTCTTCACTAGACTAGCCATGCCCAGTTCCTGTAACTGTTCTTCATATGTTTTGGTCTCCAGTCCCCTAATCATCCTGGTTGCTTTTCTCTGTACTTTTTCTAGAGTCTCAACATCTTTTTTATAGTGTGGTGACCAAAACTGGATGCAGTACTCTAGGTATGGTCTTACCAAGGCTTTATAGTGTGGTATTAGTATCTCACTTGATCTTGATTGTATCCCTCTGTTAATGCAATTTAGGATTACATTAGCTTTTTTGGCTGCTGCTGCACACTGCTGGCTCATATTTAGCTGGTTGTCCACTAAGACTCCAAGATCCCTCTTACAGTTACTGCTCTTGAGCCTGGTTTCACCCAGACTATATGTGTACTTTTTGTTTTTCTTGCCTAAGTGTAGGAGCTTATTTTTCTCTACATTGAATTTCATTTTGTTAGATACAGCCCAGTGTTCTAGTCTGTCAAGATCCATCTGGATCTTGAGCCTATCTTCTTGGATGTTAGCTATTCCTGTAGTATCATCTACAAATTTGGCAAGTTCCCCTTCTATTCCCTCATCTAAGTCGTTAATGAAGATATTGAAGAGTACTGGGCCTAAGACGGAACCTTGTGGCACTCCACTGCTTACTTCCCTCCATGTAGACTTAGACCATTAAGGACTACTCATTGAGTATGGTTTGTCAGCCAGTTGCGAATCTATCTGCTGGTGATGCTATCTATCCCACTTTTTTCTACCTTAGCAAAAAGTAGGTTGTGGTCTACTTTGTCAAATCCATTGCTGAAATCTAAATCTATTATGTCCACAGTATTTTGCTGGTCTACTAATTTAGTCATTATATTGAAGAATGAAATAAGATTGGTTTGGCATATTCTGTTTTTAACAAACCCATGCTGACTGCTAGTTATTACTTTGTTTCTAGATTTTGGCATATCTGTTTTTTTAAAATTATCTTTTCCAGTATCTTCCTGAGTATTGATATTAGGCTGATTGGTCTATTGTTTCCTGCATCTGTCATTCCCCCCCCCCCTTTTTTTTTTTGGAAGATGGGAACCACATTAGCTCTTTTCCAGTCTATAATTGTTATGCTATATTTTGTTAATTAAATATGCTGAATAAAATGGACTCAAAAAGATGGACTAATGCTCTTACAGATATATACTAGTCAGCTCCAACCCTGCTTTTAACTTTTCAAAATCAGCTAAGGTAGTTAATCAGCTAGTTATTGGCACCTTGTTAAGATGATTATTTTTAAACTGCCTTTATTTAATTCATTAATTACATTTCTAACCTCCTTTATCATACCAGTTCAAGCAGTTTTCACAAATGTTTATGTTTTTAGTTTTGTTTCAATAATTGTTCAGTGTTGCTATCTTTGGACTAGTCTTCTTCCACCATCCATTTACAGCATCAATTTCATGAATCATTATTCACCAGGATACATTTTAAACAATACAAATTCCTGTGCTTGTGTTCTTCTGATCTTTGGATCTTATCCAGTGCATAACCATCTTTTGACTCTGTGAATACGCATATGTGTACATAATATAAAACATACAAATTGCACAAATTCTTTCCTCAAAGATTCATGTTTCAGAACCAATGTCTTCTGAACTGACATAAGGTAGTTTGGGCTACTTTCAGAACCAAGGATCACTATAACGCTATTCTAAAAATATGCATTACAGTTTTTTTCTGGATTATATTCTGAGGTAAGAAAAAAATAAAAAAATGAAGAATATCAAGAACTTGGTTTTCTCAACCGTTAAGATCAACTTCATTTTTCTACCCTAAGCAATGAGTTAGTTGCTCTAGTAAGAGTGGGTTAATGGCTTCCAAGGGAAACATAAACCCTTGCAGTGAACAATTCCTTGTTAAAATTAGACATGACCTGCATATTTCTGCAAGCTTTGGAAATATTAAACAGTCAGATCAGGTTTTTCCTTGACCAGTTGTTCACCCCTATCAATTGCATTAGCATTTAACTCGTCACTTAAATTACCAAGGTAACAAAGGTTGAAAGATCTTACAATAGATTTGATTGCATAGAAAATGGTGGAGGGGGGGAGTATTAAATTATCTACCAAAGGGAATATAAGAAGGGGTTTTTTTTTTGGTGTGTTTTAATCCTATAACATATCTTCTTAAAATGTCACTGTTGCTTTATTGTATTTATTTTTAGGTCTTATTAGCCAGTCCAGTCAGCTGACACTGAGTGGCATACAACTCTCAAATAACTGGCATTGAAAACAAACATTAACCAAATATAAAAAGAAATGCAGAATAATATATGATTATTTTAATCATAAAATTGTATTATAATAACATATGACCTAGAAATGAACTCAGAATAACAAAACAACTCATCCTCAGGAGGGATAATTATAGCATTATAAACTGGCTGCTACAATTTGATGAAATATCTAAGTTTCCACTAACTTTTTGAAGGCCAGGTAAAAAGTTTAAATGTTCAGGGGAATACTTTTCTATAGGAAGGGGCAGCAATTGAGAAAGCATGTTTTTGTGATACTTTAAGATGGCAATCTCTGATCAGAGGAACATGTAAAAAGTGTCCCATATTAAACCTCATTTGTGGAACTGAAGAAGGTAGACCTGAAGACATGTGAACCTTGAACTATACAGGGGTTTAAAGATGACACCCAGCACCTTGAATTGCATCCAAAAGCTAACTGTCAGACAGTGCAACTTTCAGTATAGAGGTATTATATAGGTACCATAAAGAGTACCGACAACTACTTTGACTACTACAATCTGGACCAATTGTATCTTTCAAATAATCTTCAAGGACAGTGCAGGAAGGAAAGTAGTAATCCAGTCAAGAAGTGACTAAATGTAAAGTCCACATTTAGACTAAATGTAAAATCCATATTTTGCATAGAGCAAAACATTGGTTTCAAAGAGGAGTAAAAAAGGCCATGTATGTTAGAACTGAATACTTCTCCCTCAACAGAATGTATTTAGTATTTATTTGATTTGTCAGTTGCTTACAAGATACAGGTATAAGAATAAATATAGTTTTGAATACATGAGATAGATACTTATAAGAAAAATAATAATAGCAGGTGAAGCTAGGCAGAATCACATCTGATACCTGTACAATCAGCACAGCCCCCCCCCGCCCCCCCAAGGCTGTGTGCTATTTCCACTTCTCTTCTCCCTACTGTATATAACAATGACTGCATCTCAAATGATTCATCTGTTAAAATACTGAAGTTTGCTGATGACACAACAGTGATTGGTCTCACTCGAGACAACGATGAATCTGCATACAGACAGCAGGTTATACAACTTGCCTCGTGGTGTAACCAGAACAATCTGGAACTGAACATACTCAAAACCGCAGAAATTGGTTAGACTTTAAAAGAAACCCTCCCATACTACCACCTCTTACAATACTAGACAACACAGTATCAATAGTAGTGACCTTCAAATTTCTAGGTTCTACTATATCATATGACCTAAAATGGACACCTAATATCAAAAACATCATCAAAAAAGCACAACAAAGAATGTTCTTTTTGCGCCAACTCAGAAAGCTCAAACTGCCCAAGAAGCTGCTGATACAGTTCTACAAAGGAATTATTGAGTCTATCATCTGTGCAATTTTGGTATGAAAAGCAAAGTCACTATAACTAGAGCTGGGACTGCTTTTTCAAAAGGCAGCTGCATTGAAGAAGCTTCTTGAATGAGAAGCGAAACATATTCAAGAGAAAAGACAAAGTCCAGTTGCTTTTTTAAAAAGCATTTTTTTGCACAACTATGACTTGTATGACTGAGAAACATAGAGCAGTGACTGCAGCTCTATACCATCATTTTAAAGGTTTGATTATCTTGTGAATACTCTCTAAATTTTGACCTACTCTAGTCACAAAGTCTAAAAAAGGCAAGTATATCATAACAATGGAAAAGAACATTTAAAAGTATGTGTCCGGCTCCGTTAGTACTGATAGATAAACTGAGCCAGTCAGCACATTTGCAAGAGCTGCTGAAGCCTGACACTATATACTTCTGGGATTGTTTAGATGCATTGTTGGTGGAGCGGGATGAGAGGGGGAATCCGGGAAACCCCCTGTCCATTTGCGGCTTTTGGAATCAAATGATGGTTGGGGTTGGGGGAAATCTGGGCATTTAGTTTACTCACAAGTAGGTAGGGTTCATAGGTGAAAGATACGTTGCAGAGATAGGAAACAATAGACATATTAGGTATAACTGGATGGTGACTTGGAGAGTAATTAAGGGGCTAATTGGGGCAAGTACAGGAGATAGGAGCATTTGGATGGGTGTGTTTATACCTTTAAATAGCATTGAAAGGCAGAAGCTTCCAGTGCTAATCTAGACAGGATTATATGCCGTTCTTGCTGGATGAGAAGTTTGTTGTTTGACATTAAACACCTTGAAACCTGCTTTCTGCTGTTGTATGGTGGTTTGTGTGCAAATCTGCGAGCTTTCAGAAGGCTGGCTGAAATATGAATAGTTTGGATGGGTCACTTTCTATTTTGCAGACAGTGTAAGAATAATATTTATTCTACTGTTTAGTATACAAATATATACTTATAAGAGAAAAGGTATAGCTACATTTCATAAATAATTCCAGACACTCTTCTAAGTAAACTAAACCAACTAGTGGTACCTGAACACACTTGTAAGTGGATCATAAGCTTCCTAACAAACAGGAAGCAGCAGGTGAAGCTAGGCAAAATCACATCCAATATCTGTACAATCAGCACAGGGGCCCCCCAAGGCTGTGTGCTATCTCCACTTCTCTTCTCCCTATATACCAATGACTGCATCTCAAATGATTCATCTGTTAAAATACTGAAGTTTGCTGATGACACAACAGTGATTGGCCTCACTCGAGACAACAATGAATCTGCATACAGACAGGAGGTTATACAACTTGCTTCGTGGTGTAACCGGAACAATCTGGAACTGAACACACTCAAAACTGTAGAAATGGGTTAGACTTTAGAAGAAACCCTCCCATACTACCTCCTCTTACAATATTAGACAACACAGTATCAACAGTAGAGACCTTCAAATTTCTAGGCTCTACTATATCACATGACCTAAAATGGACACCTAACATCAAAAACATCATCAAAAAAGCACAACAAAGAATGTTCTTTCCGCGCCAACTCAGAAAGCTCAAAATGCCCAAGGAGCTGCTGATACAGTTCTACAGAGGAATTACTGAGTCTATCATCTGCACCTCTATAACTGTCTGGTTTGGTTCTGCAACCCAACAGGACAGACACAGACTTCAGAGGATAATTAGGATTGCAGAAAAAACAATTACCACCCACCTGCCTTCAATCGAGGACCTGTATACTGCACGAGCCAAAAAGAGGGCTGTGAAAATATTTACAGACTCCTCACATCCTGGACATCAACTGTTTCAACTCCTTCCCTAAAGACAATGCTATAGAACACTGCACACCAGAACAACTAGACACAAGAACAGTTTTTTTCCGAAAGCCATTACTTTGCTAAACAAATAATTCCCTCAACACTGTTCAACTATTTATAAAATTAATACTACTATTCTGTTAATCTTCTCATCACTCTTTATCACTCATCCCCTCCCACTTGTGATTGTAGGACTGTAACTTTGTTGCTTGTATCCTTACAATTTATATTGACTGTTTCCTAATATGATTTGATTGTTGATTGTATCCTATGACTATCATTATGATTCTTGATTCTTAATGAATGTACCTTTTCTTTATGTATACTGAGAGTATTTAGACCAAGACAAATTCCTTGTGTGTCCAATCACACTTGGCCAATAAAGTATTCTATTCTAAAAAGAAACAATAGGACAGGGACGGTAGGCACGATTGGTGCGCTTATGCACGCCCCCTATGGGAGGAATAAGATACCACTTATCTCCAATTTACAACATAACCCTTGCAACATATTCCAAGAGGGTTCCACAACCCTCTGTGGGCATATATAAACTCCCAAGTGGCATCAACAGTTCTCAGACAGTGTTAATAGCCAGATTACTGCAAAGAAATACCTTTGCCCCCTACCAATACCATGCTATCAAAACCTGTCCTTCTATGACCCCATCATCAGAACTGATGAAGATGTTTTCTTTCTTTTCTTTTAACGAAAAGAAACAGTCCAGTTGCCTTTTGAAGAGAGAAAATGAGCACCTTTGAGACAACTATGACTTGGATTACTGAGAATCTCCATAGATGAGAAAATATAATAGAATGTAGTCTGCATTCTATGGAAGGACATGTATTCCAGTACATTAAGAGGCAGCTTAGTTCAAATCATTTGTGTGAAAAAAAGAGAATGAAGACATCCCTCCCCAATGGTCCTTAAATTATATGCTTTATGTAGTTAGCATGATGCTTCAGTATGGCAAGAATCTGTTTATAAGTATAATTAGAACAATAAAGAAATCTGCTTGCAAGAATTACCATGTGTCTGTCTTGGCTGAGAGAAGAGTGACAATGGGCAAAGCATCCATTATAGTTTGCATAGGTTTATTACCTACCATAGGTTGGGCAAAGTTTGTGTGATTGAGGAAATAATAAAATCAAGAACTCTTATACTTGTTTTTCTTGATAATTTGAGATTGTAAATAATATAGCCTGCTTCTATAATAATAAGCCATAAAATTTATTTGACTTTGTCTTAACTCATTGTACAGATGAAACTCAAAAAATTAGAATATCGTGCAAAAGTTCATTTATTTCAGTAATGCAACTTAAAAGGTGAACCTAACATATGAGATAGACTCATTACATGCAAAGCAAGATAGTTCAAGCCGTGATGTGTCATAATTGCGATGATTATGGCTTGCAGCTCATGAAAACCCCAAATCCACAACCTCAGAAAATTAGAATATTGTGAAAAGATTCAATATTCTAGGCTCAAAGTGTCCCACTCTAATCAGCTAATTAAGCCATAAGACTTGCAAAGGGTTCCTGAACCTTTTAATGGTCTCTCAGTCAGGTTCAGTAAGAATCACAATCATGGGAAAGACTGCTGACCTGACACTTGTGCAGAAAACCATCATTGACACCCTCCATAAGGAGGGAAAGTCTCAAAAGGTAATTGCAAAAGAAGTTGGATGTTCCCAAAGTGCTGTATCAAAGCACATTAATAGAAAATTATGTGGAAGGGAAAAGTGTGGAAGAAAAAGGTACACAAGCAGCAGGGATGACCACAGCCTGAAGAGGATTGTCAGGAAAAGGCCATTCAAAAGTGTTGGGGACTTTCACAATGAGTGGACTGAGGCTGAGTCAGTGCATCAAGAGCCACCACATGGGCTTCAAATGTCGTATTCCTCTTGTCAAGCCGCTCCTGAACAACAAATGTCAGAAGCGTCTTACCTGGGCTAAAGAAAAAGAGACCTGGTCTGTTGCTCAGTGGTCCAAAGTCCTCTTTTCTGATGAGAGCTACTTTTGCATCTCATTTGGAATCCAAGGACCCAGAGTCTGGAAGAAGAATGGAGAGACAAGATGCTTGAAGTTCAGTGTGAAGTTTCCACAGTCTGTGTTGATTTGGGGAGCCATGTCATCTGCTGGTGTTGGTCCACTGTGCTTCATTAAATCCAGGGTCAACGCAGCCGTCTACCAGGAGATTTTGGAGCACTTCATGCTTCCTTCTGCAGATGAGCTTTATGGGGATGCTGACTTCATTTTCCAGCAGGATTTGGCACCTGCCCACACTGTCAAAAGCATCAAAACCTGGTTCAATGACCATGGGATTACTGTGCTTGATTGGCCAGCAAACTCACCTGACCTGAACCCCATAGAGAATCTATGGGGCATTGGCAAGAGAAAGATGAGAGGCATGAGACCGAACAATGCAGAAGAGCTGAAGACCGCTATTGAAGCATCCTGATCTTCCATAACACCTTAGCAGTTCCACAGGCTGAAAGCTTCCATGCCATGCTGCATTGAGGCAGTAATTGCTGCAAAAGAGGCCCAAACCAAGTACTGAGTACATATGCATGCTTATACTTTTCAGAGGTTCAATATTGTTCTATGTACAATCCTTGTTTTATTGATTGCATGTAATATTCTAATTTTCTGAGATTGTGGATTTGGGGTTTTCATGAGCTGTAAACCATAATCATCTCAATTACGACACACCATAGCTTGAACTATCTTGCTTTGCATGTAATGAGTCTATCTCATACATTAGGTTCATCTTTTAAGTTGCATTACTGAAATAAATGAACTTTTGCACTATATATATTCTAATTTTTCAAATTTCACCTGTATAATCTCCACCATTATAGATTCTGAATCATCATTTATGTGTCAGCATATTTTGAAAATTGTGGTTAAGTCTTTTGCACAACAGGGTGATATGTGAACTAATACGATGTTTTCTATTCAATGATTCATAGCTTTTGTTCTCTTTTTGAAAAGCTAGAACTTTATTATATATTTCTTACCGCTCTCACTTAACACATCATATATAACATAGGACTAATTTTTTGGGGGGAGCACTGGGCTATAAAAATATTCCCTGAGCCATTAACTTGACTTTAAATAACTAAAATCAGTTCAATAGTTCTTCGTTAAACATTATTTTGCCACAAAATCTTTGTCTTTTGCCTGTTTTTGTTTTCCTTTCCATGGCCTGGTCATTGCTAGAGAGAAGTTCCCTGAGGATGGGCTCCAGCATGAATTTGAAAGCTTGGAAGATTATACCTCTCGTTCCAGTGATTCATCCAGATTGGATCCTAGAACCTCTCTATGGCTTTTTAAATTCTTTTTTGCCATGTCTTTTTACTCTGGTCCTCAAAAACTGACTTTTCCTTGATTCTTACTCTTTCATATACAATTGGATTTATGCAGCCAACTCATCTTTGGCTTATTTACTATTCTCTTAATTGACAGCTTAAAAGATCATTTTGTAGGAGTCACTAAATTATCATGCTTTGTTCTGCAACATAATATGCCAAGGGCCATGCTCTCCAAATGCCCAGCTTCTCTTTGAGCAGATTTTTTCATAAAGAAGAGACACATTGGACTCCTCCAAGCATGACATTTAGCAATGCATGTCTCTTCTATTATTCAATAAGTGAAGAGAAAGTTTTAGCCAACGGCTAAATTAAATGAAATATCTTTCCCCAATTGGGGAGAATCTAAAATTTTATGGAAGAAAGAAAAATTCCCATATTGGCAAAGGCTTGGGAGTGAAAAGATATTTGTCTGGATGTGCTTTGAACAATCATTACATGATGTTGGTATTCTGGTAAATTCCAGGGAATTATTAGACCAAGATTTTAGCTTTCTTTCATTAAAAGTCTTGCAAGGATCTAATTAAGCTATATAGTCTAAGAAAAGCCAAGGGGGGAAACTGCATGTCTCATAAAGCCATGGTGCAAGATAACAAAAGGTAGACAGTTAGAGGACAACCTTGGCAGAAATATGCAAGAATGCAAAGAGGGTTGAAACATTATTTAAGTCCTGAAAAGCAAGATAATTTTCAAGGGCATCTCTAGCAGACATCTTCTTGATTCATAGGGCTAAAAGGAGAGGAGTTAAAGCACAATCAAACTTGCAATTTACTGCCTGTCTCAGTAAAATATACTTCCAGTCAGGGGTGGGATTCAGTTTTTTTAACAATTGGTTCTGTGGGCGTGTCTTAGTTGGTGGGTGTGCCTTGGTGGTCATGTGACTAGGTGGGCACGGCCAACTCGACATCACTCATGTCAAGCGGCGCTTCTCCTCGCCTGGCCTCTCATGACAGTGGGGATGCTGCAATGGTCATAAATGTGAAAAATGGTCATAAGTCACTTTTTTCAGTGAACTGTTGTAAGTCAAGGATTACCTGTACAAAAATACAAAAAGCTTCTTTGCTTACAAAAAGCTGCCCTAAATACCAATCATTAGATTAAAAAATACCTGCAAGCCACAGTTACAAATCAGGCAGGGTGCCAGTGCTCCTTGAGGAATGAAAATAGTTAAAATGAAGTGATAATTATCAAGCAGCCATCTCTTGCTCTTGATGTGAAACCCTTTAGCAAAGAGGACATTTAAGATCTCCAGAAAAAGCATACCCAGGAAAAGCAATGCTTAGATCCATTTGCACCACTTAAAGATACCAGCTGGTCTCACTCAACTCACAAGATATCCTAAGGAAATCATCCAGATTTAAGGAAAGGCAGTAAAAAAAAAATCAGTGTCAAGCTTGCATCCTGCCTCTTGGAAGTGTACCCCAAAAGGACAGTGCCAAATAGTACTAAAGCAATGAGGAAGACCCCCTTCAAAGATAGAAAAAGAAACCATTAGGCAGGAAAAAATTCAAACACAATACAAATAATTAAATCACAACAGTAGCTGTTGCTTGTTGAAGCTGAATAGAGAAAATTATCCCATCAATAAACACAGGATTAAACATCACCAAGCACAGAATTAACCTTCACCAAAAACCAGTTTTAGACCAAAACTCAGAAAGGGTATGTAAATTCACGTTTGAATGTCAATCTTTCTAGCTAGCCAAGAAGCCTTGCTGAATGACACTTATCTTAGTTCCCTGTCACTAAAAGCTTTGCTTCATTATTCAATGATTTCTTCAAAGTGCTGATTGTCCAGGGAAGTATTTCCTCCCAACAGCAGTTTGAAAATCTTAAAACAACCCTTCCCCTTTAAGAAAGCCAAGCCTCAGAAGCTCCAGAGACAGAAAGTCTAAGCATACTGGCAAGAATGTAATAAGAGTGGAAAAAAAACAAAAGGAGATTGCTTTAACTACTGGTTCTCCAAACTGTTTAGAAAGTTAACAAGGGATTCTATAGAACCGGACAGAATCTATAGAATCCCATCCCTGCTTCCAGTCTTCCTAGACAGCTGATTTTCTGATTTGGTGTACCTAGTAATGGTTATAATTTAGAACAGGGCTGTCAAACTCACAGCCCATGGGCCGGATGTATTATGCACTGGCCATGCCTGTTTTGTATTCAAATACTTACCCGCGATTGGTTACCTTTTCGGCGGGAAGTCTGAACCCCTGTCTTTGGCTGGCGAGCCGTGAGCAGCCTATATAAGAAAGGCTGCCGCGGCTCTTCGGCATTCGCATTCCTGAAATTAAACAAAAAGAGCTAAATCACTGAATGTGTGCGCCTCGTTCTTCGGCCGCCAAAACACTGGCGACGAAGGTGGGATCGAGACAGCAGTAATTCAATCGAGTGCGGAGTGGCGAAGATCGAGCGGAAAATATCCGGCAACAACACACCACCCGAGCAGTTTAATCCTGCTAAGGAAGAATGGCAGTCATATGTGGATCGTTTCCTGATGTTCTTAGAAAGCAGCGACCTGAACGGGGTTTCGGAACACAGGAAGAGAGCGGTGTTTCTGACACATTGTGGTCCGACCATTTTCTGGATGGCAAAAGCGCTAGCGGCACCCACAGATGTAAAAACATTGACCTAGCCAGAATTAGAAAATATTCTGCGGGCTCATTACGCGCTGACAGTATCCTGCCTGATCAAGCGGCATGAATTCTACCTAAGGAACCAGAAGGAGGATGAGAGTATTGCCGACTTCGTAGCAGCCTTAAGGGACATCGGCAGTGAGTGTGAATTTCTGAACCTCGATGAAGCCCTAAGAGACCGTGTGGTCCTAGGTTTGAAAGACCTAACGTTGCAGAGCCGTCTTCTAAACCGTCCAAAAATAACAGTGAAAGAAGCCGTGGAGGAAGCTACCGCAGCAGAAGCCACCCACAAATCGGCCGCCAAAATGAGAAAGATAAATAAATCGGCAGGCTACAACAGTAGGGAGTCACCCAGACCAGAGGGTGAGAAAGAAAAGACCACAACTCATCATGAGAACATCGAGATGGAAACCAGTAGCGAGGAAGATGACGTGTGCCATTTAAAGGCGGGAAGAGACAGAAAAGAGCGGGCAGGTAGAAAATTTGAATTCGAATGTAACCGTTGCAGAGGAAACCACCCCTGGTCAGAATGTCGTTTCATCGACGCTATCTGCCGGAAATGCAATAAGAAGGGGCATATAACTAGAGTATGCCGGTCCAGAGCAAATTACAGCCCATGGCAGAAAGGAAGCCCACCACCGAGAGATAGAGAAAGAGAGAGAGAAAAAGAGAGGAAGCCAAACAGTCGTTGGAGCCTAGAAGGAAGACAAAGAAGGAACAGAGAGACGACCTATAGAAAAGAGGAAACCCATCAAACAGTAATAATTGGCCATTCTAACACACGAAATGTAAGAAAAGTTCACATCCAAGTGAAAATTGAAGAGCAGGATTGCGTGATGGAGGTGGATTCAGGATCGTTCCTTTCAATGGTCTCTTGGGCTACCATAAAGAAGCTGATTCCTGACATTCAGCGAGGCGAGTTAGAAACTCAAAACCTAACCCTCAAGGATTACCAAGGCAACAGAATACCAGTAGTTGGCGTAGGTCATTTTCAAATCACTTTCAAAAATCATACCGAAATCCTTCCGCTCACCATAGTCGACTGGAATAGACCCAGCCTTTTGGGACTTGAATGGTTTGAGCCGCTGGGGATTGGAATGACCGGCGTTAACCAGATCGCAGAAACAGACTGGGAGGTGGACCTCATCAGAGAATTCCAAGACCTCTTCAGCGGCGGTCTAGGCAAGTACCGGGGTAACCCGATTTCTTTTAATCTAGACCCAAAAGTGACCCCAATTCGGCTTAAAGCAAGGCGTGTGCCATTTGCATTAAAACCTAAGATCGACGAACAATTAGACAAACTAATCAAACAAGGGGTTCTAGAACCCATAGACCATGCCAAATGGGAGACCCCTATTGTCACCCCTATCAAAGCAGATGGTTCAATCTGGATCTGCAGGACTATAAGGCTACCCTGAACCACGCACTACAGCAAAGTGCATATCCCGTTCCAGTCGTCCAGCATTTGCTGCATTCAATAAAAGGTGGAAAGTTCTTTGCTAAACTTGATTTGGCCCAAGTGTACCAACAACTGCCCGTTGATTCTCAAACAGCCGAAGCCCAAACAATTGTCACGCACCGAGGAGCCTTTAAATGCAACCGGCTTCAATTTGGAGTTAGCGTGGCCCCTGGCATATTTCAATGTTTGATGGAGCGTCTCCTCCACGGAATACCTGGGGTCATTCCCTATTTTGATGATGTCTTGATCGCGGCTAAAAACAGGGTGCAACTGAGAGACCGCCTACGACAAGTCCTCACTAAATTTACCGAAGCCGGTCTCAAAGTTAAAAAAGAAAAGTGCACATTAATTACAGACAAGATTGAATTTCTCGGATATTTAATCGATGGCAATGGTATTGACCCCACTGAAGGGAAAGTCCGCGCAATTAAAGATGCCCCCATCCCTACCAACAAAGGGGAGTTGCAAGCCTTTTTAGGACTAATTAATTTCTATCATGTCTTTTTGCTGCAGAAAGCTACGGTTGCGGAACCTTTGCATAGGCTACTTGATAAAGACACTTCTTGGAAGTGGGGCAGCCGGGAAGATGCAGCATTTCAAAAAATCAAGGACCTTATTACATCTACCAAGGTATTGATTCAATATAACGAGACTTTACCCCTAATTTTGACTTGTGATGCCTCTCCTTTTGGAGTCGGAGCAGTCCTGAGCCACCTCCTACCAGATGGCAGGGAAGCTCCCATCGCTTTCCACTCTAAAATACTGTCTAAAAGTCAACGCAACTATAGCCAGCTTGATAAAGAAGCTTTAGCAATCATATCCGGCATTAAACGGTTTCACGAATATCTCTACGGTCGACCCTTTTCTGTCATAACCGACCACAAACCGTTATTAGGAATTCTAGCCGGGGACAAAGCCACCCCTAATATTTTGTCACCTCGGATGACTAGATGGTCAGAGTTTCTGGCCGCCTATAACTACACTTTGTTTTACCGACCGGGCCAGTCTATCACCCACGCCGATGCCTTGAGCCGTTGCCCATTGCCAGACATTGACACCGACCCTTGCCCCAGCATCTCCACCCTGCAAATCGAAGCCATGCCTAACTTTCCGATGACAGCTGCAGACATCGCCCGCGAAACTTCTAAAGACTGCCTCCTTCACAGAGTGGCCACCTGGGTTGCTAAAGGGTGGCCGGAGTCTAACTTAAGGGACTGCATGAAACCTTTTAAACAGCGGCAAACCGAACTTTCTTTGCTTAAGGGTTGCATACTTTGGGGGGATCGGGTTGTTATTCCACCAAGGCTGAGAGATCCGATTTTGGAACTGCTTCATGAGGGATATCCGGGAGTGGTCAAAATGAAGAGTTTGGCCAGAAGTTATGTTTGGTGGCCAGGGTTGGACAAAGATATTGTAAATTGGGTTGCTGGTTGCAAACCGTGCCAAGAATCCCGGCCCGCACCCCCGCAGGTACCTGTAGCTGAGTGGGAACTGCCCAGGGGCCCCTGGTCGAGGATTCATATAGATTTCGCAGATCCGATGAGGGGTTGCATGTTCTTGATCCTAGTTGACGCTTACTCCAACAGGTTGGAGGTCAGCCTCATGCAATCTACCTCCTCGGATGCTGTCATTCGACAGTTCCGTAAATTGTTCACCACGCACAGACTACCTGATGTCCTGGTCTCTGACAACGGGCTCCAGTTCACCTCCACAATGTTTGAGGGTTATTTAGCTAGTTTGGGGATACGGCATGCCCTAACCGCGCCGGCCCACCCGGCGGCGAACAGCCGAGCTGAACGTATGGTTCGATTTACTAAAGAAACCCTTAACAAGTTAGGCCCTGGCCCTATTCAGGAACGCATTGACAAACTTTTATCAATCCAGCATACCACGCCTAGCACGACCACGAATAAAACCCCGGCCGAGTTACTAATGGGGAGAAAACTACATTCTCCTTTGGACCGCCTACACCCTAACTATTCCACTGAAAAGCCGGTAGACTCCTCTAGCAAACTCCGCAAGTTTAAAATTGGGGACCTAGCGTATGCCAAAAATCTGGTGGGACACCCCTTATGGGTTCCAGCCACCATCACCCAAATCACTGGCCCACGGTCATACCGCCTGACTACCTCTGACAACAGAGAATGGAAACGGCATATTGACCAGTTACGATCCCGCACCCTTACCAGACCATATGAAAACCCAGGGAGGGAAGGGGATCAACCAATCACTCAAGAAGGAGAATACCCCCAAACAAACAATGACAACCTGACACTTCCACAAACGCCCTCACCGCTAGCCCCGGTCGACGTTCGCGGCTACGCACCTGAGGCTGAAGAACTTCACATCAACGGGAACCCAACTGATGACAATGAATGTCCAATCCTGGAAGGGAGCGGCCTAGCTGTCTCAACTAATCGAGCAAAGCCCGTCAGGAGCGGCCTGGCTGGCTCGACCTTCCAGACGGTTCCACGACCAGGGACGGAAGAACCAACAGGTCCGTCCGCACCGGCCGATGGCGATGGAGTGAATGACTTGTGCAGGTCCAGTCGGACCCACAGGAGCCCCACCTACTTGCGTGATTACATAACCTAGGCGGAGCTCCTGATTGGTCGGACTGGACCAAGAGGGGAGGGGTGTTTTGTATTCAAATACTTACCCGCGATTCGTTACCTTTTGGGCGGGAAGTCTGAACCCCTGTCATTGGCTGGCGAGCCGCGAGCAGCCTATATAAGAAAGGCTGCCGCGGCTCTTCGGCATTCGCATTCCTGAAATTAAACAAAAAGAGCTAAATCACTGAATGTGTGTGCCTCATTCTTCGGCCGCCAAAACAATGCCCACACCTGATTTAGCGAAGGAGGAAAATGTAATGATATGTCACATGATGATGGCATGACGACACCAATTTGGCACCCCTGATCTAGAATGACATCTGTCAAATGATAATCTAGAAAAAATACTTTCCTAATTTTGTTTGTGGAAATGAGTTTTTCCTCCAGTAATTATTTTTTTCTTTTATCAATTTCATGTGGTGTAATAATGACTACAATAACAATAATGGTAACACCAACAATGGAAATTTGAACCAATGCAACCCATGCTGTCAAGTAATTTAAAGCATAAAAAAATAACAACATCCAATTTAGAATTATGTTCTGCTTAAGGGTGTTTTAGTAACCAAGCTTTGGTGGGTTGTGCAAGTGTGTGATTTACCTGAGACCACAATATGCATTCTGAAGGCAATCTTCCTCCTTTCACTGGCATTTAGCATACAGTAAAAACACCCATTGGAAGTCTTGGGGTCTATAGATCTTTTGTTTTTTTGTTTTTTCTTTAGTTGGCATTTTATGAATTAATTTGAGATGCAACTTCTCCAAAGGAAGACCTTTAATTAATAATTCTGCAGATGTACAATGCTTTTCACATTTATTTATGAATGTCTTCTTTGCATTGGAAATGCTTTTCCACATTGTTCCCAAAAAGTACTTTTACAAGTATGGGTGTCAGAACAGAAATCTTCCTGAGGACAAAATCCATTCAAACTCATTGATTTAATCCATGATATTACTGCTGCCAGGCAGAGACCAATTACTCTAAAGTTACATGCCAGACTTCATTAAAAAGTGCAGTTGGAATTGTCAAAAGATCCTTACATCAAGCAGGCACTCTTGCTCAGTTCTAAATTATGGCTGGATAAGGAAGGGAACCGCAAGCAAAATATTGCACTATCTCTTTTAGAAGATTGCTTTTTGTTTACCCTGGCTTGAAACAGCCCTAGATTGGGCATTTGGCTTTGGACTTGGTTTACAAGGACTGTTGAATTGAAGGGCTGCTGCTGAGAAATCCTCAAATACTCAGTAAACACCTGCTTTATTACACAATCAGGCAGGATACTTGTACTGATGGTGTATGATTAGAGGGCCATTGCTTTCCTGCTATCAAGCCATCCTCTGTAATCTCTTACAGCCTGGGGAGAAGCCTCTCAATCCATATGTCAGCTTGAAGGCCTGCCAGTCCAGATATATTTAAAATTCTTCCCAACTTGTGAAACAGAATACCCCTACTGTTTTTGATGATGCATTTTATTTGATAACACTTAGATGGTAACATAATTCCCCTGCCTCCTCCCAAACAAGTATTTTCTTCCTGAGGCTTCAGAGAAGATAGAACACACCAGGTGATGATTAACTAGATTACACAAACACACAGGTTGCTTCTGTATTATTTTATGATAGCTGCAATTGTTTAAAGGCTATCAAACTTTTTAGTCTGATGTTTTAAAGTCTTCTGTTTATGTGCAGGAGGTTTGGAAACAAGGAGAGAGAGGCAGAGGGATATTTGTAAACTGGAAAAGTTAGCTTGCTGATCTTTCCGAATTTTCTATTCAAGGGCAATTGCAGGGGTGGGATTCTACTGGTTCAACCCAGTTCAGGCAAACCAGTAGCTCCGAAGATCAGCTGTGAGCAAACCAGTTTTCTCCAACGATCAGTTATTGGGCCTGCCCACCCATCCCAGCTCTAGTCTGTGCTTTATTTCTGGGTTTTCCAGCTCAGCTGATTTGCATGGCACAGCAGATTGCCGCATATCAGCTGTTTTACACACAGGGCTCGCAGCAGAAAGTGAGTTGTAAACGCTATACAAAGCACACACTCACCAAACTGGTTGTTACACTGATTGAATCCCACCCCCGGGCAGTTGTCAATGGAGATTCTCAGTCATCTAGGTCATGGTTGTCTCAAAGGTACTTTTTCAAGAGGCAACTGGATTTTTTTGTTTTTCTTGAAGACATT